>CAOLHI010000365.1:0-680374 GCA_948474755.1 Ctenosaura bakeri | reverse complement strand
CCAAACTGCCTTATTTCCAGAGAAAATCCATTAGGAGCCTCCCTTATCACTTCAATCCCATCAGCTGGGTCAGCGTGGTACCATAATGGCACTTGACAGCTTGTCCCTCCATCAGCAACTCCTATGGTGTGGCAAGTTTGGAATTTACCACCTCTCCATGTTTATTTTAAATTTCTCCTTTGACTTAAAACTATTTTTTTTAAAAAATACATTTTAAAGCATTATAGCACAAAATAGTGCAATAGTGTATTTGCATGTCATGCCATTACAATATTGCTGCACAAGTATGGTTTACAAACAAAAAAAACAACAACACAAAAAAAACCTTCTCAACATGGTGGTGGGGCAGCATGAAGATGGGGCAAGAAAGTGGCCAAGGATGCTGTAATGCAGAAGGAACATTCATGGCAATACCTCTACTCATCCACTTAAGGTGGAAGGGTACACAAGAGAGGATTTCTAGCCTGCTACCATAGTGCAAATGTCAATACTAGGATTTGTAACAGAAGAACACGCTAAGGGGTATGGTGTGGAACAGGACAATGTTATGTACAAGGCTGTGCTAATCATAAAAGCATAGGGAAGGTGTGTTGCACACCTCTCACCTGACAGCAGCTAACCCCCACCTCTTTTGGAGGCCCCGTGGAGGTCTTCCAAGAGTCTTCTGTTGTCACTGCCAGCTACTTTGCTGCTGAAATTCAGAGACCTAGCAGTATGAATGGAATGCTTTCTTTTAAAAATCATTATCTTCTCTTTAAAAAAGTCATGGGTTCATCAGGCTTCTTTGTGACGTGTACCTTAGCATTCCCAAATTCACATTCCCAGAAATGTAAATTTCCTTTTGCACATAGGCCTTACATCAAGATAGAACATCTTTTTTTCAAAAAGTGTTGCCCTGGCAATGAGCCACAAATTTGTGTGGCAAAATCAGTGACCATGCATAGTCGTGGCAGAACCACAGGGCTGCCTGGCATAGATTGAAAGGGAAGAAGTGGCCTCCAGATCTGGAGAAACTGTTCACCCTTGGTATGGAATCCCCAGGTGACCCAACCCTTCAGGCAGGTGGGGATGGGAGAGGACTGGATTTACACTTTCTGGTCCAGTAGCTGTGCTATTGCATGACATCCTGGGACAGGACTATCTATTTGACTGTGTACTTCTCTGAGTCTTGTTATGCAGTTCTTGGCTCAAATGTCATGCATAAAATTGTTGTGTCATGTACATTATGGGGGAAATGCACACATATACAATAATGCTTGTTGGCTTTATTTTGTTTTGAATCTCATACTGTTGGAGAAATTGGATCGAATAGGCTTAAGATTGAATACATGAGAAGCTGTCACAGACTAGAAACAGACTGATTCATCTATTTTAGATTAAAGATATAGGACTCCCTCCTTATGCAGCATCATATATATAAGCTTACAGATGGAAACTTCAGCTGGTATTGATAAAATGTTATTCGTGTATTCAAAGGACTTAAACTCTGAGAAAGATCATGAGGTTTTAAAAATATTGCCACCCTTTTAACAGAATCTTATATTCCATGAAGTCACAACATTAAATGTAAACTTTCTAGAATTTTTTTCTAAAAAAGTTGTGATTGTGTGCCTTCAAGTCATTTCTGACATATGGGAACCCTTCATGTGAACCTATCACAGGGTCTTTTCTTGGCAAGATTTGCACCCTTTTCGCATGGCATTTGCATGGCATTTGCCATGCAAAAGGGCCCCTTGAGCGTCGCGTGAATGTGAGGAGGGTCCACACGACACATTCACAATTGCATGATGCTCCAGGGGCTGGCAGGAGCCGACCATGCACTTTTTCATTTTTGGCTGTGAGTCGAAAATGGTGCGCGATTGCGCATCACTCAGGAGCCCCACATGCACCTGCCAGGCGTGCAGAGCTCCAGAGCCATGGTGCTCATGCTTTCTGCCCCAGTGCAGCCTGGGAAATTCCCAGGATGCACTGTGGAAGGAAGAGGTGGGGCTCTCATGCAAGCAGGCAACAGCTGTGGAGCTGAAGGAACTGGGACGCGAGAGCCTCTCGCTGGAGGCTGCTTGCGCGATCCCGCACCCCAGCTCCATGAAAAGGTGTATTGCGGAAAGGGTCCAAGAGGGGTTTGCTTTTGCTTTCCTCTGAGACTGATACCATGTGACTTGCATAAGGTGACTTGCCAAGTGGGGATTGGAACCATTGTCTCCAGAGTCATAGACCAATGCTCAAAATGTTAAACCATGCTGGCTAGCTTCTAAACCCACTTTTGTACATGAAGGGTAGCCTTGATGTTATAAAAACAATATAATTATATATTTAAAAATAAAGAAAAGGAAAAGATATAACTAGATTTTAAAAAATCAAGATGACCTCTCATGTACAAAAACAGGTTTCCCATTGGTAAAAACATGAAATTGGACATCTCAAGAGCAATAAAAAGGCAATATAAACTGTTGTATATTTTTATTGTCTTGGGAGTGGAATTCTTAAGAAAAAAATAAAACACCAAACCACAAAAAAATTAAAACCAGTTAATCAGTTAAAAAAAGTTAAACTTTTAAACTACTCTTTTTCTAAAAACAACAACAACAACAACATTTTTATAACCTGTTTGCATCACAAGTAATACTATTTGTAACATCTATTCACCTTAAGCAAATTAGCAACAGTCTTAAGCTTAGGTCATTCCATACATTTTCTTCGAATCTAGGTTCAAAAATGAGATAGGAATTTTGCTTTTCCTTTTTCACTGACAGATATTAAGGGGGCTTTGCTGCTGGCCATACCCTCCTGCCTGGCCTTTAAAAGAGGCTGGAGAAGAACTCAGAGGGGCTTTGCTGCTGGCCACACCCTCCTACCTGGCCTTTAAAAGAGGCTGGAGAAGAACTTAGAGGGGCTTTGCTGCTGGCCACACCCTCCTGCCTGGCCTTTAAAAGAGGCTGGGAGAAGAACTTAGAGGGGCTTTGCCGCTGGCCACACCCTCTTTCCTGGCCTTATAATTAGGAGAAGGAGGAAGGAAGGGGAAGTAGGAGTGGGTGGGGGTGCGGGCAAGCAGGGGATATTTTTTTGTGATGGGGCGGTTGGATGTAATGGATGAACAACAGGGAGCGACAATAAGTACTGTGCTGGGCAAAGGGAGATATGGTGATAGCAGGGCGAAATGCCGTTACAGGGGAAGGAGAGATAGATGTTTAATACCTATCTCACCTTCCGTTCGCCCTGCTACCCCAAGGTGTCTGGAGAGTGAACCAAACCACCCACAGAACCTTTCCTTGCTCCTGTGCAGGTCAGGTCAATGAAAAAGAAAACACATATCATCCATGACCTTTTAAAGGATGAAGACACTGACCTGGCATGCTTTACAGAGACCTGGCTGGAAGACAATAGTGCCACAACCTGGGTCCAGGCCTTGCCAGCCAGATACTCTGTCAGTGAGCAGGTAAGGGGAAGTGGGCGGCGGGGCGGAGTAGCCTTGGTTTACAAAGACAATCTTATGCTGACCAGGATACCTGTCCAGAAAACAGACCACTTCGAGTGTATATACCTGAGCCTGAAGGCAAGGGATAGTCTAGGGATTCTGTTAGTGTACTGACCACCCCGCTGCCTATCAGACTCCCTGGTGGAGCTGACAGAGCTGGTGTCAGAGTTGGTGTTGGAATCTCCCAGACTTCTGGTTCTGGGCGACTTCAATATCCCATTTGAGACCAGTTTGACAGGTGCAGCTCGGGAGTTCGTGGCATCCATGATAAACATGGGCCTACCCCAATTATTCTCTGGGCCAACACATTGTGCAGGTCATACCCTTCATGCGGTCTTTAGTACGGAACAGGCACAGCCGTGGGTGGAGATAACAAATACTACCACCTTGTCATGGACGGATCATTTCCTGGTCAGGGTTAGACTAATGGTTGCTATCCGCCCCTGCAGGGGTGGTGGACCTATTAGAATGGTCCGCCCTCGAAGGTTAATGGAACCTATTGGATTCCAGAAAGCTCTTGAGGGTCTTATGGTTGGTAACGCTGGTGATCCTGGCGAAGCCCTGGTTAATACCTGGAATTGTGATCTTACCAGGACTATCGACACGATTGCTCCCAAGCGTCCTTTCCAGCCTGCTGCAAACCGCAATCCTTGGTATACAGTAGAACTTAGGAATATGAAGCAGGCTGGACAACGACTAGAGGGCAATTGGCGGAAATCTCGACTCTTATCTGACAGGACACGCTATAGAGAATTCCTTCATTCCTATAGAGTGGCAATAGATGCAGGGAAGAAGACCTTCTTCTCTGCACGTATTGTGTCTGCGATTTCTCGTCCAGCAGAGCTGTTCAGGGTGGTAAGGGATCTGACTCAGATACCCACTTCCCTGAACTTGTTGTTAGAACCTAAAGTAGCTTGCTGTGACGCCTTGAATAATCATTTCGCAGATAAAATCTCTCAGATAAGAGCCAACTTGGATGCCAGTGTTATAGCAGAAGTCACAAATGGAGTGTCCGGCGACCCCGTGAACAAGATTATACTGGATCAGTTTCAGTCAGTGAGTACCGAGGACGTAGACAAGCTCCTTGGAAAGGTAAGAAGGACAACTTGACCTCTTGATCCCTGCCCTTCATGGCTGGTCGTCCAGGGAGGAGTTGCAATTAAGCCCCACTTAAGACATATTATTAATGCATCCTTCAGGGAGGGCAATTTTCCAGCTTGTTTAAAAGAAGCAATTATACGGCCGCTTCTAAAAAAGCCCTCCCTAGATCCCCTGGATATGAATAATTGCAGACCAGTCTCCCATCTTCCATTTTTAAGCAAGGTGATCGAGAGGGCTGTTGCCCTTCAGCTCCAAGCTGTCTTGGATGAAACAGATTATCTAGATCCATTTCAAACTGGCTTCAGGGCAGGATATGGAGTCGAGACTGCCATGGTCGCCTTAGTGGATGATCTACGCCTAGGTATCGACAGGGGAAGTGTGACCCTGCTGGTACTCTTGGACCTCTCAGCGGCTTTCGATACCATAGACCATGGTATCCTTCTGGAATGCCTGAGAGGGCTGGGGATTGGAGGCACTGCACTTAAGTGGTTCCGGTCCTATCTCTCAGGTAGATACCAGATGGTGATGCTTGGGGACAGCTGCTCTTCGAAAAAGGAGCTCAAATCTGGCATCCCTCAGGGCGCCGTCCTGTCCCCAATGCTACTTAACATCTACATGAAACCGCTGGGAGAGATCATCAGGAGGCATGGAGCAAGGTGCTATCAGTATGCTGATGACACCCAGATATATCTCTCCATGCCTCGGATAAGAGCATCAACTAAGGATGGCATCTCACCTCTAAATGAATGCCTTGAAGCAGTAATGGACTGGATGAGGAAAAACAGACTGAAGCTGAATCCAGATAAGACGGAGGTACTTGCTGTTAAGGGCCCTAGCCCAGGTATGGAGGTTTGTCAACCAGTTCTAGACGGGGTCACACTTCCCCTGAAAGACTGTGTCCGCAGCTTGGGGGTGCTCCTGGACTCGCCGCTTCAGATGACAGCTCAAATTGATGCGGCAGCCAGGAGTGCCTGCTATCAGCTTCGGCTGATACGCCAGCTGCGCCCCTTCCTGGACTTGGAACACCTAAAAACAGTGGTACATGCGCTGGTAACTTCACGGCTTGACTTCTGTAATGCACTCTACATAGGGCTACCCATATCCTTAGTCTGGAAACTTCAATTAATTCAGAATATGGCATTCAGGTTGGTCACCGGAAGATCTAAAACTGACCACATAACACCTATTCTGAAGTCTTTACACTGGCTGCCTATTAGTTTCCAGGCACAGTACAAGGTGTTGGTTCTTACCTTTAAAGCCCTCCATGGCTTGGGGCCAGCCTACCTGCGGGATCGCCTTCTCCCATATAATCCGCCTCGCACACTAAGGTCCTCTGGGAGGAATTTACTGCAGCCAATCAGAACTAGGTTGGCTGCAGTTACCCAGAGGACCTTTTCTTCTGTCGCTCCTAAGTTATGGAATGGCCTGCTGGAGGAGACCCGGCACATTACCAGTCTTGACTGCTTTAAAAAAGCAGTCAAGACTGTTCTCTTCCGACAGGCCTTCCCAGACTAGTGTTCCACCGCCTCTCATCATTTGTCTCTTTGTTCTAATTTTGTTTTTAATTTGTTTTTAATAATTAATGTATTTTAGGGGGATAGAAGGGTTGGTGGGTGGGGAGGATGGGGTACATTTTAATGTTTTAATGTATTTATATATTTTTGTAATGCCGCCTCGATCCACTGGGAGAGGTGGGATAAAAATAAATATTATTATTATTATTATTATTATTATTATTATTATTATTATTATTATTATTTTGCTTACGTTGTACTGATTCTTCATGATAGTGTGGGACAATTGGCCTTGAGTGGTGCTCTAAAAGATTTCAATTGATGTCATTGCAATAATATATGCAATGACAATGCAATATATATGCTACACTTGATCTTAGCCAAAAGGCTGAGAAGCGATATATATGCACTGCAATATATGTAATATGTGTCATTTATTTGTAAAGCTGGCATTTAACTGTATACAATTAGCACTTTGGTCATTTTTGGTAGGTTAGTGAGGAAAGAGTAGAGTCTTAGGAAATTATGAATGAGCACCAACTGTTTTGTGAATGGAAGTTCTATGAACTTGTGCTTTGAGTCCTGAGATTTGGGGACAAGAATGGGAACCTTTGAGACTGGACTTATTTGCCTTTCTCCTTCAGGGATCAGGGTTTGAGGAGAGATAAACATGTTTAGACTTCCAGGAAACAGGATGGCCAGGGCAAAGCTAGTATTTTGGCTTGTCTCTGAATTCTGGGCTTGCTTGTTCTTGACATGCAAAGAGGAAGAAAACATACATCTGCTTCCATGTATGTCACACTATGCAGCACTGCTGCACATCAGAATTAAATAGTTAATAAAGTAGTTCTCACTATCCTGTTAAATTTCTACCTCTCTCTCTTTCAACTGGGTGGGCACTCTCCCACTTGAAACCATCCAGCTTGCAAACATTACATCAAGATACACATCATTGGAGGAGTTGCCAAAACACCCAGCCTGAACTACTACAAGAGATAAACCTGTGCCCTCGGGACTTGTCTTTGATATGTTTCAGAACTAAAAAGAAGATTGGAAGGAACAAATAAAAAATCATGGCTGTTGCCAGCAAACAGGCTAGGATAACAAAAACATTGTTTGGATTTTTTTTTTTAAAAAAAAATAATTTACAGGAGAAGAACAGCTGCAAAACTGAAGCGTCCAGTAACATTTCTCCCTATGTTGGTATGAAGTCAGGTCAGCAACAAGCCATCTTTATGTTGCGGAAATGTTAAATACAGATCTATGTATGATAATGTGATGCCACTATCTCTCTTTGTCATGCTATCATATGCAAGCTGCTTTATGAGCCTAGAAGGGTATCTCTCTTGTTGTAAAATCTGCCACTTTACAGTATTATTGATTACATTCCATTTCTAAGTTATCTGAACCAGTTGTGTGGTAATTAAATTACCTTGTAATAACAATAAAACTTAAGGCCCTAAAAACAGTCCACAAATTGAAGGACTCCCAGCCTATGAAATCACACTAAAAGCAGAAGAGAAGGATTACAGGAGCTTCAGTAATATATAAACAAATTCTTTGAAAGCCAAAAAAAATCTTTCTACTTTGAGGAAAAATAATTAGGGGGCTGGATTCCTTTCAATCTTCCATTTCCATAATTTTAAAATGGAAAAGTTGTTAACTTACATAGTCTTTGTAAACTTCCCTATAAGTAGCTGAACTATGCCTAATAAGATAACCTCCTTTTCAGACATTGCTTTTAGGAGGCATTACCTAGATGACCACCTTTGACCAGAGCATGAACATGCAATGTTTTGAATTACTCCCAAATCTTGAGCTAGCCTAGCATGGAAGCTATGGAGGGTCAGTCCTGGTTAGTATTTGGATGGGAGACTGTCAATGAATACCAGGTGCTATGGGCTATATTTTAGAGGAAGGAACTGGCAAAGCCACCTCTGAGTATTCCTTGCCTAAGAAAACCCTATGAAATTCATGAAACTACCATAAATGGACAGATGATTTCAAGGCACAAATGTCTATCATCCACAAAACTGTTGTGATATCTTGAAAATGTTTTTTTCTACCTCAAAGCGTACTACATCTAATTCCAAGTAATTGTACCAAATTATTTGTAGCCTGTGTTCATTGTAGAAGTTCCCCCTAATGTGTCACTAGAATAAAGAGGTCACTTACCCATTCCTTCATCTTTGGGGACAGTGAGATTTCCTATATTAGTAGATAACCTTCTTCTAGTTACAGTTTTACAGATGAGCATCCTATCATGATATATGTGCCATCTATTTGCAGTTACTCATCCAGGATCTTCTTAATTTGTAACTTAACTAGGAAGTCAAAAGAATTAAATTTGGTATGCATTTTTCAGCAAAATGAGCTAATCCACCCTTCCTGGAGTGATATACAGACTGGAACAGAATTATCCTTCTTACTGTACACTTCTGTGATGAGGTTCTCAAAAAAACAATGCACTAAAAGGCCTATACCAAAGAAAGACCTGCATATAATGGGAGAAGCTGTGTACAAGAACATATGTGTTGGAGAAAATTGTAGGCAAAAATGCATACATGGTGAAAACTGTTTACAAAATTATATAGAAATACAACTGAATATTAAAATTATAATTATTATATAATATTATGAAATTATTTTTTTTTAAAAAATTGTCAAAATGTGACAGAATGGACATGACTGAAATCATATAAAACTAAGAAGGTCTGGAAATAGATTGATCCATCCATTCCTGGGTATCTTTCACACAGCAGAATTATAATTCTTTGGCAAACCTTTAACTGCCATGGCTCCATCCTACAGAATCCTGAGAATTATACTCTGATGAGGCACTAGAGCTCCTTGGATGAAAATTCTAAATAACTCGTTGAATGGCAAATCCCAGGAGTTCATAGGATGAAGCCACTGAGATTAAAGTGGGATTAATGCACTATAATTGGGTAGTGTGAAAGAGATCCTAGCCTCAAAGATCCTAGCCTCAAACTACTTCAAAAAAGAAAAGTATTTTCACAGAGTATTTCCATAGAAGAAGCTGACTGTACCAGTCATTTGATACATTACCTAAATGCTGGTAGTGGGTTGGAGTCCACTATTTTCACAGCATGAGAAAGGACAAGAATCTTTCCCTTCATGTGCCTACTACCACCACCACCACTACCTTCTTTTCAATATAGTTTGGAATAGGACAAGGATGGAACAGGACAAGGGTTAAGGAGGAACTGAAAGGAATAATGAGTTTGCAAAGAGGGAAATTACTGGAGGAACCTTAGTATAAAGAAAATTTGAAATGTTTGTATTCCAACTGGCTTTCAGGCACTTATTGTTTTACAAGGAAGGTGATTTAATAATGATCTGTTCTGTTTTTAATTTTTTGTCTTTGTTTAATAGATGCTAATGTTTGCCTTTGTTTTAATGGATGGTTTAAATTATTTTAACTTCATAGATTAATTACATTTAAACATTAATTTGGCATTTGAAAATTTAATAAAATAACATTTTAAATCAATTAAATTACCTTTAGTAATGATTTGAATGTGTTTACCTATATTATTTAAATCTATTTTTGCTGAATGTATTATACATAAAGCTGGATTAAACTCTGAAGAAGAAGATATGAAAATTAGGGGAAGGAACATCAACAAGTTGAGATATGCAGATGATACCATGCTACTAGCAGAAAATAGGAAAGACTACTGAAGAAAGTCAAGGAAGAAAGTGAAAAAGCAGTTTTACATACAACATTAAGAAAACAAAAATAATGACCATAGATGATTTAAATAACCTTACAGCAGAAAATGAAGACATTGAAATCATATCAGATTTCCTATTCCTTAGATCAGTCATTAATCAGAATGGGGACTACAGTCAAGACATCAAAAGAAGACTAGGACAACAGAAGGTCAGCTATGATGGAACTAGACAGGATCCTGAAGTATAAAGATATACCATGGAATATCAAAGTCAGGGTTATCTGTGCCACGGCATTTTTAATTTGTACTAGCGTATTTACACAGCATTACCTGGCATTTTATTTTCCTCTTAAAAACTCACCAAACTGTCTTCTCCATCACCTATTACTTTCCCTGTATTTCCCAATGCAATCTGTATTCAAAGTTGTTACCATACAGAGATTGGGTTCCTGAGGGAATTCACTGTCCTCCTCCATGCTGCTAGGCCTCATCTCCATAGCAACTGGCCTATTCCAGTCCTTGTAACTTTTCCCAATATTCCCCAATCTCTCAGCCTTAGAGGAAGGCAAAGTCAAAATTCCCTGAGAACAAATCTTGCCAAGAAAGCCCTATGATAGATTCACCTTGAGTCACCATAAGTTGGAAATTATTTGAAGGCACACAACAGCAACAAGAGCAAAATCAAGCTGGAACCCTCTCTAGAAGCAAAGATGACTAAACTGAGACTGTCGTACTTTGGATATATCACAAGAAGACATGGCTCACCAGAAAATACAATAATGCTTGACTACACAGATGGCAGCAGGAAAAGAGGAAGACTGCAAATTCAGGTAGATAGATTCAATTAAGAAAGCCATGGTCCTGAGCTTGCAAGACTGGAACAGAGTTGATGAAAGGTACTTGAATGCCTGCCATTAATAGGATCACTATAAGTCAAAATTGATAGCAGTTAACAACAATAAAACAACAGTTTGTGTTAATTTTGTAAGATGCCTTGAGCCCCAATTGCATGGGAAAATGTGGAACAGCAATAACAATAACAGCTGAAAATGAACTTTCAACCACAAGAGGAAGTTTTAACCACCTCTTCTTTAGTTTTGCCTCTCTCTCTTCCTCTTTTGAGTTACCATCCCTGATTTATTTGATTTTTAATATAAATAATTTTGCTGGCATCATCATGGGCACCTGCTTCCCTTTGTTAATTTCTTTTTCTTGTTGAAGGTATGAGAGGTTGCTACCAGCACTGTTGAATAGCTCATAGCAAGTTAAAGCACAGTACTTGGAGAAATGCATTATCCTTGAGAAGACTAAAAACCATAGGGACAATGTAGGAAAGAGTATTGCTATGGGCATGCCCTCCAAAACACATTGTTCTTTAGTATGAGAGATTTGTATTTGGAGGAACAAAACCCACTTGGAATGAATGGAAAAGCTATTGCTCAGAGGCCGAAGACAGGTTTTGTATACCAAATGGCCTCACGTTCAGTCCTTGGCCTCTCAAGTTAAATGGATGAGGAATCAGGTGAAGTGAAAGAGCTCATCCTGGGAAAGGGAGAGCCACTGTAAAAAAACACAGCTGATAACCTCCTATGTTGCTTGCTTCCATAAAGCAAGGTTGGCTTATTAGCATTCATTTCGCAAATGTAAATTTCATCAATCAGGTATGAAAAAGAATTTACCTGCACATATGCAATTCTTTACACCGCCCCGCACCTTATATTTGTAAGATATGTCTAAATTCCACACTATGACAACCGAAACTAAACCAGAAGAGAATTAATTGTTGTCTGCCCCTGCGTGGGCAGAATTTCAAAAGAGATACACTTGAGAGCGAATTCCGGATGCAAGGACAGCCGAATTACCTATTTGGATTAAATAAAAGCAAGAACAATTGCTGTCCTTGTACAGGATGCTTTCTGCCTGGCAATTCCACCTGCCATTGAGACAAGCATTATTCCACTTTGCAACACTTCATAAGAAACTAGCCTTGAGAATCCACTTCCAGAGCTCAGACTCCCAACATTCTATGGCCTTTGTATAATCCACTTCTAGGCAATCTTAGAGCCATGAAAGAAACACCATCCCATTATGAAAGACTATGTCACAAGCAGTCAGAACTTCACATATACACTGCATTCAAGCACATTAGATCAACAAACAACCCCCCTGTTGCTAAGGTGGAACACAGTGGCCACCAAAACTCTTCTTTTTGTTCCTAGCAGCAAAGCTAATTCAAAACATCTATTTTTGGTTCCACTTGAGGGATCAAAGCTTAGGCCCTTTTTGCACCTTACCTTTTTGCAGCACTGGGGTGCAGGGAACGTGCAAGCAGCCTCTTGCGAGAGGCTCTCGTGTCCCTGCTGCTTCAGCTCTGCAGCCACTGCCTGTTAGCAAGCAGGCAGCATGAGGGCTCCTCCTCTTCCTTCCGCAGCGCAGCCTCAGATTTTCCCAGGCTGCACTGGGGCAGGAAGTGTGAGTGCCATGGCTCTGGAGGCTCCGCACGCATGGTAAGTGCGCATGGGGCCCTGGAGCGATGCACAATCACTCGCCATTTTCGGCTAGAAGCTGAAAATGAAATAGTGCGTGATCGGCACCTGCCGGCCCCAGTAGCATTGCGCAATTGCAAGGACATCATGTGGACAGCTCCTTGCAATTGCTCAATGCTCCAGAGGCCCTTTCTCATGGCAAATGCCATGTGAAAGGGCCTTAGTCTCCAGACAATCAAACAATGGTTCAGGAAAGAGGCTGATTATCTTTTTGTTTGTTTGTTTACTATTCTAACAATTTCATCAGGGGTGGGGAACTCATGGCCTTCCAAATAGTGGTTAGCTACTTTATCTGTCAACCTACGTCACTGGCCAAGCTCTTCCAGACTTAAGGGAACCAGAAACCAACAGTATAAGGAGGACCATATGGTTCCTACCCTTGCTCTGTGGTGGTGAGCCATAGCTGTATAGGGAGTAATCTGTTTAGGAATAAGAAGCATATATGCATATGCTACACTGTGACAAGGTTTACACTTTTATAGGTTATACATGATGCAACTCTCTAATGCAAAGATGGGGAACTTTTGGCCCTCCAGATATTTTAAGCTACGAGTCAACAACTGCCAGTGCCTATATGAAACTGACACTAACCTATAATCTAACATACTTAATCCAATCAAGTTTGAGAAAGTAAATTCTCTGGGGCCTTCCTGAAGGGCCATCCCATTCAGAAGTATTAGGTAAAGATTGAATAACTGCCTGTGGCTATACTGAGTGGCGTAATGGGGGTTGTAGTCAAGAAACATCTGGAGGGCTGAAGAATCTCTTCTGCCTTTCTAAGGAATATACATGTCAGAGAAGAGATCGTCATTTCCCCTCCCATACAAGTTTATATGTTATTCCTTGAGCTCTTGTTGTTCCTAGACAGCAGACACGACAGTAAAGGGATAGAGCCTTCCTGTGCTGTCTCCTAATAGGGGCTGCAAGTGCTAAAGCCTCAATAAGTCCTGTATGGGTGTCCCTGCTTCCTTTCTTAGATGAAGGTTACTGCAAAGAAGGAGGTATCTGTAGTAGTTAATCTTCTGTGTTACTTCTGTTGCCCTCTCTCCAACAACTTGTAAACACTTTCAGAATTCATTTATATTTAAACACCACATTTTCCTTCCAAATGTCCTGCCAGTTTATTACACACTAATTATAGACCTACTTTATAGTTCCTCTTTGATACAGTGTTTTGGATATATTTTTCTCCTACCAAAGTCAAACTCAGCAGGATGTGCTTCCCAGGATATGCTGCCTTATTTTGAAAAAGTCAGGCCCTTTTTATATATTCTCCTCTTGTGCTGTCATTATTAGTATTACAAAGCTGTTAATGAGGGATTGCCTGACTTGCAAGGTGGCTTTTCCTTCAGCTCCTTTTAGTCACCTTTCTGCCTGTGGTGCATCTTCAAACTTCTGAAGGAACATTACCTACTGATTGACAGAAAACATATTTAAATAACTTTTCCATTTAAAAAATGAAGAGGAATTAAACTAAATAAATAAATAAATAAGCAACTTAGCTCTAACTCTCAACTGAAAATTCATCTTCCATTGAATGCCATGTTTCCAATGGATTCTCTGATATCCTACTTGGATGCTTCATCTTCCTCTCAAAGTCAATTATGTCCATGTCTGAACTTTTAAGCTTTCCACCCAAACTCTCATCTCCTCAAATTCTCTTTTTTGTCCTTTTGAGCAGGTATATTGCTTTATCTTCATTCTCCCCTAGTCACTTAATTGACAGGTTCTACATAGTCTCCCTTTATAATATTGCAAAAAAAAAAGTCTCTTTCTTTTTTGACCCTCTATGGGGGGGAAATATGTCTCATACTCTGGTTGTGCTTTACCTTGGCTATTCCAATTGTCACATCTTTGGTTGTTTTATTTTGTTTTTTGACTTTAGTTCTCTTGTCTTATCTCTGTCCACCTTTCACCTCTACCATTGCCCCATACTTTCAATCCTTAAGCTAACCTCTTCTGTGCTTCCAATTCCAGGCAAAGGTCTTCATTTTTACCTTCAAAACCACTGCTTGCTTACTCTTATTTATTTCGTTTTTTATGTCAAGACATATCTGATCACAGTCTTCACCCCTCTTAACCACTCTCTCTTCTCTTTCTGTCTTGCTGCTCTTTGTGCTTGGAAGTGCCTCCCAGAACACCTATATGATGCCTTCTGTCTTGCTTACTTCCAATTCCTCTTCAGAAACTACCTTTTCCATGAAGCCGCTAACACATTTCTCTACTTGTTGTGCTTTGCCAGGGCCATCCTTTCCGTATTGATATGGTGACCTACTTCATTGCTGATATCCACCTGAAGAGTCTATCAGCTGCAGAAGGCAAACATTTCTTTGGCTTCTGCAGCTGGAAGCTTACATAGAAAGATATCTGGAGCATATGCCCACCATCAACAGTTGCACTGTAGAAAAGTATAATGTCTGGTCTTATATTAACTCAATAAACTGTTTCCATGGTTAGATCCAGAAAGCTTTTATTAAAGACTAGTGTATATAACTGGCATTGTCCAGGATTTTATTTTCTCATAGGTAATATTTCTTAGAAAGATTTGAGATCCTGTGTCTCTGATGCCCCAAACTGTCTTGTCCAGTACCTGTAACTTCTCCCCATATTCCTCAATCTAATCTGTATTCAGAGTTATTAACATACAGAGGAAGGGTTCCTGAGGGAATACACTGCCCTCCTCCTTGCTTCTAAGCATCATCTCCATAGCAACCAGCCTATTCAGAGCTCTTTGGCTAAGAATTCTAAAGGTCTCTCCCTAAACTGCTGACCCCAGGATTCCATAGAATCTTCTCAGGAAGTCAATCATCTGAGGTCTTTGCCTGACACAGCCAATCAAACGAGCTCTTCACCTGACACAGACTAACAAACTTTGGCTTTTATATATTAGATTAAAATTAGCACATTAACAATTTCCTTGCCAGAACTGAGATACAATGCAAGCTTCACTTTCTAGAACACCTCTTGCCTCTCTCAAATCTTTCCTGTCCACATTCCATTCTCATGCACTAGCTGTACCAGTCCGTTAGAATGACCTTGGTCCCCATGCTCCAGTCCAGCAAATACTTTTTTAAAAAAGTTTGTTGTGGGGAGAGTAGGAAGAGGAGGTGGCAGAGTGTAATCAATCATTGGTTATGGCTGGCATAATCACATTTTCTTTCCTTGACTAATCCTGCCTCTACTTTTCTTCACTTTCTCTGTGATTGATCCCTGCATTGAATGTTAGGGAGAGCCTAGATAAGAACAATCATTACATGACCACCCCATGTATGGTTGGGAGATTGAGACTGTGACATGCACAGAGAGACACTTTTAATATTTATCCATGTCATGGTTCCAGTTTCAATTAACTTTCCCCCAGTGGGTATTTTCTATAGGAAGAAAGTCCCAACTTGCCTTCAGAGCTAATAGCAGCTTCAAGGGGCTACAATCCAGACTGAGACAAAGGGTCGAAGATCCTCGTATCCCATGTTCTGGTCATGATCCAGATTGTACATATACACATCCTGCAACTATAGCTTCATACACAATCTTCCTGGGTAAGATGACATTCACGCCATTAACTTCATGCCTAGTTTGCCCCATAGGCCCTTTCCGCTCGATACACCCAACTCATCATGGGGACAGGAGAAGGATGGGGCTGGGACAAAGCTTATGCACAACGTTATCCCAGTCCTTCTGCCATCCCCTGGCGATACAATCATGCTGCAAATCATTGATGGGTTTTCCTCATCAACAACCAGTGATCATGCCACCCTTCACCACATGTCCACACTTACTTTGTTTGAGGACGCTGTAGAAGCACAACGGCTGTGCTTCCTGCCCCAGTGCAGCCTGGGACAGTATGGTCATCGTGCTTCCTGGATCGCGGAGGCAGCTGGTGTGGAGAGGAGCACTCCACTGTGCTCCCCTCCTGGGACAGCCTCTGCCACCATCATCATCAAATGCCACCAGGGCAAAAGTAAGCTGCAGAAAGGGCCTCAGATTATAAGATCCTTAAGGCATGGACTTGTGTTTTGCTACTTGTGAATAATAATTAGGATAATAATAAATTAACTTAAAAATGCTTCTTTCTGTCTGATGGCAAACCAATCATAGGGGTTTTCTTGGCAATGTTTTTTTCAGAGAGGGTTTGTCTTTGCCTTCCTCTGAGGCTGAGAGAGACTGACTTGCCCAAGCTCACCCAGTGGGTTTCCATGGCTCAGCGGGGATTCAAACTCTGGTCTCCAGAGTCATAGTTCAATGCTCAAACCACTATGTCATGCTGGGGGGAAAAAACATTTAAGGTGAAATCTAGCAGCAACAAAATCTTTAACTTCCTCTATCCTTTCTAATGTTGTCTCTTTATATAGTCAGTTGCTCAAGAGACTCAGTAACCCCCAGGAACACTCTTCTTCTAGGGTTAATAAAAAGGGTAATGTCTTTCTTTTCATTTGCATTTACAGTCATTCACCGTAAACACACCCCAAAGACTTCCACAGAGTCTGCCTAGTTGTTGCACAATATTAAATAGACATCCTCTTTTTTCCTCTCCTGAGACACTGTATCTGTATTTATAATTCACAAAGGCTGCCTATTCAAGTTCCCAGTGGTTGGGAGGCGACCCTCCACTATGACCTTTTGTATCCTTACTCATATTCGAGCATCTGAGAGCACATGCTATTGAAAGGAATGGCTTGTGATAGAGGTGAATCGCAATCTGTTTGAATATAATTCATTTTCAATTCACCTCTAGCATTCTGTCACATTTCAGTAATGTTTAGTGTCAAAGATGCTTTTTATTGCCAGTCTTTCAAATTTGTTCAAAGCTTCTTGGAATAGATAAAAGCCGGTTTTGGGGTTATAATTTGGGGTGCCATTTAGAAAAGGAATGGGGAGCTGCTACATCCCTCCTCACTGCCGTTTTAGATTACATTTATGTATCAGCACAAGGACATCTGAAATTCTTTCCAGTAAATGTATGAAGAAAATGTAAGCCTTGGGGAAAAAAACCTTACAAAAACAAATCATGTCCAGAGACTTTCCGCACTACACTGTTATAGTGCTATTATTCTACTCATTACAGCCTATGGAACCTGGGGTTTGCAGTTTAGGGAAGAGCATTTAGAATTCTTAACTAGAGAGCTCTTTGGGCTCAATAAACTACAAACCTCAGAATTCCACAAGATGTTGAAAGTGGAATAATAGCACTATAATAGTGTAGTGAGGAAAGGCCCTCAGTTAAATGAGTAGGCTCTTATCATCACCGAGAGAAGCATATTGTTCTAATTTGTGAGATAGCTGTTAAGTATGAGGAACCTGTGGGGCGGGGGGAGACAGGTCAACCCTAATTCAACATTAACATGGTTGAACATACAAAGAAGTCAGGAGCTAAGCAGTCAAACTCCCAAGCCTAAATACATGAATATATAACTTTCTTTTTATTTCACCTTCAATTTTAATTTTAATCCTCTTTCCAACTCCATTATGAAGGAATTTTTTTTAAAAAAAATGTTTTTGTGTAAGTGTGTGTTTTTGTTTTGGTTTTATAAAAATCTAAACTAAATTCTTTCTAAATATCATCTGTGGGGCAGTGTGAGTAATGGAAATGCCCCTTGCATGAGAAAAGTATATTGGGAGACAGCAGTTTTGTAGAACCATGGCATGGCAGGGTTAAAATTTTCCTCCTCAGCCAAAATGATTCTACTAAGGTTGTTCCATCTCCTTCAAGGATGTGATCTACATAACAAAAATGTGCTAATTTAATTGAATCTGTGCAACTATCATGAGATCTGGTCTGATCTGGAATAATTGCTCTAATCTACGAAATAAGTGCCTAACAGGCATGTTGATTTCCACACCAAAAGTTTGCATGCCAAAAGCAGACATTTCCTAGTAAGAAATAACAGGAGTGATATTTTTTGTTTTTCCTTCATTCACCCACTCAACCACCATCTTTGCTCCCTTTCCCATTCCTTCCTCGTAGTTGGTTCAGTCCAACCAAAGAGATCTGTACATAGGAGCAACCTGTGATCTACATATCACTTGTTGGATCAGATGGCAGGTCTGATTTAAATAGGAGATAGTTTGCTTCCTTTCTTCCTCAGCTTCAAAGCCACTGCCAGGGAGAAACTGGACTCAGAAATGCATAACTCTGATGCTACCCCTCCTGTGACTGTTAGACCTTTGTTGGTGATTATTTCACAGCTCTGGTAAGAGCAATCCATCACACATCTGCCACTCCACTGTGTGGGGAGAGAGAATGAGAACAAGGGAGAAAGAGTGTGTGTAAGAGAGAATGAGACAGAAACTCAAATACACTGGCATGAAGAGGAAAATTGGAACTTTCTAGTTCTAGTCACTCTTAACTACTTTTTTGTTCTCCCTCTACCACATAACCTACATGTTGTCTCTGACTGCAGTTCTTTCAATTTGGCAGGGATGCCCCTATCAATCTTCTGTCATCGTACAGAATGTCTTTCTCTTCTTACCACTTTTCTTCACTGTTTTTGGTTTACTTAAATGTCTGCAAACACACTTTCAAGCTGTGGAGGTGGGGCTTCCCAGTAATCCTAGGCAAACACAAACTGCTGCAACCTTTCCTAACCTGTATGTTCTTCCTCGTTAATAACTTTTTCCATCTTGACCACACTTTGATGTTGCTTGGCCACATATGTCCTACTTTTCATCTGTGAAATATCGAAGCGTATACAACTGATTCATCCCAAAGTCATGAGAGTAGTCTCCACTGAGTTTTGTAGAATTGTAACGAGGAAGGAGTCTAGCTGGGAAGTGAGCCTAATCATGCACCTTTAAGCTAAAGCCATGGCAAACACTAGGCACATTAGCCTACAATGCAAAGTCTACATCAATTCCACTTTCAGAATACCAGTAGCTGTAGCAATTTCAACATTTTGACATTATTTAATCCCGCAGCAGGTAATAAACGGAAAGCACAATGTCCAAAAAAAGTGCAAGGGCTAAAAAGGGGATCAGATGGACAACAAAACACACAAAAAGAGCATCTTTATGTTTTAACTTTTTAGAAAGAAAAAAAAATATCAGTGTGTGAAACAGATTTGTAAGGAGAGACAGCTTTACAACCCACAGGCATGCAACATGTCTGCATACATTACTGCAAAAAAAAGAAAAAGAAAAGAAAAGAAAACAGTAGGACATAATATATAGAATTCTGGCCTTCCTAGTTTCCTTTTTCTTATATTGATCTCAGTTGCACAATAAGCTACAAAGTAGCACAGCCAATTCTGAATGTCAGAAACCGGAGGAAAGATTATTATCCTCACTAACCAAAGGATCACTATCCAAGCTTCTCTATTCTATAAGAAACTGGGCTGACAACAACAATATACGGAATTAGGTGGCAAGTGCCTAATACCCTTATTTGTTTGTTCAGAGCAGCTTACAAAGAGGTCACTTTGTCCTGTTGTGTTAGGTAGATTTTGCTTGAAACATGGTAACGCTGAAAGCAGAGCCTCTTCCTCCTTGACTGGGTCCTGTGAAGGCTTATGCAAGGCAAATGTGGGTGTAGCAGGGTGAGAAAAACATTACTGCATGCTGATGACCTCCACAAGGACTTACAAAATGCTTTCCCATGGGGTCATTAAGGGCATAGGAATGAAGGATGGATGAATCCCACCAGTTTTTGTTCTCCATTTCTCATTTTTTGAGTCCTAAATTTAATTCATCCCACTTTTCGTAATATTTTTCTAAGTTTATATATCGGTTTGTATATTTCTCCACATGCACACCTTTCGGTATGCATCTTTGTCCAACACACATAGTTCTTGAATTTTCCTAACAGAATGCATTTTAACACTATTTTCACTAATACATATTTTTGTACCAGCAACCTCTAATATGAGCAAAGGGACAATACATCTACACATATACACATTTGAACTATAGGCTATTGACACGTTTTTGTGCACACTTCCTACCAAAGTATTAATGTCATTGCATAAATGAAATTCCAAATTCAGAGAAACTGAATAACTGATATGTCATTCATGTATTAGTATAAGAGTGAGGCATTTTGCAATGAAATGGAAATGGAATCAATTTTAAAGGATACAACTGTGTGTGTGTGTTCCAAATATGTGCCAAATTTCTGTGGAAGTTATAGTTCATTTGAAAGAACTGGACAATCTTTTTGGTACACCAACAAAACCCTCTTTAGGATCAGGTTGTCCATCTGAATCCTCTTTCCATTATCAAACTAAATTACCAGGGCTTTAAAGCATAAGCACAGTAGACCTAAACTAATCTTAAACAACATCATTGATAGCTAAAACTAATGGCTTTCCCACTGTGTTCTGGTTTGGGAAATGTTATTCTTGCTAGAAAGGTAGGAGTTCCTGAATGAGAAAACTAATAATGCTGAACCATTCAACAGCTTGTCTATCTGTATGGATCTTCCACAGAAGGTACAGCTGCAGAAGGATGTAGCTAATTCCCCAGGCATGGAAAAGGTAGAAATTAATGACAGATGTATGTTTCAGTAGAAGATGCTTGTTCATTTTAACAGATTCTGCTGAGCTGAGTTTTGATGCAGACTGTATCAAAGTTTTGGTTTTGGAAGGACTGAGGCCCTTTTCGCACAGCATTTGCCATGAGAAAGGGCCCCTCAAGTGTCGTGCAAATGTGAGGAGCGGTCCACACGACACACTCAAAATCACACTATGCTCCAGGAACTGGCAGGTGCCAACTGTGCACTTTTTCATTTTTGGCTGTGAGCCAAAAATGGTGCATGATCACGCATTGCTCCAGGGCCTCATGCACACTTGCCATGCATGCGGAGCTCCAGAGTTGTGGTGCTTGCGCTTCTTGCCCCAGCATAGCCTGGGAAACTCCCAGGCTGCGGAACTGCGGAAGGAAGAGGCAGGGCTCTCACATGAGCAGGCAGCAGCTGCAGAGCTGAAGGAACTGGAATGTGAGAGCCTCTCGCTAGAGGCTGCTTGTGAGATCCCCGCACCCCAGCTCCACGAAAAGGTGCATTGTGGAAAGGGCCTAAGGTTAGATGTATAGCCACTTTTCAAATAGCCACACACAGCAAGAACAGAATAAATTCATAAAATATTTTGTTTAATGTGAATTTCTTTTCCAACCCTAAGTACAGAGCAACCATAGCATTCAGTAGTTCCTAATTCACATCTCTCTCTAAGATTGTAGGCATAGCGTACATTCAGTCATTTTTCTGTTTGTCGGTCTTAAGCCACATACTTTCTCTCTTCCTTCATCAGCTAGTCTGCAGATCATCTGAATCTGTAGTCTGCAGGTCTCTCTTTTCATCTTTGAAAGGCACATGTTACTGAGCCTCTCACCACAACATACTATGAAATTTTTCATATCTAGTAAACCTACTTCATATGTTTTTACCAAAGAAGACTAGCCTGTTTTAATTTTATGCTTGTCCCTATTTGGTGGTGGTGGAGGTGTGGGATTGTTGCTCACCGTCTTCTTGTAAACACTAATTACTTTGCTTGTGAGACACTGTACTGTTGCTCACATTCCCCAAGAGTTGCTCCACATAGTTTACAGACAACAGGCAAGAAGGAGGGTAGGGTGGCAAGATCAACTGTGGCAGCTACAATCTTTACATATTAGTAAGCAGCCCTCATTCAAAACTCTTTCTTCTTATATCTTATGTCTGGGATATTTTCCCTCACAACTTTGGAGTGTATGGATGTCTGGCCAAAGTGAGCTTAGGGAGGGGGAAACTCAACCAATCCTTATTTTTTTCTTCATTAATTAGGCAGCAAGACTGCACACTGGGAACAGAAAGAATATTCAAAGGCCCTTTTTGCAGGACGTAGTCATCCTGCCATAGGGACAGGAGGAGGACGGGACCACAACGATGGTTACGCATGACATCATCGCAGTTCCATCTTTCTCACATCCTCAGGTGGCACGATCATGGATTAAATGATTGACGGGTTTTTCCTGTCAATGTCCTATGATCATGCTGCCATCCACACTTATCTGGTGTGCAGAGGGTCTCGATGGGCAATGGTTGTGCTTCCTAGCCCAGCATGGTCAGGGACAGTTCTTGGCTGTGCTGTGGCAGGAAGAGGAGGGGCCACTGCACTACCTGGATCCTGGAGGCTACCAGTGCGGAGGGTACTGCTCCCGTCGTGCTCCCCTCCTTGCAAAGACACTACCGGGATCCCCATAGAATGCTGCTGGGAACAGGTAAAGGTGAGAAAAGGATGAAAGACTCAGGAGCAAAAAGTGAGAGAAGGGTTTCTTGACTGTCCAGAAACCCTGACAAGGAGAACTGTTCCCCCTCCCCAGTCCTTGAATAGACTCAAGAGCTACAAAGCTCCTTGCTCAGCCCAGAGCTATATTTCTTTTGCCTCCCTCTTCCTGTGTAGTGGGTGGCAGGAGAACGGGAGCAGAAGATTGAAGACTGCCATCAGTACATGGTGATATAGTTCCCATACCCATAGGAGGGTCTAAAGGGCACCTGCATTGTTGCATATCAGCTAGGATAGGAAGTCCTTCTCAATGTCCTTCTGCACTTTCCTGCCAACCACTGTGTGGCTTTACAATCAGGAGGAGGGGGATACAATAGTCATTTATGGACTATCATCCATGTACACCTTCCCCTCATGCCTTCATGGCCATGCCAGTAGCAGGGAGCAGGGGATAGCTGAGCAAGAGTCAGCAGGCATGACCGCTATTGATGGAAAATCCTATGAGCATTCCTTCTCCACTACCTCCCACTATCCCAGGGCTTTCCAAACAGTGTGCCGCAACACATTAGTGTGTCGCCTTAAGTGTATACAATCTTGGAAATGTATGCTATTATTTATAAATCATATATTTTTAAAAATATATGAAAGGTTTTCATGAGATATGTTGTGTTCCCATACATTTTGTTATTACAATTTTTGTGTGTGTCTGTATCTCTTATAAGGGGTTAGTTTAACCTCCAGTTTGCTAGTAAAACTGAATTGCTGTGTCGCAAAATGATGCATGTCTAAAAAGTGTGTGAAAAGTCTGGTAAGCTCTGTGCTAGCCACTACACTGCTGTGTGGAAGGACAGCAAAAAAGGTTAGTGGGGAGGACAGACTTTCTCCTTCCTATGAGAACATAAAAACCAGTTGAAAACTAAATCAAAAACTGCTCAGTTTTCGACCATGTTCCAGCAGTGAGGAGAAATATGTTTAAATTACTCCTTCTCTCCTGTGAGAATGAATAATTTAAACAAGCCTGTACATACGAACTAAATTACTTTTGACAAGAAAATACAAAAGCAACAAAACATGATAAAATGGTTATTCAAATTTGTTTCTGTAAAGCTTTTAGGGCTTCCCCATCCATGTATTTCAACTCTTCTAGGGGTTTATATAGCATTTAAAGAAACAGCTCATTACAGGATATATCCAGAGGCAGCAAGTGTCTCTTTAGATAATATGAAAGTAACTGTGCACATAGTGGAGAAGAAAGGTTTCACAGCAATAGGTGAAAAGAAATTAAAGGTTTAAAAATGAGGGAGTGAATCAAATCCTTTAGCTCTTTTCACACATTAAAAACAATATACCTTGCAATCTTAGGGAATCAAAATAGAGCTTTGAGGTGCCACAGTATTATAGAGTTACATTTATTCCCTACCTATGCAACAAAGACCAAGCTAAAACATCACAATGAGCATGACTAGTTATCAATTATAGCAGTCCCATGCTTTTGTATAGCTACTGTCAGTTGGGGCTGGAAAAGATTTTATTTTGAGACCCTGGAAAACTATAGATAGTCCTGGGGAAGAAAAATCAGTGGACTGGCATTGTATCTGTTCCCTTCCTGTATATCACTGAAGGACAACCTTTGCCCCTCCAGATGTTTGCACCTACAGCTCCCACAACCACTTGCCACTGGCCATACTAGGTGAGGAACAACAATCTGTAGAAGACTTGTAAGTAGGGATAGAAAGAACATTGAACTTTAAAAAAAAAATGGTTGAAATGACAGGTTTCTTGAGTTTTTGGAAAAATGAGGAGAATTCTAGATGAGTGAGAGTCTTCACAGTTTGGGACTGCTTCTGCATGGAAAATGCATATGGATTTCTGCACAACAACCAGCATTTTCTGTGGAGAAAACAAGTTGCTTGCACAGAAAATGTCATTTCTTATGTAGAAAATTTTGTTTTCTCCACAAAAAAAGCATGCTTTTTTTTTACAAGAATAAGTCCCAGATTGCAAATCATCTTCAAAACCTGTGAAGTTTTCAATTTCTTTCTTACGAGAAGAAAAATGATAAAACTATTCTTTCTTTCCTGCTGGGATGAAATTTATGAAGATGTACAGCTATTTGTAGGAGAAAATCTATGAAAGCCTTGGATTCCCCACCACTGATATACATGTGGCACTTATGAGGAGCACACTAGGTCTTGCTGACCTCCATAATCATTCCTACATTCACTGCATTTTGCCTACACTTAAGTAATAGAGATACTATTCATGCCAATTTTCTTCTTGATGGAAGGAACAAGTAATTTGAGCAATTTCATTCCTGCTGTGAGAAGGCTTTGAAAACCACAGAGCATGAAAACCACAGAGTTCCCAAAGCCTATTTGCAGCAGCATTTTCTGTGCAGGAAACAACTTCTTCTGCACAGAAAATAATGTTTCCAATGTTCAGAGGAGAAATCAGTTTACCTACTAGCATTCAAACTGGAAATGCTTCAGTACAGCTTTGGGCTCAAAAAACAAAAATAACAAAACAAAAAAATGAAAACACAATGAGAAATATGTGCATAGAAAGGTGTGTTTACACTCCAGTTTAATAGGAAACAGGATTAGGATGGTCTTGTGGGAAAATCAGACAAAAGCAACACAAACCAAAATAAAACTGATTTGCCCTACTAGTTGGTTTTCACAAATTCCTCTGGCTCCTTGCTTGCTTGCAACAGAACTATCTCTCATAGAATAATAGAGCTGGAAGAGACCACAAGGGCCATCGAGTCTAGCTTCCTGCTATGCAGGAATACAAAATCAAAGCATTTCTGGCAAATGGCGATCCAGCTTCTGTTTAAAACCTCCAAACCACACTCCAAGACAGCGTATTCCACTGTTTAACTGTCGGCTGTGGCCTGCCCCAGACCTTGGTCAAGGAAGATTTGTGGCTGCTACATATGTGAAGACAGTCATCTATAAAACTCCCGCTATTTCTTATTATGACTCAATAGGAAAGCTCAGGGGAGAAATATTTGGAGTTAGAGAAAAAGAACATAGCAGAAGATATTATTGGATTATTGGCCAATGAAGAGGCAGAATTGCTCTGTCCCTTGAAAAAAGTTACTTGGGCACAACCACACTGTCAGATTTCAGCTATGAAAACTGGCATGCTTATGCTGAGTGCTTCTAGGCTTGTTTCTTAGAGAGGTGACAGAGAGCAGATGTTATTTATATAACACTGCCATAACTGCCAACATTTCACCAGAAAACCAGAAAACATGTGGCCAAGTAACATCAGTGTCATCAAGATGGCAAAGATTATTAATCCCAAAGGACTCACAGGTTAGGAGAGGCAGTACCAGTTTGCTTCTGCATGAATCATCTGGGAAGAATAAGATCCAGCCCCTCCTCTCCCTCCTCCTGATCTTCTAGATGAAACCACAGGGACTGGAAGGTCACTTCTGGTTTTTATTAAAGCCAAGCATTTGTTGGCTGTTGTTTGGCTTTTCGCTAAAGAAGTGACGCACCATACTCTCCAATATTTCACATGAAAATGGGACATGTGGCCAAGTGACATTATAGCATGGTTAAGATAGCAAAATTTATTGATAAGGAAGAATGCATGAGTTGTGAAAGGCTGCAGCAGAGTGTTTTTACCTGAGCTTGCAGGGAAAAACAAGAAACCTGCCCCTCCTTTCCCCTTCTTCTTGCTGAGACAACTGAGTAGAAACTACTTTTGTACTTTGAACTGATTTTGCAGCAGTGGAAGTAAGCTGAAGACAAAGGGAGACAGTGGGAAAAGGAATGACACTGTGACATTTAAAAGCAGTTGAAAAAGTGGAATGACAAAGGATTAATCAGGACTTATCCCTGTCAAATCATGACAGTTGGAGGGTATGTGCTGTTTCAATTGGGCAAGTCAGCCTTCCACAACTTGGTGCCCTTAGGACCTTTCCAGCTGCAATTCTCATCTTTTCTGCTGTCACCCATGTTCAGTAGGAAGTTGGAATCTGTAGCCCATCTGTAAGGGAGCACATTGGAAAAGCCTGGTTTAGGTGATTCCCTTGATAATTCCTATAACAATATACAGGGTAAATCTTTATAGTTCCATATTCATGGTGGGGTACATGTTTGTGTGTATACATGTGCAAGATAAATGTTTGTCTACAACTGGAATGAGAAACTGAAGAGAGAGGGGAGCCAAATTTTGCCCAGTCCCTGGCAAGCTATATCAATGTGCCAAAACTGTAAAAATAAAATCCAGATTTTTTTTTTCATCCAAGACTCCCTCATCACTTGAAATTGCTTCAAAGCCCCAGGTTTTGGCCCATTTCCCCCACATAACGTAGGCCCTTTTCGCATGCGGTTTCTGTAGCACAAGGGCCCCTTGAGCATCATGTAAATGGGAGTGTCAGTCTGTACAACACACTCCCATTCAAGCGACGCTCACGAGCCTAAAGCGGGACGCGTGCACATTTTCTTATTTTTGGCTCTAAGCCAAAAATACTGCGCGGTCGCGCAATGCTCCTGGGCCCTCACACACTTACCTGCATGCGGTGCGTCGAACGAGCCGGGCCAGTCGCACTTCCTCCCTAGCGCAGCCTACAGCTCCCAGACTGCGCTGCGGAAGGAAGGGGCGTGGCGCTAGCACGATGGTCGTGCTACCAGGAAGCGACCTGTGGGACAAAGGAGCGGGGAAGCGGCAGTGTTCTGGATGAGGCTTTTTGCACGAGACGCCCTCCCCAGTCGCGCAAACAGGTAATGTGCGAAAAGCCTCTTAGAAATCTCCAAGAAACCCATTCGCCATAAGCCAAAATTAATTGAAACTGAAACAGGAAGTGAGCAACATCATTTCTGGTTTTGATTTTGGCTGATTTGGGGGTTGTGACAGATTTTTAAAGTATATGAGGGATTATGGGTATTTGGGAAAGCTAAACTGTTTTGAGCCATTGTAGAAGTAGAAATGAAATGTCACTCACAAATTCTTTTTTGGGGGGTATGACAGCTTTGAGGGGCTTCATGGGCTGATCTTTGTGGCTCCAAGGGCTTCATGTGGCCCACAGGCCACACTTTGCCCGTTCCTAGTCTACAACTACCTGGTGAGTCCATAGCAAAGTTAGAACAGAGGACGGCTCAGTTCACACTTTTAATGGCTACCCTGTTTTTTGAATTAAATTGAAAATGGGAAGCTGGCCCAAAGAACAACTCCAAGGAAAACATGCTGATTAACATAATGACTTGTGACCCTTTACATTTTATATTATTGAGTAAAGCAAAACATTTAGGTACAATGAGAATTACTCATCTTAATTTCTGGGCATTTTCACTTTTGTCGTAGAGTGTAGTTTCATAAGATGCTGCTTTAGCTAACTCAATGGTGTCATTTTGATGAAATATTGCTATCATAGATTCAATATACTTTGTGCACTCTTATCTGGTATTACACAGATATGGCTTTCCAGTTATTTCATTTCCTTCAGTGTCAGATGTATTAAAAACAAACCTGAGCTTGTCTTTACATAGTTTTTTTTTTTAAGTTGCCATTGATTTTTTTTTCCCCAGGGGCAAAGCAATAGGTCCAATGTGCTATGTGATTTTGAAACTCTTTACCTTGACTTCATCACCTTTACTTTTCCTCCCCTCAAAAAACACTCAATTTAACTATAGATCAGTATTCATTTACTCAATCCTCAAAACAATGTGCAAATCCATTGTGCTATTTCCCAATCCCAACTCAAAACAGTAGAAAATCACTTCAATTTTTAAGGTATTATCTTCTGCTGGAATAAATATGTTAAAAATATATTGCAGATTTCAGCCAGAGACTGTGATTCCCATTTTATGAAGAAATGCTATTTCATTTTGGTTATGTCTTTGTATCCTGAACTGTAACCTACATCGACAGTGATTCAATGAATTATGCCTAAGTACACAGATTATTTACATTAAAGCACATGCCTAAAGGCATTTTTTAAAGAAAAAATTGTGTTCACAAGGGTGGTGATTGTAATAACATCAAGTTATGTAGTATTTTTCAGTCATTCATGTTATTTGTACCTAACTTCTCTGTCCAAAGATAGCCCAAAACTCCAGCTCAATATACAATATTAAATGCAGTTGAAGAAGATAATCAAGTAATACGAACCGTTATGTGGAAATTAAATAAAAAGACACCAGTTTACCTCTACATAAATGTCTGATGCAATATTTAAGAAAATGCCAGTACAGTTCATAAATATGATGGTTGACATCCTGCCTTGCAGTCACAGATTCATAGACTAGAGTTATGAAACCACAACTACTCCATATTCAGATATGCTACATATTCATCATCATGGCCCTGGACTCCAGCTTAAAATCAAGACAGCCACTCTGAGCAATGTAGTGCCTCTGCTACCAAACCATGGTGCAATGAACAGAAGCAGGTTGTGGGCAGGATTGAGCTCATTGCATCATGAGGGCTAACCACTAAATCCTGATGTACCAACTTGCCTGTCCCACATGCATCCATTTGTTGGAGCAGCTTCCCTGGGTTTAATGTGAGTTCTGGAGGAGAGGTGTGTTAAATTCCTTCAGTTATTCATAGCTATGTTTACATAGTTATGAATGTGATGTAGGATTTTGGCCATTATCATAAGCAATATATGAGCAAACCAAGAAAAAATAAAATACAACATATAATAAATACACCTATATCCTCATTCTGGGAGTGAATATACTCAACTATGCAGACATATTTTTTTACAGAGACAAAGTTATCAGAAGTCAAAAAGTACCAGGAATTTGAAATGTGACATTGACATAAGTCTTACAGGTCAAACTACATATTGCCTTTCATAAACAGCAAGCCAGGTCAACTCCCTTCCCTGACTCCAGTGTAAGCATAGTTGACCTGAACCAGACTGTGAATTTAGCAGAGAGGGGCTTTGTCTCTTTTCCCCTCGCCTTGCAGAGGTGGCTGCTGTCTCTCATTTCAGCTAGTGTGACCCTTCTCTAGATTGTAATCCAAATGCTATCTGAGATGCTGGAATTATTTTGGAGGTAAAGTTTAGCACCTTGAGTAACTTCTGTAATGTTCAGCCTGAAGAACAGAGATGATGTACCACATGGAAGTCACCAGCCCCCTTTGCCCCCTTGTGTACCTAGATAAAGACCTCTATACCTCTTAATTGTAAAGAAAATTGCCCAGTTGCATTTTCCCTACTCCAAAGAAGAATCCAGTTGTAGTTCTCTGGATGCTTTTGGGCTACAACTCTCTCCATTCATCTTCACTAGCTACACTGGCAAGGGCTGATGGGAGTTGGATTCCAACATCTGGAAAGACATAAGTTTCCCACTTGTACTCTATACAAAAGGTAGATTCCATCCTCCAATCTGGGTGAGACCACAAAAGTGGTGGTAAGGAAAGCATAAAGTCCTCCTATCGTGAGGTTAAGAGAGCTATCATGGTGTATAATTTTGAGTGTTGGAGTAGGACATTGGAAAAGCAGCCTGCTTTCTCATGGAAACCCAATGGGTGACCTTGTGTAAGTCACATTCTCTCAGCTTCAGAGGAAGACAAAAACAAACCCCTCTGAACAAATTATGCCAAGAAACCTCTATTATAGGTTTGGTTTAGGAGTTACCATATGTCAGAAATGACTTGAAAGTACACAACAATGGCAAGGCTCCCAGGGTGGGACAAACTGGAGTAAAAACATGTACCTGACTATATACTATAGACTGCACAGTGCAGGTGGACTTTAAACTGGCAAGCAGTCCAAAGCTTGGGCATGGGGGAAAACACCTTCTTTAGTACTCTTTCCTATGGCAAGACATTGACACGTAAAACCTTAAGAAACACGTCAGATTTTTTCAAACACTATTTATATTCTACACCACTTTGGAATGGGCTCAAAAGTTAGATTTCAGTGAAGCCAATCAAATGCTGCACTTAGCAATTATATGCCATGAAAATGTGATCTCATGATGACAGCAGTCACAACAGTAATGAGAGTGGAAGCTGATCAAATAGTCAAAGTAACATTTGACAAGAAGAACAGATAGTATAAGAGGAAAAGAATGCACCTAAATACATTGTGAGTATCAGGCTCAGAAAACAGACAAAATCTTATCAAGGCACAATTCTTTAAAACAGTATTCGGAAGTAAGAAGACCCCAAACATTAACAATAAATCATGTGTACAGATTCATTTATGTGTATACACTCTCTCTCTCTCTAACACATACACAAAAAACACAGACATAGATGCGGGGAGTCCAAGAATGTGAGGGAATGAGACAAAAATTGCTGCAAATGATGTAAGACTGTATGAGACTGTAGAGCCATATGGCCTAGTCCTGCTCACAGTGTGCTTTGATGCTATACCCACTGTGAGGTTGGAAAGTATCAGAAGGGGCTACCACATACTGATGTATGTGTGCAGAGCTGCACCATGTGAGGGGAAACACATATTGATTGAGGAGCTCTGCTCATGGGAAGTTTTCATGTGTACCTCAGTGTCTCAACTTACCAAGATGTCATCTCAGCAACTGCAATTGAGGTTTGTTTGTTTGTTGGACTCCAGCATGGAAATAAAATGATGAGCACTTTCCTCCCTAGCAGTTCCCATAATTTTCAAAAGTGGCCCCTGAAAATAGCTAGCTTTGTTACCATTTGTTAAGAACACTTGCACCAAATGAGCACAGCAGGACAGTATTGGCCTAAAATATGCATTCAGCCCATTTACAATTTTTTTTTGTAAAGTCTGTAAAACAAAAGAAGCAGCTGCTGTAATTTTCACAAAAGTGTTTCTGCAAAAGTGTACTCCACAAATGGGAATACTTTACAAAAGCGTACAGAACAAACTCTCACCGTCTTGACCAGTAAGGAGAACAGTGTTGCGCTTTTTCATTCTTTCTCATGAAAGTGAGATGAACAAGGATTTACATAAACTCATGAAAAAATATATATATTTACATTTGTGTATGCTAGGCGACTTGAATGTGTGCACACACCCATGCTTATCTGTGCATATGGGCCCAAATGTATGTTTATTTTTCCAAGATCTTTCCTTTTCTATTCCCTTAAACCATTTACTCTAAGCTTCCACTTTTCATCCCAATAACATTTACAACAAAAGACCATTCAAATCATGGAGCAGAAAAGACTGCCCTGGAAACTAAACTGACAGCTCTAAATGTACTGAGGGCACACCATCAATGAATATTAGTTCACATTTCCATCTCAGACTGAAAGCTCTGGATATGTTGCTGCAGTATTGTTTCCAATTTACCATGCGAAATAGCAGTTACAAGTTTAATGCCTTGCACAAATTATGAATATAATATGGTGCTTTATAGCTTTCACCTTTCCAATGGACTGATTCTACTGGATAATTATCTCATTTCCCTCAGTACATTATACATTCTTTGGAATGAGAAGGACTGATAAACTGACAATGAAACAAAACAAAATACAGTTCAATATGGATACACACAGTCCAAATCCATTTTCAGAAACCAATTGCAATGCATCTTACAGCACGAGATGAGATTATTGCTGAACTCAAACTACAGTATAGATCATAGGTGGCTGATGACTTCAGTGCCAGTGGGGCAGTGAATCCACTTTCGGGTTTATTCCAGACCGTAAGGGATATCCAGAGTGTGGCACCTATCCCCAACATAGCTTCAACATCTTGACTTACTCCTTAAAAGTTCTGATTTAAACCTTCAGCAGTTTTATCACTTCATTAATGCTGAAATCAACCACTACCATTGGAATATAGATTTGTTTCACAGTTCCAGGGGATAGGTAAGAATGACAACTGTTACTGATAACTATATCACACCACAAGCATAGTTTTCAAATTGTCTTCCTTCAAGGAATTCTTTCCATTGTGCTCATAAATGTGTGAGCCACAGGGTCCCCACACATTTTGATGGGTCACACACACTTCACACGGGATAAATCATATCTATTGGTTCTCAGAGCATCACTAGGGTACAGAAAAGAGGTGTGGAACTTCAGTTATAATTTATACAGAAATTTTAATGTGAAAGCTTTTGTTTTCATTCATCTAACTTAGTCCAAAATCTTAAATGTATTTACTAGGGGTTAAGCCCTATTGACTGTGCAAAGATTCATAGTATTGGGCTCCCAGTTATGAAGAAAAAATATTCAATATTGTTTTGTATAGTTATACATACAGTTGCCAGAGTGAAAAATGAAAAGAGCTTCTGTTCCTTTAATGGTTATGAAAATATAATATATTATTGGATATCAATATCATATATACTGGATAATGTAGTGCACCAAAGAATTTCAGAAGAAAATCAGCTTGTTCTTTATAGATTGTAGCAAAACCTTTAACTGTGTAGTTCATGAAAAACTATGGATCACTCTTAAAGAAATGGGTGTGCCACAATAGTTTTGATTGTCGCGGTGCATAGCTTATATTCAGGACAAGAGGCTACTGTCAGGTCATAATACAGAGAAACACAGTGGTTTATCTTTGGCAATGGAGTCAGGAAAAGCTGCATTTTATCACCCTAACTATTGTATACACTAAACATACCAAACAGAAAACTGGAATATACTTCGAGAAAGGAGACATGAAAACTGGAGGAAAGAATTCAAGGTATGCAGATGACACTATGCTACTAACAAAACATAGCAAAGACTTTGAACAACTGTTGAAGGAAGTCAAGGAAGAAAGTTCAAAGGCAGGGTTACAGTTCATTCACTCACTCATTCGTTCATTTTTGCTTGCATGATTGTATGTACAGAGTTCAATAAAAGATAAATTTAATTGCTGTCAAGCAAAAATCTTGACAGCAATAATGGCGAAGAGGTTAAATAAATTTATTTATAAGTATATACATAAAGATCAATGTGGTTTTATTCAAGGAAGACAGATGGCAAATTTAATAGGGAAAACGATAAATAAAATAAATATAATGGACAGAGATAAACAAAAAGCTGGAATTTTAGCCCTAGATATATTTAAAGCCTTTGATTGTGTGGAATGGCCGGCATTAAAAACAATTTTAAATAAAATAGGATTAGGAGAGAGATTTAGAGGGTTAATAAATCAATTGTATTCACATAATACATCTGTAGTGATGGTAAATGATGGATTTACAGAACAGATTCAAATAACAAGAGGAACGAGACAAGGATGTCCATTATCTCCAGTTTTATTTGCAATAGTTATAGAAATGTTAGCGAATGTGATAAGAAATGATGAGAATTTGGAAGGAATTGGAGTTAAGGAAAAAAATAAAATAAGCTTATTTGCAGATGACACATTGTTGACAATTAAGGATCCAATTGAAAAGATAGATAGGATAGATAAACATTTAATAGAGTTTGGGGAGAAGACGGGATTAGAAATAAATTGGGCCAAATCAGAAATAATGTTATTTAATTATACTAAAGAAGAAGTACAAAAATTTATAAGTAGTAAAAGAGGATTACTTAGAATAAAAGAATCAATTAAATATTTAGGAATAGAGATTACAAAAAATTTACAAGAATTACAGGAAAAAAATTTCAAGAAATTAAGATTAGAAACAAAAAGGAAATTAGAGGACTACAAAAATATAAAGCTATCGTGGTTTGGTAGAATAGCAGTGGTAAAAATGAAAATTTTACCTAAAATTAACTTTTTGTTTAGAATGCTACCAATAAAAATATCAGAGGAAGAATTAAAGGAGTGGCAAAAGATATTAAATAATTTTTGTAATGGAAATAAAAAATCGAGGATTAACAAGAAATATTGGTATAAAAGTCAAAAAGAAGGTGGCCTGGGACTTCCAAATTTAAAATGGTATTATTATGCAAATCAATTGAGATATATCATAGAGGGGGTTTCAGGAAAGGGTGATTTAGATTGGTTAGAGATAGAAGATATGAATATTGAGATAAAATTAGAAAATATATTTTTTAGGAATTTTTCAAAGAAAGAAATGGAGAAGATAGAAAATCCTTTTATAAAAAATATAATAGAAATATGGAAAAAAAATAAAAGAAAATTAATACCGAATATATCAATATTAACTCCGATAGTGATGATGGAAAAATTTCCAATAAATTTAAGAGAAATAATAGAGAAAGAAATAAAAAAACAAAAAATTTATAGATTAAAAGAATGGATGAAAATAATGATAAATAAAGATAGAATGAAAGAGAGATTGCAGGAAACTAAAATATCCTGGTTAAATTATATACAATTAGAGCAATGGACAAAGAGTATGAAAAGATATGTTAAGGATTTTAAAGAATATACTAAATTTGAACAACTTATTATTCAAAGAGAAAATATGCAAGAAAATGAAATACTAAAAGGTATTACAAGTGAAATATATAAAATATTAGCAAAAGAACAAGAAGAGGATTTTCTTAGAAAAATGTGGGAGGAAGAGATAGTACAAAATATAGATATACAAGAATGGAGAAAAATTTGGAAACAACGTCATTTAAAAAAATTATCAATAAGAATAAAAGAGAATTATTATAAATTAGTGTGGAAATGGTACTTGACTCCAGTGAAATTAAATCAAATAGATGAGAAATATTCAAGATTATGTTGGAGAGGATGTCAAGAAATTGGTACATATATGCATATGTGGTGGAATTGCAATAAGATAATGGAGTTTTGGCAAAAGGTTTTTAAAGAGATAAAAGAGATTATAGGAGCAGATATACCAGTATGTCCAAATATTGCATTGTTATCTATATATGATAAGGTTGAGTGTACTCAAGTAAAGAAAGAATTAATAACAAATTTGTTAACTGCAGCGAGATTAATAATAGCAAAAAAATGGAAAGCAAATGAAAAATTTCAAATAGAGGAATGGTATAACGAAGTGTGGAAAATCGCAATTAATGATAAACTAACATGTAGAATTAGGTTTATGAAAGGTTTGGTTAAAGGGAATGATTTTGAAGAAATTTGGAAAATATTTTTGGATAAAGTTCTGAAAAGAGATAGTAATACTACCCTGTCAAAAGAAGAATGGCAATTTTGGAAAGTGGATTAAATAAAAAGTTGGCTCTGGGGGGTGGGTATTTTTTAGTTTTAGTTTGGTTTTTCTTTTATGTTGTATATTTTGTAATTCTTAGTAGGTGTGTGTGTTAAACTTGTGATTTATAGATTTAAAAGGATAAGTGATGTCAATGTTTTTTTTAAAAAAAAAGTTAAATGAATTAACAATAGAAATAGATTAAAGGGGATGTGAAAAATATTGAATTAAATGTGAAATTATAATAGTTGAACAGATTTATAAATTTAAGGGTAAAGGTGCAAAATAACAATGAAAGTTAGTATTGCTTAAGAGAAGAGAAAAAAAAAGAAAAAAAAATTATTTTTTTTTTAATTCACTATTATGTATATCACATGGTGTTTAATTTTTTCTTTCTTGTTTTGTATTTGTGATTTAGTTATATAATTAATAAAAATTTTAAAAAAAAAAGATAAATTTAATTGGCTGCATTTCTTTTCTGGCTATTATTATCGTTCATTTTATGATTATTACTGAAAATAATTTTGTTGTAGAGAGTAGTTTTTTTTAAAAAAAAAAATCTTCACCAGAGGTCAGTAGGGATGCTACTGTTATCATCTAGCAATTCACATCCTAGAATAGCCTCAACAGAATGTCTTCTCCTTTATTTATATATATATATTTATTTCCCTGTATTGCTGAGCAGCTGAACTTAACTACACTTTTGAAAAGGTGAGCTTAATTTTACCACTTTCATTGTGAAGGAACAGCAACCTAGCACTAAACAATAAATAGCAACTGTTCCTCCTTTCTCTTGCCCTGCAGCATAGGCTGTAAACAAGATGACGAAGATTGTTTTCCCACAGCCTGCCCCCGCCCCATGTGATGCCTACAGCTATCAGTTCCTCTGCTTCTGGAGGGTAAAATGAGGAAGCATGTAGGAGACAAAAATCCCTACCTATTTATCTTACTTGCTTGACCTCTCCGGGGCTCATGCATGGAAGAATTTTTTAAGTCACTCCAGTGAGAGATTTTCCTTATTCTTTTATTCCATTTCCCAAGAAGAGTGGAAGCAGGAGGCAAACCAAGAACTGGTTTAGGTAGGGGGTCTAAAGAAAGAAAAGGTTTAGTTATTTTCATCTTTGCTGTGTGTCTTCAAGTCGTTTCCAACTTAGGGCAACACTAAGGCAAACCTTCAACAGGATTATCTTGGCAGGGATTGTTCACAGTGGATTTGCAATTGCCTTCCTCTGAGACCTAGACAGTGTGACTTGCCCAAGATCACCCAGTACATTTCCATGATTGAGCTGGGATCTGAAACCTAGTCTCCTAGAGTCATCATCCCACATTCAAACTGCTACACCAAGCTCATTAATTAGTTACATTTATATCTCACCATTTCCTCCAGTGAGCTCAAGCCAGTATACACACCTGTCCGTCCCACTGGATTCACACAACAACCCCAGGCCCATTCACACTACAGACTTAGAATGTTGCTATTCCACTTTAACTCCCATGGTTCCATTCTATGCGTTCCTGGGGTTTATAGTTTGATGAGGCTCTAGAGCTCTCTTCCTCTGGATTCCAAATGCCCCTGCCTAAACTGCCAACCTCAGCATTTCATAGTTCAGAACCATGGAAGTTAAAGTGGAATCATAGTGTTATAATTCTGAGCCCTTTTTGCATGTTTTTTTTTCCTAGCGCGAGCGCCCCTTGAGCACCATGCAAATGGGAGCGTCGCTCCATACGACGCACTCCCACTTGCGCGGCGCTCATGAGGCTGAAGCGGAGTGCAGGCGCATTTTTTTGATTTTTGGCTTTAAGCCGAAAATACCCCGCACTCGCACAATGCTCGCGGTGCCCTCGCGCACTTACCAGCCGTGCGATGCGTCAGCGAGCTGGGCAGGTTGCACTTCCTCCCTCAGCGCAGCCTACAACTCCCATACTGCGCTGCGGAAGGAAGGGGCGGGGTGCTAGCACGACGGTCGCGCAAACAGGAAGCAACCTGCGGTAGGAAGGAGGGGGAAGCGTCAGTGTTTCGAACGAGGCTTCTCATGCGAGACGCCCTCCCCCATCGCGCAAACAGGTAACATGCGAAAAGGGCCCTGTAGTATGAATAAGCTCCCTGAGAAGTAGATCAAGGTAAGAGAGTCACTGGCCCACAGTCACACAATTTGTTTCATAGCCAGAGGAGGCTAAAAGCTGGAGTTTCTGGCACTCACTAAGATATCCTGTGGAAGTCTCTGTCTCAGTTGAGCCTACTGCAGTAGACTGAGGAGTTTCTAACACTTTTTCCTTGTAGAAGAATAAAAATGATTAACAATGTTAGCAATATTTATCATTTTTAATTCTTGAAGTGGTACAAATTTGCCTTTCTAGACAAGTGTTTAGAAAGATGACTGATTTTCTTTTTAAAGGCAGCTCAATTGATTAAGCTAATGCTTGATTAAGCCAACAGTGCACACTAGGTGGAAGGGAGGAGTTGAAATCAAGTTTTCGTGAATGTATATGGCTTCTGTGCTTCTTAATAGCAAACATTATGTACAATCTTACAATGATGGTACAACAGTGATTTAGGTTCATTTTATGAAAGTGAAATATTAGCTTTTGTAGGTCATTGATTATATAGCATGTAGTAAAATGATTACATAAACAAGCAGTGCCAACCCAGCTAGGAAAAGGTGAAAATGTTCATTAAAATTCAGGAACAGGTTCCTCAAATGCAAGAATGAATGAATGAATGAATGAATGAATACATACATACATACATACATATAAATAAAAAATAATAACAAATAACAAATAAAATAAAATAAACAAAATAAACAGAAAAACTCCTCTACCCACCTCCACACCACCAAATCACTATTAGTGCTGTATTCTCAGTGTTAATGGATTACTGTTTACTCACTCAGACATTTGCACTTGGACTTTAGTTACATGTTACCAGGAACATCTATGCTATAATTTAGTACTTGTCTGTCTCTTTTGCTTAACTACATAGTTATTAGACTTAGACAGGTGTTATCTAATGGGACAGAAATGAAGAGAGTGGGAAATTTTTAGACCCACCCTATCATCTACTTTGGATAACCTCAGAAACAAACACTTCAGATTTTTGGAAATTTTGCTCTGGTGATGATTTTTGAACAAACTTGTTCTTTAGACAAAAGCCCAAATATTTTTAAACAAGTTCAGAATTGATCAGTGAACATTTCTTTTGGAAAGTTATAATTTGAGTCCATTTTGCACAGAACATTGTGTTACACAAATTTTATCAAACATTAATGATTGTTGATGCTACCCGACAATTTTGTGTTTCAACCAAATCTTAAGAAAAATCATCAGTGTGAATTCTGGCAATGCTGGGTAAACTTCCCAGTTCCTTATAAAACTCAGAATAATTAATCCATATATAAACTTTGACCAAGCAGAATGTTCAACTGGCATTTTCATTTATTTTGAGAATGGTGTATATAATATAATGGTGTATATAAATATTGTCGCAGCCACACCAAAGAGTAAAAAGAAATAAACATTTTTGTATTTATGTTATTATTGAGCTAAACATTGTAATGTTGGACTAGGGAAACTAAAGCCAACAGAATATATGACATAACAAAAGCTTGTTCAAAGGCTATATACCTGCCATGTTGTTACCACACCATACATTTCCACTCTATAGGATGTGCTATTTTCATAAATAGACATATTTCTGACTGAAAAACATGTTTGAAAGCATGCTGGCTGTAAGCATGTTACCATGTCAGGATAACCTCAGACATGGTCAGGTCATAAGTTAGCCCAATGCTAATGAGCATGTGATAATCCTTTCAAGACTGCAGGCTACAAGCACTCCTGAGAACAATAGAAGGTGAAACTGCCCAAGTAAAGCAATCAGGGGCAATCTGGAGATGTTGCGCTATGGAAATCTTTTCTAGGTCCCCTCTCTGACCAGTTGTTAAGAGATTGTCATGACTCCCATCAATGTTTTATCACCTAGAATTAAGACAATCAGCCCATTCTGGACTCCTTTGTCAACCTTGTGAGAAAGCAATTACCTCTTTGGCCACACACCCTCCTTCAGAATAGGAAATAAGGTATAAAATCCACAACATCAGCCCCAGAAAATTGTAATACAACGGGCATATTATGCTGCTTGTGATACCCCAGACTCTCATTCCTCCATTGTACTGTCAGGCACTGTCTGAGCCACTCTACTTTGACCTTCTGCTTCAGGACTGGTAACTATCACTCTTTCTATCCAATGTGTCTCTATCCAACCTTTCTTGTCTCACTTTCTGATAGCCTTCTATGGTTCTTTAGAATGTCTGATTTCTTGTGTGTTTGTTAATTCCAAATAAAATATTTTGTTTAACTTTAACTGGAGTCCTTTCTACAGTTAATACTCGTATAGACAAGTGAAAGATCCTACCTTTACCTTCTCTCACAGGTCACCTTTGAGCCATAATTCCCCAAATTCTAAGGAGACACTGGCTTTGTGGGTGGACTTCAAGGTCCCTCACCTCTTAGGGATACTCCAGATGACGCCTGACTAGTATAGACTATAGTGAGATTATGACTTCCCTTGTCTTGAAAACTATGGTTCTTTTAATGCCAGATAAAATATTATTTGTCTTTGCTGCAGCATCACATTGCTGGGTCATGTTCAATTTATAGAGGAATAATACTCTCAAGATCCTTTTCAAATATATTGCTACTAAAACAAGTATCCTCTGTCCTATGTGTATTTACTTTTTGTGACCTAAATGTAAAATTTTGCATTTGCCTTATTAAATTTAACTCTGTTAGTTTCTGCCTGGTTTTCTAATTCATCAAGGTTCTTTTGAATTCTGTTCTTATTTTCCAATCTGTTAGTCACTCCTCCCAGTTTTGTTATCATTTGCAAACTTGATAAGGATTCCCTCCACCTTCTCATCTAAGTCAATGATAAAATTTTTGAAGAGTAATGGTCCTAAAACAGAACTCTTGAGGCACTCCACTCAAGACCTCCTTTCCAGTTTGAAGTACAGCCACTGATGATGACTCACTGAGCACTATTTTTCAACCAATTATGGATATTTCTGACAGTGTTTCCATCTATTTCATATTTAATCAGTTTGCAAATCAAAATATTATGGGGGAACTTATCAAAATGACATCCATAGCATTCCCACCATCCACTAAAGTAGTGATTGGGTTTTTTTTTTTAAAAAAAAAATACTTTGGAAGGATTTGTTCTTGACAAATGCATGCTGGCTACTACTAATCACTGCATTGCCATCTAGATACTTGCAAAGAAATTCCTTTATAATCTGTTCTAATATTTTTCCTGGTATTAAAATCAAGGTGACTGGTCTATAGTTGCCCAGATCTCCCCCACACACCTTTTTGAAAAGAGGGACATTGTTTGCTTGTCTCAAATTATCTGGCACCTCACACATTCTCCAGGATTTCTAAAAAAAAAAAAAATGTTGATGGCAAGTGGTTCAAGGAGTACACTAGCAAGTTCTTTCAGTACTCTGGAATGCAATTCATCTGGTCCTGCAAATTTGAACTCACTTAGATTAACTGGGTGATTCCTGACTATCTCCTTGTAAATCTTGACTTGCAATCAGGATCCCTTACCAAGGTCTCTGCTGATGCATGGATGCACACATTTGTGTCTCTTTGGGAAATAACAGATAGAAAATAGGCATAAAGCAGTTCCGTCTTTTCATTGTAATCTGTTAGCATTTCACCATCCTTGCTGATCAGTGGCCCACCATTTCCTTCCATCTTTTTTTTTTCCAAATGTATAAAAAAAAAATTCCTTTGTTTTCCATTTTCCTACTCAGTTTCAGCTTATTTTGAGCTTTAGCTTTCCCTACACTATCCCTCTGCCAGCTTTGACTACACACATGTACTATTTCTTCCTTTGTGATTTTAACTTTCTTCTGTTCTTTACATGTGCTCTCCCCCCTCCCCCCAGTTTCACTTCTATCTTTAATTTGCAGTGCAACCACATTGGATTTTTCAAATGTTTCCTATTTTCGTTATTCCATAGAATTGTTTGTGATTCTGCTTTTAGCAACTTCTTCTTCATGATCTCCCACCTTGGTGTCTTTTCCATTGGCCTCTGTAGCCACATTCTACCTCTCAAGCTTGATAAAATCAATTTTTCTGAAATCCAAGGTTTGTATTTGACATTATTCTTTGGTTCTCCAACAATTGTGAATTCTATCACCACCTCACTTCCTCCTAAAGTAGTGATGACTTTGATTCTAGTGATTAACTCCTTCCTATCAGTTAGGATCAAGCCCAGGATTGCAGAGCCCCTTGTTCCTTCTTCTACCTTTAGAAACAAGAAGTTTATCTGCAAGGCATATAAGGAATTTTTTGGACAGTTAATGCTTATCTGAGTTAGACTCCTTGCAGATATCAGGGTAACTGAAGTTATGGGTGACCATAACTACAAATTCTCACATCTTTGAGATTTCTGAAATCTGTTTCTGAAAAGTATCATCTACCACTCCTTTTTGGTTTGGTGACCTGCAGTAGACTCCTACCACAAGGTAGCTTTTATTTCTTTTTCCATTTATTTTTATTCAAATACTGTTGACCTGTACACACTCCATAGATTTCTGTGGAAGTGAATTTGTCTTAGTCATATAAAATGACTCCCTCTCCTTTTTCTGCTCATCTTATTAGTTTTCCAAACTCTCTATGTATAGACATCTGAAGCCTTGATTGTTCTCACCTCTTCACCTACTGCCAGCTTTACCGAGGATCCCATTCACATCCCTGTATTTAGAGTTTCCCTTTGGTTTGTTGTCTGAGCTATCATCTTCACCCCCCCTCCCCCAGGATTTAGTACTATCTACCTTGACTGGCAACGTCTGTCTAGCATTTCAGACAAGAATCTTTTCTTATTCTACCCAGAGATGTCAGGAATTTAGCTGGGATCTTTTGCATGCCAAGCATGTCCTTTGAAATTACATATGCTGATAGGGCTAACCCAACACAACAACAACAAACAAGAACAAGAACAAGAACAACAACAATAATAATAATGTCTATTTATAATGCCCTTTACACCAAAGGGCAGAACAACGACACATACAATCAAGGACAAAGACATTAAAAACAGAAAACCACAACAATACATGGCATGAAATCCCCAACACCAACAGTTCTCCAGCACTGCAATGGAGTGCACCAGGTGCTTGTTGACAAGTCCCAGTTGTGCAGAAAATTTGAACTGCCAGATACCCTGCCCACAGCTATATAAGATGCTTTGTACCTGAGGCCTTATACCACTCAGTACGGCATCCAAAGAAATAGGTTTATATCTATGACAGTTCATGCAAAAATAAAACCAGCAAGTCTAAAAGGTGCTGCCACATTTCTTTTTTAACTTTCATTGACTCTCCTGGCAAAGTAGAGTGCTAGAAGAGGTTGCATTCCCCCTGGTTGTCAGATCTCATAACAGTGACATATACCCTCATTACATCCTGTTTGGATTACTGTGACACCCTTGTTATGGGAACCCCGGGGCTCTTCTCCCATTCAAGGTTGACTTCTGCTCTTGAATAGAGATGAAAAATCCCCTTGTTCCTTAATTAAAATGCTGCCACCACCCAAAGGATTAAAAATCCCTGTCCTAGTAGCACAGTGGGATGCCACAAGGGAACCAGCAATCTCTAAGCTTAGAGATCCCTCTCCCCAACCCCCACCCTGGGGGAGAGAGGAATTCTATGTATGCATGAAGCTGACAAAAACGTGATAGGAAAGTGGATAAAGAATTCTTTAAGAAAGTGTTTTATTCTAAGAACAGGCAATGTGAATAACAGAAAATATCACTATACATGGGAGCTTCCTCCCCCAGGTTTGCTTAGTAGTTCCAGATAGTTACATCATATCAGCCAGAGCTTTTAAAAAGAACAGAAAAACCTAATGCGACTAGCTACAAGATTCTAGCTACTCACATTGTTGATCAAATGCTAAGATGGTGTGTAGAGGCAAAGCCGTTAAGTAAAGCCTAGGTGGGCCAACCTGCAACCAGTGATATGCCTGCCTCTAGTTGATGCTTCATTCTCTCTCTTTGTTCTCTCTCCCTCATCGTCTCCTGAAGGTTTTTAAAACTTCTTCACTGAAGCATATTGAAGGTTCTTACCTTACTTCCCCCTAGTGGACAATTATCTCTTGTGATCTGTGATGTCCCCTGTGATGCTCACCCCCAATAAAATGTAACCTAAGCCAGCACTCATCAACCCCTTGTTTGTCTGTCTATCTCCCTTCAGCGATGTTACCTGGATAATGGGAACCCTTCTTATCACAACCCCTACAAGGGTTTACTTTTGAAAAGTATTCAGAAACCTGATGGTGAATTGTGTTTAGTTTGGTGGTACATAAGCTGTAAAATTTGCAGTGTCAAGAGGGGAACTGTATGCAAAGTATTTGTACACCAACAATGAATGCACACAGCCAACTGCCAGATGTTAGGGCTAAGGGGTTTAGGTGTAAAAATGTGGGTCTTTCAACATTCAGTTGCTAATTTTCTAACAGAGTAGAGAAAGAGAAAACAAGTTTACAGTGGTAACACTGCAACAAGTTCATGATTTGGAACATCAAAGGTGTGGATGCTAATGCTTTACAAAGTGAGTTCACACTACTTACAAGTATTTTGTTGGATAATTTGCCTGTCATAAATGTAAGGTCTTATCACCAGCTGTAATTGAAATGGCTGACAGTTCAAGAGAAGCCAGACTTCAAAAATGTCAGTTGCAAAGGGGAGAATGCTGCTGATACAAGAGTTCAAGCCAACGTAATTGCCAAAATTGACCCCAGCTTCATTTGCAAAGGAAGACAGAAAAGGACCTTCTGTTTGTTTGCTTTTAGGAAAGCAGCAGATGTTTGAAAGCTGCTCAGCAGCCTGGAGCATATTTTAACCTTATGCCTTCCATTTCAATAATTGCCTTCTCCCAGAGCATCATCAGTCATGTGATCATGAGCACCACATAATTTGATGTGCTCTGAGAAGTTTACTGTACTTGGCATAATGTACAGTAATGCTGTAATGCTGAGTGTACAGATGCTTGAGGAATTCAGTCTTTAAAAATTCCAGTACAAATTGTTCCCAAACCACATGTCCTGTATCAAAGTCCTCAAATTTGTTTATACCTCTCATAAGGTGCCTACTGGATTTTGCACTCATGGCATTTCTTGGCTGAACTTGCTGATATGCATTTAAATTTAGAATTCTCTATTTTGAGTGAAAATACTTGTGCAATATGCATTTACATTAATTTTCTTGCAGATATATTAAAAAAGGAAATGCTCAATTATGTGTAAACACATGTGAAAATAAACAGGAGGGTGATTGATGTATCCACCCTGAATTGAGTATTTCAATTTCTAGTGGCACAAAAACAAGAGAAAAGAAATTCTCAAAGGATACCTAATCTTATTTGAGCCTGATGTGTTTTACGAAGATTTATTACCTTTTCTTGGGCTGAGGTATAAACACACACACACACACACACACACACAGAGGCTGGTACAAAACCCATGAATGTTTGGGCTCCCCCTCCTCCAAATAGATGATATATTGCTTATAATCACAAAATTTTGAAAAGCATACCTTTCAAAGGGTAATATATTTCAGTTTTTATGTTGGTATGAAACACGCAACTTTGCATTTTAACTTAACTAAGTTTGCTTTTTAACAGTTAGTGGTCTCCCTCATATTTAAGATAAATTATTATAAAAATAAATGTTTATGTGCCCACTTTATAAGTTAAAAAAAAAGATATAAGAGAGCCATACCTCTCTTATAAGGCAATCTTTTTTCTTAACTGCATTAATTTCTCTCAATAGTCTTTTCTATTCACTCAAATAAAGGGGGTGGGAATGGATGGAAGATAGTAGTAGTAGTAGTAGTAGTAGTAGTAGTAGTAGTAATAATAATAATAATAATAATAATAATAATAATAATAATAATATATGGAATGGAATAATAATATGGAATGGATGGAGGACAGCTATGGAAGACATAACTTCCAAAATTTCTAAAATGAAAACTGGATCCAGCAACATCAAAGTGTGACCAAGATGAGGAAAATGATTCATAAGGGAAAACTGACAAGCTAGGAGAGGCTGCAGCAGTTTGTTTTTGGTCATCTCCACACTACACTGTTCTAGTGCTATTATTTCGTTTTCAACATCCTGTGGAATTCTGGGGTTTGTAATTTACTGAGGCCCTCTAAATGCCCCTCCCTAAACTACAAATCTCAGGATTCCATAGGATGTTGAAAGTGGAATAATAGCACTAGAACAGTTTAGTGCAGAAATAGCCTGTGTCTGAGCCAATTGGGAAAGACAAGACTCCACCCTTTCCTTTCCTCTCTCCTCTGGTGAGTTCATTAGTATGGAGTACTTTGGCACTTTAAGCTCAATCTGCAATAACTGAAGTATGGTGAGCAGAAAGGAGAAAAGTGGAAAGAAGAGAGAGAAACTGGGATATTTTAAAAGCAGCTGGGAAAAAAAATCAGATGACAGGAGATTAATTAGTACTCTCCCTGCCAAATTGGGACTTTTAGAGGATATGGAAAAACACATTTTCTGTACAGAAATCATTATTTTCTACACAAAAGTTAATATTTCTACATAGAAATACTATTTGCTGCATAAAAAATACTTCCCCTGCAGAAAATGCTTGTGTGACTTTTGAGAAGAATAAATGCCATAAAGGTCATTTCCACACAGCATTGCTATATTGCCACAGTAGTGGGTTGTTTCCAGGTCAGGACCCATGCTACCACACAATGTCATCACTATCCAGCTGCTATCCTGTCCCCAGGCACCAGCAAACCACCCTATTCTATTTCCAGAAAAAAAATCTGTTAAATGCCTTCTATAGCACTTCAATCCCGTCAGCTAGCTCAGTCTGGCACTGTTATAGCAATTGATAGCACTTCCAGTCCTTGTGAATCCAGCAGTGGGTGGGCTGTGGGCATCCCAGCTTGCCCCTCCCTTAGTGACTCCCATGGGTAATGGGAAATCTATCATCTTTCCATTTTTATTTTAAAATTCGCCTTTGAGATAAAACTTTTTTGCTTTTTAAAATACATTTCTAGGCCTTATAGCATGAAAATGCAACAGTGTGGTGCTGAGTTTAGTACAGCTTCCAATGGAAAACAAAACAAAAAACCCTGACTAATCAGAGGTGGCAGGGCAGGGTGAAGGCAGGGACAGGGAGTGGCCAAGGATGCTGTGGTGTGGAAGGAACATCAGTGGCAATACTGCTACTCATCCACTGGGGGTGGAAAGGTGCAGTAAAAAGCATTCCTAACTTGACAGCATCACACAAATGGCAATGCCACAATTGTAAAGGTATATCCGCTAACGGCCTCTAGTGTGGAGCCAAAAACTTTTATCAATGCAGCATTATTCTTATCAAGTTTTTTTTTAACCTGACAAACACATTTTTTGTCCCTTTTTCAGATATTTTCAAAAATCCCTACTCTTCAGCTTGAAAATGATTTTATTCCACATCAGCAGAAATACCTGCCATTCTTATGGTAGAATTATCATGCATTTATTACTGATAAAGTGCACAATCTGGCATTTTTTTCCTGTACTGCCAAGCTGAGATGTATAAAACAGTCTTCTGGATGTTGCATAGTGAAGAATGAATCCTGAACAAAGACTCACACCCCTCAAAGCAGAGATTTCCTAGGTTAATATCTCTGTGTGGTGCTGTGTTTGTCAATTGCACACTTTCATACATAGAGACTATTTATTTATTTATTTATTTATTTATTTATTTATTTATTTATTTATTTATTTATTTTTGCCCTTCAAACACCTGTTTTCTCAGTCAGTGGACAATGTGAATGACATTTACTGATCAAAAATTTCCTGAACACTTTCAGACTGTCTCCATGTGACTATTTCAGAGATTATGAGGTATGAATCTAAATTTAAACACAGCAGCTTGTTACAAAGCATGAAGATACAATTCGACATCTGCCACCCAACTAAGAGAAGACCCATGTGCTGCATCTGAAGAGGTGTAAGGCTCATCAGCTGCTCATTTTGAAACTTAAACAGCTATTACTTTCAACAAAATCACCGGTGGTTTAATTTCACAAATATAATGCCACTGCACCATCTTTGCTTTAGATGTTTTATGTAGCATGGAATATATTTTTTGTTAAACAAAATATTTTTCTCATTTGAGTTCTCTGCAAAAGCACATGAATAGTTATGATTCACTGGGGACATTTAGATGGCCCTTCCTTCTCCTAATCTTAGAAGTCCTGATAAAATATAGTGTTTTAGCATGGGGATGCTGCCTTAAGAAATGAGAATCATTGTCAACTGCCATATTCCATGAGGTTCAAAAAAGAAAGAAAGAAAGAAAGAAAGAAAGAAAGAAAGAAAGAAAGAAAGGAAGGAAGGAGAAGGAAGCACACAGCTCTCAGAAGCCATACTGGTTAAAGAATTTTGGCAGTTGCAATCCAAGGTCTAGATCTAGTTTTAGTTCCAGCTAAATGCACTGAGTCAGCGGAACCAACATAAGTATTGACTGATAAAGTGCCTATTGATTTAAGGGTATGCATTTATTGGGTCTAATTAACTGTTTTAAAATATTTATTTAGCATCCCCTCTTCTCCTGCAAACTACAAACTCCAGGATTCCATAGGATGTTGAAAGTGGAATAATAGCACTGTAACTGTCTTGTGTGGCAATAGCCTAGGAAATCAGTCAAACAATCCAACCAGTCACATATCTTTAATTTCCATTGACGTTCAAAGGGGTTGATTTAAGCACATTTTCAACACTTCATCAGATCAACACAGAAATGTTTCACACTAATTTCCAAAGCAGAATGGATTCTGAGAACATTGTGGCCATGGCTCACTCTAGAATTTCCAAGTAGCAGAGCACATCAATAATTAAAAATAAGGCCATGCAACAATCATGATACATAAGATCAAAGACAAATGTTGTAATTGGAGATTCACATATGTGTTTTCTGGAGAACATGGATGTCCTAAAGGCATCTCTGTTCAATTTAATGAAGCAATATGAGCACAACAGGTTTTCTGAACAGTAGTCTCATTATCCTCATCATCACCACCACAACCACCACCATAATCCAATTTTGCAATTTCCAACTAGAGGAGTTTACTTAATTTCTTTGAAACAGTTATTTGTATGAAGAGTACACTGCATGCTAATTTTGTAAGTCTGTATTAAACTACTGTTTAAAAAATATATAAAACAATTGGAAATGTGTGGCTTTTGCACATCTGAAATGTTTTTGCTAATATTGGGCATCATCTAGTAAAAAAGTTAAAAAAAAACATTGATTTCAATGAAAAGAAATTTCATTGGTTTCAATGAAAACACATGCTTAAGACTCTGACATAGAAGACAATGAAACCAAAGTGCTGAATTTTGGCTAGACTGTATCATCTGTATTGAACATGGCTTCTTGATAGAAAATCTCTAGTAATACGCACAAATCCTCTCCTACCCAACAGTGGCCTATTTAAGGGGCAGCATTATATCCTGCCAGTTCTTTCAGCTTTGTGCTCAGACATGCTATAGTGGGAATACTGAACAGGCCACCATTTAGACTTAACAAGCAAAAGTGAATTAAATGCATCCTGGAAGCTGGAGACTCTTGTTGAACGGATGATTTGGTGGCACAGTAAGCAGAGATGCTACCTGCCAGTAGTCATTACAAGAAAGCCTTGGGAACTATGCTTTTTCTTAACCCCAAAGAAAACATGTATATACACCACTTAAAAATGTAGCTTCTCCCCTTGAAATACTCAGTCTTAACAAATAAAACAAATTCTCTCATGTGGAATGTTTGGCACATATAACTTCCCCTTTACATGAATTTCACCATTGTACAAATTACTTTCTGGGTTAAAAGTACCAGCTAAAAGTATTAGACCTAATTGTTTTGAGCAAGTTGCCATTATCTGAAAGTGAGAAACATAGCCCTTCAGATACTGCTGGACTATGGCTCCCAGAAGCCCTAGCCAGCATAATCAATGGTGAAGGATTATAAGAGATATAGTTCCCAAACATCTGAAGTGCCAACTGCTTCCCACAGCATCATATGGACTGTAATTTTCCAAACCTAACATACAAACAAAATGCATATATTGGGAAACATTGTTTCACATCTACTATATAGGATTGTCTCTGACAATATATTATCAAGAAAAAGATATACGATATGCCCTCTGTTTATTCAAGGGGTTCCTTTGCAAAGCAAAACAATAAATTTGAAGTGTTGCATCTTAGTGGGCATGGTGGGTGCACCCAAACACACACACACACACACACAGAGAGAGAGATTGAAATGGTAAAGCACTTGAGATATGGGCACTGATTGCAGGAAGAAAGGTATTTGCAGAATGTTAATATAGACAAATACATTTTTCGTTTTTAAAAGTGTGTCCTAGGCTATTTCCATACTGGACTGTTATAGTGCTATTATTCCACTTTCAACATCCTATGGAATCCTAGGGTCTGCAGTTTAGGGAGAGTCATTTAGAATTCTCAGCCAGAGAGTTCTTTGGCCTCAGTAAACTACAAAACCCAGAATTCCAGAGGCTGTTGAAAGTGGAATAATAGCACTATAATAGTCCAGTGCAGAGATGGCCAAAGATCAGAGCCTCTGACTGTTCTGACTCTGATTGCCCTATCCCCTCCCTGCATCACTCTTTGGTGATCCTGAGAAGGATGTTTGCAGATGTAAAATGGAATAAAAACTGGAGAAGAATATAAAGGACAGCACCTTTAATCAAATTAGATGCATTTAGTAAAATTTAGAAAAATCAGTCTCATTGAAACCCTGAACAGCTTTACAAGACATATTCCCTCTAAGTGCCTATTGAAGTCTGTGAACTGCCAACAAAAATAGTCCCCACCCCTTTCCTCTCTTCTCCTCAACACATGAATGGGACACATTATGCTTAATTGAAAACTGCAGTCAGGAAAGCAATCAGGCTGACAGAGCTAATAACAGGCATGCCTATTAAAGTATCATTACAGGCCAAATTAAAATTGCATTCCTTTTCTAAATATGAAAGCTGCTATTGTTATCAAATGCAAGTTGTTTCTCAATAGCAACGGGGGGGGGGAGGAGAAATCAGAGTTTTTGTGTACTCTTTATTGGGAATATTACCTCTAATGGGAAAGTTTCAGGTTTCTTATTGCTGCTAAGGCTTTCCCTTTAAATCAAGAATGAAAAGTTAAGACAAAGGATTTTTCCTCTTACTTACCCAAATGTCCCTTGTGCTTTGGATGTGAAGACAATAAGATCATGATCAAGTTCAACCTCACATGCTAAACAAGAAAGCATTAAAAAAAAAACCTCTTCACAAGATACCATTCCTTCCCTTTCTTAATTTCAGGTAGAATTTGTTCATATGCAATGGGATTTGTGCACATTTCTGAAATGTCCAAAATGTTATCATAAATAAATACTCGCTTGTTGCATGGTAATTAAAAAATGAGAACCACTGAATGGAATGTTTGAGTCTCTGGCCATTTCTGCACTGCACTGTTATAGTGCCATTATTCTACTTTCAACATCCTATGAAGTCCTGAGGTTTGCAGTTCAGGGTGGGGCAATTAGAATTCTCAACCAGAGAGCTCTTTGGCCTCAGTAAACTACAAACCCCAGAATTCTACAGGATGTTGAAAGTGGGATAATAGCATTATCACAGTGTAATGCAGAAATGGCCTCTGTTAGCAATCAGTTTATCCTTTCTGCCTTGCCAGATCTGTGTGCTTAGCTTCATAAATAGAAATTATGTTTGAGAAATTCCTGCAAAATTGAGTGAACATGTAACAGGGGAAAACGTTTCATTTCTCATTCTTATAGAGCAGACAAGGATTTTTTATCTTATTAGAATCACCAATAACCTTTATTACCATGACAGGCCAGCTTGCCTAAATCATGAATGAGACATGGCTGAAATGTTTGCATGTACTGAAAGTCAGCAATGTTTTCTCTACATTCAGAAGCTAAAAATCCCAGATGCAAGCCAGTGTTCACCATCAAATGGCTTATGCTGGGGGAAGAGGCTGTGTAACTGTGGAGGAAAAAAAATAGAATTTGGGGAAGATATGAGAGGAATTTCGTGATGGTTGTGGACCCCCTTTTCATGACAGGAGACTAAGCTTGCCCCTTGCCTGTGCTCTCCTTCTGCCAAAAGTCAAAGACATTCTTATTCAGAAATTATTTTGGCTACAAATTGGATGTTGAGGACAAGTTTTTAATGTGGAGTGCCCTCTTATTTTTTTCTTAAAAAGTATTTAAATTGTTTTAATTCACTGCTTGATTATTATGATATGATATGATGATATGATATGATATGATATGATATGATATGATATGATATGGGCCATTTCCGCATTAGCCTGTTATAGCGTTATGATTCCACTTTCAACATTCTGGCCCCTCCCAAAACTGCAAACTCCGGGATTCCACAGGATGTTGAAAGTGGAATCACAGCACTATAACAGGCTATTGCAGAAATGGCCATGATGGTATTACAGCAAATTTAAATGTTCTGTGTAATATAATGTATTGGGTTTTAGTTGCATTGTTTTAATTCAAATTGTTAGCTACCTTGGGTCCTGCACTGGGAGAAAAGTGGAATATAACTAAAACCAATCAATCATATGAAATACATGGTTGATTTACCTCCAGCTGGATACAGTTTCTTACCATTAACATTTCTTCTAAACCATTACCGGTAATGTGAATCCTCATCTTAATTACCTTCTGCATTATTTTGAGTCCCTACTACTTTCCAGAGTCCAAAGACAGAGATGATGAGTTTCTCATGGGCTGATCTGGACCCTTCATGCACCAGATTAAACCAACAGCCCATCTCCACCCACAGATCATTCAAGAGTTCCATCGAACACAGAATACACATATCAGTCAGTGTCACAGGAGAAGCTTTATGTTTCACTTTATGTTCCACTATTGTTTCTTTAATAGCTAGGTCCCCAGAAATCAATGGAATAAACCTGTAAATTTTCACAAGACCTGATTCTCTATAAACTACTTTGTGGGACAGGTCCATAAATCTTAATACTCTTTTTTTTCCTTTTTTCCTTTTTGATCCACTTGTCCTCAACTGGAAGGCAAAAAAACAGGACAACACAAAGTTCAATTACAGTAGAATATGCTTAAAGATTTGTTGCTTTGGCAAGATTCACTGAGGTGGAGTTAAAAAAGTTCAGGATGAAGTTTAAGAAAGATTCAAGGAAATTGGGGTGCAAAGTGCAATTATGATCGCAGAAAAAGAAGAGACAAAGGCTCTTTCTGCACGAGGCTGGTGAATTGGTTTGTGCCGTTTCCTACTGGATTTTCTGAGCTCGAAACAAGGTGGACTTTCCCTCATTTCCTTCTGCACAGCTATTGCATATGTTCCATTCTGATTCAGAGGAGTGTGAGTTCATGAATCCACACTGCCTCTGCTGTGGCCACTCCCGCTACTCCCCTCACTCTTCCCCATTGGCTGTGATTGGCCCTCCTTTTTTTTACATGGTTTAGTACGTCTTTGCATATGTGCGAAAGTCCATACTACCCCATAACCCCTCCCATGAGCCCTCCTTGACCACCAATTCACATTGATGCGAATGTACATGTCTGCACCACTGTGAAAGTACAAATCGGATCGATCTGGAAAACTGGAAAACCGATTTCTTCCGGTTTTCAAGTAGCATGCTTTACCACCACATGGGGGTGCCTTTTGTCAGAATTACGTGCATAATGAAGGTAAATAAACTGAACCTAGTCTGCTCCAACGTGCAGAAGACCTCTGTGGCAAGCCACATTGGCCTGCCTTAATAACCGTGTGCGGAAAGGGCCAAAGTGTGGATTAACTCAGTGAGCTTCCTGCCTTCAAACTTGTTTCTACTGCTTTCCCCATCCTGGGGTTGTGTTTTTGTGCCATGAGAAGTCTTTTTTACAAAATTGGCTCCAAAGTATGGTTTTCCAGGGTTCTAAATCATGTGGAGAGACCAATCTGATCCAAAGGGCGCCTGCTATAGTGTTCAAGACCCGCATGAGGAATACAGAAATGGGGATGGGTAAAGAATTAATGGCAAGAGGTTCATCCTTATTGTTCTCCTCACATCTAGGAAGCGTTGTGTGGAGTGGGGGATGGAAAAAGGATAGAGGGATAACATTAGAATGCATAGGGATAACATTAGAATGCAATTATTGGAAATGTGGTGAGCATGTATTAGTGACTGCTAAGCGCCACAGCTGCTGACTTTACTAACAGTATGTCAACATGACAAAATGAGTCTAGGCAGCTTTCAAGCACTAATTGGAAAAGATACTATAATTCAGAGGGAAGAATGTCTGCATGAGATTGGTTCTTATACCTACACATCTGGACCTATCCTGCCATAACAAAGATTTATTTTCAAATAGAATTCCCTTGCAAGGGCTCATGAATGTCCACCGTAGCATAAGATGAATGTCATTCAGTAAATGCAATTAAAAGGGCACAGAGAAAACAAGTTCTAAAAAGGCTACAAAATGTAATAGCTTTAGGGAAAGAATCATGGGAAAGTATGTTGTCACAGCATATAGTTAAGAACAGGCATTAGACTCTATAGGAACACAGAATATATTGTGGTTTATTTAACTTCCGAAGCAAATTTCAATAGAATGTTCCTTTACAAGAAATGGTACCCATCCCATGCTTCCTGGAGACTCTTGTCCTACACTAAGAATGGAGGGGGGAAAGCTGGGCCAAGCAGTTGATGAGAACCCCTTCTTCCAGCTTTCCAACTGTCATTTCTCTGGCCTGTGAGGCAGAAGGAGAACAATCCAACATGCCTCTGTCATTTCTGGGCCCAGCAGCTGGTGAGAGATCCTCCTATCAGCTTTTCAGTTTCCCATTATTCTGTGTACTGTGAGACCGAAAAAGAAACCAGCCCATATCCATTATGCTAGGACATAGCTGTTGCTGAATTTAATTTCCCCCTTCTTCTCTCCCTACCTCTTTTTCCTTGTTGATCATGTTATATAGTTAGATAAGCCTGGTGGCAGGAACAGTTCAATTCAGTATTTGTGACAGTCGCATAGCGACAGGGGGGTGATGGGGGCAGTTCAGCCCAGTGGCAATGTTTTTGGGGTGTCCCAACTCGTAGCCATGCCCCCACACACCATAGCCATGCTCCCATGCCCCCACACACTGTGGCCATGCCCCACACACCATGGGCACACCCCATGCACCATGGTCATGCCCCCTCTTGCCCCCCTCCACACACTCCAAGCTTCGCCGCTGATTTGTGAGCAACTTGGGGAACTTTTTGGTTAAAGTCGGGGTAACAAAAGTGTAGCTTCTGCGGCACAGGAAGCCACAAGACCTACATTTTTTTTATTTTTTAGAAACACCTCCAATGCCCCCAGGTAGAGTGTAATTTCACCATTTGGGGACATGCTCAAAGGCTGTTTTAGGCACAAGAAAAGCTTTTCCTATCCATCAGCTTAGACAGTTCACAAGAAGAGCAAATTGCTGGCTATTATTTAAAGTCTTATTCGTGCAATTAGGTATACATGTGACAACTTAGAGTGGGCAGAAAGTCAGAGACACATATGCAACCTGCAATTCCAATATCCCTGCCAGAGCTCAGAAAGTATGACTGCTAGAATAGGAAGAGATAACAAGGTTATTTTAGAAAAAAAATGTAATTTGAATGACTAGAAACATCACTGCATTTTAGCATAGCAAGTAACAATTGCCCATTACATATAAAATATTTCTTTTGAGGGGAGGAGTCAGTAGGAATTTTTGACCTTTATTTATGAACATTTGGAAAAAAAAACCACAAAATTTAGTAACACAAGTAACTTGTTAATTTTTAAATAATGATCCATGAATATCATTGTTGTGCAGAAAACTGCAATTTGTGCAAAAAAAAAAAATGTTTATGCATAAAAGTATGCTAACAGTTGGGGAAAAAAAGTCCCGAAATATGGGGGGGAAATGCACTGATGTCTTGCAATGTCCCCCAGCACAGAAAAAACTTGTGAAAGTCTTTGTTGCAGTGTATAAGAGGAAAATAAGCAAAGATTTGCACTGATTTCACCAGTATTTCGACTCACTTTAAGTTATAGAGATTAGAGTGCACCAATGCAAATGCAGATGAAAATTTAAACAGACCTTTCCTCCTTTCAAATGTATGTGATCACTAGCATATTTACCTGGTCTTGCCCAGGATTTTATTTTCCTCTTAAGAACTCACCCAACTGTCTTGTCCAGTACCTGTAACTTTCCCCATATTCCCCAATCCAATCTCTATTACATACACAGTTTGGGTTCCTGAGGGAATATGCTGTCCTTCTCTCTGCTGCTAGGCCTCATGTCCATAGCAACCAGCCTATTCCTGTATCTATAACGTATCCCCATATTCCCCAATCCAATCTGCATTTGCTGTTGTTAACATACAGAGGTTGTATTCCTGTGGGAATATACTGTCTTCCTCCTTGCTGCTAGGCATCATCTTCATAGCAACCAGCCTATTCCAGTACCTGTAACTTTTCCTCATAGTCCCCAATCCAATCTGTGTTTTCTGGCAACGTTCTGGCTTTTGATTTTTTGTTTTGTTTTCTGTTGAATTTGTGCAATTGCTTTATGTTTTTCTGGAAGCATTTTTTGTTTTGAATTTCAACTTTAAGATTCCTCACATATGGAACCCATGCAATACACTGTGTGAAGCAAGAAGACCTTGTAACTGTATTGTGCGTGTCACTTTAATTTTTCTCACATATGTCTCCCAAAAGTTTTCTGGCATCCTTATTGATGGTAGGCCTCATTGCTATAGTAACTAGCCTGAGGCCTCTCAGCTGAGAATTGTAAAGGCCCATCCCTAAACTGCCAACCCCAGGATTCCATGGAATTTTCACAGCCAGCCAATCATATGAGGTCTTCTCGCCTCACACAGCCAATCACATGCTGACTTGGCCCTTTCCACACGGGCCTATTAAAACGGTGCAGAGTGGCCTCCAACGGAGGTCTTCTGCACCGTGGAGTGGACTGGGGCGGACTACTTTTCCTAGTTCCGCACCTCAGTCCGCTCCGGAGCAACCGGAACTGGTTGCGCAGCGTGCTTTTTAAAAACCTCTTTTAAGAGGTTTTTAAAAAGTACAGAGCGTGCGACCCCGTGTCGCTCCGTCGCTGCGCTCTGGTGCAGATTTGCAGGCGTGCACTAGTGCGTGCCTGCAGATCTGCCAGAGGCAGGCTTTAGGCTGGCAACCTTCTCTGGTTGGTAGAACCTCCACCAACTGGAAGCCACCATTTTGGATGCCGGAGCAGTGTGGAACGACAAGCTCGCACTGCTCCTCGTCAGGATGGACCCAAACGGACCCACCAAAAAGCCGGTGAATAGCGGCAGGGAGCGTTTCCCTCGCCGTGTGCGGAAAGGGCCATAGACACACAACAAACGCACAGACAAACATTGACTTTTATATAGTAGATTACTCTCATAGTCCCCAGCTTTGTTGGCTGCAAAGGATGTTGGCTGTAGCCTAACACATCTGGACAGCACCAGCTTGGGCAAGGCTAATTTAAACATTTGAATCAAAATAGTGGTCTTTTAAATGAGAAAAGTAACCATCTCTGAGCAAAATATTTTCAGTTTTATGAAGAGAATTCTACTGAAGCACAAGCACTAATTTGGAAATATCTACGTACAATACCACCAGCATTTGCACAATAGAGACACGACTGTTTTACTGACATTGTATGTCTTATATGCATGTGACACTAGAAATTACTTATTATTGGACTAAATTTGCCACAGGCATTTCATCTCATATTGTCAACAGGGCTGAGGATCCTCAAATATTATTTAACATTCCTGCATTTATGAAGCAGATGATATCACTGATATGTTTAACAATTTAACCTTGTTTAGTTTTCTGTTGTTCTTCTGTTTTCAAATATATAATTCAAACATTCCCTCTCCAAGTATTATCTATAATGGATTCTTTGTGCAGTCCTGTTAAACTTGTGCTTTTCAACATGTTTTGAGGGCAAGAGTCAACACAGCAGACAAAGCAACAGAGGCTGGCCAACCCTTCTTAAAGGAATCAGTCCTGAAATTGGCAATACAACACTTCTCTCTAGATCACTGAGCCTACTAAGGAAGGCTCTCAGACTGGCTAAATCTCAGAGGATGCTCGGCTTTCTTTTTTTAAAAAAGCCACTTATTGAAAATTGTTAGAAAAACAACAATTTAATGATGGTTACTGCTAGCAGGAGTGCTCAAATGTTTATGCTAGCAAGTGTGTGCAGTGATTTTTATTTTATTTATTTTTTTGATGAGATGTATGAAATCTTCTTCCTATGTATGTGTGAGTGTAAAAACCTGGAGTGTCAAGCAGAAGGGAGAGTCATAATCCCATTTTCTGACATATAAGTTTTCTATGTTCAGGGCTTTTTATTATTATAATCATTACATGAGATGGCCCTCAGGTAAAAGGTTTCCTAGGAACTGTACCTGGCCTGGCCTGCTGAACCAAGCCGTCTCAAAATATGGAGCGTTTCTAATTTTTTTAAAAATTAAACTGAATATTCAAGGGTTTTTTACCCAGTCTTCTCTTGAAATATGCTGGATTTCTTTCCTTCCCTCCCTCCCTTGTGTCCTTCACCACTCCTCCTCCCATGATCATACATAACAGTCTCATGCAACATTTCAGAAATCAATTTTCAGCAACTTTTGCTGAGACTTTAAAAAAAAAAGGACTTATGCCATTTCCACTCTACACTGTTATAGTGCTATTTTCAACATCCCGTGGAATTCTGGGGTTTGTAGTTTTCTGATTTCTCTGGCTGAAAATTCTAAATGCCTCTCCCTAAACTGCAAACCCCAGGATTCCATAGGAGGTTGAAAGTGGAATAATAGCACTATAACAGGCTAGTATGGAAATGGCCAAAGAAAGATGTCTCAAAACCATTGTCACTTCCCATTGAATTTTGAGCTGAAAGTTCTTAGTTGATACTTTTCAAATTCACTTCTAAGCAACAACAAGAAACACAGAAGGGCATTTGAAAGGCCAAAAAGGGCCCCACAATGAAACCGAGGGGAAGATGCTACCTTGTAATGTTTTTGACAGACCAGAACAATTTTTCCTTGGAAACTCACAAGAATGGTTTACATGGTGGCATTCATGTATGCTCAAAGCCTATAAAGTTACTTTTTTAAAAAATAATGAGCTCTCAGCTATTTTTGGTAGTAGTAGTTGTAGTTGCTTTGTTGTTATTGTTATTATTATTATCATTATTATCATTATTATTATTATTATTATTATTATTATTATTATTATTACTGTGATTATCTTATAACTTGTACTTATTATTACCATAATTGTAGTATGTTACAATTATTACTAATTAATAATAGTTATTATAGTTATCATCAATTATCATCACCGTTATCATTATTATTTGCCACCCAACCCACGAAATAATGAGACCACAGACAGAGCTTGGGTTGAACTAGGGCAATTTATTAATATGCCTATTTAACAAGGGTTGAACTTAAACTTAAATTTCAACTTGCACATGAACTTGAACTTGCATTTAAATACCTGAGGGGGAAAAACAGGGGAGGGTATACAGCATCCTCGGACTAGGGTCAAGAGGCCGCTCCCAACCATCTCCCCTAGCTCGTTGAGCGAAATACCGGGCCCCAAAGCCAACTGCTAAAGTTGCATGATGGCTTTTAGCCAGCCCTTATCTGGAAGGCAAGCCCCGAGGCCCACCCCCCACTGCGTAGCAAGTGGGGTGATCCCAAGGCCCTCCCCAAGGATATGATTTATCCTACACCCCACAAGGGGGGGTGCCATAGGTACACGCCGAACCTAAATCCCCCCCCCGCCGGCCATCCTAATTATATAACAGTGACAACCTATTTAATACTGACTTCAGACACCACCCTGTGAAGCCAATTACCCCACCCTAGGCGCAGTGTAGGGTAGGCGAAAAAACCCCACGTAAAAAGGGGGGAGAAAAATCCCTACCCGGCCCCGAAGCGACCAGCTGTCTTACACTGAAACCATCGGGTGGGAGGGTGGATGCCCAGATCGCCGAGAATGGCCGTCGGGGAGGAGACGCAAGCTCCAAACTCCTGCCCCCCCGCCATTGCTAGCTAGACGGCAGGGGACGAATTCTATTTCATCTTTTTTTTCAATACGGGGGCCATTTCTGCACTAGAGACCATTAGCATGTTATACCATTTGCACAATGCCGTTAGGTTAGGGATGCTCTTTTCTGTACCCTTCCTCCTTAACAAATGGGTAGCAGTATGGCCACTGGTGTTCCTTCCACATTATAGCATGCTTGGCCACTCCCATTTGCCTCTTTCACCCTGCCCCACTGCCCTTGATTGGGCAGTTATTTATTTATTTATTTGGAAGCTGTACTAATGCATCAATGCTGTAACAGCACGACATGCCAGTACACTATTGCACTTTTGCCCTATACTGTTTAAAAATGTATTTTTTAAAAGTTTTGACTCAAAGGAGATGGAAAGGAGGTGATAGAAAGTTACCATGCTATGAGAGTCACTGAGGGAGGCATAAACTGGACACACCCACAGCCTGCCCACTGCTGGATCCGCCATAACAGGAAGCACTATCAATGGGGCCACACTACGATGGCTGATGGGATTGAAGCACTATAGTAGGCTCTTAACAGATTTTTTTCTGGAAATAGAATATTGTGATTCAGCAATGCTTGGGGATGGGACAGCAGCTGGATAGCAATGATGTTGTCTGAAAGCACAGCTCCTGGGCTTGTAACAACCCACTGTTATAGTGTTATAGGGACATCGTGCAGAAATGGGAAGGGATTCATGGCAGCTGACAAACCATTAAAACCAACAGAGATTAAACTATGTCCTTTTAGTAATGCAATTGAACCATCTACAGAATAAAAACCATTTAAAAATCCATTGAAATAAAAAGAAAAGGATTTTTAAAAATCAACAGCACTGGTGCATTTTTGAAAGATAACTTTGTGTTTTCCTGCCTCTCAGACACAAATAAACTGATTACTTTGAAAGAAAAAAATCTGAATGCTACAAGCCACTCTCTTATAGCATAAAACATATTTTCCTTGCATCCACTTTGCTGTCTCATACTCTCAGTAGACCACGCGGGAACATGAAGCACACTGCAAACCACCACTTGAACCTGTACTATTTAGTGAGCCACACTGTCAGAATCACAATAGAAACTAAACATTGCACAGCATCTAACTAACCAAAAGTTAGTTGCAACAACTCTAAATAGTCCTTTCCAGTAGGAACAAAAACAACCCTGGAATGACTGCTGTCATTTCAAACTAGTCCTACCAGTAAACTCTTGCCTTTTCCCTTGAACTTTATCCCTCAGCAATGTTTAAAAAAAAAATACATGAAAGGGGTTCAGACCTTGTTCATTGTGACTAATTTTGTGGTATTTAAATTCTTTTTTGGCTTAGCATAAAACCTGCAAAGTGCAATTGCCATCCAAATGTCACATGAACTAAAGTTCTATTTGGGAATTTTAAATAAGCTTTAGCTAATAGGTTCCTTCTCCTCTCTTATCATTTTGCTAAAATAAAAAGTAATGAGTTTGAAGAAGAGAGCTTCTTAAATGCCTTACAGGCTTTTTATGCAAACCAGAATACTGGAGAATCAGACGTGTTGTTTTCATGTGAACACAGTAATGTGGCTAACACACACTCCCTTCCATGTGTGTTTAGTTAACTTTTCTTGGGAACACCTAAATAGGGCTTAAATCTTATCTCAAAATAGCTCAGCTAACCAAACTAAGCAATATCTTCAACCAATAGTTGGAAGACCATGGCTGACATCCTGTCACTGATTTATGTGGTGTGCCTAACTTATACCTGTGTATTTTTGTTGTTGCTGTTATTGTGGAGGGGTGAATTCACTGCTTCCCTCACACAATGACTTGGAGACTTGCCATTTTCCTGCAGTTCATCCCCCATTCCATGGAAGGATACCATTCTATAGCAAATTTATCTTAATATTGGCTAAGATCATGTACTGAGGAGAAGTAGCATACAGTTAGAGCTGGCATGTTTGAGTGTTGGACTATGACCCTGGAAATGAGGGTTTGATTTCCTGCTTAGCCATGAAAACCCACTGGGATACCTTGGGCACATCACATATCCCCAGAAAATCCTGTGATAGGTTCGCCTTAAAGTTCGCTATAAATTGGAATTGACATGAAGGCACACAACAACAACAGCAACAACAGCAACAACAACAACAACAGCAACAACAAGCAGCATACAGGTCCACCATATGGATCTAGACACATATTTCCTCTCCCACCCCTTGGAGACTCATCATTTTCCTGCAGCCCCCATCCCATGGTCAGATAGTGTTTGAGGGATTGCAGGAGCAGTCAAAAATTTTCTGGTTTTCTGATAGCTGGAGATATGGCAATGACAGCTGGTTCATTGTTAGGGTCCTTTGAAGGTATTGGAGGATTACTTCATTTTGATACATCCGGCTGTCAGAACATAGTTGGCTGATTGTAGGCTACTACCCTATCCCCTTGCCATTACATGGTTGTATTACAGAGGTCTTGCAGGAAAACTGACACTCTGGGTCAGGGACTTATAGAATCCAATGGAAGCTATGGATACCCTCCCCAGTAAAACATGCATAAACAAGAACACCTAAAATGTTGCACAGTTGTTTTATTTCAAATGATTGGCTGCATACCGACTACTTTGAACCAAAAATATTTACAACCAACACCCCAAAAGACTATTTTTTTTATCTTAAAATTCAGCATGCCCAGGAAAAAGTTGACCTAGCAGAAAAGAAATAGAAGAGAGTAAATGAACCCAGTTCATGGACCCCAAAAGCTTATTCTTGGATCCTCAAGATTCTTGGATCCCCTTAATCAGGAACTCCTGATGTATAGGACTGTGCTGTTAATATCAAAATAAATGTGCATGGTTGCTTTTCGATATCTAAACCTTCCCAACAGTTTCAACTATACATCTTTATATTCATACCCATATTCAAAATCTTGTAAAAAATCTATATTTTACATGTGTGTTGGTGCTTTTGTAGCTTCGCAAAATAAATAACAAAAAATCCATGATGCTTGTGAATAAATTCATTTACCCTGTTTTCTGCATGTCTTGCTTAGATTTTTCCAAGCTATTCACATGCATGGAGAGTCTATTACAGGACTTGATTATCTTATGCATCAAACTGACAGATCTACAGCTTTGGTGACAGTATTACAGCTCACCAGCACTAAGGCAATTAATCCCTTATGAATCAGAAGAGAGTTACTAGATCATGACAGGCCTTGGAAGTCTGTCAACTCCTTTTGAATGAGACCACTAGACTGTTAAAGGAAGCACTGGCATGCATTAGAAGTGGTGGAAAACTGTAAATCAAGCAATGGTTTGGCAGGGGCACGGGTGGGAATGAGAATGAAATAGCCACAGGGAATATGTCACAATGATTCACTTCATATTTTGAGACCACTCCAAGGCAGCCAAAGAGTCTGACTGTTGTAATACTGGAAACATTCTTTCTTTTGTAAAACTGTACTTCCTAAAATAATGTAGAGTAGTGGTTCTTAACCTGTTCTTTACTGGGGACCCCTGCTTGCCAGGGATGACCAAGACTTAAGTCAAAATTTAAATATTTAAATTTAGATTTCAATATTCAAATATGTATTTAAATTTTCAAATATTTATTTATTAAAGGCTTCTGGAGGCTAGGATTCAAATCCCCACACAGACACTGGGTGACCTTGGGCAAGTCATATTCTCTGAGCCTCAGAGGAAGGCAAAGGCAAAGCTCCTCTGAATAAATCTTGCCACGAAACCTCAATGATAAGTTCACTTCAGGGTTGCCATAAGTCAGAAGCTACTTGAAGGCACACAACAACAAAGTGCCACTGACAGGGGGAGGTTCTTTCTGCTTTTTTATTATTATTTTTATTGAAGACTGAAAGTTTATATACATCACATATCATTTGCCTTATTTCATATTATACATCCTTCTTACATAAGTTTTCAATTAATTTTCAATACTTTCTGCACATTATTGAATATTCCTTAATATTTCATTTAATCAGTCCCTCTTTCTCCCTCCCTCTCTATCCACCCCCCATCTTTAGCAACATATTTTATATTAACTATGTTTTTTCCCAACAATTTCCCTTCCCCTTCCCTTCTCTTTTTATATTTACTTTCCCATCCCCCCATCTTCCTTTCCTTATTCCACGTTTTCTGTCCTCCAATCTCTTTTTTTCTCCTTATTCTAAATCTCCTTCTTGTGAAATGGGGGAGGTTCTTTCTAGCCATCATGTATCTCCCCTTGAAAACTGACTTACGGAGATCTTAAGATGAATTTATAATGGGTGTCTTCTTAGCCAGATTTGTTGCTTTTGCCTTTCTCTGAGGCTGAGAAAATGTGACTTGCCTGAGGTCATCCAGTGAAACTCCATAGCCAAGTGGGGATTCAGATTTTGGTCTCCATAATCATTGTTTGGGAGTGCCTATACGCTTGCTGTCATATCCCTTTCGTCTGTGACACAGCAGAGAAGGCATGTGTGTGCATGCCCAAATTGCTCCCTTGTTTACAAAGAAGGTTAAGAACTATTGATGTAGAGCATTTTTACCCACACCTGGGCCATTTCTGCACTAGACTGTTTATAGGGCTATTATTCCACTTTCAATATCCTATGGAACCCTGGGGCTTGAGGGCCCTCCCTAAACTGCAAACTCCATGATTCCATAGGACGTTGAAAGTGGAATAATAGCACAATAACAGTCTGTGTAGAAATGGCCCTGGTGAATAAAGGATGCAGGATAGATACTATCATTAAAGCTCTATTTACAAAGTGGGATTAGTATGCTGAAACTAACTCTCACCAGGCTAGGGCTATCACTAGCGTATTGGAACAAATTGGTATCTAGGAGCAGCACACTGCTGGTAGTGTCACATAAATACATATATGGACAAAGTATTACATTAGTCATTGCACTGCTGGTTATCTTCCCATCATCATCATCATCATCATCATCATCATCATCATCATCATCATCAATTCACTTATATCCTGCCTTTTTCCTGGTATGCAGCCCAAAGCAGCTTACAAAATTTTTAATAAATATAATTAAAATTGCATTAATAAATACAATTAACAAAAAAGAGGTAATACAATTAAATACAATTAACCAATACAAAGAATTAAAATCCATTAAATTAGATCCATTAAGGAAGAAAAGAGAAAAATCAACACAACACATCACAAAAGCACACCACTGGAAGCCCTCACAATGAGTTTCTAAAGGTCTTGCTGGAACAGAACAGTTTTCATTTGCCAGTGAAATTACATCAAGGAGGAAGCCAACGTAACCCCTCTAAGAGGTGAGTTTTAGTGCCCAGAGGTGGCCAACAGAAAGGCCCTCTACTGATACATTGATGGGACAGACAGAAGGTCCTCTCCTGAAAATCTTAGGCCCTTTTCGCACTAGGCTTTTTACGCGAGCGGGGGCGGGCGGCTTGCGGGAAAAGCCTAGTTCGGGAGCCTGCCGGTTCCCCGCTGGTTCCTTCCGCAGCCGAAGGAACCAGCTGGGAAACGGCACTGTCCCAGAGGCGGCGGCGGCTCGCGAGTCCATCCCCCCCGCGCACGCAAGAAAGGAGCCCGTCGCTCCTGGCGCGCGCGGGGGGGGCGGGCGCGACTGTCGCTCGCTCCTGGCGCGCGCGGGGGGGCTGCTCGCGACAGTCTCCCGATCGCGCGCGCGCGCACGGGGGGGCAGGCGCGACTGTCCCTCGCTCCTGGCGCGAGCGACAGTCGCGCCCGCCCCCGCGCGTGCCAGGAGCGAGCGACAGTCTCGCCCGCCCCCGCGCGTGCGCGAGCGGGAGGCTGTCGCGAGCAGCCCCCCGCCCGTGCGAAGCAGGATGCTCTCGCATCCGCCGCGCTAGCTCCCCACCCCGCCCCTTCCTTCCGCACGGGCGGAGGGAAGGAGGCGCGACCCGGCCGCTTCCCCGACGCACCGCACTACAGGTGAGTGCGTGTGGGCGCCGGGAGCGTAGCGCGAGCGCGGGGTGATTTTCGCTTGAAAGCGAAAATCAAAAACCCCGCGCTCGCGCCGCTGCAGCCCCGTGAGAGCGCCAGAAGTGGGAGTGCGTCGTGCGGAGCGACGCTCCCACTCCCGCACGGCTCACGGGGCTATTTCGCCCGGGAAAGCCCGTGCGAAAAGGGCCTTAGAGTCTGAGCAGGATCATTAATTGTTGTTTTTTATGGTTTTTAAAAATAACCACTGGTACAACTGATATGAGAATAAAAAAACCCTGAGAAATTCCTTCCATAATGGTCAAAAATACCTAAAAATGTCACCACATGATGTGATGAATATAAGAGCACTGGTGCCATAGATAAGTAAGAAGTTATCCCACACTCCCAGAACATCATCCTATTTTACTTGTCCAGGACTTTAGCAAGTGATTTACAAGTTCTGGAGCATCCCTGTATGTCTTACCCTTGGGTCACTGTAAATCAGAAAGGACTTAAAAGCACGCAGCAACAACAACAAATAATAATAATACAACAACAGCTAAGCTTATATTCTATATCTTAGGGATGTGAAAAATCTACCAGTTTTATTTTCATTGAGTTTCTTTGAATTCCATCCTGAATATTTTTTCAACCTTGTTTCGTATTGGGTGAAATACTTTGTATTTTCGTCCTGCACTGAAATCTACACATTTTAATGATCCTAGATTGGGCACTTATTTGCATAATTTTATATAAAGTCTGCAACCTTTGCCACTGAGTAAGACACATTTCTGTGTATTTTCCATTCACATTCTAAAATATGTACAGTGGCCCCTCAACTTTCCTGAGGGTTTGGGGCACAGAACCCTTACAAAAATCAAACCACAAATAACTCCCCCCACCTGAGTGAGCATTTCCCTTCCCATTCCCTTCCAGGGCTCCCCCACTCCATTCACTTGCCATTTGCCTGAAGGTTCTTCTGTCCTTCCAGGAGTTCAGGAAAGTAGTCAGCGAATGGGAAAGGGCAGCCCTACACCCAGAGAAGGAACACCCATGCCTTTCCCCCTCCCACAATTTGTCTGAATTTTGCACAAAAGTACTGCCTTCATTCCAGGTGCCCAGGCAGAAGGCAAGTGAATAGAAGTGGGAGAATGGAGGGGAAGCAAGAAGGCACCTTGAGGATGATCAAATTTGCAAAGACAAACCCGTGAATGTGGAGGAAGGACTGTACACTGTTGTTGTTGTTGTTTTTTGTAAACTATTTCTCTGAAACTTCCTGTAAACATGCAAATACTTGAGACAAGTGATGCTTTTTCTTTTAAAATGTCTCAGGAAGTACAAGGAAGATGCTGCTTTTGTTAACATTGACAAATGCAATAAGTTTTTTTTTCCATGTGTTGCATGTACGTATAAGATAAACATTACTTTTATATCATGCATTCTGGGCTGCTGTAGTAGTTGTTGTTGTGGTTGTTGTTTTAAGTGTACTTCCATCATCATCATCTTCTTCATCTTCATCGTGTTTGAGAGCAAAACAGCAAGTAAAGATCATAGGGAGCAGATGTTTAAAAAGACCCTTTCCCCAATTGCATTATGCAAGGGAATTTAGGGTCTGAAATTAGAAGACACATAAGTACACCTGTCTCTTTGTTTTCACCTATGAAAAGTTGGAGTGTGTGAACACTTAAAGGCAAGAGCCCCATTCCTTCCCAATCCCATTTGGATCCAGCATCTGGTCCATTAACTGTAAAGGCAAATAGACAATGGAATGAAATCTACAGATGTTTAGATTTCATGAACTTCTGGAGCAATTCAAAATAGGCTGAACACATGCTGCTTTTAAAGTTATAAAGAAATTAAGGGAAGGAACAAGGACTTCCAACAGAGTGAACAATGGGGGGAAAAGCATTCTTCGTAGCATTCTACCAAGCTAAAAATCTATATATGTAAAAGCAGAGCTTGGAACCAACTTGTTATAAATCATGAGTTTTGTGTATTTGTTTAATCATTAAGATATAACTACTTTAGATTGTGACTGTTCCTTTTTTTTCCTTTTTGTGTAACTGTAGTGTTTAGTTGCTTTAATACATCTGGGGTGTGCCTCTCTCAGTGGTACAGGAAATATATTACTTTGTCCTACTGTTGGCTCATGCTGTGTCTTCTGATCTGTTGACGATGGTGAGGTGGTTAGGAGAATAATATTTCTTGTATCATGGGCCAGTAGCTAGTTAGCATTCACTTGTTGTTTTTAAAATAATGTACCAGTATTTATTTTCTGAGAAAAGTAAAAGTAAAGAATAGCTTTTTATATAATAGTAAAAATAATAATAATAATAATAATAATAATAATAATATATAAAATAATAATTTTATATTATAATATAAATATATTATTATTATTATTATTATTATTATTATTATTATTATTATTAATAAACAAATTAAATTTTGTGCCTTGAGGTTATAGCTATAACTATTTAATTTAAGAGCAACTTAATTTAAGAGTCCAGACATTAAGCCATCTTCCTTAAGGCTGTTATCCCACGCACACACTTAGATATGAGTGAATCCTATAAAACATAATGAGAGTTAATTCCAGATGTGTGCAACTGAACTGGTGGACAGAAGCCAATTTCTGCTGCTGCATCCCCTACTAGGCCTTATTGGCATGTTCTGGGCAGCACAGAAGTTATGGGACATAAATGCTGCTTTCATTTTCAGCTGAAGATGTACTTTGAATCTTTTTCTTTTGTGGATTTTTGGGGGGTTCAGGGGTAAATCTAAGCAAACAGCCACAATTTGCAGTGCTTTGATCTGTTTAGCAGTAGTTCGATCCATCTAGGTTTGCAAGAATGAAAACTGGAGAGGTCTCCTGTACCTCTAATGATGTTTCAGATGTTGCTTGTTACCTGGTTTTATGACAAACAACACCTACTGAAATTCCCTCTTCTACACAAAAAAGTCCTCTCCAGTTTTCATTCTGGCAATTCTACACAGTATAAAAGTTCTCTCCAGTTTTCATTCTGGCAATTCTAAATTTGAGTAGCAATTTATCACACACTCCTAATTGTATCAGGGATGTGTATCACAATCCCTAATTGTATCAGCAATGTATCTCAGCGATTGGGGACTGCAAAAGGGTACTTGGCCTGTACATGTGGTTTGCAGGCCAAATTTCCCATCCCTTCTTAATTCAAAGTAATAATTATAAGCTTGTACTGCATAACTGCAGTCCCAAACACACTTACTAAGGCGTAAGAGCCATTGACTAGATTTTTTTGTTCCAAGAAATTCACGTACTCTTGCACTGCAGGGTAACATCTTCCTCATGCTTATTTGTTTAAGAATTTCCTATTCCACCTGTAGTTAACAGTAATTGAAAAACTGCCCAGGAAATTCTGAATGAAACATTTATCCCTTAGGGGATGCAGTGGCACTCTTTTTGTCTTCTCCCTTCTGGAAGCAAAAGCTTGGAATCTTTCTACAGGGGATGGAGGAACATCTGGCTAATCTTCTTGCAGATGTTGTTCTGCTGTTAAGAGTTCCACTTGCCTTCCTTGCATGTGGTACCTCTCATAAATGGAGCATGAACCATTCAAGCTGTTGCTCATGATAGCTGAATAAATTCATAACAGAGCAAACAAAGTTTGCCTGTCCTTGTGTGCTGGGTATTATCTTGTTAAAATTATTGTATTTTTTCCCCTCTTCAATGACCGTTGTCCACTCTCATACAGTAATTATTGTCATTACATCTAATCACATAATCAGTGTGAATTCAAGTAACCACAAAATTAGAAAATGCAATTATGTGATTTTGTTTGGCTGGAAAGCATGAGAGACTAATCAAGCTTGTCTGAAATGGAGCTGCTTCCCGGTGTTTGAAAATGTCATAGTAAAATGGGCAGAATCCATATATAAAACATGCAAAAGTAAGTGAGAGAGTTGCCAGCTGACTTTGGCCCTTTCCACACCCTACCTTTTCATGCAGACATCTGGTGGGGATCCTGGCATTGGCTCTGCCAGGAGGGGAGCATGATAAAAGCGCTTCCCTCCACACTGGCTGGCTCCATGATGAAGGAACTGCAATGGCCATGCCTTTTCCTTCTGCAGCACATTGCAGCACATTGTCATTGCAGTGCCATCCTCCTGTTCCCATGGTGGGTTGGGAGGGTGATGCAGAAAGGACCTTGATCCCAGAAGGCTAGCCTAAGGAAATTCTAAGCTCAATACTTTTTTTTTTTTTTTAGTTTTTATTTTCCTCTTCTAAAATTCATTGTATACATGCTGCAGAGGGGAAATGAGGAAGAACAGTGACAGTGCTGGCTCCCTGATTGTCTAGCCGTCTTATTGCTACCTGTTTATCAGACTTAACTGAGAAAGCAGCCGTGGAGAGAGGAGGAGAGATAGTCTTGCGCCTTCACTCCAAGTGGTGTTATGGTCCAGAGAAAGGGGACAGGAAAAAGGACAGTGACCAAGTTGAGGCCCATTTAAAAGAGCTTACTCAATGGTCCATTTAAGCCAAGCACAATGTAAGAAACATGTGGTAATACCACCAGCTTGAAGAACATTGTTAACAACAGTAATGTCTGTGATTAAGATTTTCAGCAAGGATTAAGGCTCTTCTTGCATATGTTTCATAATAAACTAGAATGGTTGTTATAGGTTCTATATCTTGTGCCAAGCACAGATTAATAATCAGTTGTCCATGAGTGCTCCTGGAATTGTGTTTCAAGTCAAGAAGCAGAAATGTACTTCAAGTCTCAAGGAAAAGACAGGAAAACACTCACTGTTGCTCGTTCCATGGCTTCTTTCCCTGGCCTACAGGTAAGCTTCTGGGTCTCAGAGGCAGGCATGAAGGGCACTGGTTGCAGGGCTCCTCAGGGATGCTGTTCTTCACCAGTTTTGCACCAAATGATTTTAACAGTTTTTGTCCCACTGCAAGAAAGTGCTTGAAAGCTGCATAGTTTTGAAAACTATTCACAGTTTGGGATTTACACTGTATAAATTGGCTCTTGGCTTTTTTGTGTAGAAAAATGGCATCTTCTACACAGGACACAGTATTTTTACACAGAGGATAAAAACCTGTTTCTTCTTTAGAAAATGCTATATCAGGGAACTTATTCTGCACAAAATTCACGCATTTTCCACAGAGAAAAAGAGCATTTTCTGCTCGTGAAACATTTGCTTCACAGAAATAAAAGTGATCTGCATAATACTATTTTCTATGGAGAAAATACTGTTTACTGCAGAAAAAAAGCAATGTGCAAAATTCATATAACTCCTAAACGGCAAAGATATTTGACAGTTTAGGATTTCCCCCACAGAGTTTCTAGGCATTCATTAAAATTCCTTCATGCAGTCAGAAGAATGACACTCCTCACTGTGCTACTCCTGAGAATGAAAAGGAGTTCTTGCTTTTCTGAATATCTCTCTTTGAATACTTATGAATACTTCTGTGCACACAGTAAGACAGAAGTGGTGAACATGTGACCCTCCAGATGTTGGTAGACTACAACTTTCATCAGCCCTAAATAAATATGAAGGGTTATGGGAGTAGTAAGCCAAAAACCTCTTGAGGGCTGCAAATAATATCGTGTTACTGCAGAAAGAATGAGAAAGGACTGAGCAGTTGCCTCAAATAAGGGCCATATATTGTTGCTCTGCAATGCAGACTGCTTTACAACTATTTGCAATCAGCCAAATGATGAAAACCACCCTTACCTTCTCCCTCACCCATTTCTTTTGCCTCAAGAACTTTATAACACATTTCTTCATTAACTTTTCTCTTGTAATGTGGTAGGAACTACTGTAACACCCTCCCTGGGCACAGTTTCATTAACATGTCAATTACAGCCACACGCTGTGAGTTCAATGATATTATGAAGGCTACTGTGCTGTGCTGAACATAGAGACTGGAAGAGAATACCAAATTAAATCTTTCACATAAAGGTAGACAAGGGAGTAAGAGTGGGAGGAAGAAAAAGCACCTTCTAGGTTGTTAGCCTTCATTCACACCCACTATATGTGTGAATTCTCTTAGCTTCACTTGGGCACTAATGGCATTTTTTATTCAGGAATCCTATACTTATTTACTTACCTAGGAATAAAATCCACAGAATGATATTAAATTATTTGGGGGTAAGCCTGAGTCATTTCTTCTATTCAGTAAAAAAAGGATTTTTTTCCCCCCTGTTGCCAATAAGTGTGTCAAGAGAGTGAATTGTTTCAGAGACTTGGGGGAGAGAAAAACATAATTCAGTGTACAAGATACCTCATCATTAAGCACACTGCATCCCCTCAGTTCGGACCTGCATGGTGTTGCTGTCAGTGGGGTAAAGGAGCCAGTGCTCACAGGATCAGAGGATCAAGAACAGGGATAGTCTCATCCTCTACCACACTCACATCTCCCTGTTCCCTTTGAACTAAACAACAATCTTCAGAGTAAAGGGCCAGAGAGACCAGAGAGAACAGATTTCCCAAACAACAATGTATTATTATGAGCTCTCCCTGCTTTAGTGAAAAGCACTTTACAATTCCTTGTTCTTAATTGAGATGCTTTTGTTGAAGATCAAAAGTGCTAGAACTTTTTGGTGACTTTGAAATAAAATGTTTCTCCCTAATGAGAATCCTGGAAAATCTTGGTCTGGTAATCTTAGGTTGGTTGAATTCATGATGGATCATCTTTTCCTTTCTTGAGCAATATCAGATCTTTGTGGCTTTTTTTTCAGAGTGGGCTGTTTTATTGGGTTGTCCTACAAGCTAAGACTCTTCTCAAGGAAAAACATTTTTCAACAGGCAGGACACTTTCTACCCATCTCATAAGTGATTTTGCTCCAGTGAAACAGAGTTTGAAGGGGCAGTAGCCCAGGTAGAAGAAGCAGAAGGCCTATCCTCCTGCAAAGCATACTGTACTTGCTGCCACTACCTTGAGGATGGCCACTCTTTTTTTTTTTTTTTTTTGCTGCTTTTTAAAGCAACTGTTATAACTGCTTTTCAGTGCTGGTTTCCCTCTTGCAAAACACACATGGTTGCATGTGCACCTACCTTTCTGCCATGGAAGCAGGAGCTGGGCATGGCAGTGGCAGAGAGTTCTAGTTGTGTATTTATGGGAGGGGATGAGGATTTTGCCTTCCACGAGAGTTTTGCCCCCTCCAAATTAAATTTTCCACCAATCTCCAAATTTCTAGCAGCTAACCAACTAGAAATGCAGTTTAGGCATCAAAAGGAAGGGACAGGCAAAGTTACTGTCATGGGCCAGGAGTCAGCTTCTCTAGGTGAACAGCAGTCTCAAAGGAGGACAAACAGACACAAGTGCACCAGGAATCAGACTGGGATGAGAGCCAGCTGGCTCCAGCTTTTTTAAAGAAGTTAGAAGGCAGTGGCTCAACATCAGAAACAACTTGTGTGTTTGCCAGCCATTGCCTTCATGTGTGCTACAGATTCCCTTCTCATTGCCTGCCTTGATTTTCTGAGCCTGGACTCTCTGACCATGTTGCCTGCTGGATTTCTAGACTTTTGGATTGATTCTTGACTACGTTTCTGCTCCACCCTGAACAGGCAAGCATTATTGACTGTGAATGACCTCCTGCTAGCCTCCATGCCATGCAACAAATAGCTGGTACCTGTGACCTTTACAATGGAATGGGAAAACAGCAAATAGAAGAGTTCTGGATGTGAACAATTTTCAGTGTTTCACTTTCTGCTATGCTAGAAATTTGAAGAAAGAAGGAGAATTTCATTTGGGGGACAGAAATCTAACCATGAGGTAATGTTCTCAATTTGCCCCCATTTCCTGTAGCTACACGCCTGGAGTCTGTTGTGGCAGATCTGTTCACACACTGCTAAAAGAGAAGCATTCTAGTGTGATATGATTCTACTAGTGTTTTCAATGCCTTCTACAACCAAGCAGCTGTGGGAAAGAGAACTGGGGAAATATCCAATGCCTGAACTGTGGCGATTTTCCTGATCCCCATCTTATGTGCTTTTGCTTCCAAGCCACAACTTGACTTTGTGAGGCCCCATCTCCTTCTCTCTTTGCACTGTGAAAGCAGAGAAATTCCTGTTGATGTGTTCCTCAACCACCACCGCTTCCTTCTTCAATGGCAGGAATAGGAGGGATCCAGGTAAGTGGCTGGTGGTGGTCCACCCCTTGCTCTCCCCAAACTATTTTAGAACATTTCTAGAACATCAGCTGCTTGTCTTATAGCAGTGCCATTGACAAAACATGTAATACTAAAAAAAAATAAAAAAAATCTGGTGATAGGTTCATGGTAGCATCATGTGAATTTGCAATTGCTGCTTCTCTTCCTCTTGCACAGAGAGCTATTACATACCTCCCTCCATTGGGTAGCAGCATGCTCATGCAGGCCTAACAGGCCATTCCACAAGCAATGTGACATTAGAGGAACTTGGCCTCTACTTAATTTTTTAAAAATCTAATCTAAATATTATTTAGATGTAAACATATTCTTTCATGTATTGCTTTCTTTAAAGTAAAATATTTCCATCCTATGAAATTTTACAAATGCAAAAAATGATCATTGAACTATGTCCAAAACTGCTTTCTTGTATTGTTTGTGCTGCTTGTAGGCAGCTGCTGTGAGCTTCCTTTGGAAAGGAAAAAGGAGGGCGTGAAGACAAATGGAAACCAAATAGAATTCAGCCCGTGTAGTCACCATCAACCCACTGGGTCTTGTGAACTGACCTTCTGGAGAGGGAGAAATGAGATTGATGCCTTTTGCAGAAGATAGAAATGATTTAAGAAACTTGAAAATTGCATATTATAGGCAAGACTTCCTGCTTAGTACCACTTAGCCCAACAGCACTGAGAATAAGCAGTCTATTATAAAAATTAACCCTGCCAAGTGGGATGATGATATTTGATTCTTTGTGTTATTTGATGCCGTCATGCTAATTTCTCTATCTTCACAACACTTGAATTATTTCTCCTCTTGCCCTGTCCATGACCCAGATTCTTACAGACTGAGAATCCTCTACAGCAATTCAGTAATACCCTATATTTTAATCACCCCCCTCCCAAACAGTACATGATATGCTTAAGTGATCTGGAGAACAGTCAAGCATTAAATATCATAGTACTTTCAGTGTGAAGCCAAAGAGGGATGATCTGGAGCCCCTGCAGCAGCTGAGTTCATATCCGGGGCTGGCACTGCAGTCTAGTTTAGACAGATGAGCTGCATTGTTAAAGATGTTCTCCTCTGATTTAAGTTATTAAACTTGAGGTCGCTGCCAGAAATGCCATTACATTAGAAATCAAATACCACTTGGACTTCCTGTAAAGTTTGGCTGTATATTAACATTGATGTGTACATCGTAGCTCTGCACAAATAATACAGCAGAACAGTAATCGTCTGCTGTAGGCCCATTAAATTGAATGAAAGTCTGTTTTTTTGGCTTCCTTCATTATATGTTTTCATCAAGCTTTAAGCTGTTGCTTTGCATTTTGCCTTGGCAGCAATAGAGTACTTTTTTATTGCTTGCACCATTCATACTATTGCTTCATACAATTTTGACAGACAAACACAGTTATTCACTCACAGCCTCACTTGGAGGTAATGTGGCTGATCAACTGCCCCTGGTTTTCTGGGGATCTCTTTTATCACTTTTTCATACTTCTGTTCCTAGTACATTCCCCTTTCAAGTTATCAGCATAGGCATGGGACAATCTGTCATGTTTGGTTTCATCCAGTTTCTCATTATTCAACATTCTTTTCATCCTGATCTGCATCAGTTAGTGATCTTTTTCTACATAAAGTCTTCCCATTTGGCTCAATTAGATACTACACACTTGTACCTCCATCATATCTGCACTTTTCAAGAGGTTTTCTCTGATACAATATGGTTTTGAATGTTTGTTTTAGTTAATTTCTATTACTGGTATGTGTGTGTGTGTATGTGTGTGTGTGTGTGTGTGGCCATTTCCGCACTACACTCTTATAGCGCGATTATTCCACTTTCAACATCCTTTGGAATCCTGGGGTTTGCAGTTTCGGGAGGGTCCAGGTGGCCCCTCCCGAAACTGCAAACCCCAGGATTCCAGAGGATGTTGAAAGTGGAATAATCGCACTATAAGAGTGTAGTGCGGAAATGGCCTATATATATATATATGTGTGTGTGTGTGTGTGTCAAAGTTTGTCTGTGAGTTTGTCTGTTTGTCTGCGTCAGACAAGCGAAGACCTCATACGATTGGCTGCGTGAAACCCAACTTCGGAAACCCAACTTCTGTTATGTTAACAACTCTGAATACAGATTGGATTGGGGAATACAGGGAAAAGTTACAGGTACTGGAGAAGACAGTTTGGTGAATTCTTAAGAAGAAAATAAAATCCTGGGCAACACTAGGTAAATACGCTAGTGTGTACATATATGTGTGTGTGTGTTTGTGTGTATATAAATATATAGAGAGAGAGGGAGGGCCTTACCACACCATACCTCAATAGTGGGTCATTCCATTTCAGTCCCAGCATTGCCATTTCCATGATGGTATTGGGTCAGGAATGCTCTGTACCGCACCCTTTCAACTTAAGTGGATGAGTAGTGTTATTACCACCAGTGTTCTCACCACATTAAAGCACCATTGATGCGTCCTTTTCCCTGCTCAACAGCTCATCATTGCTCTTTTGTTTTTTTGATAAGCTGTACTAGTGCAGCAACCTTGTAATGTCATGTCATGCCCGTAGACTATGTTTTTACATTATAACACTAAAAAAATGTATTTTAAAAAATAAAAAATTATAACTCAAAGGAGAAATTTAAAATAGACACAGTGAGGTGGTTGATTTTGAAGTTACCATGCCATGGGAGTAGCTGAGGGGGGACAAGCTGGGCACACCCACACTCCCATTCACTCTGGGATCTGCAACAACAGGAAGTGCTATCAAGTACAAATGAAGAACTGCACTCACCCAGGACTTGTGGAAGGAAAGGAGGCCATCACCAGATCCTTTTGTGTAATGAAAAAGTGCCAATTAGCAATGGGATGGGATGAGAAAGCAGCTGGTTAGGAACATCGTTCCACAGTAGGACGGGTCCTAGACTGGGAACAACATGTGGCTTTGCCGGGATGATGAGTTTGGTCATTTCCGCATTAGTCTGTTATAATGCTATTATTCCACTTTCAACATCCTATGGAATCCTGGGGTTTGTAGTTCAGGGAAGGGCTGACCAGCCCCTCTCTAAACTTCAAATCCCAGGATTCCATAGGATGTTGAAAGTGGAATAATAGTACTGTAACAGGCTAGTGCAGAAATGGCCTTTGTGTGGTAAGGGCTAGAGAGAGAGAAAGAGAGAGTGCTATACTTAGAGTATATCTGTGCGTGTGTGTCTATATGTATATATACACACACACACACACACTATATACATAGTGTGTATATGCATGTGTATAATACATTTTTAACTATTGCATAATGTATAACAGCTGCGTCTGTTCAAACTTTTGTAAATTACCTTTAGTCCTAGACTAAGAAAAAGGTGGGATATAACTAACAACAACAAAAATAACAATATTTTTATGTCCTTCAACCCAGCTGTGTATTTCTTGTCCCAACCATACTCAATTTGCCAGAAATCTGTAGGTCTTTTTTACACTACACAGTTACAGAGCTACAACCCCACTTTAACTGCCATGGTTGGATCCCATGGAGCCTTGAGCTTTGTAGTTTCACTAGTTCTTAGCCAGAAAGCCCTAGTGCTTCACCAAGGCACAAATCTCAGTTATTCCGTAGGATGCAACTGTGGCACTTAATGCTATAAGTGTGTAGTGTGAAAAAGACTATGGACCTAAACTATGAAAAGTGCAAATACTGAATGACAGCTATAATTGAACTGGGATGGGACATAAGTAGTGCTGTGAAAAACTTTGATTCTATATATATTTTTTCCACAGATTTCACCAGAATTTCTGTCTTATGCTTTATTGGTATCAGGTTGTAAAATTTTGTATTTTCTGCCCGCATGGAAATAGATACATATTTTCCATACTGATATTCCATATTTATGTGCATTTTCATCATATGTTTTTCTATACAATATTTCCACAATATTTGTTTGTGCATATTTTCCAACTGTACACATTTTTGACTGTTCAGATAGATAGATAGATAGATAGATAGATAGATAGATAGATATGTATATTAATGAATGATTTCATCTGCTTGGGACCTTGGGACATCAGGCAATTGTGTGTTTTCCTGAAGCAAGGTACACTTTATCTCCTTGGCAGTCTCAAAAGGTATAAAATCTATAATTTCAGTAAGAATCTAAAAACTACCAAAATGCTTTTCCATCTCTAGGTATGGGTTCAAGAAAAGCAAATAAGAGCTGCGTATGTATGTGTCTTCAAGTCAGCTGTCCACTTATGGTGACTCCATGAATTTCACTGGGTTTCATTAGGCAAGGAGTACTCAAAGGTGGTCTTGCCAGCTCCTTCCTCTGAAATATCGACTATGACACCTCCCATTCTTTGGCAGGATCCCATTTAAAAACTAATAACCGCTGACCCTGCTTAACTTCCAAGATCAGATGAGATTTGGTGTCTTTAGGGGATTTATGCCCAGGGTACCTCACCATAAAATCTGAAGCAAAAAAAGTTGTCCTCCATATGCACTATAGGCAGATTTGGTGCAGAAACATGGGGGGGGGCATAAATTCTTAGAAGGAAAGCCTTGCTTGTTTTTCCATGAAAGAAAATGCAGTGTTGAAGCCTGGAACAGATTTATTGCTTATTCCTGTCACAGAACTATCACTAGCTCTGAGTCCTTCAGATAGGGCAGTCTTTGAATCCGAATAAATCATCTACAGTTTCACACTTTAATACACATCCCCTGATCTCCTTTACCAAGCTTGTTACTGTTCAGAAGCCTTATGAGTCCATGGGCTGCAAGATAATCAGTATTAGATGGCTAGTTTCAAAATCTAAAGGATTTCTTCTGTCTTTTTTTTTTTCTTACATTTTCTCCTGGAGACACTCAGTTTTCATGAAACCAAAGACAAACACAGCTTGCCTTTATCGCCAGGCATCAGGGAAAAGAAGAGGCTGGGGCCGTAATTTTTCATAAATTTCTTTCTTGCAGGCAAGAATGAATGATTTTACCATTTTTCTCCTCACTATGAGAAAGTTGTTAAAAACTGCAGTTTCTGAAGACTAAAAACACTGAAACTTTTTCAGGGGGGAAGCACATGTTGGGGGGTTGCGCACACATGTGCGTGTGCACACACACACACATACATAAATGGCACCAGATGGAGACAAAATTTGAAAATTTTCAGAAAATAATTGAAAAATGGGTTTCTTGAAAGCTGGGAAATTCTGATGTGGAGAATCCTAGATAGGTGACTATCTTTGCATTTTGGCACTAACTCTGCAGAATAAACGCTCTTTTCTGCATAGGAAACTTGTGCATAAAATTATTATGTCCCAAACTGTGAATAGTCTAAGAAAACTGAAGTTTTTTTAAGCTTTATTGTTGAAAATGTGGAGCTTGCTCAAGTTTTTCCTTTCCTGTTGCTTCTAGATATCTGCTGTGTTATCCTACATACTCTAAAGGCACCAGATCCCATCTGATTTTTAAGGCTAAGCAGGGACAGCTCTGATTAGTACTTGAATGGGAGACTACCAACAAATACCAGGTGCTGTAAGCTATGGCCATTTCCGCACTACACTGTTATAGTGCTATTATTTCACTTTCAGCATCCTGTGGAATTCTGGGGTTTATTTTTTACTGAGATCAAAGAGCTCTCTGGCTGAGAATTTTAAATGCCCCTCCCTAAACCACAAACCCCAGGATTCCATAGGATGTTGAAAGTGGAATAATAGCAATATAACAGTGTAGTGTGGAAATGGCCTATATTTCACAGGAAGGAACTGGCAAACCCACCTCTGAGTATTTCTTGCTTAAGAAAACCATATGAAATTAATGGGCCTGCCACAAGTTAACAGAGTCCATACATACACACACATCCAGAACATTACAGGCAGCATTGTCTAGTGCTGGATTAAGAGAGCATCAGATTAGTTTAAGAATCTGTAAATGATACCCTCATCCCAAATGGATTTCATTGCGGTGCACATTAAACAAATAACAATTCAGTTCAATTGTTCTGAATTCAGCTTGGATCCACTCCAAGTTTTCCTGAAAAATTCTATACTGCCAAGATTAGCATGAACCTCTGTAAAGAAGATTTTATTGATCATTAAAAGAATGAGCAGATACTTCATTGCAGATAAAATATTACCTTCAAACTCCCATAATCTAGTTTCCAAATCATGGTGGTATGGTGCCCTTAAGCCCCAAATGCTCCCTAGATGATATGAGAACATTCTTAGCTTAGCAGAGAAAACTAACAGCCTGGCTGTAAAACAAGTGTGTGTGTGTGTGCGTGTGCGCGCGTTTGACCACATAACTAAGAAATGAAGTTCCTAGAAGTAGAAGCAGCTACAGCAAATTCTTTCACCTGACTCACCTTTTTCATAGAACGGGGAGACACCTACCAGTTTTCCAGTATACGTATGTGATCTCAGTCCCCTATCTCCTGGAAAGTTCACATGTTACACTGAAAGATTCATTGCACCCTCTCTGCCTAGTATTGTATTCCCAATCACAGAGCAATGCAACCCATTTGGATCAGTTACAGGCTAAGCAGTGATCACTCTGAGAACTACAGAGGAATTAACAATAATTTCTCCTAATGATATTTTTTTCCACATCAGTTTCAACAATATAATACTCTATCACACATATTCCTTAATCAGGAATAATCTAAAATGGGGAAGTACAAAATATTCGACCCATATTAAGACTCAATATGCCTGAGTACATTAAAAGGTTTTAACCTGACTCCAAAAAGAGTTCAGAAGTACAGTGATGGTCTGAAGCATCCTTCCCTTGAGATAGAATTCCAGAATCAAGTACAAACTCAAAGAAGCCCAACTTCCATAGTTGCATAATGTGTTTCTGCAATAGAAAGAATACAGAGAAGGGCTTCCTCTGATGGCTCATACACATGGGCTGATTTTTACTGAACGAGGTATCCTTTCAAATATTTGGGCCCTAAAGATAAGCACAATATCTTGACTTTAAAGGGCTTTTAAGGTAAGTATAATTCCTTAACTGTGACAGATGAGGACTCAGAGGTCGATGAGCAATTGATTGTGCCAGAAACAGAGCCAGCCCCCCCATCAGCTGAAAGACAAGCTGAGACAGAGTTGTTGCAACTAGTGGTAGGGGGAGGGGAGACCAGCAATGATTTACAGGAATTAGATCCACCTTTGCCCCCCAGCTCCCAAACATGGAGAAGACAAAAACAAGCAGCTCAGAGGGAAGCCATTTTGATGAGATTGAGAAAACAGAACAATGATGAGTAACACTTGTTTTCATTGGCTGTATAAGTCTGTTGGCATGACTTGTAGCAAATTGCTACTCAGGCTCTCATGAACTTTGTGTCTGCTCTCTTGACCTTTTTTGGATGGACCTTTGGCATTCTAGACTTTTTGGATTTGACCTTGACTTCAGCTCAGTGCTTCTACTTGATTGTTTGCATTGGACACTCCCCACTGCCTCCTCCTCTTGGGCAAGTACTATTGCCTTCCTTCCCTTGCTGGCAGAGAGGCACAGGCAGTGAGTTGAACTCTGACATTAACAGGCTTGGTAGTGAATATTCTGCCAGTATATTTCTTTCAGAACAGATGAAAAAAATATCTTCATCTTTCTTAGAGTGGCAACTATGAACCAGTTTCTTGCCATTGGCAAGCTGAGTAGAACTGACAGCAATTTCAGGACAAAAATATCTAGAGAGCCACAGTTGCCCATCTCTAATCTAGAGGAATGAGCTTTGCAGTTAAGTACAGAAAACCCTCCACATTCTTGAGGGTTCGGGGCATAGAACCCTTGCAAAAATGGAAAAACTATGAATAATACTCCCCTGCGATTTCCCTCCCATTCCCCTCTGGAGCTTCTCCCATCCCATTCCTTTGTCTCTGGCTCTGGCATTGGGGAGGGTGGGGTGACAACCTAAAAGGCCTACTAGTACTTTCCTCTCAGATGGAGAAAAGGGGAGTTCTGGAGTTCTGATTATTTCTATTATAGAAACCTTGAGAAAGGAGAACCTGACCAATCAGTAGCCAATACACAGCAGAATATGCAACCACATGGCAGAGAGACCATGTCTTCAGCAGTGGGAGGGGGCTTTGCTCACCCAAGAGGAAAATTGTCAATTTTAAACACAAGTTGTGCATGCCTGAGGTGAGAAAAGCAAGGGATGGGAGGAGGCAAATGGTGGGTAGGAAGGGGAGGCAAGCACCTGCCTCTCGAACAATCAAATTCATGAAGATCAAGCCCACGAATATAGAGGGAGGGCTGTAGACTGGGTGAAACTTCTGAACAATTGTCAAGAGCAGCTGAAGGAACAATTTTCAATAATCCATTCAGATCATGGATCTTTGTAGCCAGTTTGTCCTTATGCAGGAAAGGCCACGACTGAATCTGGCCAAATGTGTTGTGAAACACTGAGGTCTTCTTTGGCTTCTAGTGACAATTCTAGATCAAGAAACACCCCTACACTGTTCTTCAAAGAAATTACAACTTCATCTGAAACAGGCAGTACACTAACATACTGCTTCTGGTGACTACTTACCCATAGGTGCTTTCCCCTCATTAGTACTCAACTCAGTTTCAAGCCATTACTCAGTCATGATGCCCAGTGGGCCAGCTCCATTTCTTAACCTATCCAGCCTTACAGCATTGTTGTGAGGATCAAAGGAGGTGGAAGTACCTCAAGGATAAAAGTGGGTGGAGTGGCACCACCATGAACTCTTTGAAGAAAGACAGGATAGAAATGCAATGAATAAAGAAAATAATAAATTCTAAAGTGTAAGCTTGGGGTACATGGCTACCATATTTTTCATGCTGTAATGTGCTATGTGCACTGATGACACAAAAACTATCAGAACTCTTCACTCAGCTTCTGGCAAGACCAAAATGTGGCTAATCAAGTCTAATTGAATTTCTAAGCCAATTGCTTGTACTTGCTTTTGAAACTAGTTTTGCTTTCCTCTCTGTGTCACTGTCACCAGCTTCTATATTCCTCCATATAAAAGATCCACAAATAATGATACTCTGGTAGTAATACCTAGCCAGAAGTTTTCATAGCCAAGTTATTTTCTTTTTTTTTAAGATGTGAAAACAAAGGGAGAAAAAAATATGATCCAGCATAAATCATGGCTTGGTTTGTTCTTCTAAGATCAATCCAGTCACTCTGAAAAGAAAAAGAAAAAAGAAAGAAAGAGCACAAACGCAAACTGGCAGCTCCAAACAATGTTTGCTCTGATGCATCTGGGAAAGCTTTAGCAATCTGCTACATTGACATGATTTAAAAGCTACCAAGATGGACAGTTCACTTGTTCTTCACTCCAGGGGAGAAATATAAATGATTAAGTGGCTGCCCCTGCTGTACAGTCAGTAAGATTTTCTGGATGGCTTTACTAAACCATCCCTTGTCTTGTAAAAGCATCTTTCTCATGAGGCTTTTATTATTACTACTACTACCACTACTACTAGTAGTAGTTTGTTGTTGTTGCTGTTGTTGTTGTTGTTATCTTTCCCCACACTATCACTAGAGTTTGGCTGTAATGAGCTATTATGTAGGAGATGGGAGGAAGCATAGCAAATACATAGGCTGATGAATAGCAAACTTGACCTTAAGGGAGAAGGTTAATTAAATGCCTTTTGAGTCACATCCCACGCCAGATAAACAAGATTGTTGGCAGGTTTGTTTTGCCAGGGTTGGAGGTAACAGTGGGACTGGAGCTCAACTTTCCTAGTATTCCAAGCTGTGTGAGGAATGCAATTGTACAGTTTTCAGGAATTCCGTCAATTCTCTGTTTTAACCAACTGATCTAACCCTGCCTTACTTGCTACACTGGGCCCCGAAGGTTGTTTAAAATATGATTTAAAAACCAAACACTATTAAATACATGACTGGCATTCTGCTAGTGACATACACAAGTGTAAGTCTACCTTAGGCCTTTTGGTTGTTGAGGAAACTTTATTGTCTTCTTCCCCTCTCCAACAATGTAAATCACCCCCCATCATCATTGTGCTTTCCATTCTACCACTAGTGAAAAGTGGAGAGAATCAGAGAAGCATCTGGCTGTGTTCTGCAGCCAGAAACCACTCAGGGACATCATCCACTGAGATCTCCATAGGATGTCAGCGGATTTTTCCAGAAGATATTCTCGGTCTGATTCTGACTATGGGGACAAAAGCAGCTGCTTCTCAAAATCCTTCTGTTTTCCATCTTCAATGGAATGGCCTGAGGTACTGGAGGTGGAGGCTATTGTAGTGCAACTGGGTCCTGGAGATGGTAATAGGAAAGCTATTGTGGATTTTTGCATGCAGAACTTTTATAGTACACTTCACTATGGAGGATCTTGGTAAATTTTAATATTAGAATTAAACAGCTTGTTACATTAAACTAACAATTCAGCTTTAAAAAATGTAAAAATGCACTAGGGGAGACCCTGCTTCAGCAGCCAAGCAGTTAACAAAATCCTACTTTAATTAAAAAAAAGGTATTTATCTGAGGATGTAAGGTCACCAGGGGTAGATGTCAACCTAGCCTCCCTTGGAAGGAAATTATAGAACCTGCAAACAGTTCCTGAGGAATCTCTTTATGTTATTCTCACCACATATTCCTGTTGGGGTGAAGGGAACAGCTTAACCATTTTCCCCAGGCTAACAGCTTTACTCTTCCAACAATAGAGTTGGAAGAGATCACAAGGGCCATCCAGTCTCACAACCAATCAAAGCACTCCTGACAGGGAGACAGTTGTGTTGGGACAGAGGGGGCAGTGGAGGTGGTTCGCCCCTAGCGGCAATGTTTCTTGTAGCCACCCCCCGTGCATCTTGGCCATGCCCCCAGCACCATACCCCCCTCCCCCCACGCACTCCAAGCTCCATCGCTGCAGGTGGACATCCAACCTCTGTTTAAAAACTTCCAAAGAAGGAAACTCTCCTACACTCTGAGACAGCTTATTCCACTGTCAAACAGATATTACTGTCAGGTAGAATCTCTTTTCCTGTAGTTTGAAAGCCTTGCTCCATGTCCTAGCTCCAGAGCAGCACAAAACAGACCTGCACCATCTTCCATATGACATCTTTTAAAGTCATGTCACCTCTTAACCTTCTTTTCTCCAGACTAAACATACCTAGCTCCCTAGGCCATTGCTCACAAGACATGGTTTTCAGGTCTTTTCCCATTTTAGTTGCCCTTCTCTGGACACATTACAGCTTGTCAATATCCTTCTTGAACTGTGGTACCCAGTACTGGATCAAATATTCCAGGTGGTGTCTGACCAAAGCAGAACAGAGTGTTACTATTGTTTCCCTTGACCTAATGTCTATACGCTTATGGATGCAGCCTAGAATCACATTGGCTTTTTTAACTGCCACATCACACTGTTGATTTATATTCAGCTTACAGCTTACCAAAATTCCAAAATCTCTTTCACATGTACTGTGGTCAAGCCAGGTGTCACCCATCTCCTATTTGTGCATTTAATTTTCTCTGCCTAAATGTATTACCTTACATTTCTCTTTGTTGAAATTCATTTTGTTAGTTTTGGTCCAGCTCTCTAATCTGTTAAGGTCCTTTTGAATTTGGGAATTCATCCTCTGAGGTACTAGCTACTCCTCCTAATTTGGTGTCATCTGCAATTTGATAAGCTAGTCCTCTATTCCATCATCCAAGTCATTTATAAGGATGTTAAATTGCACTGGGCCCAGGACATAACCCAGTGGCATCTCACTGGTCATTTCTCTCCAGGATGAAGAGGAGCTCTAATTGCAAATCCACTTAACAGTAGCATTGTCAAGCTCACATTTTGCCAGAGTATCATAAGGGACCTTGTCAGAAGCCTTACTAAAATCAAGGTATGCTACATCCATAGCATTCCCTTCATCTATCAAGCTTGTAACTTTGTCATAAAGAGAGATAAGATCAGTCTGGCATGACTTGTTTTTGAGAAACAGGTTGAGTTTTAGTGATCACAGCATTCCTTTCCATGTGCTTACAGACTTCTGTTTAATGATCTGCTTTAAAATCTTTCCTGGTACTGATGACAGGCTGACAGGTCAGTCATTGTTTAAGCCCTCCATTTGAAGATGGGGACAACAATTATCCTTCTGCTGGGGGGACTTCTCCTTTTCTCCAGGAATTCTCTATGATTATTGTATGTGGTTCTGAAATTACTTCTGCCAGTTCTTTTAATAGCCTTGAGTGTAGTTCATCTGGTCCTAGAGATTTGAATTCATTTAGAGTAGCCAGGGATTCCTGTACTACCTCTTCCCCTATTCTGTGCTGCATTTCCCCTGTTGCATCATCTGCTCCATTTTCCCCAGGTTGAGAACTGCTTTCTTTAAGGGAGAACACCAAGGCAAACACCTTCTCCCTCAGTAGCATTTTGCCATCTTCTGTGTGTAGTGGCACTACCATGTCCTTGTACTTCTTTTTGCTATGTACATAAGCAAAAAAGCCCTTTGTACTGTTTTTAACCTTTCTAACAAGCCTGAGTTTATTCTGCACTTTAGTTTTTCTGACTTCTCCCTGCATTTGCTAGCTATTTGTTTGAATTCCTCTTTGGTGATTCCCCCCTTCTCCCATTTCTTGTACATGACCCTTTTAAATCTTAGTTCTACTGAATGTTCTTTAGACATCTATTCTAGTTCATTTAGACATCTCCCATTTTTCCTCCTCATTGGAACTATTTGAAATTGTTTCTTCAGTATCTCACTTTTAAGAACTTCTGTCATGAACTCCTTTCTCTAATAGTATTCCTGAGCACAGGACCATACCCAGTATTCTCCTAAGTTTATTGAAATCAGCGCTTTCTGAATACACTTGGTTTCCCCTTTCTGCTGTATAACAAACTGTAGGAGGACATGGCCACACCTGTCTAAGGATCTCACCACTTCTACCCCATTAACCACTCATAAGTGTTGGTTAAGAGCAGATCTAAAAATAGCTGATCTCCTTTTTCCTTCTTATACCTTCTGGACAATGAAATTGCCCGAAAGGCAAGTGAAGCATTTATTGGACTTTATATTTTTGGCAGAATTTGACTTCCAAAAAATAAATAAAAAATTAGGATATTTGAAATTACAATTCCATTACTACTGCATCTTTCCTTTCTGATGTTCAGTCACCCATTTCAGGAAGACATCATCCAGCAGTAAAACAAGTGTACTATATATATCTTAGTCCTATGTTTTAATTGAGAAAAGGAATGCATGTATTTAAATGTCATGGGATATCTATAGCTGTAATTAAAAAGTCATCTTGTATTAAATGCAAGAAGCTGCAATGGCTGCAGTGTTGACATGCTATGGGGAATCAGCTTACAAGATTGTACATTTGACCAAAGGTGTGCATCTGCTTCTGACAGAGACCAGATCTTGAATCAAAGGAGAGATTTACACCCTGCGGAGAGATCTGCCCTCTGTTCAACATGAAATGGTTCCTCTTGCAGCAGTCTAAAGTGATTTCAGCTGCTAATGAAGCATTGGACCCATTCCACAGATGTTTCAGAAATGGTCACTGAGAAAAAAATATATGTGGCCCCCCTGAGGGAGAAAACAGAAAAGGAAAATATCACATGGTGGTATAGTTTTGTGACTGACAGATTTAACTACCAGTAAGAGATTGACTTAACTAGCACTCTGTACTATGATAAAGGCTTGATGAGGGAAGTTGAAGGAATATGTAAAAACTAAGCAACTGTTCTCATTGCTCCTTTTGAGTTTCTCCCTCTTGGAAGTTATGCTAAAAGCAGAACTGACAAGAGTGCTTGTTTTTGGCTTTTGTAAGCCTTTGTCCTTAACCAAAGCAATCCTTTGAACATTGCCAGTAAAATCCTACCTTAAAATCCTTTCCTAATCTAATCCCTTGCATTTTAATTTTAGAAACTTGCTCCTCTTTGTTGGTGTTTCTGTTTGTGGTGTTGTGGTAGTCATCATTAAGGAAGACAGTTCATTTTACTTCCTCTCCTTGCTCCCACAGTTCTTCCCCTAGGTATATATAGAAGTGAGATGAATTCAGTTTTACTTGTCTCTCTGAGTAGTTCTCCATGTGCAGTGGTGGTGATGGTGAGTGGGGGTTACATACACATGGAGTCTGTTAGAGTTGAGCAAGCCTATTTACTGCCTCACACACAATCAATGAAGTGTCAGCAACCACATCAAGGAGGAAATGGGATTGTGGTGCTAAATCTCACAGCATCCATCAAGGCAGTTTCTGATAGTGGTAGATACAAAGGTGGTATTAAAGGTCAATTCTATGCCAAGATCCATTCTCCCCACATCAGAATCAAGCATCCCTCTTCCCTGCAGTCAGCAGCAGTAAGGACAGTAGTAATCTTCAGCATCAGAGCCACTTGCCTTTCAGGCTATTACTAGTTGGAGCCATTTTTTCCCTGTGTATACTATTATTTATACTGCTTGGTAATTCATACTCCAATAGCCAGCAAATACAGCCATTTGAGTTCTTCCTCAAGATTATCTATTCATGCAAAGGCTGCAATCCAATCTCTCCTCAACAGAGCATAAATACCCCCATGCAGAGATATGCTCCACCAGCACTACAGAATCTCCATGCAAGTTAGCAACATTGTGCAACACATGTCAATGTGCCATGCACAATGAGCAACCACACTGTGCAGCATTGCTATATGCACAATTTGAATTCTTCTTTCTGTTGTGCTATGGCACAGAATCAGCCCCACATGTGTAGTGCAACTTATGCATGCATATGTTACTAATAGGATGCTGACTTTAGAGTGGTTAGTAGAGGGAGCGAACAGCATCCAGGCAGTGCAATCTTCAGGTCCAAATGTAAGTCAAGCTCATAAAGTGAGGAAGGATCTCTTAGACCTGCATGGTTTATGGCTCTCAGCACAGCTTCCTCAGTGAGTCAAGATTAAGGGCTAGAAAGAATGTTTGAAAATATCTCAAAAATCAACAGAAAACTTATTGCTCAAGTGTTGAAGAACTCTGACAAAGATCTTTGCAGTTCAGGACTTGTATGAAAAATCCAGATGTTTTCTATGCAGGGAGCAGCATTTTCTGTACATAATCCTGTGCTGTTACCGGCTAAGAAAAATGTTCTTTCTGTACAAAAATGCCATGGGTGAATTTCACCCACAATAAGTCCTACAGTGTGAATAGTCTTCAAAAATTCTGCAGTATTTAGCAGTTTTCTTCTCACTGTGAGAAAATCTTCAAACTGGCTCACTGGCTCAAGAAAATTAGCAAAGGCTTACATTCCTTACATAGATCTGATATCAGTCTGCATTTGGAGTGGAGTGGAGTGGAGTAAAAATGTTAGGAGAATGATGAAAGAGAGGGGCATATCAGGCACTCGAACGGTACAGGATTCTCCAGCCAACATAATCTGAATCCTGAGGAAGAGCCTGAAGAGGCAAGAGGTGTGGAACTGGAACTGAAGGAGGAACACATGGTGAAGCATTTTGTAACATTAATTATCCATTCTATTTCCTTACATTTCTTCATTAAACAATTTCCTGGGATACAAGAGACATGCCATATTACTTATGAGAGTGGAAGAATCCAGAACAGCTGGTAATATTTGTATCATTCCAAAGAGCCACCTGCAACCTGGTTTTAAGAGATGGATGGAGATGTGGAGCATGACACACTGAAATTGCTAGAGTGGAAGATTAATATCATCACCCAGCGTAAGCAAAGAATTCATTTTACATGTATCAACAACAACTGGGAAGCAAATGCCACCACTCAAATCAAGATACTTAATGCATGCAAACTGGAACAACGATGTACCAGAGAGGCATTATCATCCCTCGTGCTGTACCATCTGCAAAAACATTTTCCAGGCTCAATTCTTGACTTCAGAAGTCCTTAAGAGAGATGATAATGATTTCAGTAACAGAAGGATACATCATAGCAACGAAAACACTGTGTGTGACTGTGGAAAGCGAATATTACAATGGACCAGGATTCCAACTGGGGAAATTCCCCTTTCTACTGATTTTCCCTATAGCAGGGATGGGAAATGGGTGGTCACTTGCATATTTTGACTATGCCTCCCATCATACCTAGTCAGCATAACTCAGTAGTGAAGAATTAAAGGAGTTGCAGCTCAAGAATATCTGAAAGACTGCATGTTTCTCATGTCTGCTCTATGCCATGTGAGAGCCCTCCTTTAAAGGAAAAGTGTTCCAGTCTCTGTAATCATTTTGTGATGTTTTTCTTTGCACTTTCTTTGTCTGTGTTATATCCTTTGCTGAGCATGGAAGTGATGCAGATAATGAGACAGGATAACATTTTTGTTAACTAACATGCAGAACAGTAACATCATTACATTTTTGTTATAATGAGTAACGTTTGTTCATAACTATGAATACATTCCTTATAGGCCATTTCTGCACCACACTGTTATACTGCTATTATTCCACTTTCAACATTCGGTGGAATTCTGGGGTTTGTAGTTTACTGAGGCCAAAGAGCTCTCTGGCTGAGAATTTTCAATGCCCCTCCCTAAACTGCAAATCCCAGGATTCCATAGGATATTGAAAGTGGAATAATAGCACTATAACAGTGTAGTGCAGAAATGGCCACAGTCATGTTGAAGGATATTTGGCCGTTTTGTGCTTGTTAAGTGTACATATGTATTTTTAAGTTTGTTAAGTGTACATATTTTTTAAACAATAATTATTTAAACGTAACTAAAAATTCATGCAAGAGTAACACATTTCTAGCACATAATATTTTAAAATACTTAGTAACATTAACAGGTTTCTTTCAAAAAATAATGATAAATAGCAAAATAATTTTTAAAAAATAAAATTCCATGCTCTGAGCTTCTGAGATGGAGGAACCACAGCAAATCTAGTTGAAGGTGTCTTTGCTTTAAACCATCTCTGAGACATCTGAACTTCTTGACATCTTTTAACAAATCCACTAGTTTCTTGAGAAGTTCATCTTCTCAAATTAAAAGAACTGTTTGGACTTTGATCCCTACATTACTGAGGCTGCAAGGACTGAGAAATTAAATAAAGTTTGAACCCTAAGCATGCTTATTTGAAAATTAACTCCATCAAAATTGAGAGGACTGACTTCAGAGAAAATGCATTTAAGGTGAGATCATTAGGCTACAATCCTATCCCTGCTTCTGGGGGAAAAAATCAGTTGAATTCAATGAGACTGAACAGACACGCATAGGATTTTGTTGTTTATGTGAAACTAGCATATTTACTCAGCGTTACCAGAGTTTTTATTTTCCCTTTAAGAACTCACCAAACTGTCTTCTCCATTTCCTATAACTTTGCTCCATATTTCCCAATGCAATCTGTATTCAGAGTTATTTACATACACAGTTTGGGTTCCTGAGGGAATACACTGTCCTCCTCCTTGCTGCTAGGCATCATCTCCACAGCAATCAGCCTATTCCAGTACCTGTAACTTTTCCCTACAGTCCCCAATCCAATCTGTGTTCTCTGGCAACGTTGATGCACTGGCTTTTTATTTTATTTTATTTATTTTATTTTATTTTATTTTATTTTATTTTTTGTTTTCTGTCGAATTTGTGCAATGGCTTTATGTTTTTCTGGAAGCATTTTTTGTTTTGAATTTCAACTTTAAGATTCCTCACATATGGAACCCATACAATCTACTGTGTGAGGTTGAGAAGACCTTGTAACTATGTTGTGTATGTCACTTTAATATTTCTCACATACGTCTCTCAAAAGTTTTCTGGCATCCTTATTGATGGTAGGCCTCTTCTCCATAGCAACCGACCTGAGGCCCAAGAGCTCTCACCTGAGAATTCTAAAGGCCCCTCCCTAAACTGCCAACCCCAGGATTCCATGGAATCTTCACAGCCAGTCAATCATATGAGGTCTTCATCTGCCTGATGCAGACAAACAGACAAACTCACAGACAAACATTGACTTTTATATAGTAGACAAATATAATAATACTTTTCTTTCAGAACTGGGATAAAGCTCTATCCTCCCCACACTCCGCATCTGTGTCCTTTCTCCTCCAAGTGGTGCACTGCCCTTGGGGAACAGATTATTCCTTATGGAGATTTGTGTTCTCATTTTATAGAACATACCTTTTAGTACACCTATGACTCTCTTCTCTCCCCCTTCACAAATATACCAACAGATAGAGACTAAAAGAACCTATCCAAGGTGTCAAACCCTGGTCCCAAAATAGGTTCAGCACTTTGAATACCTTCTTTAAAACTTGGGCTAAACCCTGGAGTGGATTCACCATCCCACTGACATGGAAACCCTGTTTCCACTGGTTTCTTTCTAAATCATGCCTTAGACTGATGCAACTGCTGTACACATGCAAATGCTGAACATTGCAGTAAATGTTGCAGTAGATATTAAATACATTAACAATATGGCAATGAGACCCACATAAGAATACTGAGTTGCTGGATGTTTTCTTGGAGGTGGTGTTAATCTTCCCCAAAAGAGATCATCCTCTCTTTTCAGAGAGTTTAATATCCATACCAAGGCTCTGCATCAGGCCCAGCTCAAAATGTCATGGCTTCTGTGGCAATTATGGACCCATCTGAGTCAATGTCTGGCTCTACATGTATAACAGGCTGCAATATTATTGTTCTTGTTTTTGCTGATCAGGATGAGGGTGATTAGTGGGTGGGTTATTTGGAAGAATTCTGTTGTCATGGATAGATTACATCCAATAGGGTTTAAATTAACTGTGACTCCTAAGCTCTGCATTAAAATGGTCCATCCTCAGAGACTAATGGATGCAGAAGATTTACTGAATGCTCTGTAGGATTCTCCTACCATTATATCTGGTGATTCTGTTGATGCCCTTCTTGATATGTGCAATAGAGACATGACCCAGCTGACTGACACAATCAGGCCTAAGTGTCTTTTATTTGGTTGCAGGGCACAGGCTCCTTGGTTTTCTCAGTAATTCAGGGTAATGAAGTATTTTGGTAGATGATTAGAGGAGAAAGATAGGGCTGAATCCGGTCAAGCACAGGTTTGGGCCTATATTAGAACATACTCCATGGCAGTGAGAACAGTGAAGAAGTTACCCTTTGCTGCCTGGATTGCATCAAGAAAATACAGTCCAGCATTTTTTTCAGGTGGTTGAAAGGTTATTACTTCCTATATCTCAGACTGCTGAAGAGAAGCCCTTAGAAACACACGGCAATGGTTTTACTAAATATTTGATGAAGATCCTTTGGATCTGTTCTGACTTGAACTTCACATTAGAGGTAGAGGCTGAGGAGATAACCAAGGCACATACTTGCCCAGTTTTGACTGATGAGCTTCAGTTTGTTCAACATGATGATGTGGATAAGTTGCTTGAAGTCACTTGGGAACAACCACTTGCCTTTTAGATCCATGTCCACCCTGGCTCATTAGAACTTCCAGAGGATGACTAGCCAATTGGGTAATGCAGGTTGTAAATGCTTCTTTGAAGGGGAACTATTTCCAACTCATCTAAAAAAACAATTATAAGACCTCAATTGACAAACCTTCTTTGGATCCACCTCTTTAGATAAGGATTGGTATTTTATAATCTTCCTTTCTTAAGTAAGGTATTAGAGCAATTGATGGCAGCATTCTAGAGTGAGATGGATTATCTGGATCCATTCCAGTTTAGATTTAGTTCTGGTTATGGGACAGAAACAGCCTTGGTCTCTTTGGTGGATGACCTACATCAGGAGCTGGACAGGAGCAGTATGTCCCTTGAATCTTTCAGTATCTTTTGATACCATTAGTTATGGGCTGTTTGACTAATATGGGACTTGGAGGTATTGATCTAACATGTTCTGAACTTTTTTGGCTGAATATTCCCAGAAGGTCATACTGGGGTACTGTTCAATTTTCTGGTTATTATCTTCTGGGGTTCCACAGGGCTTAATACTATTCCCTATTCTTTTTAACATCTAACAACCCCTCCTCCATTTGAGAAGGTCATCCAGAGGTTTGTGGCTGGGTTATCATCAAAATTCTGGTAATATTCTCTCTCTTTGACAACTGATGCCAAGGAGGCTGTAGAAGTCCTGAACCTTTTCAGAACACAGTGTTTGAAACCGTTTTGTTTTTTTTTTACTGTTCATATTAAAATTATTTTATACTGTTTCAAAAAGCTCTTAAAGAGTATTTTAATTTGTTTTTACAATTTTCATCTCTGTATTGTTTTAAATATTTTTACCTATTGTGCATCACCACAGGATCCCTGGTGAGCTGGGAGGTGATATCTAAATGGTATAAACAAATAAATGAATCTGGTCTTCCCAATGGAAAGTTCCCAACCATTGGGAAACCCATATTCTAATCTGGGAATAAATAATTGTGTATATTTTCTCCACAGTCAGTGTGTTATACTGGTTTGAGCACTGGACCATGACATGGGAGATGAGGGTTTGAATCTCACTCAGCCATGGAAACTCACTGGGTGACTTTAGGCAAGTCAACCCTCTCAGCCTCACAGGAAGGCAAAGGCTTTGAACATCTTGCAAAGAAAACCCCATGTCTTGGGGGTCACCATAAATTGGAAATGACACAACAATAAAATTCTTTCTATTCCTATTCTAGGCAACCTTGCGTGTAAAATGTATATATTAGGAAAAATGCACCCAAAATGCTTTTCAGGGGGACTCTCCTCCCCACAAGGTTTTGAAAAGAATGCAGAAATGGAATATGATGAATCTAAGATAGAAAAAAATGAGAAACACCTATGAACTGAAATGTACAGGTTTATCCATTCCTAATGAGAAGACTGATTACAAGTTATTAACCAAAATCAAAATAAAAAATTATCAAAAACCAAACTGGATTCAACATGTCAAACTACTGCTTACCCAAGAATATAAGATTTATTAAGAAAAAAAATCAGGGTTAGCCATGTTGACTGTGTAGCAGAATACAGCAAAATCCAAAAACCACAAGCAGTGATAACCTCATTGGGTGAACTCCAAAAAATAAAAAAAATAAAAAAATAAAATCCTAGATTTATTAGTAATGACTGTGCCTTCCAAAAATCATTTCACCCCTCTTGATTATTTGATAACTAGGTTTTATTTATCAGTTGAATGAGAATTTGTAGGGAGTCTTAGAAAAGAAGAAACTGATGGTGCTATAATTCACCTCCAAATGTTAAAAACAATGAATAAAACTCTTAATAAAATATTAATAAACTTTTTGACAGATTTAAAAGACACTAATTGTTTTTGTCTGACTATAGGGCTCTTTAATAAAACACACATGACAGTATATTTTATTAAATTTTATCTCCTAGATTCCATGAGAAAGTGTTTAATCCATTCTTGCTGAGGTTTTTAATTGAGAAAATTTTGCCTAGATCTTTATCCATCAAAACAGACCTTGTAAAATGGAATTCATTGCATTCGTTGCATTCATACAGATAGAAAGTTAAATGTCAAGACAAAGAGAAAAGGTAAGAGGCAGGGGAGTGAGGTAGGGGTATTTAGGCTGAAATTAACAAACCACTTATCCCAGAAACTCTTATTGATTTGCATACAAAGTACTTCAAGGTAAGGAGGCTCTGAATTACTTGTACCTCTGGTCACAATAGGCATACCTAATAATGAAATATCATTTCATTCTTTAAAGCACAATAAAAAGATTGTTTTAAAGTCACACTTAAAGTAATACATGGTAACAGAACATTTATACTGAAGCGCTCTCCAGATGCTACACAGAAGAAATCCAGTTATTAATGTAGTAGCTACATTGGCTTCTTTCTCAGGGGAACTATCTTGTACTGTAGCTTTAGGATGAGTTCTTGCTACCTGGAATAGGAAATGACCATAGACCAAGTCTGACTGCTTGCCCATCTAGCCCAGTATTGCATGCTCAGGCTGGCAGCTGCTCTTCAGAGTCTCAGACCCTGCTGTCTTGTATCACATGTCCTTGATGATTTCAACTGGAGGTGCAAGGAATTCAGTCTAAGACCCTCTAGGCATTTTGTGCTGTAGACTTGGTGCAAGGGAGGGAGATGTCTGTGGGCAGAGATGAAGGAAATGGGGTGTTGTGATCTTGACAGATATTCATGTACAGTCACACTCCATGTCAGAATGGAGTAGGGCTTTATTGATGGCCAAGTTCCACTCACCGCCTCTTTTCCACCACAGTTTCTCCACCCATCATTCAAAGCAGGCTTTGGTGGTCATTTTGGAGCTTAGTGGGTTTGTTTGTCTATTTGTGTGTTAACCTTACATCAAGTTTTCTATGTAAGGATTGTTGTTGTTGCTGCTGCTAGGTTGGGTTATTTAAAAAAAACCTCTACAACAAATAGATGGGTGAGCTTATGGGATGCCAGTCTTGAGTAGATTAATGGTTAATGTGGTCATAACCTGATGGCACTTATGAATGGATAGCCATAGTCAGTGATTACCAGAATATTGGGTACACTAATTTGGCTGAATTTTTTTTAGATCAATTTGGCCACATTTGATTGGCAAGTTTGTACAGGTAAGTAGCAGAAACCCTGAGCCACTGTTATGGAAGTCTTTAAACAGAGGTTTGATGGCCTTCTTCAGGAATGCTTTATTTGTGTTTTCCTGTATGGTGGTGGGTTGGTGATGGTAGGGTTGGACTAGATGACACTTGCAGTCCCTTCCAATGTTACAAATCTTTTTTTCTATGGTGATCATCAGTCCTAGATGCTTGTGGCTCAGAGCTACAGGACAAGTGGGTCTGAAAAGGGTTGTACTTGGGGCCATGTTGAGAGGAGATTTTAATGGAAGATAGCTAAGAGATAGGGCACAGAGGAGGGCTGGTCAGCTAATCATCTTTTTTTCTGGAGCAAGGGTACAAACATTAGTCAGTCATAGCAGATGAGTTGCAAGCTCGATGTATCAGTACCTGCACTTGATGTATCAGTACCTGCACTCACATCCCTTTGAAGATCCAATTTTATAATTATAATTATGAGTCTAGTGGATCCATCTACTTATATTGTCTTTTTACTTCTCCTCCTCGCAGAGCATTTGCTTTACCATTGAGCTATGGTGGGTTTCAGGAAATGCTGAAATAACAAGCATTCCAAGGGTTGTACTATAATGTTATAAAATCCACTGCCACATTACAGGAATGTTAAAGGGCTCCATTTTTGAATCATGCAATGGTAGACAAAAATCTTGACAAAGGTCATTTCCACACTAGACTGTTATAATTCTATTATTCCACTTCCAACACACTATGGAATCCCAGGATTCCATAGAATGTTGAAAGCTGAATAATAGAACTATAACAGTCTAGTGCAGGAATGGCCAAAGATACACACTTTAAAGCCCTATTTCATCCACCATGCATTCAGCCTATAACTAAATCACTCAATGAACTCCACTGTGCTTATGTTATGTGCATTAACAGTACAGAATGAACACACTCAAACTTATAGTACAGGCATTGTTACTCTCTAAATAAGACAGAGGTGAACCAGTATGGGTGAACCAAAATAGATATCCACTATGGCAAAACAGTTGATTCCCCATGGACAATGATTTCATATTCAGCAACTTTTCAAGCTAAGAGGGAGTTTGCTGTAACAAAGTATACATGTTTTTTTAAAGAAAAAAAAATCTACAGCACAATAAATTTTGAAGCATTACAATTCACTGAATTTTAATCAAGTCTCTTATCCTTATCATACATTCTGCTATTTCAGATAGACTGTTGCTTTCTATGCCAAAATTATTTTAGGAGTGTAGTGTTAGAGACTGCTTAGGCAGATCAATATACACCCCCAAATAAGCAAACAATTCTTAGACAGAATTCCTTACTTTCAAGAGTGCTACAGACACTTGAAAAACCCAAGGCAAAAGAAACAGCCAAAAATATTTTGTGATCAAGGTTTAAACTTTTAACACTTTCTCCCCCATCCTCTCTCTCTCTCTCTCTCTCTCTCACACACACACACACAAATCCTTTTTATCTGTTGGACTGGTTACTCTAAACATTGCAAACTATGAAAATATTTTCTTTCCGAAGCCTCTTTAACTAATGATGGATGGACTATTAGATCATATATTTTACAACTGGAACTTATACACAGTGTTTTAGTCAGAATTGTTCTTGGGAAACTAAGGTTTTGTTGACCTTCTGAGCTCTTCATCTTACTGTGGAATTTTAAACTAAGCTGGTGTGTTAGGTACTATATGTTACAGTTACGATGATATATGGGGTTTAAATTAGTATTTAAACAGCAGGTGGCCAGTAATGAGTAGAACAAGTGCCTCTCCTGTCATAAAATGTGTCAACAATCTGGCTGATTAAAGCACTTCTAAGAAGTCATATCTTTGTTAGAAATCTCATTTATTTTGTGTTTATGGCTCCCAACATTCCACACTCTAGCAGAAAAAAAAGAGAACATTCAAGGGAAAAATTACATGTTACATTAAATTCACAGCACGCAGCTGCCCCCAGCCTTTAAAATACCAACAAGAAAGCATGTTTAGCTCCAACTTTAGGCCATGTCTGCACTACACTGTTAAAGTGCTACTATTCCACTTTCAACATCCTATGGAATCCTGGGCCATTTCCGCACTACACTCTTATAGCACGATTATTCCACTTTCAACATCCTATGGAATCCTGGGGTTTGCAGTTTAGGGAAGAGTATTTAAAATTCTCAACCAGAGAGCTCTTTGGCCTCAGTAAACTACAAACCCCAGAATTCCACAGAAGATTGAAAGTGGAATAATCATGCTATAAGAGTGTAGTGCGGAAATGGCCCTGGGGTTTGCAGTTTAGGGAGGGACATTTAGAATTTTCAGCCTGACAACTCTTTGGGCTCAGTAAACTACCAGAGTAAACCCAGAGTTCCAAAGAATGTTGAAAGTGGAATAATAACACTATAACAATGTAGTGTGGAAATGACCTTAGACTGGGGCCACCACAAATTGCAAGGAGAATTTAAACTCCCTTCTCAGCTATTTCATTCCCAATATCTCCATTGGTAGGCTGGTTCTCACTGGCATTATAGATAGTTCATTCTCTGTGTGTGTGTGTGTGTGTTTAGTGTACAGATGTGCCTGTTCAGAAATTTAAAAAAAAAATACCTTTAGCTCTCAGAATTCTGAGAACTGTGGTCCAAAAAAAGAAAAAATTGCAAGCTATAAAACGTAGGCTAACCTTTGGAGAGACCATTTTTTCCTACTATAGCTGGTAACGGTTATCTTTCAGAGTACAGCTCCCAGAATTCTGAGAACTGTATTCCAAAAGTAATTTTTCAAGCTTTCTGCATGTGTTAGAGGGAAGCACAAAGCAGCACTTCACCTAGGATTTCCATCAAATGATTTTCCTGGTTTTTGGGAGGGAGGGTGGGTTGCCAGAGATTTGAGATCTCACAGAAGCTCAGAGATATTGCAAGAGCATATCTTCTTGTGAATTATGAGGTGGTTATTCTGTAGGCCTTTCTGTTGTATGTTCTCAACCTTACACTGGATGTCTGGCAGGAAAGCCTTGCTTTTAAACTGCGAGTTACTGACAGTAGACTGACAGAACAAGACTGTAGGCAGGTCAGATTTGTTCCTAACACAAAATACATGCTCAGGCACACTAATTATATTGATTCCTGTAAAGTAACTTTCCAAGCTCTGCAGAGATGTTGGCAAATGAGATCTGAGATTATTTTTCTCCCTAAAATGTTGGGAAAGATGTTCTCCAACACATAGGAAAATTATATTAGCATAACCCTAGAAAAACATTCTACTACCTCTTCTTTCTTTGCACAAATGCTTTATCCGTACCTTTTATCCCACACCATTATTTCATTTAACCCTGTTCTCAGTTGGCTGTCATGTTTTATCTTATTATTTAATTTTATTTTGTTATCACTTGTTAGTTATATGGATTTTTATACTTGGACATTTTTTTCATAGAAAGGAGAGAAATACATCTAATCAAATAAATAAATAAATAAAAATCTATATCTGTATTTCTTATCTTCATAATGAAACACGTCCATGTATACACACACACACACACACACACACATACAGAAAAGCTATTGCAATTCTTATTCGTGACAATACTACCTTTTGAAATATTCTGTCAATAACTAGCTATTTGAACCCCAGTATTCTGTTTGAGGTAAAAAAAAAAATCACCATCATAAAATGATTGAGTGTGTTACAGTTATCCTAAATGGAAAAGCTTGTGAATAAGCTGTGTTTACTTTTGATTACTGCATGAAGGAATAACAATGCACTGGGTTTACATCTGCGTAAGTGCAAGTCTACCTTGAAACCATGAATACAGGAAATTCATGACAGGAAAGAAAGAAAGGCGGCGGGGGGGGGGACAGAGAGAGAAAGCAAGCAAGCAGCAAGCAAGCTAATCTGTTATGGCAACTATTCCATGTTTATTCACTTGCCAATCTATGTCAACAGCACTTGATGCCAGGGATGTGAAAACTGATTATATGATGCTCCAGAGCCATGCAGTGATAATGCACTCAAAAGGGAAGGATGGAATTAGTGATCAGAACACTGATCCTCATGATGAATGAATATGTACTGTCTAGACCAAGGGTATTGGATTATTTTGGCCATGCATGATGTGTACAGGAGCAAGCATTATGCACTGAAAGAACTGGATGACTACAGGTCATTTAATCCACCCTTATCCTATCACCTTAACTGAGTCAATGTTTTTCCAGTTTTTAGGGTCCTTGTAGAAAATCTGCATTTTTTTAGTCTAAAAGTGGTGATACAGCTGATAATGCACAATATGAAACAATGAATTATTTTAGTTGAAAAATTAGTATTTTTCTAGCAGATGAAGTTACCAACTGAATATGTAACTTTGAGCAAGATGATGGGTGTTACAGTATAACCAAGGGAACATGCTTTTTAGCAGTGGGGAGAACTGCCTTGTTAGCAGGATGTGAAAAAAAAGATAAAGGACACCAGAATGAAAAACAACACGCTACTGGCTGGCCTGTGCTGGAAGATAAAGATTTTCACTCTCCGAGGAGAAAAAACAGCAAGCAATGTAGCTCTAGAGGTTAGTAAAAAGGCTGTGTCAGCCTGACTATGTAAAAGTTTTAACCAATAATATGTGTTTTTGAAGAGACAAGGAGAATATACATTTCAAATGGAGCATGTGTTCATTATCAACTTTTTCTAGGGAACACAAACTTAAACATCAGTCCAGTTGTACAATTGTTTTAATTAAATAAGCCTTCTCATTCAATTTCTCTCGGTTGTTTTTTCATTGGCTTCATAAATGCAGGGACAGACAGATTTGTGGTAACACAGCTGATCCTTCTCTCTCGGTTTGGGTCATCACTGTAACACTCAGGTGAGCACAATTTAACTCTACTCCTAACCACCACTCCAGGGATATAACTAGGTATCCTGCACCAGTCACTGAACCTCAAAACTGTTATTTTTTAAAGAACTGTAAGATAAGATCACAAATTTCACAATTACCCTCATAATATGTGGTTTGGCCCTGAACAATGCTTGGTTTAGGACCAAATGCTCTCTTATAAAGACCAACACAAAAAGAACACTGACTCAGTTTAATTTATCTAAATTACATCTGCAAAGCAAAAGGTCTCTGAACAATTTGCTTTCCAGAGTGTAATACATCACCAGTGTTCTGCTGTTGATAAATTGCTCTGGATTGTAATGCCTGCTGGCACATTTCCTATTCCAAGACAGCAGTATATATGCGAGCTTGAAAATGGGGGCACTTATCCCTTTTATTGCTATATGAAATCATCTTGTGCTATTCTTTTCCTTAAGAAATCACATAAATCTTAAGGCATTGTATTTTATTTATTGTGAGCACACTTTAAAAAAAGAAGTATTATTTCAGCCTCAGCATTCCAGTATTATTTCTCTTTAGATGCTCATAAACAGCTGTTCTCTGAAAGATTCTTCCTCTCCATTTGATGATTTTCTCTCCCTTCATATGAGATTCCAGTAACAGAATCTGGGAGACTGTTGCAGGGACTTCTATATTACATATGGAATAAGGAAAATCAATGGACTAGTTCTTAACAATTGAGAACTTTTTTCCCGTCTGCATGCAATAGGGGAAAATTTGGACAAAATGGAGAGGAAGGAATGTGCATATTTCTCAGTTTCTTCCTTCAATCCAAAACTATTTAAAGTATTAGCAGGTCCACATCGTCCACAGCCAAGTAAAAATTAGGGGGACATAATAGGGAGAAGAGAAAGCAATTTCCTTCCTCTGATCCTCTAAATGGGATTATTATTTTAAAAGCAAGCATCTCATGAATCTGAGCATTTTTGAAAGGGAAAATGCTTTACATCATCAAACTTGCTAGATTCCACCTAAAAATCAAAGAATCATAGAATCATAGAGTTAGAAGAGACCCCACGGGCCATCACGTCCAACCCCTTGCTATGCAGGAACACCCATCAAAGCATTCCCAACAGATGGCCATCCAGCCTCTGCTTAAAAACCTCCAAAGAAGGCGACTCAACCACACTCCAAGGCAGCATATTCCACTGCCGGACAGCTTTGACCGTCAGGAAGTTCTTCCTGAGTTTCAAGTGGAATCTCCTTTCCTGCAGCTTGAATCCATTGCTCCTTGTCCTAGTCTCTGGAGCGGTAGAGAACAAGCCTGCTCCCTCCTCACCATGACATCCCTTCAAATATTTAAACATGGCTATCATGTCCCCTCTTAACCTTCTCTTCTGCAGACTAAACATACCCAGCTCCCTAAGGCGTTCTTCATAGGGCATGGCTTCCAGACCCTTCACTATTTTGGTTGCCCTCCTCTGGACACATTCCAGCTTGTCAACATCCTTCTTGAATTGACTGCACACAGTATTCCAAATGAGGCCTAACCAATGCAAAATAGAGTGGTACCATTACCTCCCTCAGTCTAAACACCATACTCCTATTGATGCAACCAAGAATCGCATTGGCTTTCTTGGCTGCCGCGTCACACTGCTGACTCATGTTCAGCTTGTGACCTACCAAGACTCCTAGATCCTTTTCACATGTGCTGCTATCCAGCCACACGTCCCCCATGTTATACTTGTGACTTTCATTTTTCCTGCCCAAGTGCAGGACCCTACATTTCTCTCTGTTGAATTTCATTTTATTAGCTTTGGCCCAGCTCTCCAATCTATCAAGGTTGTATTGAAATTTGATCCTATCCTCTGGTGTGTTAGCCACCACTTCCAGTTTGGTATCATCTGCAAATTTGATCAGCATGCCCTCCACTCCTTCATCCAAATCATTGATGAAGATGTTGAATGAGACTGGGCCCAGGACAGAACCCTGAGGCACCCCACTAGTCACTTCTCTCCAGAATGAAAAGCAGCCATTGGTGATCATCCTTTGGGTGCGGTTGGTCAACCAATTACATAGCCACCTAACAGTAGCCCTGTCCAGCCCGCAAGGCTGAAGAATATTCAGTTCACTTCTAGAAGTACCTTGGAGTGCAAGCCCATGCATGCCTATTTAACATGCCCCTCTGAGTTTCTATAGGTCATACTCATCAGTAGGAGTGCACAGGCATGTTGTATTAATGTATTTGCTAGTTGCACACACTAATTTTTCGCAGTAATTTGAATGAAACAGGGAGGCAAAGCTAGAAAAGATACCAGTCATGCTGTTACTACGGTTATGATATGTCTGGTGAGAGCACTAGATATCCTTTTGATATCAAATAATTTGGCCTTTGCTTGACCTTTCTCTGCCACCCTACTCCATGTGTTTGCAGAGGTCCACCGGACAAGCACGTATTGGGTGCGGCCGTTAATGGTTGTAAATTCCAAACCTCATTTAGGCAGGCAACTTAAGCCTCTCCGATGCTTCAGGGAAAAACCTTCTTGCAAACCAGCCTTGCTCAGCGCAAATCTACACAAAGACACATGGCCGAGTTCCGAGCTATTCCTTTATGTTGAGCCATTTGCATACTGGCCATACTATTGTCATCAAGCGCTAAGCTCATCATGTAAAACCTGACCTTTTCCAACTCCTTTGTCCAGCTCCAAATTTCCTTTGTTCTCACTGAGCATGGCATGGCCTGTAGATAAAATCCACCTCATAAAAGGTCCCCTTTTCCAAGTCCTCCTCGGACTGCTTGGACTACTTTGGACTTCCATCCCGCCTTACTGTCGGTTTGTCCAGTGAGCTCCCCTTAGCGAACTGCGCTGAGCTTTCTTCCCTGCAACCTCCTCTCCTCTCCAGGACTACGAGACCAGATGTCGTATTACCCATTCCCCAAAAAGCTTTCCATTTCTGTTTCTAGTTAGCTGTGTGCATGTGGTGTCTTTTATGTTGTTTGTCCTCAATAAATGTTATTTTTACTATTTTAAAACCTTGTCTGACTACGCTCTCTGACCTGAAGCTGTAGACATAGGGTAAAAGATCCTAGTTAGAGTTACCCTGCCTCTCATTGGCTTAAGAGAGTGCTCGAGCTTAATGTCCCCAACTTGTGTTGTTGTTTGGTTATTTGGGCACCCCTCCCAGGACCCCCAACATACAGGGTAACAATGCAACTAGCAGAGCAATTCACACCTCTATTTTTTTCTTTTTTCTTTCCATGGTCATGATCCATATCAGGCTTTTATCAGGGCCTCACACCTGCAATTTCTTCTCAAGTGGTGCTCCTCCCTTCCATGAAGAAGCATCATGGGGAGTGCAAAGGGATGCTGCTTTGCATCTGATAAAGTTGACTTAAGTCTACAAAAGCTGATGGTACCAACTTCTTTCTCTCAGTTAGTCTGAATGATTCCTGTGTATATTGATCCAGATCAACACAGCTGTGTCTTTGAATTCTACTATTATGGGTATAGAATAAAGGTTTAATTGTGTAGAAAGATTTATCAAGGTCCCAAACAAGATCATACCCTAGCCCCTGTAATTTACTTTGAAGAACTCCACATTATGGTCCCTTTCACAGTACACAATTAAAAGCATATAATTCCACTTTAATTGTCATAGCAACATCCTGTGGAATCCTGGTGCTTGTAGTTTGCTGAGTTGCTAGAGCTCCTCAGCAGAAAATTGCAAATTCAAAACTGCAAATTCAAGGATTCTGTAAGATGCAGTTATAGCACCATAATTGTGTAGCATGAAAGGGCCCTATGCAATTACTAATTGTCTGACAAGTGTCCAAATTTGGCCCTAACTTAGTCTGAGTTGAGCTCCATTGTTCAATCACTTATACTATGTTTCTGTGTAATTTGTTGCCTGGGAACTAAAGTTCCTTGGAGAGGTACTAGGAATAATTCCAACATGGAATCCATAACTGTTCCATCAAATTTACTATTTCTAGTATTCTTTTGGGGAATACATGATATTACACTGCTCTGGAAAACAATGTTCAGTTGTAAGACATCTAAATCATACAATTATATTTAGAAAACTATATATATGTTGTTGTGAGTCACTTTATAATGACATGGATCTTCTTGCCAAGAGATGATTAAGTTGTGGCCTGGGACAGGTTCTTAAAGGCTGCATCATGTTCAGATGATAATATTATATCATCCTGTCCCGAGTGGTAATAAAATACTCTCACGGACTCAGCCATAAAAAGAGGAAGCCTGTGTCAGTGTAGGAAAGAATTCCATTTTCCCAGTGTGTAGAGTTCTCTTTTGCATACCTCACTCTAATAGGATGGGATTCAGACACATAGAATGTACTCCAACATTCCTTGAAAATTTTTAAATTAGACTTTACAGAGATTGCACTCACTTATTGCATGTCTAAAGTCCTATCAGATACCAGGTACAGGCTGAGTGAATGTGAAAGGACTGTAGTGGCAGGTTCCACTCTGATCTTCACATGTCAGCCATGGTGCCTAGAGTGAAGCTGTGAAGGCAGACTCTGTACATGCAACTTGACATTCTGTATTTTGCAGATACAACCTTGTATAGAAAAAATTGACTAATGAACAGAGTTTGGGTTGGGAAAGTTTGTGTAATCCTAATGCTGCCTCCAGGAATCGATTCAGCTAATATTGAGCAGGACTCAGGCTTTACACGTACAATGAATTATTCTGTAATGAGACCTGACAGCATTGACTGTTCTAGCTTTAAAGGAAGCAAAACATCCTACCTATCAAGCTGAACACAGAGCCAGTGGAATACCATTTTGCTCCTTCTCTTGCTCAAAAGAGTCCCCCTGCCACTTAGTTGACCCCTTGTTACAGTTGTGTTCCAAGTTCCATAGGGAACAGAGCTTGGAAAATTGCCTTTAAGAAGAAGAATATGCCAACATGTAGAAACCATCTATAACTGAGCAAGGGGTAGGATGATGCTCTGGGTCTTAATAAATCACACTACCACAGATCTGTTATAGATGTCTTCAGTGTGCCATTATATTCATTCTTTATATTACTCTCTCCAGTTCAGAAGGGTAGATCTCTGGAACACTCTTTCTTCCTTTCTTAACCACATTTAACCCTCAAGAATAACTCAGAGTCAGTTGTAGCAGAGGAAGTACAACTTCTCCCCAAGCAGCAGTTTGTTCAATACAGTGTTGAGACTACAAAAGGAAAGAGCATTTGTTACTGTTCATTTTTTCCTGAAGAATATGGGCTTCTTGATGTTTGAGATACTGCTGTGATAGCAATAAAGCACCAGTGAACATTCTTTGCACTTTGCAAAATCTTTCAGGCAATTATCTTCATAAAAACCAGAAGTAGTTTTCTGAGGAAAGAATATTTATTCTGCAGGACTTTAAAAAAAACAACAACAGAAAACATTTTTCCTGCACAGGAGACAATGTGCTTTGTGCAGAAAGATACTTATAATATTGAAAAAACAAACATATTTGTATGGAAAATGTTTCCCAAAAGACTTCACATACTGTGAATGGCTCTCAAAATCTGCACAGAAATCTTTGTTTTCTTCTACTTAGAATACTAAGGAAAATATCAATTGTTGCACATGAGGATGCTGAATGACAAATTTTACATCCCAAATTATGGTAAACCACATTATAAGGATGGAGCTATGTGGAAAAAAAATCATACGCAAAAAAGCAATAGCTGGCATGGCAAATGAAATCCTTTAATATTCACTCAGTTTCCAATTTTCTCCAGTCTTCATTTTCTTCAGACTATTTCTATACCAAGATATCCTTTTTCTGCAGAAAAGTGTGTACTTCTGTATGTATTTCCATGGAATGGAAGTAATAGATGTATCTGAAGAATGGAAAGCTTCAAATAATGGAATCAGCAGGCATAACATACTTGCATCTGGCAAGAATGAGAAAATCTATCAATTCTGTTTTTATTCAGTTTCTATTTATCTAAGATTAAGTTCATGTTGTCCCAATTCGTCATCATTTGTAAATTACAAATTCCAGAAGGAAAAATATGCATTTGTGTACCCTCATTCCATAAAATGCACAATATACATATTTGTTTGGAAAGCATACATTTTGTAAGCCTGTATTTGAATGCATTCCAAAGGAATTCCTCACATACTGAATGAACCCCTCCGCCCCATTGATAATGAAAGCTTCATGCTGAAATAATTCTTCTAAATTTGGAATTTGTGAAACCTCCAACAGTGCCTCAGCATCATCAGGCTCTGCAGTTTTGATCACTTTCTTGTGGCTGTTCTTCAAAGGACCTCCCCCCCCTTGTGTGTTACAGAAGCATTCAGCAGTGCAGATGATACATAGATGATGCTCTCATCTTCATCTGAAGTTGTTAACTGTATCACTGTAAGCAGGGATTATTTGCTTTCCTGTTGTAGGTGGCTTGAGATTCTTCACCAAGGGGGTGAAAGATTATTCATTTTTGTGAAGTAAAAGGATGTTCTTCACTAGCTTGTTATATCAAATCAATTGAATGATCGGAAGAACCTCTCAGGTAGGGCCTGACACATATTCAACCATTCTTCACACCAAGCACAATGAATAGAACTTCCTGCTAGAAGAAATTATGATTGGCTGAGGGCCAAGGTACAGGGTACATAGCAGTATGAGTAACTATCTTCCCATTTAAAAAAAAAAAAAGACAGCATAAAAAGACCAGCAGAAGCCTCTGAATTCAGCCTGTGAATGTTAACAGCAAAGTCATTACTTAACTGTGTCCTCTCCAGCCATTTCCTCACCAAAATATCCTTCACGTTGATTTCCTGAATAACTTTGAGTTAAAACTGCTGAAGGGGAGGAAAAGAGCTTGAGAAGGTTACCCTTTTGGACTACAGCTCATAGCCTGAAGAGTCATGTTTGTAGTCAATGTACCTCTGCATAGTCATTTGTAGGGGATGAATAATAGAGAAAGACAATAGTTGTAATATTTTACTTGGAGGCTTCTGAGAAACAGAGAATGCTAGACCAGAAAGATTCTTCCCATGAACCTTTTGCACCATTCTTATATTCATATATAGAAGTGCTGTGCATGGTCTTTATTTGATAGTTCTTTGATAGTTTTGTGGGGGAGCAGTTTAAAGGAGGTTCTACATTGTACAGATACTGTATAGGCAGAGCTTGGGAAACTGACACAGTCTGGAATTAGTTACAATTATAGCTCCTAAACAGTTAGTTAAATACAAATTTTAAAAGTATTTATTTTCTCTTTATCCAAAAGTTTCAAGGACATTGGAGTGCTATGAGTCACAAAACTGTGATGTGAAAAATACCTAATTAATGAGGCCATATAGCTCCAGTATTATAAAAATAACTAAAAAGTAATAAAACAGCTAAAGTTACACCACAAAAGATTATCCCTCGTTCCATCATAATCATGGTCTAATTTAGTTCTGCCTTTGTTAATGCAAAAGGAAATTAATTACAAAGTTAATCCTTATTTCTAACTAGTTACTTCCCAGCACCAAGATTCACATGTGATGAAGAAAACAAGGCAGCTGCTTAGCATGGACATCTCCTGGATTGACCAAGGCAGCGACGCTATCCATAATTTCAGAGGGAGGCTGCTTGATCCTTAAAAAGCAATTTTTGTTCATGGCTGGATCCTATTCTGCCCTGCCAAAATTTGTGCATAAAGGACTTAAAAGAAAAAGGGAGGGGAGAGAGAGAAAGAGAGATAACAATACAAAATAATAAGCAGTTGATTAGTATTACAGGGTAATGACTGACTAGAGGGGAGAAAGGAGGACTAATAAACTGCTTCTACATGTTCAGTTGTCCCTTGAGATTCAAAGCTTCTTTTACAAGTGATTTAATGATCTAACTTAGCTGCTTCTTTTATCATTATAGTGTGAAGTAAGCCATAGCCATTTAAAATAAAAACTTACACAATTATCAGGCTTGCTTATTGAAGTCTGAAAGCAACATGACACTTTGCAAGACAGCAGACCCAGCAGTTGCTAGGAAAATACTTTTCATAATAATAGTTCTGCATGTCTTCAATGAATACTACAGCATCTTACTTTGTTTCATGGTATATAGTCCTTTTGTCTAACCATTTCTGCATAAGTGAAGGTGGGCAAAGTGTGGCTCTTCAGACTTTGTTTGATTTCATCTCCCAGCCTTTCTCAACTCTGCCTCATAAAGGCTAGCATCACAATATCTAGCAGAGAAACTACTGGCATTTTTAGCATGTGGTAGATATTTTCATAAATCTCAGACAAAGGGGGATGGTCAGGATTCATTGGAAAAGCTCCAAAGCCTCCTATAGCCTCCTATTTCTGGCATTCAGTAAAATGACAGACTGATTGGATTGTACAAGTGAGAAACTGGATGAAAGGGGGAAGCTCTGCTTGTTAATTTACATCTGTCTTGTTGGATGCAATGTGGCTGGTGGCCTCTGGGGATAGGAAAAAAAATTAAAAAATGATTTAAAAAATCTTGAGTAATAGGAAACCATGGCAAGGAAATTTGGAACTTATTCTGCATGGAATATGCACATACTATAACATATCTGTTCAGAAAACACATATCCTGTGCAGAAAGCAGCATTTTCTGCACAAATATGCCTTCCCCCCACCACAGGATAAGTATTTAATAGTGAATAGAGTTCCAAAAACTTGGCACAGTTTTGATGATTTTCCCACACCGAGGAGAAAAACTATAAAATTATCCATTCTTTAAGAGTGATTGAAATAGTGGACTATGGGGTCATGAGGCAAAGGAATGGTTCCAGTCAGTCTCAACAACCTTTGTTGTAATTCTTTTGTTGTAAAGTTGGCAATCCCCAACTGACATTCGAATAAAACAAATGCAGTTGCTCTCATTCACGTCATATCTAAGTTTCATGAATCAGGCCATAGAGCAGGGAGTTGGGAAGCCTAGGGAGAGAAGATGAGAGGGATGCAAAGTCAGACACAGTCAGCTGGCACTCCAAAAGCAGGAAGCAGTAGATGGAGAGGTAAATCTGTTTCTAGCATGAATTATATTGTTTCTGACTCCAGTTTGAACCTCTTCTGGCTGACAGCTTTAGAGAACTGGAAGAAAATAATGAAAATCTCCATTCATGTAAAAAACTAGCATGCGAGAAAAAAGTTTACTCCCCTCAAATAAACCAAAGCAAACAAAACTCATCTGTTGGAAGGACAATGAACGGCATTTCAACTCAAGGATTCCAAAGATGAAAGCAACAAAAAAGTACAGTCTATAAACTGTTCTCAAGCATTTACAAGCAAATATTTATTCAGGAAAATAAATATTTAGGACAAGATCCTGCATCATTAGATCTAGCTACGATGATGGAGCTTTGTTTTCATACTTAGATTTGCTGATGTCACTTCTGCCAAAACCTACCTCTTAAGCCAAACAGTTACCAAACTAAGGAGTTTTAAGGGGATGATAGTTGTGGGTTCTGGGAAATGATTACTGCACCCTTCTGGTTGCAAGGCACACTGAGATGGGAAGCTGGAGAGACCCCTTGGGGTCCTGCCACAGCTGCTTATCTCAATGGAAGGGTATTGACTGACTGGAAGAACATTGCAGTCATCATTACCTAGCACCCCTATCTGTAAAGTTTCGGAAACCCTTCAGCTGGCACTCTGCCTGACTTAAGAGCTAGATAGTTCTGGTCACATTTGGTCATTAATTACCATAAACATGATTTCAAAAAGTTATGAGATTGTAAGTCAGGCTTACAATCTTGCAAATATTGAACAGAAGGCTACCCGTAACATTTTTGACACGTGGTAATATGTCTATTCTGAAGTAGACATTTGGTACAAAAATTGAACTCCCGTTCCACAGACAGGATTTCCTCATCAGCTAGTGGAAAACAGCCAGCTGAAGAGTTTGTAAAAGAAAAGCAATGGTCAGAAGAATGGTCAGAGGAAAGGATTAAATGCATTTTGGGCAAGACAGCTTCCTCCTAGCACCTTCTTTGCATACCAGATGCATGCACTGGGATTGGGAGTCATCACACATGTAAATGAGCTAATAGAGCTTTGTTATTAATGGAATTCTCAGACACAGGACTTCAAAGAGAATGCATATTCTATTGTGAGCAGAATCCCTCTTCCCTGGTGCTCAAGGTGAGGGAGACTGGTCTTAGGGTGTAAGCACTGCCTTGAAAAATATGTGTATATGATTTGTTAAGACTTGGTTGTTTTTATTTGAATGACATACTCTGTGCAACATCATTCCTGTAACATCACTAGGGCCCACTCCTGTGGTACCTCAAAGGTTCATCCCTACATCTTCAGGTTTGGGGTCTGAAATCTTAGAGCCTGACCTGACCTTGCAACCCTAGTTTTGAGTCATCTGCTGAGGCACATCAAGTAATGTACATCTATGTATGGATTGGACTCAAGGAGAGAAAATAAGCATTCTTGTTATTTTTTCTCTCTTGTGAATGGAAGGTGTGTGTTCCATTTGGAGACTTGACATTTCTCCTAGCTCTGTTTCCCAATCTGTTCTTTTCTCCACCTCCCCACTTTTAATTTAGAAAGGATGCATTTCTGTGCTGTTTCTCAGCATGAGGCATTGTTTTGGGTGGCAGAACAATTGAAAATGAAGAAAAGTTCATTATGGGTAGAAATTTACTCTCTCTGAAATGAGCCAGGATAATGGGGCTTCATGTGGGGAAATCTACAGGGAACAGTATGATGGAATTCACCCTGACATTTACAAAGTCTGGCACAATTTGGGTTTGGGTGTTGGACACTTTTATAAAATACCTTGGTTGGGGGGAAAAAGGATGTTCCCTAATATGCTTAGATTAGAGAAATTGATGGTAGAGTTCATGAATTTCTATAGGTGTCTTCTTAGCAAGACATTTAAGACACCTTGACATCAAGCTGGATGGCATTAAAAAATCAACAAAAGACATATAAAGAAGATTGGAATGGTGTTTGAAACTACATAAAAAATTACTGACAGATTTTTGTTGGAGATATTATCCAATTTCTCATAACATACTGCTCTTTTTAGTTCATTCAGGTCTCTTGATTACTATTAGCACAGCAAGAAGCAGGGAGACCAAAATGTATGAAGCTTTTATCCATTACTATCAATACTAGCTTAGATAAACATTTATTTCCAGGTTTCCACAGGCTAATATTTGCCAGACAGCAAGCTTCAGAGAATTAAGGCTCTTTTAAAATGGGGTGCATTATAACTAAGGCCATGAAACTACTATGGTAAATCAATATACTGCTGCAAATGGCTCTAGTGTTTTAAACTGTCCCATTTGCTAGGTAGTAAACTATAAGTAGTCTGAAACCAGGAAAGCAAAGGATGGTCTGCATCCATAATTTACAATTTCCATTTGAGTCCCTTAGTGATGGCCCATCACCAAGTGCTACCAATGAGACTGTATTGATGGGAATATGGGACTGGGCCTTAATTGTAGCAGCACCCTATTTATGAAATGGTCAGCTATCTCCTTAACTGTGAAAGGATTCATGTTTTGCTCAATATTTAATGACTGTTCATGAGAATCTGCTTGCTGGTCTCACTTTATTTCCAAGTTGATCGTCCAGCCCAAAAATGAGCAGGCACATGGTGAGGATGTCCCAGTCAACATTCTCTGAAAATGGGCACCAATCTGTTCAAATCAAAAATGTCACGGGGGAAATTATAGGCATCAGTCAAATTATGCAAATAAATCTCCAGATGTTTACTGTACTGCTTGCTCATTTATGTCTGAATAATTCATCTGTGGCATATCAAAAGAAAAGGAACAAACACTGTTTCATACCATTGTTCCTTAAATGTTGATTTTGTTTATAAATTGAGATGTTCCTCAATTTTTTTTTCCTGGTTAGCTCCATTGCTCAAACCACACTGGATGGTGTAGTGAGGCTAGAGTATACAGTTAGCACCAATTCTGACTGGTTATCAGGGGAACATGAGAAGATGTGGAAGTTGACATCATGACAGAATGCTATTAATGTGAGTAGAAAGGGAAGCACAGGTTAATAGGCAAGAGCTGGGTGCGGGGAGGGATATGGGACAGCAAAGGTCTCTCTGGGAAAGAAGCTGGAAAGATCCAAATGATGTTTTGGAGAGAATCTTGAATGGGATGCCCTAGGTTTCTTCATCCAAGAGAGTGAGAAGCCATGACAAAGGAATCCTGATGCTTTGAGTCTCATTTTTCCTTGGGTGGAAGTGAGGTATCAGTTAATTAATAAATAAACCTGGTACTAAAAGAAGATCATTGATTTCAGCTGTGAAGAGCATGACTGTCAACTGTTACATATGTTTGCAGCTACTACCACAAGACTATGCCTGACTGAATCTGCATGTGTGAAGGGGATAAGTTTATGGTGATATAAAACAGTGCAACTGTAGATCTTCAGTCCCATTCATAATGCTTGTTGACTGCTTATCAGCATTTTGATCTTTATATCCCTGAAATAAATCTAATCTGTATTCATGAAAGCATAAAGGGGGCACATTGCTGCAGGTGAGAATCTGTACTTGTAGGGTTTGAACTATCCTTTCCCTTCGACCTCCCAAGGATGAAGAAAAACTAATCTTATTGAAAAGCAGAGATTAATTGTACAGCTCTGCATGGATGAAGAGGACATGTAAAGTTAATTAAAGCCCTTTTCACACGGGGTAATTAAAACGGGGCAGGGCAACCTCTAATGGGGGTCTTCTACACCTTGGAGAGCGCTGGGTCATATATAATTTTTAAGTTCCACACCTCAATCCACGCAGAGATGCCACCAACTTGCAGTCGTGCATGCTTTTCAAAAACCGGAAAAAATGTGGGGGGTTTTCCCCAAACTGCGCTACTGAGTTCGTGCTCGGTGGTGTAGAAGTGAGGATACGCACTGATTCGCCCATGAGCTCAATGGAGGGCAGGCTGTGGGTGTGGACAGCTTCAGTGGTTGGTCCCGCCCCACAAAGAACAGGATGGAGCCATTTTTTAATCCTTGGGAAGCGGTTAAGAGCTACAGCAGGAAAAAAGGAAAAAAATTGCAGGTACATAGTTTGGATTAAAATGAATATTTTTTTTATCTTTATCAGTGAGTTTTGCATGTGGGCATGGAGCTGTTAGCGGTTCTGCAGGCTGGGGATATGCGGTTGGTGGGGTTTTACTTAGGGGGATTCTGCTGAATGCCTTCTCCTTCCTTCCTCCTTATCTGAACAAAAGACTGCCTGTTCTCTCCACTGATCTGATGGCACGCACGTATCCCCCTTAATTATTTTTAAAATAGCCTCCATGTGTTGGCTGGCATGCTGAATGGGACCCACAATATTTTCCCTTCCCTACCCCTCCTGAAAAATCAACTCCTTCCTCATATAAAGGGCATATTGCTCCTTCAAAAACAACTTCAACATGACCTTCTGCAGGGAGAAATGGGACATGCAGTCTTTCCTGTGGGGTAGGCACTCTAAAATCCATCTCTCTGCCCTGTGAGAGATGGAAAAAGTGGTCTTTTGGGTGGCAATTATAAAACACTTTTTACCAATCAGTTTTTCATTGCAGTTTTATTTTTTGGGGGGAGGGGTTCAAAGTTTATTTAATTTTTTTATTTATTATATTTTTAGGCTGCCTTTGTCCCGGAATTGGAACCCAAGGTCTGGAGAGCCACTCAGTGTCTGCCTCTGCTGCTTATATACCTCAGACAAAATAGATTTCAACTTGTTTTGAAACTGGAGATTTTTTTGGGGGGGAGGGAAGAGCTCAAGGACCTAAATGCCAATAAAATAAGATTAAAAAAACTTATTTTGAAATCAGAGTGCGTTTATTGGTGGGTGGGAATCCCAAGCTGAAATGCCTCCCCCATAAAAAAAAATAAGCTAGAGATGGGGAATATAGACCCCTGCAGTTGTCTTTGGACTGCAGCTCCCATCATCCCACATAGGAGTTGCTGGGAATTGTAGTCCCAAGACTGACAAACTCTCCCCCTCATCTGACTTCAGACGGCACCTTGGGAGTCAGGCAGGGGGGATTCATATCCTTTCTAACACCTCTATTTTGTCAGATGAAAATCCCCAGCATTCCCCTACCAGTTGGGAGCACTGGGTGTTGCAGTACAGCCCCAATCTGGAGGGCTGCGGGTACCCCTGCCCTTACAGGGTTCCCCCTTTTCACCTCCCCGGGCTTCTCCCACCGGGCTTTGCTGCCGTGGCCGCCTCCACCGCCCCCGGGCGCTCCCTATTGGATGAGCCGCACCGTGCCGGGCGCTCCATTGATTACTGTGCCGCTCCGTCTTTGGAAGACCCAGGAGACGTCACCGCCCTCTTCCCAAAGCATGCCGGGAAGTGTAGTTCTGGCTTTGAGAGTGCCACGGAGGCATCCAGAGCAGTGGGGGAAGGATGCGTGCCCCTCTTCGGGTGCAGGTGCCCCTCTGGCGGACTACAGCTCCCAGCAGCCCCAAACCAACTGCATAGGCCATGGAGAAGAATACTGGGAGCTGCAGTCCAGCATCTGGAGAGAGTGGCATTTGGTCACCCCTGGACTGAATCCCAGCGGGGAGGGAGGGTGGGTAGGTGGAATGGCCTCTGTTGCAAGTGACCCAACCGCTTCCCTCCCCAGCTAAAATGAAGGCGTACGTCTCCATCACTCAAACCCCTGTATTCACAGTATCTTTCGGAGCAATGGGACCCTGGCAACGTTGGTCATCCCCTCTTCTTCCATTGCAAAACCAGCACAAAACAGCAGAAAGAGGAGCCGAGAAAAAACACTCAAGCACAAAAGTGATCTCTCCACAGAGGCTTCAAAGGAAAGGGGGGCGTAGATACCTGGGTGGGAGGACCTAGGTGGGAGGACCTAGGTGGCTGTGTGTGCGTGCACATGTGCGTAATGACGCACGGAATCTTTTTTAAAAAAAAACAACCAGCCAATCACAGGCGAAGGGGGAGAAGTAAGGAGACTAACGGGCGTGGCCATGAGAAGATAGTGTGGATTTCTGGACACACGCTAGCCCAGTTCACGCCAGCAGCGTATGGAACTTCATAATTTAAAATACGCGGTAGCACTGATACAGAAAAAAATGGCCAGAAACATCGCAGCGCGATTTCCTTGCCTCGTGTGAAAAGGGCCTAAGAATTAGAAACAGGCTAATTCAATCATTCCTTTAAAAAGGATAGCTATAGTGTAGTATTTTCCGTGTAGCAGCAAAGTGATACAACCAGCCAGGAAGATTCACAAACTACTTTGAAAACAAAGCAATGAATTTACTTTGGAATATGGAAGGATGCAATCCACTCACAGCTATGCTGCAGTTTGAAAATGTGCAAGTCAGTGCTTACCTGCAAGCAATCTGATCCGCTGAATCCTGGATTCTGATGAATATTTGTCATTAACGCTGACAGCCTAAGCAGTCAAAACATTTTGTTTTCTGTTTCCACTGGGGAGCTGACCACCAAGCTACATTCCATGGGAATCAAGATCTTAAGAGGCAAAAGGCTAGTACACTTGCTCTTTCTGACCAGGCAGTGCTGTGGCTGTTTCATATAAAAGCAAAGCCACAATCACCTTCTGATCTGAGGAGCAAGTGACTTGAGGGTTCTCCCAGCTTCAGAAACTTATGTGCTGATTCATTGGAGGAAGAGGTGAAATATGAGATATGAAAGAGACCCATCACCAAAGTATTTCGGCCAAGTATTCCTTTTGCATATCAACATCTATTGCAAATAATTTTGATTGAACATGAAAGCACTGTGATAAGCAGACTTTTTTAAAAAAAAGTTCACTGTGTTAGAATATTTAAAAATAAATGTATCTTCCTTGCAACACACTCCTCTCTTCTCTATCATTTGTTTTAATGTCATTAAATTTTAAAGTTTAAATTAACGTAAACTATTGCAAGAATAGACACACACTCTTGTCTCTCCACTTATTCTTACCAAACATGTTGAAGCAGCATCCCATACATTGTAGCCTGGGTTACCCTTTTAAAAATAATCAATCATTTGATAGATTAAGTAACTAAATGATTATTTGACTACTACAGATTAAGATCTAAAATTAAATATTGCAATGTGGAATGCTCCAGAACTCAAGAGTTTCAACTAGCCATTCCCACTTTTAGCACACCCCATTTCATCTTTCGTCATGCATTTTCTAGTCCCCATGAAACACCTACTTATTTTACCAGGATGTCTTCTTAGGAATCCCCCCCCTTTTTTTTCTTTTTTTTCTTTTTTTCATTTTTGCACTTCTATAAACCTTTGGATTCACCAAAACTTTTCAGTTCCTCTCTCTTCCTTCTCAGTGTCCACACTTTAGCTACAATCCTATCATCACTTTCCATCTTTGTTTGTGATGCTACAGCTGTTTCTCAGACTAAGACCAATAAATGATATGAAGAATAAAGCTTCAAAAAAACCAGACAAACAGAACATCTTGCATAGTTGGGTCATACTGGAGACCATCCAATTAAAACAATGTTCTCTAAATGTTCAACAGCTGAAACTGTGCCCCTTGAATTCCATAATGGAAGAATCTCTTCACTCATATTACACCCTTAAACTACTGGTAATTCCTAGAACAAGAATGGTGCTCTCTTTCAATTGTTGGATAGTTCAGTAAAATGTCCTCTGGGGTTCTACCCTGATATCTACAGCTTAACAGGGTTCAGGTACAATATAATGCATTGTTCCCAACTGTAATACCACCAGAAGTTCCCATCCTCACCTCCGTTTCTTTATCTAGGAATGTTTGCCTGTGAAATGATGGAAAGAAGCAGTATTGGACACACTACAGGATGCTCTTTCTGCTCAAATAGAAAAAAGAAAGAACCTGGAAAGCTTACATTTTTGGAACACAACTACCAGGACCTTCCAGTCAGTATGGCTAGTATAACTCCAGGTCAGCATCATTTTAAAAAACATAGATTTAGGACTATACCTGAAAAATGGAATGGCAGCTCCAGATTGGCCAATATATTTGGCATTTTGTAAAAGAAATAAAGAAAAGGAAAGACACTGGGATAGCTAGATTTCACTTCTGTCACCCAGGTAGCACTGTGAGATCAAGACATCTTTCATACTTCAGGTATGATCAAACAGACAATGACCCTGTTTTGCTAAAAGCTCAACAATTTCTGCAGCTAGAGAGGAATAAAGAAATGAGAATGATCAGGGTATTTTTTTTCCTTCCTCCAAGCCAGAACTTGGCATGCCCTGATGTGCTCCAATGTAGCTTGAAATAAATCCTGGTTGGAAAGTGAACTCCTGGCCTCCAATCTCAAGGTACCTCTGTTAGTCACAGAACTTCTTTTTATCACCAACTTAAACTAAAGGAAGCCAACTCTAAAAAGCTATCAAAAATGCTGAAAAGAAACATATGACCTGGTGTTCACAGGTGTTCAAAGGGCTTTGACTTCCAGAATTCTTTTCAGTGATACAATCTTCTCTTTGGTTTTGAAAGCTTTTTAGACAGATTCTGCCAAGCTACAAGAAAGTCATATACCAATTCAGAAGGGACCTAATGAAAGAAGTTGTAACTCTGAATGTACATCCCATACCATAAGGCCATCCATTAGCACTTGAATAACTGAGCCCTTTTTTGCAGTATATCGAAGAATACATGATATCAGCTTTCCTCTGACAAGTCCTTCCTGCGGCAGTGTGACACATTCCCAGTGTTTGAAATCCCTCATGAGTTGAAGCATGAATGTCTGAAGCAATGAGTCCCATAAATATGCTGTTTCCAAAATGGAGACATGTTAGTTTGTTGGAGGAAAAGGTACAAAGACTCTTGTAGCATCTATTATGGCAAGGAGCTATATTTCATCATTGTTCATACTGTAATACAATCTGTTAGTCTCAAAGGTGCTTCAGGACTCAGGGTTCTGTATCACACAGACAACTTCCACAAGAGGAGCATGCCGCCCCCTTCAGAGTTTTACCCATCAACTCATGGAAAGCAGAAAATAAGAGGAAGGTGAGACTCAGAGGTGCAGCAGGCGGTAATTAATAATGTACCCTTCCCTCATTCATGTGACTTTAACCACATGAAGGAAGAATGTCCAAACAGAACTATTATGGTTCTTTGTGTAATTCAGTAAGAAACTATGAATGAAATAATAACAATATTTATAGAAAAAAACTACAGAGAAATTCTTCAGATACTGCATAATGTGAAATGTCTATGAACCTAGCTTCATATACAAAAATCATTGCACAAATGAAGTTATGGGAAGCCCAATTCAGAGATAACATGGACTCTCAGAATCTCACCTGGGTATCGAAACCTTCACTTATTTCATTCCAATTTGTAAAAATAAATACTTTCAAGTATTTCCTCCTTGCTGGATGAGATTATGAAAGTTTTGAACGACTTTGATTTTTCACATTTCAGGACTGCTTTGTGAAAATTTAATACTGTAGAAACAGACATGCCAAAAAGAAAAACCTGATTTTCTGTACAATATCAGTGTTTTCTCCATTTTTTCGTATTAAACCCCCAAATCAAAATTAATCAATCAATCAAACTATCTTGCTCATAGCAACTGACGATGAGGTTCAGCTTTCAAGAAACAAGATACAGAATTGCATTGTATGCTGGATTACAGGTGATTTAGCTGAGCCTCATGACCATTCCACAAGGTGCTACAGGAAGCCCCCATCTTTTGATGCCCCATTATCTGACAACTCACTCTTTTGATTCTTCCAAATTAAGAACAAGTTCCAGTAATTTGATAGAGGTACCAGTCTTTCATGAATTCTTCTTGCTTACAGAGGCTTGCTTGGAACAACTCAGATAGGTGTGCTGCTTGCAAAATGAGCTGGGATAGGGAGATGCCAAGCCAGCTGAGAGACATTGCAAGCAGCATATGCACAGTCAGTAATAATTGAGTCTCGGTAAGTCCATCATGCTCCCTACAGTACAGTAGATGAGTTCTATTTCTCAATCAATTTTGTATTCTGATCATGCCCCCATCTGTAATCTGTCAGAATAATGAAGGAAACATGTACTCTATTTAAAGTCTGCTTGGCATGCTTACTGCCAATCATCTGATAAGAAAGATGCCTTATTATTTGGAAAAATATAGAAATATATGTGTTTGGTATTATATGTGTTACCTGGAATTGTAGTCAGGACATTAACAGAGTCACAATGAACTGGAACGAATAATAAAGGTAGCAGACAGCTTGAGAAGCAAAACTCTTCTTATTGGCTAAAGATTCAGAAAAGACATTCAGATATGGTATAGCCTGGAAAATCAGACCCTCTAATCAATGTAGTAATTTACCATTTACAAGCAGTAAAATAAAATGTTCTATGAAAGTATATTCTCTCAACCTAGACAGCCTAGATTGCAAAGGCAAAGACTGACTTATTTGAGCCTGCCCTACTGTAAAGTTTTGTTGTTTAATTAGACACAGTTATTATTTGGACCCGATAGTCAATTGTCCAGTAGCAACTATTCCAAATAGGGCTCATGTCCTTTGGCCTTTTCTGCAAGAATGACCTTGAAGCTAATTTCCAGTTTCAATTTTCTGGAAAGATAGTTGTCATACAGAGCTTAGTAACTCATGTGCAAAAATAGAATTTGAGCAGATATGAGTTCATGTTTAACTGGCATACTCCAACTTGCAATGACATAATATTCTTGGAGCACATATACAAGTTTAAGACCTGAAATGTCATTCTGGCCGTTCCATATACTCTAACTGTCCTGATTTGGCAGCCACAGACCTAACTAATCCTCTGTTGTTCCACTTTTTCAGCTTCTTTTAGTATGTCCCAGTTTCTCCCATCCCCCACTTTCTTCCTTTGTCTTCAGTTTACTTCAGTTGCTACTGAGTTCAAAGTGGAAAAGTAGTTTGCACTCAACTGACTCAAGGGGTAAGAGAGGAGGGGAGGAATCTTACCTTTCCCAGTATCTGAGGCAAAAGCAACCTTTTGCAGCCTTACCTAGCATTAATCACTTTTGCCATCTTACCTACAGTCTGATGTTTCTTGGCCACATGTGCCCACATTTTCCGCTGCGAAATGTTGGATGGTGTGCCATTGAGGTGTATAATTGTCACCAGTTTCTTCCTAGGCCCGAGCCAAAGGTGTGAGAGATGGGATGCAAGTTTGCAAACATTTTTGCCAGAAACAAAGAACACCACCCTTTCAGTGACCTTTATCTCAATTCCGCAGTGTTCCAGATCATGTGGAATCCTTTGCACTTACAGCTGTACCTAGTCCCTATAACTTCATAACACATACAACAGAGGCAGCATATTTCAGCTCCATCATCATGCTTTGGTCCTACCAATCCAGAAAGTATCAGCAGAGGTCAAAACTTAGGCTGCATGTGAGAGTAAATTCCATTAAAATGAGTAAGATTTTGTTCTGCACCGACAGGCATAAATGTTGGTGTCATATCTTGAAAATGCAAGCTGAACTGAAGATTAGGAGGAGTTCTCAACATTCTAAGATGTCAGAGTGGCTGTGGACAATGTTTCTGCTCCTGGAACCTTTTGGTTACCTCATAGACTTCTAAAGAAACCAAAAAGACCCAGGGGGTGGGGAGAGAGAGAAAGATAGAGAGAGGGAGAGCAGACCACACAATGAGCATTCATAGTTTTTTAAAATGATAACCAGTGGGGAGAGAGAAAGAGAGAAGGAATGGGGGAGAGCTGACCATACAAGGAGAATTCATAGCTTTTTAAAATGTTAACCAGTGCAAGAGGGACTGAAACCTATTTTAGAGGTAATTTGCTGCTGCTGGATGGTTCCTGGGAGGACAATTCTTTGTCCCCCCCTTTTTTTTTTTTTAATAACCAGGAAATTAGTATTCCAGGAAGCTTAGAGAGGTTAAACTTTGTCAAAACAATCCTGGACTCTGCATGTGGCCCCAGAGTTCCACATGTCCATTTAATGGAGAAGATCCTTCTCCATTAAGAGAAATGAGTATCTAAACTAGGCCTGTAAGAAGACAAATTGAGACATCTTAGGCCAAAAGCCAACCAGAGCATAAATAACTGGGGCTAAGCCTGCCCTGAATATCTGTCTGCTTCATAACTGCAACATTTTATAATCTCTTTTAAAGTTTTAACATCCTGCTCTGCCCTTTAGGCATTGCTATTAATGCTGCTTTCAAAAACAGATGTAAAGTTGAATTTTGTCATTCCTACATATGGTTCCCTAGAAGCCCTCTGTGCTGGATGTGCTAAAGTGAAGTGTGAAAAGCAACCTGTCCCTCTCCCCCAAAAAATCTTGTGCACTTGAACAATGGCATGCAAACGGTGATAATCTCATGGCAATGCCCGCAAATATACAAAGGTCTTCCATTTCTCCAAACCACTGAAGCCTTTTGCAAGGGTTTGGGGCACAGAACCCTTGAGAAAGTAAAAAAACAAAACACAAATAACTCCCTCGACCTGAGTGAGCACTCCCCCTCACATTCCCTTGCTTTTTGCCTGAGTGGGTGTGTCCTCTTTCTTTGCACCTGGGCAAAAGGCAAGTGAATGGAAGGGGAAGCCCCATGGGTAGTGTAGATATGCGCACACATGCACAGTAGACATGCACATATGTGTAGAGTAGACATGCTCCATTCTTTTGCTCCCTCCATTCTTTTGTCTATTGCTCAGGCACCTTGCCTTCTTTTTGCACAACCGGCCTATAGGCAAGCAAATGGAGGGGAAAACATCTCCTCCCACGACTCTCCTGCCTGTTGTCTGGGCACTCTACCTTCTGTGCATCCGGGTGAAAAGCAAGCAAACCTTTCCACCTCCCATTTGCTTGCCTTTTGTCAGGGTGCAGAGAAGGAAGAAAGAGTGCCTGGGCAACAGGCAGGAGAATGGAGGGGGGAAATGGGGGGAAGGAGGCAAGCTTATTCATTTACCTCGTGAATAATCAAATTTGTGAAGGTCAAACTCACGAATGTGGAAGGAAGGCTGTATTTCATAGGAAGGAACTGGCAGAACCACCTATGAGTAGTTCCGACCTAATTAAATCCTACGAAATTCATGGGATTGCCATAAGTTGGAAGGTGGTTTGAAGGCACCTACATAAACAAGCATGCACACACACCACTTATCATTGGACTGCAACTCCCAATACCCTAGAAAGCTTAGCCAGTGGTGAGAAAACCCCTTGAGTTCAGTTCAGCAACATCTGGAAGGCCACACAGTTCCCACCCCCATGCTAGAGAGATGCTTCACTCTCAGTTGTGTATAGAGCCATGGGTCCTTAGCTTTAGGCTATAGGCTAGGGTTGTAGGGTTTCCAGTTATGGACTATATTCAGAGAAGGAACTGGCAAAACCGCTTCTAAGTATTTCTTGTGAAGAAAACCTTACGAAATTCTTAAGGCAATTGGTGACTTGAAGGCGCACATGCATATTCTTCAAAGTGCCACAATAAACTGTTGCTTATCTGTTGCTGGATAATAATGAGAAAATATAGATACCTTTGAGGCAGTTGCTTTAAAAATAAATATTAAAAAAAAGCTATTTACTAGCTGCACACACTCCAGTTTTAAATTTTTCTATATTGTTTTGGAAGTTTGAGTAACCTTTATTAAAGGCAGGTTGTACTCAGAACACTGCATTGACCTAGCTATCCTCTGGGAACTCCTTGCAAAGGGTAAAGCATTAAGATCACAGCCCCTGAAAGTGTTCTCCAACACATACTCAGTTTAATCTGATCCATTCTCCCAGATAAGCCTCTCTGTAAAGCCATAATAAATCTTGAAGCTTCTGGCATTCTCACTCACAGTTAATCCTATAAGCTGTTAAGCAAGTCAGTGCTGTGGTCTTCAGTTAGAGGTCAATCCTCTTCCACAAGATCCCTCCGGATTCACTCGCAGCTATTCAAAATCCTTTTCTGTTGCACCTTACAAAGTGTCCTACACATCTTACACTGGGTTGCCAACACCATAATTCTATTAATAATTGTGTGGATTGGTGCTTTACCCTACTGCCTTTCTTCATTTCTCTGGACTCACAAGAACTGTTGAAAGTATCCTAAGCTGACAGTTTAAATCACTTGGATTTTCCACATTTTTGCCCTACACACAGAGAAAAGGGGGAAAGAGAAAACAAGAGTACTTATTAGGGTTGCCAGACTGAAAACTGGAGACAACTGCTGTACCTTTAATGGTTGTGTAGAAGCAGGAGTTTCAGTAGGTATTGCCTGTTGTCTGGTTTCATGAGAAGCAGCACTTGCTGAAATTTCCTCTTCTATACAACTATAAAAGGTCTCCAGTTTTCAGTCTGGCAACCCTTGTCCCTTGTATAATATTAGATGTGGGAATCATGCAAATGTTGTTAGATAGCAGCTCCCATTAGCCCTAGCATTGTCAATGGTGAAGAATACTTTGAGCTGCAGTCCAACAACATCTGGAGAGCTATATTGTTACCATGCTGTATACCTCCACTCCATGATATGACATTATTGGCAAATATCATTTAATTGGTATGAAATATAAATTATATACTGCTTTGGCTGAAAAGCCATGCTGAAAAAAGAGGACTGGCTGAATACCTGCAAAAGTAAGTCAGATGGGAACCCAGGGCATGTTCTGGTGATAGTCAAGGAAACTCTGGTGTTAATGAGCTTGCAAATGTAGCTTCAACAACTCAACCTTCAGAAACAAAAGCACCTGAAACTACCTACTGATTGTCTTCAATCTGTTTTCTCTTTCTGCCAAGACTCTCCTTTGTTTCATCACCTGCCCAGCCATTAAGAAGCTATCACGATTCCCATCAGTGTTTTGTCACTTCATGCTAAAGCCATTCTCTTGTTCCAGATTCCATTGTTCACTCTGCCAGAGAGCCATTAACACCTTCTCCTTCAGGGTAGAAACATGGTATTTAAACCCTGGCTCTGAGCCAGATAGCTAGTAATACTCTCGATACAGACTGTCACTATGCTGATTTGAATTCTATTCCTGTACTGTCCTCAGACCCTTAGTCTGAACCACATTGCTTTGTCTTTTCTCTGCAGGACAGGTAAATATCACCCACTTCACTCTAACTTCTTGGTATCCAATTTTTCTCCTTTTTCCTTCAGTTAGCCTGTTTGATTGTGAGACTGTCTTGATCTTGTGCATGATTGTGATATTCTCCCAATAAAACAAAACTTACTTTTAATCTCCAACTGGTGTCCCTGCATTAAAATCTGTACACAGAGGTATAAAAGATCCTGTAAAGTTACCTGCCTCTTGCAGGCTTCCTTTTTGAGCTGATAATTCCCTACTGTTTCACAGGGGCACTGGCATCGCGAGTGGACCTCTGAGATGCCCACCTTTTGGGGTAATAACATGATTCCCATCCTTGCTGTGAAAACTCACATTATTCTCATTTTTGCAATCTAGAACTCCAGCATCCTAGACAACCTAGTGGAGTGTTTTATTCAAAGTCAGCTGATATTTAAGCCACTGGTCACTGAAACTACTGTGAGTATTCTTAAGTACGAAACCAGCCTTGCAGAAAAGGATACCAAAGATGTAATTAGCTAGAAGCATTTTTACTAGCCTTCCTGTCCACTTGAAGTAGAAAAGAAATTCACACTGATTTTCAGTCAGTTTATCTGGTTTGTAATCTGCAAGACTGTTAATACATAGATAGATAGATAGATAGATAGATAGATAGATAGATAGATATCAGTTTCCTATCACTAAGAGGAAACTGTGGTCATTATATCTTTTTTCTTCTCTGCACCCCCACTTTTTGAATTCTTTGTGAATTACTTTCTTCTTTGCACTACTGAAAATGTGTTTCTTTGATAAATACAAGCAGTTTTAGTCAATAGAAAAATGCATAGAAATGTACACATAATGAAAAACACATTACAAAGTATGTGCATTAAAGAAAAGTGCTTTCCAAAATGTGCATGGATTTCCAGCAGGAGAAAGAAAAAGATGTTTGCAACCTGACAGAAAATCAAGATGGAAGTGGGGGAGAAAATAACCTTGAGATATTTTCTCATTCCTACTATCCACACATTATTATTTAGCACACAAAGAGCTTGAAAAAAAAGGAAAAAAACTTGTGATTTTCAAGTTGCAAAAGCTTCCTTTGCCTTTTTGCCAATTCTTACTCTGACAAGTCACTAAGAGAACAACTAGTGGCTAGTCTCACCCAACAAAGCTCTTTAATCCTTTAGTATATCTACCATGGCTGCCATTTGTCATATACATATTTGCGTCTGCTGGACACACTGCAATACTGACCTCTTACTGGCATGCCTTTAATTTTGTACATTCTACAGCCATCTTCAGGTCAAAGAAAAGCCGTGCTTGTCAGGTATCTGCATCTGGAGAGGTTAGGAATTGGAGTCACTTGCACTCCTTTGGAATTTGCAGAATGGAAGGGATCAACCGCCTGAACAAACTAAAAGAAAAGTCCACGGTTTGTATCATTTCAGAAGGAAAGGTATCTTGAGCAGCAGTGGGTCTTATTCATGTTTCAACTCTTTTTCCCCCATATGTTCTATAAGCTGCTATGGAAGATTTCATGGCTGAAAAATATATTAAAATAGTGCTACTTGAGACCCACATGGTGTGCTGGTTTGAGCACTGGGCTACAACTCCTGAGAATGGGTTTGAATCCCAGTTCAACCACAAAAGCCCACTGAGTGACCTTCAGTTAGTCACGCTCTCTCAGCTACAAAGGAAGGCAAAAGCAAGCCCCCTCTGAATAAATCTTGCCCAGAAAATCCACTGGTAGGCTTGCCTTATGGTTGCCACATGTCAGGAAGAGCTTGACAGCACACAGCTACTCAAAGTGGTGTACTCTAGACCTGTGCTGGTTGCTAGTGAGTTTCCAGGAAAGAAAGAAACCAATGGGCACAAACATAGCACTGGTCCCTGGCGTACTGGAAAAAAAGTATATACCTATTCCCCCAAAAGACAGCCTGAGAAGCACTGCATTTAAATATAGTAAATAAATAATCATCAAGCCAAATTATCTGGCAGTGCCTGAGGAAGCCTTGACTTCACTCAGCTTATTATAAGAATACAATAAAATGGCACTCACAAACACAGCTGTCATCGCCAGCATAACTGTGAATTAATGGCAGCCAACCAATCAACGAAGCAATCAAATGTGAGTGAAAGAGTGGCCACATTCAAGCATTCTACATGGAAAGTAGATAATCATGCAAGGAAGGAAAGCAGGCTGACGTGGGCCCCTCCTCATACTCCTATTGCTTTCCTTACATTGACAGTACTGATTTGAAGATGAGCACTTCCTCTATGCGTGTACGCTCACAGTGCAAACACAAATGTTGTTTTCCTAATAATTTGAATCACGTGAACACTTTCTCTGTGCAGAGAATGCTTTCCTCTTTAAAACACTGCTTTCCACTCAATGAAAGTGACATACTTATGCTTTCCCCTTCTTACATGTTTGTTTAGTCTACGTTCAGAATACCTGAATAAGGCTGGTTAGTATCAAGCATCCAGAACCACTTTCATGGCTAGAGCTGCCACCTTGCTTCCTGAAGGGAAGAACAAGATAGAATTTCCCCTACCATTTGCAGAAAAACTTTACTTTGGCATTGAATAGGGGACACTGTTTTGGACTTCACCCATGGGCACAAGGCCAGTCTAGGGTAGGTGTACTGTCAGTGTGGCACACACCACTCTGCCTTCCAACACTTCGTTGTTCTTCCCAGCATCTGATGCCTGAGGCACAAATCAACCCTACACACACGCACACACGTACATGTTTCTTCTGCTGCTCTGGCATGCAATCTAGAAAGTTTATTCTCTTTTTCTCTTTTCCCCTCCAACTCCTGAAAGAAAGTAGGAAGATTAGCCTGCTAACAACAAAGACTAATATTTTTTTCACCTGAGGCAACTGACCTTCCTGTTATACTAAATGTGAATGAGGCACTCTATCTAACAACCCTCCCTAACCCTCCCTAGCTAATATGAATTGACTAAAACAAATGTTTAACTTCAGTGTTCATTGGGGAATCTAGTGAGTTAGAGGAAATCACTAGAGGAGTCTAGTGAATAAATAACAAGTTAATTATCAAGTTAATTCCAATTCTTGTTCAGACAGGACAAATTCTCTGTAAGAATAAGAAGTTGTCTTCACAGGTTGCTAAGAAATCACTAGCCTCTATGAGAGTTACAACATTCAAGAATGAGACAAGTAAAGATCCTTAGACTTTTCTGGAGAATTGTTTGTAGGCTGCTGATGCTGTGGAGCCAGTGTAACTATGTTCTTAGGTAACTGGCGATTCACCTTATTAATTATCCCTTGTTCCTTGCCATACTGTCACATCATTGGACAGTTGGGCATGAGAAACCAGATAGCCTGACCATCCCATAGCCAGTGTTTCATGCATTCCACTGTGTTTGCAGGGTTGCACAGAGGTTCCTGTTTCAGTTGTCAGGATCCTTGGATCCAGCCTTTGGTTATGTCACGCCTGAATTATTGTAATAGCCTACTGGTGTATTTGCATTTTTGCTCTCTTCTCTCTCTGGCCTTATTTTAGAACAATGCCATCAGAGTTGTTTTAAACTCACCTTACTATTCATCTGTTTCTTCTCTCTGTAGAACCCTTCACTGGCTATCAGTTCAGGCCAAGGCCCATTTCAAACACTGGTTCTTGTGTTTAGGGCACTATGCTCTAATGTCCCACACACTTACCTGGCACCTTGGCTAGCCTGCTATGCACCATCTAGAACTTTAAGGTCTACAGGCTGCAAGCCTTTCCAGATCTGGAAATCTGCTTTATTTTCTTTGTCTCTGTATATGTTTTGACGTTCCACCCTTTTGTGGAAAGGGAGGTATAAATAAATGTTACTAAGCCACATACAGATTTTGGAAGGCTGGACATGCATACCACACCCTTTCTGGGAATTCCCTTAAAGGACTGTGAAGGTGAGAGACATGCTGGAGACATGCCCAGCTCCAAGTGGCAGAGAAACCCTACAGTGGCTTACACACAGGTGGAATTCCATATTCTGACATTCCTTGGGTCACCTTCAACATCAGAGCTTCAAGGTGAAGGAGTTTCAAATCAATTGGCATAAGGGACATCTGATACCTGCATCCACTGTCCCATACCTTGCTCTTTTGGAGCTATAACCTATCAGCCTATGGCTGGATGCATTCCAGCCATGAATAGTGTGCCTCTATCCTCAGGTGTGCTTCACCAGCTCTCACTGCTAGGGCTGTAAAGTGTCGCAGGTCTGGCTATTTAATTTTGTGCAACTGCAGGGATACAAACACAATGCAAACAATAATGGAATAAAACAGGGCAAAACTTTATAATTTACTTCATAGGCTTGGCTTGAGACTAGGATGCAGGCACAGGACAAGATGACTGTTATCTAATACAGTCAACCCCACACCTGTCTGCAGAGGGAAAACCCCTGAGCTGATATCATGGAATCCACATGGGTGTCCTCATCATTTGGAAATGAGGCAAAAATGACATCTGAGCTAGGTCTGTTAGACTGCACACCCAAGAGCCAAGATTCTTGAACCAAAAGGGAATTAGATAGGCAGAAGTTTTGCCCCTCTAGGTTGGATCGAGTCCTATACTACCCCATTGGAGGTGTAACAAAGAAAATATTACTCAAATAATCAAACAACCATACCTGACTCGGGGATGCTGAAGCAGGACAACAAACCATCTTGCAACATATGGTAGCATCACTGATGTAGACTTGAGTCAATTGACTCTAACTCAAGCCAGACGTAAGACACTTCAGTGACTCAGACTTGGACTCAACTCAGCAATAAATGACACACTGACTCAACTCACCTTGTGACTTGTATATTTTTAGCAAATGACTTGCTTCCCCTGGTTCAGTAACATAACACATTCATCAAGAAACCTTATGATTTTGAACAATGCTTCCATCTTTTTGCCTAATGGACACATGACAATCTGTCACAAGTTCAAAGCCTGGGTGCATTTCTTGGAGGAAAACAGCAAATGGGTAAGGCAACGGGCTTGGGCAGGGTTGAGGTCTGCTCAGCAGCCTGTCCCTGCTGCATATCAGAGAAGCCTTCTAAAAAATTTCTTAAGAGCAGAAGGCAAGACTCACCCTCACAGTACAGGCTGCATTTCTCAGAGGGGAACAGAAAATGTGTTAGCCAATGGGCTTGAGAAGGAAGGATTCTTCCTCCTAAAGCTTATGAAGTTTAAGTAATAGGGAGTCAGAAGGATCCTATTCCCCACTTCTGAAAAAGCCTCCAGCATCAGAAATGGGAAGTAAGAAGGATCCTATTCCCCACTTCTAAAGCTGCACCTGAAAAACTCACAAATTTGTAGGGCCAACTCTACTCTAAATTATTAAAACTGGCTTTATTCAACTCTGTCCAGAAATTCTGGAATATAGGTTGAGGTATGAAGTTGACTCCCAGACTTGAGACTTGACTTGAAAGTATACTGCAAGGACTAGAGACTCAACTTGAGACTTGAAGGTAGAGACTTGAGACTTGGAGTGAAAGACTTAAATGCATCACTGGGTGGCACTATGGGAAAACATCTAAAGGCAGACTGATGGAGCAGCACCAAATCTCCTTTTCTGTCTTTCCCAGGCCAACCTGATTGAAGCCTGGACCCATCTGTGGAAAGGCCAACCTCAGCTGCTGATTGTCCACTTTCCAAGATCCACAAAATTAGCTTGTGGATTTCCAGAAAGAAGATGCAGCCAGCACTGAGGAATGACTTGTCCCAGTGAATCAGTTGGTTCCCGCTTTTCTAACTACTCCATCAATACTAGAAAGCTCAGTGGAAAAAAAAAAAAAAGCAGGAAATTTCTCACCAATTCACTGGTGTGGAGAAAAAATATGTAATTTTTTTTGCTTTTCTGCATAAAAATGAAGCGAGAGAGGATTTGTATTTTTCTATGCAGAGGATTATGTTTGAAAATACATTTTCATATGTAACATGAAAGTTTGCCTCCAGTTTAAGCTCCTCCCCACCCCAGAGTCTCATATTTGGCAAATGCTAATAGTGATCTGATTACAAAAAAATGAAAACAATAATTATTTTAAAAACTGAAAAACTGGAGGACAGTCATAGACAACAATGAAAACTTCATTAAACTGGCAGAACTTAATGTCCCAATTGCTTTGTTTAGTACAGTAGCCACCCAGAAAACCTGCCAGCTCATGACAACATGCTGAAATATATCTATATTTATATCTTTATCTATCTATTAAGGAACGGCATTAGTAGAAAATTGTGAATACCATATATATATATATATATATATATATATATATATAGTATATATATATAAAGTATTCACAATTTTCTACTAATGCCGTTCCCTAATAGAGCCAACATTCATATTTTACATCCTGATTATTGTCTATCAAATCATCAAAATATTTCAGTACCAAGAAAAGAAATTATACTTTACACATGATAGAAGGACAAATGGACAGGAGGCAGTTTGGGATTATATGACATCAATATGTTCCTGTTTTGTACAGGCAGATGTATCAGCACAGGTGAGTAATTTACAAAGGAAAAATTGGGAGATGTATTTTAAGTTCTTATATCCAACCTAATAGGAAGAGAAATGAGACCTACTTTGACTGAGTGAAGGAAACACACCTAACGACTGCATAGGAAATTCAGGGTTTTCCAAATGAGCAAGGAGGAATTATACATTATGATCTCTCAACTAGCTTTTAGGCAAAATTTGCTAAGGACAAATACTTAAAACTTTAAAAAAAAAAAAACCTCTATCACAGCAAAAGTAACACAAAAGTATCAAAAATGATTTTGAAGACAATAAACATTTGGTCACGTACAACAATTTTAGTGTGCATATAGTATATATATGTGGTATACTTTTTAAAAAAGGCTTTCTATATTTCAGTGTATTTTAGTGCAAATGCATTGAGTGTGATCCAATCAAAGTGAAACACATTTAAATTCCATTGATTCGAAAGGGAAAGTAATGCTTGACTCTGTTCCATTGAACTCCGTAGGATAATAGCTTTGAAGGATGAACTGATTACATATTGTTGCATCTGCTGCATGGCAGAGCTGTTTGTTCAGCAGTGAACAATTACACACACAAAAATTGACACCCGACTCAAATTCAGTTGTAAAGGAATGAAAATTAACAAACATGTTAATACTAGTAAATCATATTGAATTCAATGGCCAGTTATGTGCAGGGCAACAGATCAGCTGCAAGGAGAGACGCAAAGAAAATATTCTTCTATTAATTTATTGGACAGAAAAGGGAAACAAATTATACTGGAAAGCTCATTTTATAGATCAGATTTAATGAGTTCATTAAATGAAGGTTGTCTCCCTAGACCAGTGGTACCCACCATACTTAATTGGTAAACATTGTAGAAATGAAGCATTCCCCCTCTTCATGTGCAGATCCTCAGCTGTGCTGCACAGAGTTAATTAGCTTGTACAAACCTGAGATGTGTTTTGCAAATATTTTGCATTGATCTAGGAAACTCAGAACTTCGACTGCCTTAATTGCTAATAACATTGTACAGGAAGGATCAGTGAAAAGGAAGCTGACCAGAACAAAAAGCAATTATCAAAACAATTTGGATTTCAAGAAAGAAGAGAGGGAAGTTGAGCCTTAAAATAACCCCTTACTCCAAGCCTTTCTGGACAGCATCTTTAAAGTTGTGTGATGTGCAACAGCCACAATCTGAAGCTCCACCCACTTTGGGGGTCCCCAATATCAGTATAATTTGGATGGTCACCATACCTAATTGGCATCATATGTAATTGGCAACACATTTTATTGGCTCTGATATCAAATTCAAGCCTGAAAGATGACAGAGAGGTCAAACCGAGCAAGGGAAAGAATTTGACTATAAATGTGAGAAGTATAAGTCAAGTCCAAAATTCCTCCAGGTAAGACTGAGTCATTTGTCAGGCAAATACACATCATTCCTGTGGATAATAGGCTTAAATAGAAGCTGGAATTTTCCAGGGAATCCAACTGTGAGCAGCCCACCAGGACACTGATTGACAGATATCCATCCCTTGTACACCTGGATTCTTTCCTCTGTCCTCACAGCACCCACAATAGACAGCTATTACAACATTCATCATGTCTTTGTCAATCAAAGCACTAAGCCCATCAACAGGCAAAAGACCCATTGTCCACAACAGGTTCCCTTTCTCTTGCATCTGGAACCTTCACAGCCACAAGCCATTTTCAGGGTACAAATACCCCTGCTTTGAGGAGGCCCAATGCAATCTCTTGAAGATTGTCACTTTGTCCATCTGGCTCCTGAATGAGAACTGCCGTTAGGTCCTAGCTAAGCCAAAATACATTCCTGCTCTTTACTACTCTTCTGGACTGGTAATTATAAACACCCCCCCCAAATCCCTCGGCCTCTCTATAATTTTTCCTCCCTTTCTCTTTCAGCTAGCTCTTGTGTGAATGTGTGATTGTGTATATCTTGTGTGCATGCATGAGTGAATTCCCCTCAATAAAATCATTTTATTTGACAATTTTGCTTGGTTTTTGGCTTGGCCTGACCCCGTAAAAATTGGGTTTAAAGATTTCGCTAGGTTACCCTGCCTCTCGTAGTGCTACAGCTTGTGCTCTGGCTAATTCCCATTCCCCATTATTTGGAGCACATTGAGGTATCCCCAAGGGACCCCAGAAATCAAAGTAACAGATCCATCACTACACCCCTTTCAGGAATGTATCTCACTGGTTTGGAATTTTATTTGACTGGTGTAAAGCGTGTAATAAATTCTCATGTATTACACTTGCAGAGCACTGTAGATATCATATGAAGTCTTTCCAATAACATTTCACATCAGTGTTTTGCTTTATAACTTGTTTGTTTGTAAGTTACTTGCACTGATAGTGCCAGCACTGTTGGGACAAGTTTCCCATTATATTTATTTAAATGTTTGTGCCAATTTCCATGCAAAAAAGCCTTCATAAAGCATAATTAACACAGTTTTTATCATGAATCCAATTTAATGATTTAGTTCTTTAAAATAAAACAAACAACCCTCAATAATTTGTTTTTCTTACATGGATAAAAATCTTAGTCAAAGAGCAGTGCAGAACCTTAAAGATTAGCATAAGACTTAACACTTTATAGTTTTACTCCAAAAGAATAACATAACCCTTTGAAATTTTGTTTATTTCAGAGAAGTTTAGGAGACGGGTGAACCTGATTTAGAGCAAAAGTCTGGGTTGGGTCATCCCTGAGATTTTCCAAGGGAATTTACAATAGAATGTACATCCCTAATTCCCAGAGTATATTCTGAAGCAGAAGTCAGTCAGATACTCAGAGCTCTCATACACTTAAGTTGCCTTGCCTCCAGTGGAAACAGTTCACAGCACCTTGGGCCCTTGAGATTCTGGTGCAGCCCTCCTTGAAATATCATTAAGTACACCTTTTCCACCTGCTCCTTTATACACTCACAAAATGTTTTATCTCATGGAATGGGATGAAGGAATTTGTAAAGGAAATGTTCTGTACTTATATGAGCACATATATGTAGATATGTGGATATGCATGTATAAACATGCAAATACCCACACAAGTTGCCAAGGGAATGCTAACCTGTTTGGTTAAAGTTACCATCTACACTGGTTTCCCATGGGATGAGGGGACCAACAGCCCCAGCAGTCAATCACCCTGTTTATCCTCACACATCAATAGCTCCAGAGAAGTAGATTAAGAAAAGAAATATTTAGTGGAGGGAGCCCATTTCCATGATCCAATGAAGGTGAAATTAAAGAAAGGGTGGCGAAAATCTTAAATCCCTAGAGGAGGATTTTGCAGAATAAATTAATGCAGGCTCAATATATCTGATTTTTTTTGTCCCTTCTAATGAAATCCACATATGAAAAAATAAAATAAAATAAAATAAAATAAAATAATGAAGGATCAATGCTGAATTTGCACCATTTGCTTCATCCATGATGCATTTTGCTAAAACAACATATCTGGATTTATTTTGATTTCACAATAAAGCACTGCTAACGTTTGTTTCATGAACCACTGATCACTTTAATAAAAGAAACTCTCTTCTTTTCACTTCTTTTGTTTGTCTTTTGAAATACATGCTTTTAAGTCAATGCAAAGATCTTTGGAAATTTAATTTCTGGTCTTGAAAAGATAATTGGCTGTCAATTACATAGCCTCAAAGTTTTAAAAGAAAGCTTTTACAAGCAGGCATACTAGAGCTCCTTCTCCTTTTCTTTGCTACTGCTGTTACTCTGGTGTGAATGTGAAGAGAAGAATCTTTCAGCGTCCTTACTGACAATTTTACAAATAAATGAACACTGGTTCTCTGAATTTCTCTCACTGAGAATCTTTAGGACAGGTCATACTCAACAGGGCTGAATTGTGTCAGAAGCAACCTGGGCCTCTCATATTAAGAGTGCTGTTAGTTTTACATTCCCTCAGGGAGTGCTTATTGATCTTACTGGGACACTTGCACCTGAAAATCCCCTGATGAATTATAAACAAGCTTTTAAAGAGCATCAGAAGTGGAGGAATGAGATTTGATTCTCAAGCTCAGGTTTTTCCTCACCCCTCGCCAGTCACTGAAGCTAAAAAGGCAGCATTTCCTCTGTGATAAATAAAATATTTTGCTGTTCTTATTGTTTCCTTGCACCCTCATTCCCTGCATTTAGTCTTAGCTGTACTGACTGGGGATCTGCTGTATTCCTTTCAAAAAGAATAAAGACGAAGATCTATCAAAGAGTATGAACCAAGGTGGAAAGGATGATTTCACCTCTGAATCATACAAGCAAATGCAGCATTCTTTGCCTTAGGAACAGATGATATAGTAACAGGATTATCTACTTGATTGCACTTTTAAAGGCCTGATCAAGTTTTCTATCAATTTGTTTATTCTTATTAACAAATGAAGATGTACTGATAGTAGATGCTGATAAATTTTCAGGCCACGAACATATAACGGCCACGTACAGAACTGTGATGTGTAGAATTCACAATTCTGCAGCTAGTCTCAAGGACCTTAGAAGCAGAGAATCAGCAATTAAAACTAGGTAGACACAAGGGTTGTAATGTCAAAGGAACACCACTGCTATTCTTGGACTGCACAGACAAACTGACAATGTTGTGTAACCCCCTCAGGACACTATTACCCAAACTGACTGGAAGACTGCAGACTTAGGAAAAAGGAAAGCAAATGAGATACATGAGGTTCAGTTGAAATGGCTTCACACAAGCTCTAAAATAATGTGCTGGCCTTCCATGACATATAATATTTGAATACAGAATGATTCAAAGACAAACATGTACAGCATATTTGTACGGCACCTATTTGAAACAGAAGATTAGCCATCAGGACGCATGAGGATGCATTTCTGTATGAATGTTGGGGCCAGAACTCCTTTGCACTGATTCTCAGTAATATTACCATAGGTGTAGTAAAGGAAGCTCTTTAAAGCATTCAAGACATTTCTGTAATTGCCTACTGCTGCTCTGTTGGCAGGAGGACACAAAACTGAATGACAATTCTGCCGCCTTTTCTCTCCTGGCACTGCATTTCCCACATCATTTCTTAGAGATAATAGCATGTGGTCTTTAAAAATTGATTTCATTTACTTCTTTTTCCATGATGTTTACATTCTGCTGTGATGTTTACCAACTGAGGTGTTCAAACAACCTCTCTTGTGTGTTTGCTGAACACAAGGGAAGGAGAGGAAAGTAAGGTCATGCTCGCTACCTATGGACCTCAGCAGGAAAAAGGAAGACAATGATGAGAAGTCTGGTGTTGAATAAAATAAATTCAATAGCTATTTATGAATGGTTGACTCACTTTGGAATGAAACATTTCAAGAAGAGAAGAGACTTCCAATTACACATGTAGGGCTGAATCTTCCATGGGAATTGAAAGAATATATTATAAAAATGATAAATGGTTGAAAAACATGTTTCTTGAATGTTGGGAAATCCTGACGCAGACAACTTTGGATTGACCAAAATCTCCACAGTTACTTATGCTGCCCAATCTTTGCATGTATTTTTTTTCTTTCTGCACAGAAAACAGAATTGCACAGAACTTTCTGTGCAAGAAACGGCATTTTCTTTGCACAATTTTTTTTTTAAAAAATCACACCCCTAAAGCTCTATGTATGAGTTTCTCAAAAGCCTCTGTTCATAATGGAGAGTTTCATTCCAAAACCTCTAATAAGCAGCTAGTAGTCAATAGGTATTAAATTCATTTCATTTACCACCAGACTTTTTCCCCCTTACTCACTTCTGCTCCCTCACCAGCTAGTTCTTGTATGAGTCAGAAAAGGTTGGACCAAACCTGTAGAAAATACTTTGTGATGTGGGTCATTAAGTGCACCTGTGAAGAGCCATGTGCCTTTAGCTGAGTCATGCTGATGAGCAATCAGGAGAGAAGGTTGCATCAGGTGTGGGGAGAATGCAAAGGCTGGCAAGATTGCATCAGCTAGTGTGGGTATAAATGTAGCTGAGAGCTAGCCAACAAGTTGCATACAGTGCCTGATGTGTCTGCTGGAGGTTCTGCCAGAAAGAGCAATCAGGGGACGCCTTCTGGAGATTCTTGTAAATATGTACACATTGTAACTCAAGAATAAATTGCCTCCTTAATGGAAGAAAATAATTGGCATGAGTGAGTTTTTCTGGCTGCAGTACATTGCTGCTAAGTTATTCTCTGCTGCTGGGCATGCTTCCAAAGCTGTGGGAGCAATCTCTGCTATATTTTGGGTCTGACAATATGAACTTTGGCATCCAGACATTCATTAATAGTGTGGAGGAACCCTATGGGCAATCAGTAAATCATCCCAAAAAGGAAATGGCACTAATTTTATGAAGAGACATTTTGCACAAAACACATACAATGCCATTGGGGAGTGGGGATATCTTGTCTGATGTGTTGGTCTAGTGATGGAAGCAAGGCTTTGATTGATTGATTGATTAATTAATTAACATCACACCTTTGTCCCAGCACAGGAGCTGGAAAATCTTCAGAAGGCATCTCACTGTGCTGAGACAGACTGCCTGAACCAAAATCTTGTCAGTGGCAAGATTTTCATATGTGTAGTATAACATTTTTTTGGAAATCAAAAGCTAAATTAGACACAGTTCCCCCCCTTTTTTTGTTTTATTTTAAGGATCTTCTGCATACCTACTTTAATTAACACGGATTATATCAGTTAAGTGTGGGGAAATCTGCCCACACTTCGCTTTATCTCACATTCAATTTTTTTTTAAAAAAACCTCACATTTTTATAAAGTTTATAAAGCTTTTGCCTCCCTTTTTTAATGATCTGAACTAAATTCTCACCCATCAGCCCTGGTAAAATGCAACAGTTACAGCTCTTGCCATTATGGAAATGACTATGTTGCATCTGCCTCAACTAGAATGTTAAGGACAACAGGAGAGACAAAAAAGGACAGCAACACTAACTCAACTCCTCAGATGTAGCTGAAAGGCCTTTCATTAGTGCACTGAATCAACTTTAAGGGAATGAGTTCATTAAAAAAAAATCTTAAATTCTGAATCAGTTTTTTATAGCAATAAACCTATTTCTGGTCATATGCGTGCACACTTTTGCCAATTTACACGTGTTTTCAAAGCTTACCTCTCATAGAGAAGCTGAATCATGTTATGGAAATTCCCAAACAGACTGGAATATAGAGAACTTCATGTTTCTCTATGGTGAGGACCAGAACAAGAAAAGAACAACCTGTATATAATTGAATCTGTAGAAAAATAAGAGGTGAGTCCTCAATCACCCCTGATTTACTTTAATGCACAGGTAATGCATATTCTGTAATTTAACTTAGATTCTTCACATATAAAGCAGTACATAACATCTGGTAACCAGATTTGAGGATTATATTCTTTTGTAGATGCTGTTCTGTATCTTCTGTTTTTAGCATCTTCGGGGACCACAGGGCAGCTGGAAACTATAGAAGGTCTCTTCTGTACAGATATCCTTCCTAAGGATAACTTCCTGACATTATCATTGTGTACAACATCAGATGCAACTGTAGATAGCCAGTGAATCAGGTGTAAAAGAAAGATTGGGTCTCAGGATCCATAAAAAGAGGCTTTATCTCCGCATGGTGGGGGGAGGGGATTGAGAAATAATATCTTTTTCTTAAAAAAAATCACCCTGTCAGTCTCTACCATCTGCTTTGCCCCTCCCCTTTTTTTTTGATAGAGAGAGAGGGAAAAACTTTTTACATTTAATCTGTTGTGCACTTGTTTGCTGGCATTTAAACTCTTAATACAGTCAGCCCTCTACATTCACATGGGGTTCCTCCCTCCATTCTTCTGCCAGTCCCCACACAGTCTGCCTTCTCACAAAGAATTGGTGACAGGCAAGGAAATAGAAGGTAAAACACTCTCTCCCCCTGCTCCATTTCCCTGCTTGTTGCCCATGCATCCTGCCATTTTTCTGGCCAAGTGAGTGACAGGGAAGCCAATGGAAGGTAAAACACTCCCCCCCACTACATTTGCCTGTCTGTCACCCACACACGCCACATTTTTTCTGCCCAGGCAGGCAACAGAGAAGCAAATGGAAAGTAAAACACTTCCCCTCCACTTCATCTGCTTGTCCATCACTGCCTGGTGGCGCTATGGTTAAATGCCGGTACTGCAGCCACAAGGTTGCAAGTTTGATCCTGCTGGACTCCAGGTTGACTCAGCCTTCCATCCTTCTGCAGGTCGGTAAAATGAGTACCCAGATTGGAGGCAATTAGCGAACACATTGTAAACCAGTTAGAGAGCACTTAGCTGATAAGTGGTATAGAAATACACATGCTATTGCTATGTTTTCTGCCCAGGCCAGCAGAGGGTAAGCAAATGGAAAGTCTCCCTCCCATTCATTTTGCCTGCTCATTATCCGTACATCCTGTCTTCTTTCTGCACATGTGAATGGAGAGAAAAGCTTCTACCTTTCCCTCTCCCATTTGATTGCCTTTTGCTGGGATGCAGAGAAATGGGAGGGGGAGAAGGGGGAGAGGCAAGCAGGCACCTCATGAATAATCAAATTCATGAAAGTCAAACCTGTGAATGTGGAGAGAGAACTGTATTTTCAGATTTCAGGACCGGAATTGGTTTTCTTTTTGTTTTGTATTGATTGCTTTGAATTATTTTATTTTAATGAATGCAGAGTACTTCAATATTATTTGCTAGTTGGATAGTATACAAATACAATAAATGACACAATATCAAACAAACCTTTTTCAGCAAAGCATCCTTACAATTTATTTTTTTAAAAAAATATTTTTATATGAGAAATATATTTTACACAAAACATAATGCTTTCTGAGCAGAATTTTTTCACAGATAAAATTGTCATCCAAAAAAAAAAGAAACAAAAAGAATCCTGAAATGTGAAAAAATTATTAAAAATCAACAAAAACTCTTGTAATCTCATCCCAGCAAGAAGAAAACTTTTGACATTTTTTTGTTCTTGAGGGTGAGACTGAAATGAGCAAAGATGTCTATCCATAGATAATATCCCTGTTATGTATTTTCTCAGTGAGGAAACTCTTAATATCAAAACACATTCAGACTACTGGCACCTTTTAAAATGTCTATACACTTCTTTCAATCATTCAGTTATTAACTACTCCTCAACTATTTGCTAGAATTGGGGCAGGGCCTGTGGAGCCATCCAGATATTACTGGACTGCAGTTACTGTCATCCCCTGCCAGCATACCTATGATGAAGGATTGTTGGATCTGCCATCCAAGAGCATGTTACTGGGCCATATACCCCCACGCCACGATATTGTTTAATTAGCATAAACTATACACTGCTATGGCTGCAATGCTATGCTGGCAAAAGGACTGGCTAAACACATGTCATGCAAAAGTAGGTCAGATGAGAGATCTCAGGGTATGGCCCGGTCATAGTCAGGGAAGCCCCAGCGATAATGCATTTGCAAGTGCCCTTCAATGACTTGACATTTAGAAATATTATCCACCCAAACTGCCTCCATGGAGCAACTCAGTCTTCAAATTTCTTCACCTGTCACACCATTAAGGAGCTATCATGATTCCCATCAGTCTTTTGTCATCTAATGTTAAAGCCATTAGCTCATTCCAGAACTCATTGCTACTCTGCTAGAGAGACACTAACACCTTCCCCCCAGGACAGAAACAGGGTATTTAAACTTTAATTCTGAGCCAAATAGCTCACAATACTCTGGATACAGGCTGTCACTTTGCTGCCCCAATTCCCTTTCTTGTGTTACCCTAAGACTCTTAATCTGAGTCATATCACTGTATCTCTTCTCTGCAGAATCAGTAAATAAGACCCATTTCACCCTAACTTCTCACTATCCAATTATCCTCCCTTTTCCTTCAGTTAGCCTTGTGTGATTGCAAGACTGCGTGGATCTTGTGTGTGTGTGATAGTTAGTTCTCCCAATAAAACAAATATTATTTGAATCTCTGGCTGGTTTCCCTGCATTAGTACTGGCATACACAGGTGTAAATGATCCTGCTAGGTTATCCTGCCCAGGCTTCCCCACTGTTTCACAGAAGCATTGTCATTCTGGGTGGACCTCTGAGTCATTCACATTTTGAGGTAGCACATCAAGAGGACAACATAGTCTTTGCCCTGATGCAGAATCTAAGAACAGTATACTGTGCATCTTCTTTAAAGATTGAGAGGATTTGTGGATTTTTTCCTTCCTTAACTTCCTTTGTTGTCTTGATGGTTTCTGTTGATTACGATGAGATCCTTTGTTTGTTTGCTTGCTTGCTTTTTGCAGCTGTAGCAAATTTCCATTAGACCTCTCATTTGTTTGGGCCTTGTACCATTGACATTCTGTGATACTCCAAGATGAATTATACATTTGCTTCCATAAGCAATATTACAGATGAGTGAGCTAATCTGAAACAATGAATGGTCATGCAGGACTTTCTTTTGTAGATGATGTACTGATGTGTTTTACATTAGGAATGTCAACATAAGGAGATATTGCTCTGGTTATCTAATAATACATTTTGCTGTGGGTTATGCGTAAATAATGATGTGTACGAAACACAGACATCTCTAGGTAATGGATGGTATTAGCTCTTGTTTGGTCTCTCATTTTCTTTTTTTTCAAAATAATGAGTTGGGAAAGGGGAAAGGAACATTCATTTCTACATACATTTGCCTCATACTGATGATAATATTTTACTTTTTAGAATAAAACCCACTTTTTTTTTAAGCAATCAAGGTCATAGAGAACAATTGGAAAGAACAAGGATTGCAAACAGACAACACCATACTTAGCAACTTGAGATCATAAAAGGATTCCATCCACACAGAACACAAAATGACTCTTACTCAATGTTAGACTGGGATCAGTATCATCACTGAAAACCATAAAATGCATCAAATAAATAAAATTAAGAAAATCATTTTTGGCATTGTACAGATTGTAGGCCTGCAGAGTGAAGATATTTTTTGTTAGCTCTTCAAATTTTCACAGGTAGTTTTGGGTCAGTTTTCTGAAGATGTAGCATATAGAAAATTTTTTGGGCAAAGAAGGCTTTTAGTGAAGCTGAGAAGTATTTGGAAACACCTTTCTGGTTTATGTTTTTCTGCCAGTTTGATAACAAATAAATAAGTGGGAGAGGGGACTCCTTTTTCATAAAAATGGTATTGTCAAGCTAATAAATTTGGCAATGTGGTTATACCGTTAAAGGCTAACAAGGATCATTACTAATTCAACAATGCTAACTCACACTTAGGAAAGTGAGCCTGAACAGGCATTGCACCAATTCAGCACTAGCTTTGGTTGTTAGGAATGAAAAAAACCCCTCTCTTTTTTGAACAATCTAAAGCTTCAACCAATCAGGACTACACTTAGGTTCACATTGGAATTTAGCTGGAATAGAAGGTGTGGGAAGAACAGAAGACATAAGGTCATTGGAGACTGCATGTTTTCTATCTGCAGTATTTCTTGTCTTGTTCTATTATTCCTTTACATCCAATTGCAAGGAAACTGTTCCTGTGCTAAATTGGTGTCTGACAGCTGTGATAAACTAGATGAAAGCAAACAAATGGAAACATAATCCAGACAGGACAGAGATGTTCCTTGTCAGTCAAAATACAGATCTGGGAATAGGGATACAGCCACCTGTGTTAAAGGGTTAACTCCCCCTGAAAACACAGACTCTTAGTTTGAGGATATGCCTAGATTCAGCCTCTGCAGTTCACCTTTTAAAAAGGACAGTACCCTTTCATTACCCTCAAAATTATCAGTATATCAAAACAAGACATGGATTCTGGCTCCTTTCAGATTTTTTTTGTTTTTGAGGCATTTTTGGCAGTCATTGTGGCTTCTGATGCACCACAAAAAATGGCTCTTGAACCTACCTTGCTTCTAAGAATGGCCACTGATGAAATCTGGGAGTGGTAAAAACCATTTCACTTTGGCAACCTCTTAGGCAAGTTGCTTCTGAATTAGAGGAGAGAGAGCTTATCTTCCAGAACAGTTTTAGAGTGGAAAAGCTTTCAGAGCAATGTATAATCCAGGACATCTTCCTTGTTTCTGATTTTAGTTCCAGATGGAGGAGACTAAAGAGTTGGGAACTCTTCTTTAAGGCATACACTACTGAACTCTTAAAGTTCATATTTAGGCTTGAACCCGGTAAAGCACAGCAGATTCTGTAAATGTTAGAAAACTTTTCTATATTAATATTAAGAATGTAGATCACTGTAGAAGGGTGCTCCAAAACAAAGAATACTGACTTTTACAGGCTTGGTTATCATTATGGGCTTGACTATTGGAAGACACTATCATGCAGCTTAACAAGGTAGATTCACAACCATTTGCACTGGCCAAACTGAATAGGTACAGAAGTTACTTCAACAAAGGAGAGTGCCATGTTAGCTACCTTCTAGAGCTGTGGAACATGTTAGAAGAAGGCAGAGATGAAGAAGAGGTGGAGGAGGAGGAGGGGAGGAGTCAAACTAATTTAGCATCATGAACATGGCTAAACATACAGAGACTCAAAGACAACTGGCTAAGAGCTAAACATTCAAAACCCTTTGCTTGGATGTGCAAATCTGTCAGTTTCTCTTTCTCCCGCCTTCATTTGAAAATAATGCCAATGCATGTCCTGCTTACAAAATACATGGAAAACTCTGGCAAATGTTTATTTTAAAATTGAATGGGAAAAACTGCTAACTCTACAATAATGCCAGACCATACAAGGGCAGAAACCTGTGCATGTAAGTGCCAGAGTCCTGTAGCCATTTTCACAAAGGAGGCACAGCAGAGCAATGAACAGTGGTGATTTGGATCTTCCATTTCTGTAGGACAACTTATCCACTCAGAGTTTTGGTCTGAACTCTAAAGGAGATATCCAAGTTGCTGAATTCTATTTTCCAGATTTGTTTCAGCACCTTGGATAGCTTTATAAAGCGCAGACTAAAATCCGAAATGTATTCCCCACTGAGGTGGAAATCACAAGTCGTGCCCAAGTCTTTCCTATTTGTTCTAAGTAGGTAAACACCAGCCCTCTGATCTAATTCTATGTAATTTTAATCCTTACACTATATATATGTACAGATGGGTCTGACAGGCTGCAGGTTGCAACAGGCAGTAAGGAAGAAGCCCCAGTGGTATTCTCTCTGACATCTCTGACATTTATCATGACCCATGTGTCAGTTTTGATTACCGCTTCCTCCCTTCTTTGTTGTTCATTGTAGCTTATTACCCAACAGAAACTTACATTTCCTAAATCATTTTGAATGACATGTCAGTTGCAATTATATGGCAAAGACAGAATGAGAGAACTTTTGCCTGACTGTACTCATGTAGTCAGAGACAGTCTGGCTATATATGTCACTCCAAGGAGAAACTGCTGAAGTAGCATTCTGGGAGCAGATACCATTAGTCTGAGATGAAAAGGTAGACAAACTAAGAACTGTCAAGTATAGTAAGTACTTGCCCTTTTAGGAACAAAGGAGAGTCATTCCATCTCCCACACACACACACACACACACATGGCTTTACTGGAGTTATATAAAATACTTCTACTGTCAGAAAAAGAAGAGAGAGTCCTTGTTGTGACTCACATGCAAACACACTATAGCCTTTCTTCTTTTTCATTTTAGTTTTAAAAGAATCCACAGGCACTCATTCTGTCAATGGGGAGAAAAATATAGAAAACATCCCTCTGTTAAATCAGCATCTTCCCACCTGGGGCAAATTCCAATATATCAGCATTGCAAGATGGGCAACTTCAGGTGTTAATATCTTTTTCAGAAATCTTCCAACCAAGATTAAGGAGTTTGTGCTTGATAGCAAGGTTTTAGTGCCACAGAAACATCAGCCCATGTTACCCTCTGATCTGCTTCTTTGAGATAACATTCCCATCAGATTGATTTCTGCCAGGAAGTTAGAGGGCTCTGGTTTCAGGTGGTTTCTTTTTATCAAAAAAAAAAAGTCCTAAAGATTAAGCAGGATTTTGGAAATGTGTCTGTAGGTAAGAATCAGAGAATTGAGCTATATAGGAAATGATCACATCATCTCGTTGCCAGATTGTAACTGACTCCAAACTTCAGGAGAAAACTTTTTGTCCAACACATATACACCCATACACTTTGGTCAGACATCGGAAGGCTTAGCTTTTGTGTTGCTCCTTTGAAATCTGACACTCCAATTATGGCTAGAAAAAGCGATTTGACAAGGGTTGTGGTGTGCATAGGGAGCACAGAATGAACTAAATCAAAACTCTACAAGGAACCTGGGAAGTGGCCAAAACAATGCACCGATACACCAACTTTGATACTTAACTAAGGCTCTTTCCACACGAGGTGAGCAAATCACTCTGTGCCGTTACTTACCGGCTCTTCTTGGGTCCGAAGTAACGCAGACTGTCCCTTGAGCCCTTCCGCAGGGCTCCTCCATTAGTGCAGGGTGAACCAGAACAGTGAGAGGTCTGTAGATCGGCACTGCTCCAGCTCAAAATGGTGGCTTCTGGTGTCTTCATGGTAGCGGACCAACCACTGAGGCTGACCACGCCCACAGCCCACTCTCTGCTGATTGCAGGCTCACATTGGCGTGAGCCTGAGCATCTGCACAGGTAAGTAAGAACGCAATGGTGTGTTCCAGAAAATGTAAAGACCTGATTTTTCCGGTCTTTACTTAGCGTGGGGGAGGACCACTTAGGGGAGGGTTGGATCGGACTGAGGTGCAGAACTAAGTTAAATAGTCCACACCTAGTCTGATCCAAGGTGCGGATGGCCTCCGTGCCAGGATGCCTTGGCCCGTTTTAACTGCCTCGTGCGGAAAGGGCCTTAGTTTGCTAACCCGTTCATTGGCCTGAATTAATTTTTGTCTACAGTGTCAAACATACCCAAAGACCTATAAACCCAGAAAGAGGCCATCTATAGTCCTAGAGCCACATGTAGCCACTTGTCTAATTTCAAACAGTATCTGTCAGCAGGCAGTTCAGACTGAAAGGGACAGCACCCTATATCATAGGAGCAGAGTATAATAATCCAGTCACATCTCTCCTGTCCCTGAAGGCAGCTTCCAGTGCCTGGAGTGTGCTGTCATTTGCATAGACCACATACAGTATGAGGAAGGCCAATCTAGTCATAGCTCAGCTTTTTTTAGGTCCACTTACAATCACCAATAAGGATTTTAATGTATATTTATCCTTCTACCACTGATTCAAGTGTGATTTAAAAAGTACAGCATTGGCTAGATCATGCCCAGTGGCTATAAATGCTTCCACCAATTTGGAAAAACGTCTTTTCAAGCATAATATTAAGGTTCTCTAAAGCTGCCTTCCTTCTGCTGTTCTCTGTTTGATACACTTTTAAACAGTGATTCTAAGTAACAAGCCGCAAGTATGCTTAACGGAAGATTCTTTTTCTCTTTTGTTGTTTCCATGCATTTTTAAACCACAAACCTTTATGTTTGATTTCCCTGCAGAGTAGGCATATGTCGTTGATTGCCTTGGCAAAGGAAACCTGGATAGTGCTTTATGGGCCCTGTGTTCATTGCCTCTCACTGAAGTTAGAAGCAAATGCTATCACTGTAAATTCAACTTGGGATTTAAGAACAAAGCACATCCACTCCAGTAACAAAAGGCTGACAGGACAAATTGGGCCCTCAGTTTCATCTGTACAATCCCATTGCCTCTGAGGACATCGTTTAAGAGAACTACGCAACTCCAGTGCCATCAACATCTTGCTTAGAGCAAGATTAATGCATGGAAAAGGGTGGCTCTTCCCTTTTTTCATATGATGTTTGAAGCAGGGATAACAAACATAAGCTAAAGCCGATTGTGATTATGCAAGTCAACACCTTCAAAGGCACACATAAAGACACAGGCAATTGAACTATGTGTGACTCACAGATTTTTAGAAAATTGCTTTTGAATACTCTCATCCTTGAAACAAAAAGAACCATTAAGATGTTTCTATAAGCTTTGAATGTGGGTATTATGGATAAAGAATAGGATAGAAAATATGGATTGTTTGTTGCTGTTGTTGTGTGCCTTCAAGCTATTTCTGATTTATAGTGACTCCAAGGTGAACTTATCACGGAGTTTTCTGGTGATGAGTGTGGGTGACACACCCAAAGTCACTTGATAGGTTTCCATGACCAAGTGGGAAATCAAATCATAATCCAGTGCTCAAATCACTATGCCACACTGGATTATTTCTTCAAAATATGATAGCAACAGCAAGAATATTATTTGCTCAGGCCTGGAAATGGACTGAAACACTGTTGATGGAAGGATGGATTGTTAAGGTTGCTGAATTAGCCCAAATTGCCAAATCAACATAGATTTTTCAGGATGAGGCAATTGAAGATTTTTTGAAAGACTGGAAATTATTTATGGACTTTTTGAGCAAAAGTAATCTTTTTTTTTAATTTTTTTTTTATTTATATAACTGAATCACAAATACAAAACAAGAAAAAAAAATTAAACACCATGTGATATACATAATAGTGAATTAAAAAAAAATTTTTTTTCTTTTTCTTTTTTTCTCTTCTCTTAAGCAATACTAACTTTCATTGTTATTTTGCACCTTTACCCTTAAATTTATAAATCTGTTCAACTGTTATAATTTCACATTTAATTCAATATTTTTCACATCCCCTTTAATCTATTTCTATTGTTAATTCTTTTAACTTTTTTTTTAAAAAAACATTAACATCACTTATCCATTTAAATCTATAAATCACAAGTTTAACACACACACCTACTAAGAATTACAAAATATACAACATAAAAGAAAAACAAAACTAAAACTAAAAAATACCCACCCCCCAGAGCCAATTTTATTTAATCCACTTTCCAAAATTGCCATTCTTCTTTTGACAGGGTAGTATTACTATCTCTTTTCAGAACTTTATCCAAAAATATTTTCCAAATTTCTTCAAAATCATTCCCTTTAACCAAACCTTTCATAAACCTAATTCTACATGTTAGTTTATCATTAATTGCAATTTTCCACACTTCGTTATACCATTCCTCTATTTGAAATTTTTCATTTGCTTTCCATTTTTTTGCTATTATTAATCTCGCTGCAGTTAACAAATTTGTTATTAATTCTTTCTTTACTTGAGTACACTCAACCTTATCATATATAGACAACAATGCAATATTTGGACATACTGGTATATCTGCTCCTATAATCTCTTTTATCTCTTTAAAAACCTTTTGCCAAAACTCCATTATCTTATTGCAATTCCACCACATATGCATATATGTACCAATTTCTTGACATCCTCTCCAACATAATCTTGAATATTTCTCATCTATTTGATTTAATTTCACTGGAGTCAAGTACCATTTCCACACTAATTTATAATAATTCTCTTTTATTCTTATTGATAATTTTTTTAAATGACGTTGTTTCCAAATTTTTCTCCATTCTTGTATATCTATATTTTGTACTATCTCTTCCTCCCACATTTTTCTAAGAAAATCCTCTTCTTGTTCTTTTGCTAATATTTTATATATTTCACTTGTAATACCTTTTAGTATTTCATTTTCTTGCATATTTTCTCTTTGAATAATAATTTGTTCAAATTTAGTATATTCTTTAAAATCCTTAACATATCTTTTCATACTCTTTGTCCATTGCTCTAATTGTATATAATTTAACCAGGATATTTTAGTTTCCTGCAATCTCTCTTTCATTCTATCTTTATTTATCATTATTTTCATCCATTCTTTTAATCTATAAATTTTTTGTTTTTTTATTTCTTTCTCTATTATTTCTCTTAAATTTATTGGAAATTTTTCCATCATCACTATCGGAGTTAATATTGATATATTCGGTAATAATTTTCTTTTATTTTTTTTCCATATTTCTATTATATTTTTTATAAAAGGATTTTCTATCTTCTCCATTTCTTTCTTTGAAAAATTCCTAAAAAATATATTTTCTAATTTTGTCTCAATATTCATATCTTCTATCTCTAACCAATCTAAATCACCCTTTCCTGAAACCCCCTCTATGATATATCTCAATTGATTTGCATAATAATACCATTTTAAATTTGGAAGTCCCAGGCCACCTTCTTTTTGACTTTTATACCAATATTTCTTATTAATCCTCGATTTTTTATTTCCATTACAAAAATTATTTAATATCTTTTGCCACTCCTTTAATTCTTCCTCTGATATTTTTATTGGTAACATTCTAAACAAAAAGTTAATTTTAGGTAAAATTTTCATTTTTACCACTGCTATTCTACCAAACCACGATAGCTTTATATTTTTGTAGTCCTCTAATTTCCTTTTTGTTTCTAATCTTAATTTCTTGAAATTTTTTTCCTGTAATTCTTGTAAATTTTTTGTAATCTCTATTCCTAAATATTTAATTGATTCTTTTATTTTAAGTAATCCTCTTTTACTACTTATAAATTTTTGTACTTCTTCTTTAGTATAATTAAATAACATTATTTCTGATTTGGCCCAATTTATTTCTAATCCCGTCTTCTCCCCAAACTCTATTAAATGTTTATCTATCCTATCTATCTTTTCAATTGGATCCTTAATTGTCAACAATGTGTCATTGAGCAAAAGTAATCTAACAATGCAGTAATCTGTGGTTATGCTTACTAGTAATTCTAGTGGATTTTTCATGGTAGAATAATGCCTCTTTTTCTTTTTCATTACCATTTGACTTGGGGGTTAGAGCTCTTTTGTTTTTAAATAAGTTAGTGTTTAGCATTTTAGTTAGTTATTATTTAGTGTATTGGGTGTTATTGTGCTTTATTTTTAATTTAATTTTAGTTCTTATTTGTGAATCAGAAAGTTGGTGTTGTGTCAAGTTTTTTTAAAGATGTATCTATAAATTTAATCTCTGACAATGACCCTTTTCATGATCACTGGCCCTCTTCAACAAAACCAGCATGATTTGTCTTCATTCTGTGCTATGCTTCTACCTGTAAATGTTTTCTCCCTCTCATCTAATACATGGGAAGCCAGGCTTATGGCTTTTGCATGGGGAAGGGGAGAGAGAGGCTTCTCCTCTCATCCAGAAAGCCCTACAAAGCATAAATAGGCATGAAAAATGATTTCAAAGAGAGAAAACCCAAAAAGATAATAAAAAGAATACAGAGTAAGCAAGTTCCCCATTGCCACTGAATTGTTTTAACAAGACTGACTCATGCAAGAGAACATCCAGCTTTCACTAGACATTCAAGCAGCTCAAACATACAGAAAGATGCTTATTGATATTATAGATACACGTGTGGCTGCTCTACAATTCCATAAAATAAATGTCTATTCTTTATTATTCTTTTAGGACTGCAGGCAACATGGTCAAGGCTTCTCTGTCAATTCTGTAACAAGTGAGGTTTGTTTGAAATTCAGCACAGCACCAAGAAGCTGTAAGACTCAGCCAAGCATCAATATCACAATAAAGAAAGAGCCTTGACATATGAGACATCCAAACAGATGAATTGAACAAACTTTATGAATATTTTTTATGACCACCAGTTACAAAGCACTGGTGGGTACCCAGGCAAGAATTCAAAGCATGCACTACTTTCATTTTTCCTGCATTTAGTCTGGAACTAAAGTGAGGCTGAACAAGAGAAATGGATGCTGCTGGTTATATATAACGTCTGTCTGTCTGTGTCTCTCTTTTACACGCATAACTTAACTTGAAAAAAAAATTTGAATTATGTGGTAGTACTCTACACCCCAACAGATATAACTACCAACATTCATGCTTTGCCCTTTCATCCCCCTCCCACCACATAGTTAGGGAATTTGATCATTAAGGTATACATCTGTTTATATTGTTTGAAGACAAACAAACCAAAAATCCCAGTGATAAACTATAATTAAGAGGACACCCACACTCACATGTTGTTGCCAAGCCTAAAATGTGGATACTTCAAATGCTTCATTAATTTCTCTCAATGTTTTCCACTTGCAAACGCCTCTTCAAAGGCTGGCAGGTTTATACAGGATTGGCTAAAACAGAAAGAGAACCTGAGAAACGCAAGGCTGAATGCATGTTTCCTGGTCCTAAGGCAATGGGCAGGAAAAAATAAAGCTGGCATAGACATCCAAGTCCTTGCTGTCTGAGTGATGCTTTTTTCTATAAAGATACAGATGTATATTGCTTAGAGTTATATTTGGGTGGTTATATCATCTGTTCTTATCACCGCCATCAAGCATGCACTCACAGATATTTGTCATTTCTTAGAATATTCATTGTCCCTCATATAGAGCCACACTGTTGAAATGATACACTTTCTTTATATATATTTTTACTTATACCATCTGATATCCAAATATATTCTCTAATCTGCTATCAAACCACTTAATTGCCCCAAGATTTAGGAACAAGCCATGTGATGCTGACTGATTTCACAGCTCTGGTGCTGATGCCATTTCACTCATCTCATTGGAAAATCCCAGCTACTGGCATAATGGGACTGAACTGGCAAAAGATGGAAGTACTTCTTTTTCATAATGAAATAAGAAAAACAATGGTACACTTAATCTCTCAAGCAGCAAGGAAAAACAATGCAATGTCAAAATGGGGAAATAAGAAGAAAAATGGAGGTTTTGTACAGCCAAAAGCAAAGTACTTCAACAATCCCAAGTATCCAAGCACAAAACTGTGTAACTGCATAATTCTGCAACTTCCTTTGTTACTGTTGTAGTACATACCCTGGACTATTTCTTGAAACTTATTGTAGTCCAGAACACAGAGTATTTAAGTCTAGATGGCTTAATAAAGGGGATTAGCCTATCCAATTGAGGACATTGCATGTGAGTATTTTGGAGGAACCACTGATTTGTATGAAACTATTCCTCTGTTAGGAGTGAAGGATTTGGAGAAAGGGGCTACTGTGTATTTCTTTCTTTTTTATTCTTTTAATATTTACTTTTCATGTCATTCTATTTTTGTATGAATACAACCCACATCTCTTTTCACTGTCTTGACTGGACAATGGCTGGTTTCCTATTAGTATCTGTGTGTTTGCGTCTTCAAGTTGCTTCCTGAGTTATGGTGACTCTATGATTTTCCTAGGCTCTTCTAAGATAAGAACTCAGGGGTGGTTTTGCCAGATTTTTTCCCTCTGAATTATAGGTCATTTCCGCACGAGGCGAGGGAATTGCTCCACAACAGTATTTACCAGATCTTCTGGGCACGGACCAACGCGGACTGTCCCTTAAGCCCTTCCACAGGGCTCCTCCGTCTTGTCCAGGGTGAATCAGAGCAGTGCGAGGTCTTAGATCCGCACTGCTCTGGCTTCCAAAATGACAGCTTCTGGTTGTTCATGGGTCCTGACCAACCGCTGCAGCTCGCCACGCCTAAAGCCTGCCCTCCGCAGATCGCAAGCTCGTATTGGTGTGAGCCTGCGAATCTGCACAAGGGAGCAGGAACACAATGGCGCGCTCCAAAAAATTAAAGTACGTTTTTCTACTGTTCTTTAAAAAGCACGCTGGAGGACCAGTTGGGGGCATTTCGGAGCGGACTGAGGTGCGGATCTCAGGTAAGTAGTCTGGACCTAGTCCACTCCAAGGTGCAGACAACCTCCATGAGAGGACGCACTGCACCGTTTTAAGTTCCCCGTGCAGAAATGGACATAGTCTACAGCACTTGATATTCATTGGTGGTCTCACATCCAAGTACTAGCCCAGGCTGACCCTGCCTAGTGTTAGGAATGGCAACCTTTGCATGCTCATAATTCACTGCCTAGTTAGGTTGCATAATTATTGTAGGTTTAGAGGCACAACCTAGACAGACCACAGACTAACTTCCTGTTGTACATGCCCACTTCTTCCTGCATGTCGGCACTTCTTTTGTTCTCAGAGGAGCTCTCTTGTGGTTTATTATCTGCCTTTGTTTTTCTGCCTCCTTCCTGTAAGCATGTGGTCTTAGATGCTCTAAGGGAGATGCTTCCCTACAAGCATGTAATTGCTCATTCTTTTTTATTCTTACTTTTCTTCAAGAACATGAACCTGCGTAGATTATGTACAAATATCTGTAAGTAAACTTTTAACCAAACTGTTTTTGTGTTTGCTTCTCAGCTAGAGTTAAGTGTTTTGGAGGAGACTGAGGTGGGACTGGTAAGCTGTTCATCTTTTATCTGTGCATTACCAATGCCTTGTAAATGGGAGATTCACCAAATTCTCTCATTTTCTAATATTTAGCTTCCAAGATCAGACAGGATGTGGTACCTTTAGGTTATTTGGGCAGGTTATACTATTAGTGACTTATACCTTAGTAATTGTTTTGGTCATTAAGGAGGTCATAATTATTTTCCAGCCTTTTGCAATGACAAATCCCACCCACCCCAGCCATCACTTTTTGGTTTCTGCAGCCCTCCCCTCACCAGATGGAGAGCAAAGGAGTGACATAGAAGCATCAAGCTATGTTCCTAGTGCTAGATGCACAGCACTGACATTCTTCTGGACCTCTGAAGGATCCCTGCGAGGTGCCTCATCACTGTGTGTCTAGCCGAAAGAATCACAGAATTGTAGAGTTGGAAGAGACCACAAGGGCCATCCAGTCCCACCACCCGCCATGCAGGAAAACACAATCAAAGCACTTCTGACAGATGGCCATCCATCGTCAAGAAGGAAATTCCGCTACACTCTGAGGCAATGTATTCCCGTGTTGAACCGCTCTATTCATCAGGAAGTTCACCCTAATATTTAGATAGAGCCTCTTTTCCTGTAGTTTGAGGCCATTGCTTCATGTCTTAGCCTCTGGTGCAGCAGAAAACAAACTGTCTTCATCCTCAATGTGATTTCTCTTTCAGTAGATAAACATGGTTATCATGTCACCTCTTTAACCTTCTTTTCTCCAGACTAAACGTAACCAGTTCCCTAAGGCACTCCTCATCAGGCATGGTTTCCAGGTCTTCTTCTCTGGACACATGCCAACTTATCAAAATTCTTCCTGAATTGTGGTGCCCAGAATTGGACAGAGTATTCATAGAATCATAGAAATGTAGAGTTGGAAGAGACCACACGGGCCATCCAGTCCAACCCCCTGCCATGCAGGAACACCCTCTAAGCACTCCCAACAGATGGCCATCAAGCCTCTGCTTAAAAACCTCCAAAGGAGGAGGCTCCACTACACTCCAAAGCAGCATATTCCACTGCCGGACAGCCCTGACTGTCAGGAAGTTCTTCCTGCGGTTCAGGTGGAATCTCCTTTCCTGCAGCTTGAATCCATTGCTCCTTGTCCTGGTCTCTGGAGCAGCAGAAAACAAGCCCTCTCCCTCCTCTACATGGCATCCCTTCAAATATTTAAACATGGCTATCATGTCCCCTCTTAACCTTCTCTTCTGCAGACTAAATGTACCCAGCTCTCTAAGTCTATCCTCATAGGACATGGCTTCCAGGCTCCTCACCATTTTGGTCGCCCTCCTCTGGACTTGCTCCAGCTTGACCATGTCCTTCTTGAATTGGGGAGCCCAGAGCTGGACACAGTATTCAAGATGGGGTCTAACCAAAGCAGAGTAGAGTGGTACCAGTACCTCCCTCGATCCAGACACCATACTCCTATTGATGCAGCCGAGAATTGCATTGGCTTTCTTGGCTGCCACATCACACTGCTGACTCATGTTCAGCTTGTGGTCTATGAAGACTCCTAGATCCCTTTCACACGTACTGCTATCCAGCCACGTGTCCCCCATCCTATATTTCTGTATTCCATTTTTTCTACCCAAGTATAGGACCTTACAGTTTTCTCTGTTGAATTTCATTTTGTTAGCCTTGGCTCAGCTCTCCAATCTGTTCAGGTCATTTTGAATTTTGATCCTGTCCTCTGGCGTATTAGCAACCCCTCCCAATTTGGTATCATCTACAAATTTGATGAGCATGCCCTCTATTCCTTCATCCAAGTTGTTGATAAAAATATTGAACAGCACTGGGCCCAGGACAGAACCCTGTGGCACCCCACTATTCACTTCTCTCCAGGATGAGAAGCAGCCATTCATGATCACCCTTCGGGTTCAGTCGGTCAACCAATTACAAATCCAACTAACAGTAGCCATGTCCAGCCCACATTTTACTAGCTTCATTGCAAGAATGTCACAGGGAACTTTGTCAAAGGCCTTACTGAAATCGAGATATGCTACATCCACAGCATTCCCTTCATCTATCAAGCTAGTAACTCTATCATAAAAAGAGATAAGATTAGTCTGGCATGACTTATATTTGAGAAATCCATGTTGATTTCTCATGATTACCGCATTGCTTTCTAAGTGATTAGAAACTGACTGCTTAATGATCTGCTCCAGGATCTTTCCGAGTACTGACGCCAGGCTGACTGGGCGATAATTATTTGGGTCCCCTTTTTTTCCCCTTCTTGAAGATGGAGACAACATTTGTCCTCTTCCAGTCTCCTGGAACTTCTCCTGTCCTCCAAGATTTCTCAAAGATTATAACAAGTGGTTCCAAAATGACCTCTGCCAGTTCTTTTAATATCCTAGGATGCAATTCACCTGGCCCTGGAGACTTGAATCCATCCAGTGTGGCCAGATATTCCTGTACCACCTCTCTACCTATTATGCGCCTCATTTCCCCTGCTTCCTCACTTGCTTCCCAACCGCCAGGTTGAGTGCTTGTATTCTTCTGGGAAAAAACTGAGGCAAAGAAGGTGTTAAGTAGTTCTGCCTTTTCTCTTCCCCCTGTTAGTAATTCGCCATCTTCTCTGCACAGTGACCCTATCGTCTCCTTCTTTTTCCGTTTGCTGCAGAAATATTTCAAAAAGCCATTTTTATTGTTTTTAATGTCTCTGGCCAGCCTAAGTTCGTACTGTGCTTTAGCTTTTCTGACCTCCTCCCTACAGCTCCTGGCTACTTGCTTAAATTCTTCTTTGGTGGTTTCCCCCTTCTTCCATTTTCTGTACCTGTTTCTCTTAACACTTAGCTCAGCTGAGAGTTCTTTAGTCAACCATTCTGGTTTCTTCAGATGCCTTCCATTTTTCCTCCTTATTGGCACAGTTTTAGACTGTGCCTTCAGTATCTCCCTTTTAAGGAACTCCCATGCCTCCTGAACTCCTGTCCCTTTTGCTGTTCTTGACCATGGGATTCCAGCCAGCAGCTCCTTAAGTTTACAGAAGTCTGCTTTTTTAAAATCTAAGATGAGTATCTGGCTACACTTATCTTCTCCTTCCCACTGAATGCCAAATTCCAATAGGGCATGGTCACTCCCACTAAAGATCCAACCATTCTACCTCATTAACAAGGTCATCCCTATTGGTCAGGATCAGATCTAGAATATTTGATCCCCATGTTGCGTCTTCCACCTTCTGGACCATGAAATTGTCTGCAAGACAAGCAAGAAACTTGCTGGACCTTGCTGTCTTGGCAGAGTTTGACTGCCAACATATATCCAGGTAATTGAAATCTCCTATTATTATTGTGTCTCTCCTTTTTGAATGTGCAGTCATTTGGTTGAGGAAGGCGTCGTCAAAGTCCTCAGTCTGGGTTGGAGGTGTGTAGTAAATCCCCACCAGAATATCCGTATTGTTTCTCGCTCCCTTAATTCTTACCCAGATGCTTTTGACCTGGCTTTCTGGGTTTAAGTCACGGATCTCTTCACAGGTGAAAACATCCTTGACATACAAGGCTGCTACTCCTCCTTTCTTGTTTGGTCTATTTTTACAGAATAGGCTATATCCCTCTATTCCTATATTCCAATCATGAGACTCATCCCACCAGGTCTCAGTGATGCCTATCAAATCATATTTATTTTGTTGTACTAGGAGTTCAGGTTCATCTTGCTTGTTTCCCATACTCCATGCATTAGTGTAGAGACACTTAAGTCCCCGGGCACTTCCTGCAAGTCCTGTACTATAGTTTCTACTCCTCCCACCATTGGCCACTTGTACTAATTATCCAATATCATTTGGGCCTTTCCCCCCTGCACTCACCAAGTCATTGCCCTGAATAATATTGTCTCCCTCCCCAGTGGAACTTAGTTTGAAGACCTCTTAATACTCCTTGCAGGACTGTTTGCAAAAACATTCCTGCCAAGTTTCGTGAGGTGCAGCCCATCCCTTACTAGAAGCCCACATTCATGGAAATTCAGGCTGTGTTCCGAAAACCCAAACCTTTGCCGGTGGCACCATGTGCAGAGTCAGTTGTTGACCTCTGCTATTGCCCTTTCCCTACGTGCACCATTATCCTTGAACTGGAAGGAGAGACGAAATGACCACTTGCGCACCAAGGTCCTTAAGCTTCATCCCCATAAGTTCGTAGTCCTTTGTGATGTGGTAAAAGCTGCTCCTTGCAGTGTCATTGGTTCCGACATGAACCAAAATGAGGGGCTTATGGTCAGTGGGCTTGACCAGCCTGGTTAGCCTCTCCGTTATGTGGTTGATCTTGGCCCAAGAAAGACAGCAGACCTCTCGATTGAGCTTGTCCGATTTGCAAATTGCTGGTCTGGTTTCAATAAACAAGGAGTCCCCAACAACCAGAACTCACCTCCTCTGAGGCTTGTCCAGGGCTCCTCAATGAGCATGTTCTTCTAGGACTGCCTGGGCATACTGTTTTGGCTGGGAGTGTTGATCTAGTTCATGTTTCCAAAGTTGGATTCCTTCTTGTTGACATTCTGTTCCCTCCTCCTAGTGCTCCTCATCATTCGTAAGGCCAAGAACTTTGAAGTGATTGTGTAGGTTGAGAGTGTCTGTTACCTTCTTGGTCCTTTTACTCCTTTGTGTGACATTCCTCCAAGCCTCCATTTCCTGGCAGAGTGTGCTGACTTTCTGATCTGGGAGCTTCTCCGCACATTCGGTCTTCTGGAAGGTCTTCTCTGCCCTATCCAAAAACTCCTCATCTTCCCTAATAAGATGAAGATTAGAAACTCGTGCCTCCAGCTGATGAACCTTCTCCTCCAAGAAGGTCACCAGCTTGCACTTGCTGCAGGTGTACCTGACAACGTTTTGTGGCAAGAAAAGGAACATCCCACAAGTGCTACAGGCGACTGCGGCAGCTCCCTCACCTTTCATCCTTGATACTGCAGAGAGTAGTACAGGGTGTAGTTCTAGAAAGAATAACTGGGCTTTCTTTCTCAAATTCAGCTGTTCAAGCTACGTCTGCTCTACTGATTACCAAGAGTTGAAGGATTGAAGTAGAGGAGTTCAACTGCGTGCACCGAAGGCGCTTGCCGCTGGGAGCTCCTAATAAGACTCCTCCCCCCTAGCTGGCTCCTCCTCCTCATTAGTCAGACTGTGTGCTCAGGGAGAGCACACGGCCAGCACAAGGAGACTTAATAAAAACAAGCAAACAAACAAGCACAGCCCCACAAGCCTGTAAACACACTTGGTTGAGGATGTCTTCACAGACCGAGCTCCCCCTCTACTCTCTCCTCTGGGAATAAGCTAGAGGGCTGTTGCGGAGCTCCTAATAAGACTCTAGGTGTCTTATTCCAGGTGGGGGTCAGACCATAGCAGAATAGAATGATACTATTACTTCCCTCAACCTTGACACTATACTTCTACTGATGCAGCCTAGAATCACATTGGGTTTTTTAGGTTCACTGCTGACTCATGTTCAGCTTGTGGTCTACTAAAACTCCTTTCCCATGTACTTTGGCCAAATCAGATGTCATCCATCTGACATCTCTGTGTTTCATTTTATATAAAATAACACAAAAAATAAAATGCATTTTTTAAAAGTCATGTTAATATAAACCCACTTATATGCATATCTATACACAAAAATATGCTCTTTCTTCTTTCTCCTTTATTTGTATCTCTTTCATGATCATCAAGCAATAAAAACCCCAGCATTTTCCATAAGAATATATGTAAATATCTCAATCATTTTTAATGATAGTGAATCCTTCCCGCCTGGTCACAGATTCCATTAAGACAAGGCAATCAGGCACCATGAAGATGCCACATCTTTAGAACAGGGAAAATCTGGAACTGGTGGATTCTGTGGTAGATTTCACTGCTGTCCATAATGCAAATACTTTTTAAAAGTACATGGAAGTATACAGACAGTGAGACCTCTGTAACAGTTCTCCAGGTAAAATGTTGACTGAACTCGAAATTCCTGGAATAGTATATGAGATGAAAATGTATGCTCATTTATAAGGCTTTGTGGGCAAAACAAGATTACACAAATGTGCAGTATATGAATCTCTTTATGGGGTAAAGTCTTTCCACCAGCAGTTCAAAACACATACCTTCCTCTTCAGAATACTGTCTTTTAAAAAGAGAACAGCAAGAGTAGGAAGCCGTTTTGTGGTACAAAAAGTCTAATTGTAATTGAACTAAGACTGGTAGTACAAGCGGCCAATGGCGGGAGGAGTAGAAACAATAGTACAGGACTTGCAGGAAGGGCCTGGGGACTTAAGTGTCTCTACACTAATGCAAGGAGTATGGGAAACAAGCAGGATGAGCTTGTACTCCTAGTACAAGAAAATAAATACGATTTGATAGGCATCACTGAGACCTGGTGGGATGAGTCTCATGATTGGAATATAGGAATAGAGGGGTATAGCCTATTTTGTAAAAATAGACCAAACAAGAAAGGAGGAGGAGTAGCCTTGTATGTCAAGGATGTTTTCACCTGTGAAGAGATCCTGGGCTTAAACCCAGAAAGCCAGGTAGAGAGCATTTGGGTAAGAATTAAGGCAGCGAGAAACAATAGGGATATTCTGGTGGGGGTTTACTACAGACCTCCAACCCAGGCTGAGGACTTGGATGACGCCTTCCTCAACCAAATGACTGAACATTCGAAGAGGAGAGATACAGTAATAATAGGAGATTTCAATTACCCAGATATATGCTGGCAGTCAAACTCTGCCAAGACAGCAAGGTCCAGCAAGTTTCTTGCTTGTCTTGCAGACAACTTCATGGTCCAGAAGGTGGAAGAGGCCACAAGGGGATCAAATATTCTAGATCTGGTCTTGACCAACAGGGATGACCTTGTGAATGAGGTAGAAGTGGTTGGATCTTTAGGGGGGAGTGACCATGCCCTGTTGGAATTTAGCATTCAGTGGGAAGGAGAAGATAAGGGTAGCCAGACACTCGTCTTAGATTTTAAAAAAGCGGACTTCTGTAAACTTAGGGAGCTGCTGGCTGGAATTCCGTGGTCAGGAATAGTGAAAGGGAAAGGAGTTCAGGAGGCATGGGAGTTCCTTAAAAAGGAGATACTGACGGCACAGTCTAAAACTGTGCCAATAAGGAGGAAAAATGGAAGGCATCTGAAGAAACCAGAATGGTTGACTAAAGAACTCTCAGCTGAGCTAAGAGTTAAGAGAAACACGTATAGGAAATGGAAGAAGGGGGAAACCACCAAAGAAGAATTTAAGCAAGTAGCCAGGAGATGTAGGGAGGAGGTCAGAAAGGCTAAAGCACAGAACGAACTTAGGCTGGCCAGAGACATTAAAAACAATAAAAAGGGTTTTTTTAAATATGTCCGCAGCAAAAGGAAAAAGAAGGAGACAGTAGGGTCGCTACGCAGAGAAGATGGCGAATTACTCACAGGGGGGAGAGAAAAGGCAGAGCTACTTAACACCTTCTTTGCCTCCGTATTTTCCCAGAAGGATACAAGCACTCAACCTGGCGGTAGGGGAGCAGGGGAGGAAGCAGAGGAAATGAGGCACTTAATAAGTAGAGAGGTGGTACAGGAATACCTGGCCGCATTGGATGAATTCAAGTCTCCAGGGCCAGATGAATTGCATCCTAGGATATTAAAAGAGCTGGCAGAGGTCATTTCGGAACCGCTTGCTATAATTTTTGAGAAATCTTGGAGGACAGGAGAAGTTCCAGCAGATTGGAAGAGAGCAAATGTTATCCCCATCTTCAAGAAGGGAAAAAAAGAGGACCCAAATAATTATCGCCCAGTCAGCCTGACATCGGTACCCGGAAAGATCCTGGAGCAGATCATTAAGCGTTCAGTTTCTAATCATTTAGAAAACAACGCAATAATCACGAGAAGTCAACATGGATTTCTCAAAAATAAGTCATGCCAGACTAATCTGATCTCTTTTTATGATAGAGTTACTAGCTTGATAGATGAAGGGAATGCTGTGGATGTAGCATATCTCGATTTCAGTAAGGCCTTTGACAAAGTTCCCCATGACATTCTTGCATCGAAGCTAGTAAAATGTGGGCTAGACAGGGCTACTGTTAACTGGATATGTAATTGGTTGACCGACCGAACCCAACGGGTGATCACGGATGGCTGCTTTTCATCCTGGAGAGAAGTGACTAGTGGGGTGCCACAAGGTTCTGTCCTGGGCCCAGTGCTGTTCAATATTTTTATCAATGACTTAGATGAAGGAATAGAGGGCATGCTCATCAAATTTGCAGATGACACCAAATTGGGAGGGGTTGCTAATATGCCAGAGGACAGGATCAAAATTCAAAATGACCTGGATAGATTGGAGAGCTGGGCCAGGGCGAACAAAATGAAATTCAACAGAGAGAAATGTAAGGTCCTACACTTAGGCAGAAATAATGGAATACAGAAATATAGGATGGGGGACACGTGGCTGGATAGCAGTACGTGTGAAAGGGATCTAGGAGTCTTCATAGACCACAAGCTGAACATGAGTCAGCAGTGTGATGCGGCAGCCAAGGAAGCCAATGCAATTCTCGGCTGCATCAACAGGAGTATGGTGTCTAGATCGAGGGAGGTACTGGTACCACTCTACTCTGCTTTGGTTAGACCCCATCTTGAATACTGTGTCCAGTTCTGGGCACCCCAATTCAAGAAGGATATTGACAAGCTGGAGCAAGTCCAGAGGAGGGTGACCAAAATGGTGAGAGGCCTGGAAAACATGCCCTATGAGGATAGACTGAGAGAGCTGGGTATGTTTAGTCTGCAGAAAAGGAGGTTAAGAGGGGACATGATAGCCATGTTTAAATATTTGAAGGGATGCCACGTAGAGGAAGGAGGGGGCTTGTTTTCTGCTGCTCCAGAAACCAGGACAAGGAGCAATGGATTCAAGCTGCAGGAAAGGAGATTCCACCTGAACCTCAGGAAGAACTTCCTGACAGTCAGGGCTGTCCGGCAGTGGAATCTGCTGCCTCGGAGAGTAGTGGAGTCTCCTACCTTGGAGGTTTTTAAGCAGAGGCTTGATGGCCATCTGTCGGGAGTGCTTTGAGGGTGTTCCTGCATGACAGGGAGTTGGACTGGATGGCCCGTGTGGTCTCTTCCAACTCTACATTTCTATGATTCTATGATTCTAATTTAATTAAAAACTAAGGCCGTTGGTTCTTTTTGCCTGCATTTAAGCATTTCTTTTTGGAATATAGTGTCTCCAGTGATATGAAACACCATAACATCTATTTGCCATTTTCTTCATGAAGTTGCTATGGAAATAATCCTTGTGTCTAATGTTGCCCTCCAAAGCGGTAAATTCTCCTGTGGAATACACAGCACAGACAATAAATTTGTCCATCTTTGAAACATACACAGTAGCAATAAACATGTTAGGAATGGTTTAGATAATAGTGATGGAATGGTCCCAAGCCAGAGAAAAAGTTTGCTGTGTGTTCTCATAGAGTAGGCTCACATATAAAAATACGCAGAGCATTTGATGATTTGCATCAAATTTTGCATGCATGGATTTCCAATCATAGATGTAGAGTCACAGGCAGAATTTTAAAAATATAATAGTTTCTAGTGAACTGCATTCACACATTTTGCTACAAGTCTTCAAGAGTGAAGCATATTACTGCTGAATTGAAAATGGAGGCAATTGAGGGAAAGATCTATTCATTTCAGCAAGTGTGGTGGAGATAATAAAGGAAGGAAAGTGTATGCAAAGCTCCTGTATCACCAGAATCCATTCAGAGTGAACAACCTTACTCTGAATTGACCTTGTGACATCACCACATTACCCATGTGATTCCTGATACAGGTTGGGCAGGTCACTTTGTCTCTTACCTGGGTCACTTTTCTATATTTTCAACAGTAAATCCAGTCTTCTCCCAACCTACTTCTGCATTAATATGCACACTGTCTGATTATTTTTCTTTTAAATCTAAATTTCCAAATAACTATTTTCTCAAAATAAGATGTTTAATCCTATCTTGATACATCCAAACAGCTGAGAATCATATTGAAACATTTGGAAATGAGTGAAATCTTGCACGGCCTAAATTCCAATCTGAAGTTTAGTCCAAACAGCGCGGATGATGTAAGCATCTTTCAACATTTTTAAAGATCAAATTCCTTGAGGATCTCCCTTCATAATTATTTCTGAGTAAGAAGGCTACCTTAATAGCTGCGAACGTATTTGTGTAACACAGCAAATCTGTTCATCTTTAAGAACCTGTAAGACTTCGCTGAAATGGCATCTCTGGGTTGTAATTGGGTTTTATATGTGTGAAATAACCCTCAACCTGAATGTCTCACATGCAACTCCAAACCTCTAGCAATAACAGACAGTTTCTATCTTTTAATTTTTTTTGTAAAACATATTTAAAGGTTGCCTGGTCACACCCCAATTAATGCGTTGAAGCATTACTTTCTAAATCTCTGTGCTAATGGAATAGTTTCACCAGCTAAATTTCTTTGGAAAAGGCTACTGTTAAAGGCAAAGGAGCAAGAAGGAACAAGAAGAAATCACCATAACTATACAACAAAAGGCTCATTCTGCTATGCACCATTTTTGTTAAAAATGGGAAACACACAGCACATGTTTCACTTCAGAAGTCAAACTGTAGGACCACAGCACAGTTATTCTGCTTAATTCCACAGAGTTACAGTAAGCTTCAGGTTGTTTATTTAAAGATTAACAAAAGTTCTTTTTATATTCAACAGTGAACTTGTATCATCAGACATTTTTCACCAGCTGAGTTGTCAGTGGAACATGGAACCAAGCCTTACAATAAAAAAAAATAAGGTGTTTCAATCCCTGTAATCTCTGTTTCTGCAGCTTTAATCCAAATAGAATTTTGGTCTGCTCTGGTCTTTTAGGGACTGCCTGAGCTACAGACAGGGAATACTGTGGGAATTAAAGAGAGGCTATTCTTTAAGTGAAGTAATCTTACTTCCAGCAGCATAGTTTACAATAATTCAACAGCCTTAACTTTTAACCCTATCAAATAGGCTTTTTGAGTTTCTGAAACACAAAAATGGACTGCACTTTTACACTAACACTCTGTCTGGACTCACAATGTCACCTCACAGAGAAAAGTGATTTCACATCAGATCTCAAATTATGGAGATTTTAGACAGGAAAAAAAGTGCTGAATTAGAAATGTAACAAACTGTAAAGCTTGTATACTAAACAGTGCACAGGTAAAGCTTAATTAAAACCACTGGAGTCCTATTGGGGCAAATTTTATCAGCAACACAGTACAAAAAATGTATCATAATGAGACAAAACATGTTACACCTGGGATTGATCTAATGACAGTAGCAGACTAACTTGCATATAATTAACATACACTACGGAGAATAAAAGTCTACAAAACAGTGTAACTGTGCCAATTTTAAAAAAGGGTAACTCAAAATATGCAATCATTATATACATTTTCTAAACAGAAAATTAACTTTACCCTAATTATGCTGTGGTTTCTTAATGTAGTGTAATTATGTAAATAAATCAGTAATCATATTAAATCAAGCCAATCCTACACTTTGTTAAATCAAATGCACCTCAACTTTGAATGTATCAAGATATGAGCCTCACATTGCTAATGTTAGTTTGAAACTCTCTGGACCAGTCAACTTTGCAGCTTAGTCCTTCTGGCTAAAAAAAAATAAAACCAAATAGCCCATGACAAAGTGTGGTACTTTGGGCAACAGATAATCAAAATATCAAAGAGTATTTCTCCATGAAAACAAATTTCTTCTACATACAAAACCTTCAAGTAAAGGGTTGGGGTTATTCTGACATTTAACATGCTTTCCAAAGATTCACAGATGAAAACCAGGACATGTGTGGCCAAGCAACATCAATGTGTGATCAATATGGCAAATGAATTCGTTTGGAAGAACACTCAAGCTAGGAGAGGTTGCAGCAGTTTGGTTTTGCTTCAACTTACTGGAAAAGGGAAGATTTTTGCCTCTCCTCTCCCTTCTGCTGAATTAACTGAGTGCAAATTTCCTTTTGTCATAGTCCATTTGGGGAAATGAGAAGCTGGTAATTGATTAGTAGTGTGAAGATCGAGAGCCAGGGTACTATTCAGAAGCTGGAGAGCCAAAACCAACAGGAAGGCACACAAACAAGTAGTCAGGACCAGGATCAAGTCTCTGAGCTGGCTTGGACATCTCTCACAGAAAGGGTGATCAACCTTGTTTCCAGCAGATGCAGAGTGTTTGCTACCTACCTTATCTATGGAGACAGAGGACATTTCTGCATGGGGCAAGGAAATCGCCCTGTGCCAGTACTTACTGGACCTTTGGGCTCAACGCTTGGGTCCAGGCTGGTCCAGAGCAGTGCGTGGCCGCCACTCTGCACTACTTCGGGGATGAAAATGGCAGCTTCTCGTTGGTGGAGGCTCTCCACCAACTGCTGAAGGTCGCCAGCCTAAAGCCCGCCCCAGCAGATTGCAGGCTCGCACTGGTGCGAGCCTGCAAATCTGCACCAGAGCACGGGAATGGAATAGCGTGCTCCATGTTTTTGAAAGACCTCTTTCAAGCGGTCTTTCAAAAGCACGCTGGACAACCACTTCGGGTCATTCGGGAGCAGGCTGAGGTGCGGATCTACAGTAAGTAGGTCTGACCCAGTCCGCTCCCAGGTGCAGACATCCTCTCTGGAGGATGCTCTGCACCGTTTCTTTAAGCCCTTGTGGAAATGGCCTGAGTGTTCAGTGCAAACAGCTGGAACCACAGCAACAGACCTGTAGGTATACCAAGCCTCTCCCCTAAATACTCCAGTCCTTTGTCTGAGAGAGAGACTGAAAACTTTTGTATTTGGTACTCAGTCTCCAGGACCTGAACTAAGCTGAGGGAAAGTGGTAGAAGAAGAGAGAAATTAGGACATTTTAGAAGCAGCTGAAAAAGTGGGATGACTGAGGATTAATCAGAACTGTCCCTGCCAAACTGGAACAACTGGAGAGTATGATCTAGTTGTACACACTCCCTCTTTCCTATTGTGACACAATTCAGTGGCATTCCCTTCGCTTCATCAGTCATCTGGGCAAAGCAGACTTTAAACATAAAGTCTACAAAACAGTAAACTTTTTACTTCCCTGAGAAAAAATGGAAAACAGTTGCTATACAAGAGTGTTATCATTATCTCCAACCCACCCAACCATCAGGAGTTGTAGGTGAGTCAGAAGTTTCCTGTGTCTCCCTGATGTCTTGAAAAGACTGTTCTTTCAAGTGATTAGGAACAGGCAGAGCCACATTGCTATGACAAGAAAATCTGGATGTGTTGAATTTTTGCCCATGGACCATTAGGAACAGTGCAGAGCTCTCAAACTGGTGAGGAGGTTGTGACAGGCTGCTTTTCAGCCGTAATCCTATTAGGATAGGGGAGTACTAAATGTCAGGTTGAAAATCATATGTGCATTTAAAGCACTGCCATTAATCTTCAACCACTTCAATTAATGAGAATAATCATTGTCCACAAACAATGTACTTTCCTCTTTAAAGATGACCACAATAGATCCAGACAGGGAGGTGCTTTGGATTCAGATGATGTCAGAATGAAATCAGCTGGACTCAGACAATCTCCAAATTAAAGCATAGCTCCTTTGAGGTGCATGGAATCCAAATCTCTTTGTGTAAGTGTGCCTTCAAGTCAACTGTCAACTTATGGCAACCCTATGAATTTCATAAGGTTTTCTTAGGCAAGGAATACTCAAAGGTGGATTTGACAGTTCCTTCCTCTGAAATATAGTCTATAATGCCTGGTATACATTGGTAGTCTCCTATCCAGGTATTAACCAGGGGCAATGCTGCTTAACTTCCAAGATCAGGCAGGATTTGGTGCCTTTAGGGTATTTCAGAAGGACAGGATCAGTGAGTTTTTTCATACTCCAAAATTATAGCATTGCAATTCCAGCTTAACTGCCATGGCAACATCCTGTGGAATCGTGGGGTGGTTTGATGAAGCGTTAGAGCTCTCTGGCTCTAAATTCTTCTCCCAAAACTACAAATCCTAAAATTCCATACCCATGGCAGTTAAAAAGGAATCATAGTGTTATAACTGTGTCACGTGAAACAATCCAGTCTGTCTCTAGAAATGGATGCATTTCACTCTAAGCTCTTTATATAAGGAAAACACTGGCATCAATTGATATAGGAGAAGGAAAGGAAGGTTATGTACTTTTGTGATCAGCAGCTCTACCTTCTAGCCATACCGAATAGTTTTTATCCAAGCCCTTTCTATGTCACTTACTATCATTTCTTTCATTCTTCCCACATCTACTTGCCACTAAAACCCAACCATGTTACAATATAAAGATGTTTTCTGTTTTCTTTTTTAGACTAAACTAGAAATGTGCATACTCATGGCAATGCATACCCCCTAAATAGCAGCCATTATGGAAATGGTATCATCAATGAAAATGATAGCATCTTTTTCAACAGTGGAGTGAAGTCATCACAGAGCACTGAGAGAGGGGCTGTGGGCATGGAGAAATTTATTGTCAGTGAAGGAACTGACAGCAATGAAATTAACAAGGTTGCTTCTCCACACACACACACACACACAACCAAACGGGAAAAATATTTTTTCAAAAAATGTTACGGTTTTTAAAAATTTGTAATAATTCCACTCCCAAAAGTGAATAACTCTAAGGGGAGAAAATATAGATGGAAGACTACAGTATACTTCAGAGAGAATGATAATGTTTACAAATGACAAGAAAAGACTTCTTCCAATATGACACAATCACTTTCACAAATGCACTTCTGTCTTGTAGATATGGACCATGCTCCAATGATATATTTTGGTGTCCTGCATAAGCAGAACTGGGGCTTGCTTGCTTGCTCCTCCACCCCACTGCAAACACCCACTTCAGATAATTTCCCACCCCTCAGCAACAGGTTTTTAGGGTGTATGCACAGCTGCACAAGATGAGTGAGTTGCTGATTCTGAGGGAAACAGCAAGATTCTGAAGAAGTACACCACTGCATACCAACCATGAACCTCCACAATTGCAGAGATGCTCAAAACCATCTGTGTACCTCCATGGTTTTACCTCTGTGGATCCAGGAAACTGGCACAAATTTGATGAAGTAGGAAAGGAAAGTGCTAACATTCCTTTCTCACTAATTCCAGCATATCGTCAGTATACAATGTGGACCCTATGGATGCCTTTTGCACACATACATGGAGTAGAAAAGGAAATAATTCCTGTTACCACAGTTTCTAGCCCGGACTTGAGGTATATTAGATATCACTTTGATATCAATAATTTGGCCTTCTTTACCTATTCCTCTCCACGTGCTGTGAGGTCCCCCGGGCAAGCTCGCAGAGAGGCACAGCCGCTAATCGCTGTAATATTCGACACAAATACAGACAGGTCAGAAATAGCCGTCCCGCCGCTTCAGGAGACCTCAAAGCCAAGTACTCTATTATGTATGTACTCTACTTACAAAGTACTCCCTGCCCCGAGCAGGCAGCTTGATTAGACGAATACTGATCTGTCAAGCACTCTGCGTTTGCATACTGGCTACTCTATTGTCAATTTGGACTTAATCATGCTAAATTCTGACCTTTGGGAGGTTTTGTCTCCAGCTTGAAACTCATTGTTTTCCCCAACTATGGACCAGCCTGTGGCCACATTTTCCCCTATAAAAACCCCTGATTTTGAGAGCTTCTTCGGATTCATTCCCACTTCCATCCTGCCTTGCTGCCACTTTGCTTGGCGAGCCTTCCCCTCAGTCCCATGTACTGAGAACTCCATACCTCTGAACTTCTGCTGCAGACTACCCGGGCTTCAGGACAGGTGTAGTATTACCCAAACCAACAACTCCTCTAAAAATCCCTCTATCCCACTCCAACCTTTATCTGTGTGAGTGTGCTGCATACACTGTTTAATTGTATTTTAATAAAAACCACAATTATTATTTCACTTCTGTTTGCTCCTTGACTCGGCCTGACCCCGTAGACATTGGGTAAAAGGTCTTGCTCCGTTGCCCTGCCTCTCATATTGCTAGCTTGTGATCTTTGACTAATTTCCCCAACTTGTATAATTTGGAGTGCACTTAGGTGTCCCTCAAGGGACCTCCAGAAATCAGGGTAACATTCCCATTGGAATGGACAGTAGGCCCACACCATCCAGAGTCCTCTATGACACTGAGGGCCCCATGAAATTCAGCTGTGGAGTATATTATTTGGAAAAGTTACTGTTTAGGCCTACAAATCCTGGAACCCCACATCAGCACTTCTGTTTCTGCTTTCTGCAATCCCATTGATTTAAAAAATTCTGTTTGATTTCTATGGTATTTAGTCAGATTCCCCCACCTCTCATCCCAGTTCACTGTTTCTTTGCCAGCTGTAAATTGTTCAAGGAAAGAAGCAAGGAACAGAGAGACTATACTATGACAGGAGGAAAAAGAGTTTAACCTTCCTGTCTTGCCTGGGATAACTGTTCTAACACAGAATTGAGCAGATGCTGACATTAATATTTAAGTGAATGTGAAACACCAAAATCATACAAGCGCTGCAATAAACATTATCAAGACAAACACACACACATTTTGCTTTTATTACCAGAAAAGATGAATCGTTTTCCATTATGCTATTTAAGCTACATTAAGCAACTGCTGAGGACAGAGTCTTTAGGACTCAAAAGATCTTTAATTCTCCATTTTTTAAATTCAACGTTCAGTTCAGATGTCACTATTGTAAATGGGTGCTTTACAACTTCTGCTTACTGGTGAATCAATCTGTGTGTTTCTTTCTTTCCCCGTTTGTATTACTGCTGCTGAGGCTTACATGAATCACAAGACCAGGCTTGGCCTATAATCAACCACACATAATGTAATCTAGAGTTCTGTACTCTCCAGCTCTAAGTCCCTAAAATCCTGAAACCAAATGGAGGTGGTCCTATGTTGCTTTGGCCAAGGAAAGTAGGAACACCAGACCCTGAAGCCTATATGCAATTGCTAGTCTCAACCAGAACAGAGCCATGTATTTGAAAAACCAACACTTACATCGGTTCCATTGTTGTTCTAGGCCTATTCTAGATGGGATTTGTGTAGGAAATTCTCTCTGCAACCAACACTTGAATTTAAGTCTTATTCAAGGTTGATCCTCCTATTGGACAAAGCACAGCTACCATCTTAGGCAGTAGACACTGGAAGGCAGCCACAACAGCTTTCTGGAGCTTACAGCTGTTTCTTTTTGTAATGTATCTTTATAGTGGCTGCCCTAAATTTACCTGCTGCTCTCAGTTTTGGAGGAAGGAATTGTCAGTCCAATTGGAAATGGGATCAGTACGGTATCTCTAACAGCAAAATGCCTTAGGTCAATTCAGTTAGTAACTACACCAGGTCTGGCCCAGGCAGAGCTTGGAGGTAATGAATTAGAAATAATTAGTTACTGGTAACTAATTCCTTTTTCCAGCAATGTAAATACATATAACTGCATCACTTTATGACTGCAACACAGAGACAATTTCACTCCATTTGCAGTGTAATTGCAAATTTTAGTTATGCTTAAAGTCTTACTGTCCCTAATAAAGCTGCACTTCTCTTATTTAGCTTGATTAAACAAAACTTTCACTGTCTTCAATTAGATATAAATAGAGCTTTCATTGCCTTCATCACAAAATTATGGATGACCTGTCTGACACAGCCACAAATATTGTTGTGAAATTGCTTTCTGATTAGTACAAATAATAATGCTGGGTCGCACAATTTACTGTTCTCTCGCTCTCTGCCTCATTTTCTCAAATTTAATGAGGTGGGGCAAAAATAGCAAGTGAAAGTTTTCCATATCTTTATGAGGAAGAAAATTCTAGTGTTTTTAGGGGGGACTGTTAATACCAAATGGAGGTGGGCAGAGGCTTAAACTGGGAGGTTAGTTCATTTACAAAGAAGCTACTCCACCACTTCCAGCAGCAACAAACCAGTAATGAAAGTCCTACAGAAAGGTGTAATGGGAATGGTGAAACATCATGACATTGTCGTCCTCCAGGGTCACTGTTGGGGAGGAGGAACAGATGGCTGTCCCACTCTCAGAATGTCCACAAAGGATGCCTATACTCATGAGAAGAGGAACTCATGTATGCTTGAAAGGAAAAAGCCAACTTTACAATCCCAACATCATTTTTAATACCTTTCTAATAATATTTTATATGAACTGTAAAATAATACATTTTGTGCAACTATATGTTTCATTGCAGTAAATATTACATGCTTCTAATGAGATTTAAAATAAAAGAGATATAATTATAGAAGCAATTCTAGGCAGCCCTGTTTGTGCAGCCTGTTTGTCTATAAGCTTTGATCTGCACAATTGAGACTTTTTTGCTTTTGATAACATAGTATGCTCACCAAATAACCAAGGATGCAGTTCATATGTTTGGCCTTGTTCAAACATTTCAAATATTGCTTTTCTGTGGTATCTGACAGCTTGGAATTGGTATCAAGAGCTATCTTAAGAGAAGAAAAAGTATTTTTAAGTAAATTACATGTCTTGCAGACAGAGAAGTGTCGGCTACAGCTATGGGACTAAGACAAAGAATGTAAGATGAGGAGGGCTCATGGCTAAGAATACCAGTCTAGGCAAAGAATCCATAGAAAAGACAAGATAAAGAGGGAACATTTCAAGCTACCTATTTCTATCTTTTTTGCCCCGTGAAGGGACATATTTGCTTATGCAAGTGTCATTGTGTGGCTCCACTTCCAACACCAGTATCATCCAACTGACCAGAGTGTTCCTATGGCTTTATCCATTTTCAGGAAATAGTCAAAAGTGTTACTTATCAAGTGAGAATTTGTACAAGTAACAAATCAATGAATATGCGACCATAGTCATCCAAATTGCCATGAACTATTCTATGAGGAAGATTTTAAAGCATCTGAACAAAAGCAACTGGGCTTTCTAGTTAACCTAAAACAGCGTGAACTACATCATTAATTGAACTAGTCTACAGATTATGAAGGAGCTGCATTGAGCTCAAAATATTAGAAATCTGCATCTTACCCCCAAATAAATTCAGAATGTTGGATATCTCCTTTAAATATCAGAATAAAACCTGGAATCGATTCACAAGTCCACTAACATAGAAGTCACTAGCTGCTACTGAAGTTATGCTTGGAGAACTCTCTGGGACATTCTGGCTTTTACTCAAGGTGAGAGGTACACAACAATTGAGAGTCTTTGGACATATGTTATAGCCTTTTTTTTTCCTTTTTCTTTTTCTTTTTGCTACTATCCATCTTCTACATTAATTAACCCTTGTGATATTTGGTAAAAACTAAAAATCTTCTTTTCACACAAGTGACTTGCTCTATTCCCACCTGTCTTTTAGTTGACAGGACACTGATTGGGGCGGGGGGGAATTGTGCATCTCAGAGGCTATGTGCAGCCTTTCAAGCTCTTCTTTTAAAAAGCCAGTGGTTTTATCCATTATGATTTCCAAATCATAGCATTCAATTAATGGCATCCACAAAAAGCTGCTCTCCATCCTCTTCTCCTTGCCCTTCTCTTTCTCTCCCAGTCCATCTTCTCCTCCAGACAGCCATCAAAGAAAAAGAAGATGACAAGGAAGACAGTGATGGTAGCACTGAGGGCTTTAGCGTGTTCTGCTTTCTCCTGAAAGAAGAAGAGAAGCTGCAAGGCAACCAGCTTTTTTAAAAATGTCCCTCATCCTCCCAGGACTCCTGAGAGCAATGGCATGGGAAATTGCCTGTGCAATTTCCCCTTCTGCAATTATTTTTTTGCTCCCAGGACTCCTAGGAATTGTGCATTGTGCAGGGCATTTTTTTTTTTTTTTTTGTAAAGAGCCAGTAGCCATACACTCACTCCTCTTCTCCTTTTCCTTTTTGGCCACTGAGAGGAGGAAAGTGGAATGTTGTCACTGGTGCTTTCATTGATACTTCTGTCCTCACTGGTGGTGGTGTTTTTCCTCCTCTTATGGGTAGATAGGAAAATAGGTGCAGCCTGCTGATGAAGGGAAGTAAAATTAGTCCTCTGACTGTGCCCACCTGTAAACTAAGTGAATCAGGACTTGGATTAAGATTAAACTAATCTTACATTCAGCATTGTGTATATGTTATGTCAGCCAGCATCAAACGAGCAAAACACATGCAAAAATCAGATAAAATTCAGAACTGGGAAAACATAATTTTGTTAAGGTATGTTTTTGTCTTTTACAGAAATTGTGTGGCTCAAAAATCTGTCTTAGACTTGTCCACATCTTTGCAGTTTCTAATTGCATACAGCTAAAATGGGAATCATTGTCAGAAAACATGTTAATATCCAGTACAGAAATATTTTCCTTTTAAGAAATTCTCCCTCTAGAGAGTTGCCAACTGTGGAATGAAACCACTCTTCAGAATGACGACCTTGCCCTCACTCTGAAAAGCCTTTGTGATGATGTCATTAAGCCAAACTTGACTCATGATTGGTGTCCTAATCTTATTGCACCAGCTACATTATTTCTCATTGGGTAGGAATGCTAAATTCAGGAGGAAGAGACCTTTCTTTCAATCTGATCAACTTTACAGGCTGATTTATGGGAACATGAGAAGACCTTCTCACTAGCTGCTACTGGGACCTAGAACTACCTCCTTCTTCCTGGGAGGATAAGTTTTCTCTTCCTTTTGGTCCTGTTTTTGGCAGGCATACCTACCTTGGTGATTCAGAAAATGACTTTATAATAGAAAAGCCAACTGTAAAGTAGCCCTGTTGAAATATACAGGCTCTTGGGGACACATTCTAAAAAGTGTTAGTAGTAGGGGGTGTCCATTCCTACCTACAGTGTATCCACTTGTAAAATAGTGCATCAAAACTTCTGGTGGCTGCTTCTGAAAGAGTACTGGGTAAAGATCTGAGCAGGGATACCATAGTTCTGCAGTAGTAGAAATCCATGATATAAATGTCTGAAGTAGTTGGAGTTACTGACAGATGGCCAGTAGGGTTGCTTTCAGATACTTTGGCACAAAAGCAGGAACCAGGGCTTTCTTTCCTGAGTGTGTGTGTGTGTGTGTGTGTGAGAGAGAGAGAGAGAGAGAATGGGATATACCTGACCTCTGCATTGTATGATGTGTGACCACCAAACCAAATGCTAACAACCTGGATTTCACTTCAGTGGCCTGGATTTCACTTTGTTCATGCCTCTTTTTATTTACACATGGAGTGTCCTGCTATAGAGCCCACTGAATACAATTTATTCCCTGAGGTAAATAACAACATGTTGCTTCTCACATTTCATCTCCAAGGCTAACTGGATAGGCAGTTGAATCTTTCTTCAGTCCTGGTGATGGAGGTGTATTCTCCTACACACAGCAGACTAGCAGAATAAGCTGCATGGCATGCTTTCCCTTTACACCTAGCTGTCATCTCCCAGCATCAACTATCTGAGGTGATTGCCTCATGGTACCTAATGGTAGGGCCAGCATGCCTAGTATACTGAGCTTCATTTTTGGACCTGTCTTGAAATACTAAACTGAAATTTTGAGCCATCAAAAACAATCCTGATTCAAACACACTTTTGAGTGCACACTAGGTTTTTCTCCATGCCCACCAAAAACATTTGGTAAATGATCTGGCACTCCAGCTGCCACCATTGTAAAATACAGGTATAAAATACACCATTGTAAAATACAGGAATTGTACAGGTCTCCAGATGTTGCTGAACTGCAACTCTCAGCATTCTTCATCATTGGCTACGCTGGTTAGTGAGTTCAACAGTTGCAGTTCAGCAACATCTAGAGGGAAGCTTAATTTCCACTTCAGTTGTAAAAAAACAAACAAACACACAACCCAAGATGTTTTAGTCATAACAACACATGAGAATTTACGTAGCTAAGAAAGAGCACCAAAAGTTGAAGAGAAAACGTGAAAAGAAGGACTGGTGACAGTAATAGGGCTTTTCAAACCTGAATGAATTTACGATGTTAAGGATGCCATATGGTTCTCTGAACTGGGGGATTTTTTAAAAGACAAAAATTAGATTTTAGAATAATTTGATAGCCCATGTTTCTATACAGCTGGGAGGATAATTGATGATTTATTTATAGCATTGCTACAGTATTCGTTTCCAAGAAGCCTGGACGTCTCAATTTTGAATATTTTTTAAACAGAATTTGAAAGCAGAAGGACATTATTGAATGAATAATTAGTCTTTCTGCAGGAGAATATTAAAAGAAATAAAGCACCCTGATGATTACAGAAGCAGTAATCAGCAGAACTCAAAACAATTGACAAGTGTGAATTGCCTCTACTTGTTATGCAATGCCTCATAAATATGTACCCAAACAGCTAGCAGAATTTTGCTAAAATGCCATTGTTCCTTATTAGGAGAACTTTAAAGCTGAAAATACTTAAAAGTGAAAACAAATAAAGCACCAAAATGTTGAATACTGCTCAAGAAACAGATGGTACAAATGTAATATATGGAACTGACTGCAAGGGAAAGAATGGTGAATATATACAATTTGAAGAGGTGCTACAGAACATAAGTGATCACCTCTTGATAGGGCTGGATTTTTAACCCCTAGAAATTTTAACCTCTGATATCTGCCATAGGCCACACTGGGAAAAAGAGAAAAGGAGAGAAGAAAGGGGAAGGAAACAAATGAGAAAACAAAAACCAAAGTGATTTTCTATTCACTTCCAGTTTCTTTTTTCAAAGTTTGAGGATGTGTGCATGGCATTCCAGCCTGCCTAAATTAAAAACTAAAACTGCCACTTCTTTTCATAAAACATTTTACAGTGTAGCAGGCTTGGCATTGTAACCAGAGAATTAAGTTAAGAAATGGGTAGAAGGGACGGATGTAGGTGAAGTGTCAACCCAGCAGATTGCTGAGCTTGTCAAGGCTACCTCAGGCGGGGAAGTTCTTGCTATCCCCGTATAAGGGTCACGATGTACTGAATGTTATTTTCTGGAATGAAAATATGGCTAAGTGAGGGAGGAATTGCGAATGTGCTGTGTTGCGAGATTCAAAGGGGGGCGGACTGAAGAAAGTGAAACTTATATGCTGTGTGTATAAAATAACTGTGTAACCTTGCTTCGGGGCTTTTTGGCTTTTTGGGATGACCCAGCCAGAGCCCGCGCGTTAAATAAATTTACTCTTTTTCCAACTCTCTGGTCTCCTTATCTTTGAGTGCCTGCAACAACAGCATGGAGTGTGTGAAGCACCACCAGGGTCTCTGCCCAGCCTGACACCTCTTGATTCTGATTAACCTTTATTAGGCATACTACAACATATACATTTACAATAAAACTTCAACAATCATTTTTAGAAAATTTAAGCCATAAGTTTGTTGCCTCCACCAGAAAGCTGGCCATTAGCCTAGTAATATGCGGATTATGATCTTCCAATAAGTATTCCACTGATAACCTATCCAAACAGATAGTCCTTTCCAAAAACCTCCTTAACAACTTTTTCCTTGGAATTATATACAATACAATATGATGCAGAACGTCAGGAGCTTGCGCACAATGACATATATGATTCAGAAAAGGGGTCTGTAGATATCTACCCTTAGTCACATTTGAGGGATGTACATTCAACCTTGCAAGTAGAAAGGCCTTCCGTGACACCAACAAATCACCAGGACTGAAGAAAATAATCCGGAATCCTACCCTGCAAGGGGGGAATACCGAGCATCGACGGGGAACAAACCCTAGGAGGTGTTGGATATGACAACTGATATTCCCTCTCCACAAGGCAGGCCCTGATAGTTTCAAGACATTCCTTTTTGGTTGATAAGAGGAGCGAATCCATATTTAAACCCATAGACATTATTTTGCTTTCATAAAATGTAGCCCACCTGGTGTAGTAAACGTCTGATTGAAGGAAACATAAAAGGCCAGATCTATTAGGCCTAAAATGAATCTTAAACCAAGATCTATAAGTCATCAGCCAAGCTTCAGTTTCAAGAGAATTCAAGCCCAATTTTGCATAAAGAGTCAGATGGTGTACACATGGGGGAACAGATAATATTCTCCTGAAAACCCCTCCGATGGCTGTCCCCTCACGAAGCATTATACGGGAGGTGGAAAGACCCACAAGACAAATGGTTACGGTATGAAAACATAGTGACAGAAAAGTGAGATCAGGAATGTAAGCTAAAATCAAGAGAAGAAATTGAGGTGGAGGGATTTAAATGTCATTGGTTCCTGCACAGACAACTGAAAGAAAGATTCCAAATGGACAAAAACCTAGAGGGAATTGAATCAGCGATGAAAGAAGACATATTTGGCAAACTAATACTCGAATCAAAGAAGCAAACGATATCTAAGTTGTATAAATTAATTCTGGAGGGAGAGTTAGAATCTGAACAAATAAAAGTGGTTATGGTGAAATGGTCTAAGAATATAGGCCATGAAATTCAACTTGAACAATGGGAGAACAGTTGGAAAGACACAATTAAATTCACGGCAGCCCAAAAGCTGAAAGAAAATTACCTCAAAATGCTTTACAGATGGCACTTGGATCCAGTAAAACTAAGTAAGATATATAAAACAAAGGAAAACAAGTGCTGGAAGTGCGGTAAAGACAATGGTACCTTTTTTCATCTATGGTAGACCTGTGAGAGGGCAAAGACCTACTGAAAAGAAATCCATGGAAAAATTACAGCAATTCTGCAAACTAATTTACCATTAATACCAGAATTATTCTTATTGAACATGACACAGAAAATAGAGAAGGAAACCAAAAGAAAACACTGGAGAGTCATTCTTTACATGATAACAGTGGCGAGACTAATCTATGCACAGAACTGGAAAAACAAACATATACCCCAAATAGCGGAATGGATGATAAAAGTGACTGAAATGAAGGAAATCGACAGATTAACAGGGACAATCCAAGGAAGAATGCAAAGTAGACATGAAGAAAGTTGGAGGATAGTAGACGAATATAATGAAACAGAGGGACCTAAGAATGAGGAATAAGGGAAGAAGATTCTCAAAAATTAGTTATAATGACGGTGGTACAGAAGAGTAGAAAAATAATAAAGGGACGACAGGAGGTTAAGAAAGAATAAGACAAGGGGGTAGGGAAGATATAATATACAAACATATGTATAAAAATGTTGGTTCAAGAGCGAATGTAAACAAAAGTAAAGGGTAAACCCCGGAATGGGGAAGGTAAGAAGAGAAACTTTGAAACTACGAGAGAAATGGAACTAGGTGATGTCAAGGAAGTAAAATTGAGGAAACTTTGTTCTTTTTAAGAAGAAATCATAGGCAGCAAAAGAAATGTGTGAGAGAGAAAATGAATGGAAAGAATGAAAGATGAGAAGAAGAAAGTAGAAATTATGCAAACCAGAGATGGTATGAAAGGGAAGTATGTATGCATGTATGTAAGGTAAAGTAATGAAGACAGAAAAGAATTTCAGGAGGCTGAATGGTAGAATACAACAGGAAGGAGACATAATTGAAAGAAGAATTATGGGAGGTAAGCAGGATGGATGTTTCACTGTTTATTTTTTATTGTGATGTGTTGGGATTTTAATGAGTAATAAAAATTTGAATAAAGATTATTAAAAAAAATTCTCCTAAAAAAAGTGTCTGCAATCGTTCAATCTTCTTATTAAAGGCTGGAATCCAAGTGAATATACTATAAAGTAATTGTGGTCTTAATTTGGTTTTATAAATTTTTAAGGCCACCAGGATATCCTGGTTGCCTTTTTTATAGTAGAAGGATTGTACAACAGGCAAAGCTCTTTTCCCTGCCAGAATTACCTTATCTCTCTGTTTGTACCAGTGCCAATTAAAATGGAAAAGGACACCAAGGTAAACATACTTCTTGACCTGTTCGATTGTCTGTTTACCAACCTTCCACATTCTCGGGACAAATCTCTTAGAAAATATCAGTATTTTGGATTTATCAGAATTTACCTGCAAGTGAAATTTATCACAATATTCAAAAAAATCTTTTCAGGGCTCTTACCAAACCCACCTGAGACAGGGACGGTAACAATGTATCATCGGCATACTGAAGTACAAATAGCGGCCGATTACCCAGTGAAGGTGGGTGCAAATCTACTGTGGCCATAAAGGCAGGTAGATCAGCCACAAATAGACTAAACCGGTGAGGAGCCAGCACACATCCTTGTCTAACTCCTACACCTGAGTAGATGGGGTCTGTTAATAAGCTGGTTTCAGAAAATTTCACTCTGCACTGATTATTTGTATGAAGTTGGCTTAAAAGAAACAACAGTCAGGGATCTATATTAAGCTTACCAAGCTTGTCCCATAGTAAGGGCTGGTGAATTGAATCAAAAGCAGCTTTCAGATCAATAAAAGCTGCGTACAGTTTGCTTCTAGGGCGCAATATGTATTTATTTACAAGGAATGAGAGCACTATTGTATGATCCTCAGTGGACATGTGTCTTCTACATCCCACTTGCTCTGGACCAATCAAAGCCAGGGCATTCATCCAACTCAATAATTTCAGATCTAAATAACTGGCATAAAGTTTGCCCACTACTGAAAGAAGACTTATTGGGCAATAATTGCCAGGGTTCCGTCTATCCCCCCTTTTAAAGATAGGAATTATGATGGAATCCTTCCAGTCAGCTGGAATCTCACCAGAGTTATTTACAAGAGTAAATAAATTAGCCAATGCCTTTGTCCATTGCTCAGGGTGATATTTCAAAATTTCTGCCGAGAGGCCATCATATCCTGGGGATTTACCAGATTTTAGTTCGAGGATCAACTGATGCACCTCATCGGCTGAAACTGAGCTCCATAAATTAGGAGGGTTTTTTATTAGTGGATTACCCTCGGATTGTTTGGGTTCTCATTTTATCAGTAAAATAAAAAACCCAAGTCAAGGGGGGTATAGTAGGAGAAACCAGAGAGTTCTCATTCTTCATATGTTTCCTAACCACCACCCAAAAGGTTTTCGCATCTTTGGATTTCAAAGCATTATCCAGAGACGTCCAATTTTGCTAGGAAAATACCTTCCTTTTACCCTCCACCAATTTAGAATATTCTTTACGGGCCTTGTAATAGGACCCAAGATTAACCACCAGATTGGCCAAAGCCTGATGGAACATTTGTCTTAACTTTTGTTTCCAAATAAGACAACTTTTGTCAAACCATGTTCTTTTATATGTTTAGGGGGATAAGAGGCCTTATTTTGAAAAATAGTCACAATATCTTTATATGCCAACAAGGCATCGTCTATCCTAGTGCTAATAGTTAAAACATTAAAACAATTTAAAACCCGCACATCCTTAAAACTATTGCTAATAAAATCTTCCATTTTAGGATCCCAACGTATACGCTTCATTCTCTCATATCTATGGAGAGTTAAATCACTCCTAAAAGGTGAAAGCACTGATTCAGATAGATTAAGGGAAACACATAGAGGTACATGGTCACTTTCTGTCCTATGACAGATATCAAAATCGGCAATTAGACTCAACAACTCAGGACTGATTATTACATAATCGATAGTACTTCTCCCAATGGGTGAAATATATGTAAAACCATCAGTTTTTGGGAACCTTTCAGAGCCGTTTAATCTTAAAAAGGTGTTGCTAATACAAAGATTGATCAGGAATGACCCATTATTATTAACTTTTAGATCCTTGCCAACACGGGGACGATTTAAGGGAAAGGGTGACAAGTCTGGATCAATCATGAGATGTTCACAAAGAAAATCATTAGAGGGCCCAATTCTTGCGTTAAAATCACCCAATAAAATGCACCTCAAAGAAACGTACCTATTGGTACGTTTATCTTCAACATAGCTAAACAGTTGGTCCCAGTAAGTGGCTAGATTAGGCTAGATTAGGCTCTTTAGTACTAGAGGGAATATAAATATTAAGCAAAACTATCTTGTCATTTCTTATTTGCAAAGAGAGAGCCTACACTATTGGTACACAGGGTGGCAATACTGAAACAGCTGGAAAGTTTTAGAAGGGACCTATGTAACTTGTGGCCCACACCTAGAGGAAAGAAAGATAAGGTTAATAGGGAAGAGGATAATTAGAGCAACTTATAAAATAATTGCATATGTCAAAATGTCTCTTTTTGGCATGCAAGAAGAAACTGCAATTCACTGAAAAGGGATCAATAATGAGAAAACAAGAGAAACCAGTGCCATCATTGCAAATAAAATCTTTGTTGTAATTTCATCCATGCTTATCTCAATAAACCTCACTTTACATGTTGGGACTTACCATAGTTGTGTGCCTAGGACATTGGCTACCTAAGTGACTAATTGATTTTAATGGACATTTGCCCCTACCATTCTGTCAGGGAAATGTCAGTTTTAATTGATTGGGTGGTCAGTACAACCAATCATGCAGCTCTCAAAAGCCTTTTTATTGTACAGTGGCCAATGCCATTTCAATAGCACTCCCTTTTCCTGCTCTTGTTGACGAGAAATCCTCACAGCAACACATAAAACACACACGTACAAGGGGGAAAATAAATTAATTTGAAAACTGAATAAAAGGTAAACCTGAAAGATTGCCTCAAATGGGATTTCTTCTTGCTTTTGTTACTGTAATGTATCAATCTAGTCCATAATTTTTTTAAAAAAAAACCCATTGGAAATGAAGGCAGTAAGGACGGAGAACACACAGAGTATACCAAAGGCTTTGTAAACCTATAAAGTAAAGCCATATATCACAAGTCCTATGTAGGTGTAAGCTTTTCCCACAGAGATATAGTACAGTGAAAGAGTGGGACCACACCTTCCTTCTGTGCCCTTGAAGTCACATGTTCCACTGTCCCCCTGTACTACACAGGTATGATTCTCTGTTTTCCATGCATTTAGCAAAGGCATAAAAGGAGATGCAGTTCTGCTTGCATAAGCTCCTCCAAACAATGAGGAGTCTTATAAATGGAGGGGAATTTATGATGGTGCCTTTTGCTTTCTGCAGTTTGAAAGCACACAAACCCTCATATATTCTCACAACATGAAGCCAATGAATTGGTACAGCCAGCTTTGGTCCTTCCTGAATTGTACAGGTCAGCATACACAAAATGCCATCTTCATAAATGGGAGGAACAGAATTTGAGCAAGACTTGCTTCTTTAGTTTTGTGTGGTTGTCTAGCCTTATTTACTCATTTTCCATGTCAAATCAACACATGAAGAGCAGAATACACTAAACCCATCCCCTCTTTCTTTGGTTCCATAGCTCTCCTCATGTGGAGAACTGTGATTCTGAACAGTATATCTTTTTCTATGTGTGGATGTTCTCCATTTGACTGGAATGCTGGTTTTGTTTTGTCTTGTTTTGAACTGGTTCCCAGTTTCATGGAGAGACACACAAAGTTTTATCCGTTTGATCTACATTTTCTGATAAAGCAAGTTCATTCTGATATCTACTTCTGCTTCTTTATCTCTTTCATCTTCTGTTGTTTATGCATTGTATCTTGGACAAGAATTTCTGTTTGAACATCACTGCCCTTGTTCCTTTTTCTGCCTCCTGGGCTCCATCTTCAAGTGTTAACAGGCCATTAGCCTTCATAAGCATGTATGGTTGTTACAACATAAATCAGATGAGGGTCATTACCTGTATATTTAGCTTTCTTGTTATTAAGAAGGCCTTATACTACAATTAGGGATAAGCATTGCTCTGTAATTCCCTTTTTTGATAGCTTTGTGAAAGCCCATAAAGGGCTTGCATCTCATAATGTTAACTAAATGCGGAAAGGTGAGACCCAGCCCAGCATGATTTTGCACTGCTTTAAGGATTCCCTTCTTCAAATTATGCTGATCAGTTTCCAAAGTTTGAATGGGGCAGATTATTTTTCACTAGCCTAGGGTCTAATATGGTTTTTTTTAAAAAGACCTTCAAATAAGAAATGCAGATTTCAACAACAATAAAAAAAGCCATGTTCAGTGCTATAATGTGTTGGAGGCATATGCACATTTTTATCTGAGTAACACTTCCACCTGAAGCAGAGGGACATGGAAGATGCCCCCCAAAATGACACACTAAAACTACATTTTCTCCCTTGCCTCCCCCTCCAAACTCAGTAACATGTAAATATATCTTTCCATGTTGTGATATCATTGATTTATGGTTTTCTTCAGTCTATCAGATGAACAAATGATATGGATGTGAAGGAAATACACTATAAAATAACCTCAAAAGAGCAAAAACCAAACAAACAAATATAAAATTGGATTGTAACATGGAGGTAATTTTTTCTATAGGCTCTGGATTAATATAACGCTTCACCTTCTCAGGAAAAAAAGGACAGTATGCAAACAAATACTAATCAGCAGTAGCAGAACATGTTATAAACCAACCTGGACACAGAATGCTTTTCGAAAGCACAGAAATTCTGGATCATTCTGACAACTACTATGTCAGACTACACAGAGAGCCCATTGAAATCCATAAACACATGGACAATTTCAACAGGAAAGAAGAAAACTCTGAAAGTAAACAAGATTTGGCTACCAGTACTGAAGAACACAAAAATCAAGACTCAAAAATATGCCAATGAACACCACTCAGTCTCTGGAGCTCCCTCTACAGGGCATAATACAATGGGTTGCTAATGTACTTAATGTACTGTTATGCATATCCCCTGACTAACAATACGCCCTGAGGGATATTCCATTTAACAATAGGCCATCACACAGGCCAACTGTAGCACATGCAAATTGTCTCCTCCCACCCAGGGACTACACAAGTATATATACTTTGTCTCACTTCCATGCCACCCGATCCTCTGAAGATGCCAGTCATAGGTGCAGGCAAAACATCAGGAGAAAATGCTAATAGAACATGGCCTCAAAGCCCAGAAAACCCACAACAACTTATGGATTCTGGCCGTGAAAGCCTTCGACTTTACATTAAATACTAATGCATTGCGGAAATGAAGCAAACCAGGAGACAGGCAATAGAAGATGTATTTATAAATTTGGGTAAGGAACTCCTGAACCTCCAGATGTTTTGGATTTCAGTTTTCCAGAAGTCCTAGTCATCATGTCTTATGACAAAGAAACACTGATGTAGAAATCTAAAACATCTGAAGGGATAAAGATTTCTTAGCCATAGACAGAGGTGATGAGAAGATCTTTCTTTTCTTCATCTTGGGCTGTTGTTACTTTCTTAATAGCTTCAGTTAGCCAAAGGAGGTTGTTGAGTTTTCTTATATGAACTTTTTTATATGAGCATTTTTTTTAATTGTCCTATTTCAGTGAGAAGTACCAGTCACATTAGGCCATACCAAAAAAAAAAAACCCTTGAAAAGTCATCTAATCTGACAATTTCAGAATCTAAATATTCAGTCGCCATGGGTGGGCAAGTATCCCTGGAAAATCACGAAAACCTATGAAGCCATTTTTGGCAGATGTTTTCCATTTATGTCAATATGATGTATTTCCTTCATTGATGTGCATGACAGGAAGTCATCTGAAACCCCTGGGGGATACCACTGCCCACTGTTTTAGAGTCCAGACCCAAACTATATATCTTTTTCACCTTCTGGCTGCACATGTTCTCAGAACTAGGCACAGCATTCTATTTCTCTATTTCTATTTTGTTTCCCTTAAGAACAGATAAGGAAATCTATTATGTACTTTTTAAAAATACCTTGCTAATAATCAGTTAGAGAAGTAGGAAATGAGTTAGAGAAAGCTAATCAATGGTTGTTCAGGTTTCAGTTTCCATTTACAGGTGAGGCCCTTTTCACACACAGTTTCTTTTGTGAGAGGCCTCTTGAGCGTCGCGTAAATGGGAGCAGCGGTCCGTACGATGCACTCCCATTTACGCGATGCTCACAAGCCTAAAGCGGGCAGCGCACTGATTTTTTTATTTTCGGCTCTAAGCCAAAAATGCTGTGCAGTCGCGCAATGCTCCTGGGGTCCACGCACACTTACCTGCCCTGCGGTACGTCGTCCCAGGCGCGCTGATCGCGCTTCCTCCCCCAGCGCAACCTACAGCTCCCAGGCTGCACTTCGGAAGGAAGGGGTGGGGCAGTTCTGTGACCAGGAAGCCAGCTGTGGGACAAAGGAGCAGCGAAGAGAGCGCCTCGCGCAAGAACCTGCTTGTGCGAACGGCACCCCCCACTTCCGCGATAAGGTAACGTGTGGAAAAGGCCTGAATTATGCAGAATTTTAAGAATGATGTGTGGGAAGGACTACTGAAATGCACATTACTGGCACAAATACATTCCAGGGGAATATGGGGCTGTTGCTCATGTGTTATTATTCTTATTTTCATACATCATGAGGAGGGGGAATGCTTAATCACTGAAATGGTTTTGTTATACATTTTCACAGCTCATGAGCTGTAACATATTTTTCCACTTTGTGAAGGAGGAAAAGAAGAAATGAAGAGATACAAATCAATGGTCTCAATCCTATCCCACTAGTAGCAGCTGGCCACTAATGCAATGGGTGTTTCCCCCCACCTTGCCTTCTTCAGCCTTCTGTAAAGCAATTCTGTCTCACTTTTGTGACACCTTGTAGTGTCCATCTTCTATCATCCTGTGTGCATGTAACTTTCAAGAAGCTATCCCAATAGAACACGATGTTCAGTGGTTTCTTGTTTGTGAATTGTTCACAAATGAGCAAAGATTGTCCTCATTAGTGAAAAATGCATTTCAGGTGTGGCTTGAGCATCCCAGTGCTAGAATATTTAGGCCTGGAAGGATTCCGATTGGTCAACAGAGCTCACTTGAGTAGCAGCCAGTTTTTTGCTGTACAGTTAAGCATCTTTTCCTGTATTCTCTTCCTGGATCCTTCATTATGTCTGGGCTGGCACTATGGTTTCAAGTTTAGCCTTGCTAATAAGTCCATGCTTGGTAAGGTTGCCAGGTGAAATGAGGGACAGGGTTCCTACACCTTTAAATGGCTGCGTAGAAGAGAGAATTGCAGCACCTGCACAAATATTAAACTTACAGAAACCCTGTCCCTTCACTCACTTGGCAACCCTAACATAGCTTATATGTCTGGTCTATAGGAGAGCTAGGATATTTGGCTGTTTCAAGTTTGCCAAATGGTTCTCTGTTTTCTTTGTTTGCTTTATCTATACAGTCTATACTCAGTCTATTTTTGTAAATATTTTTGCCTCCCATTGTTCTGGCTTGAAACTCATGGAACAGAGGGTTCAAGGTTCAGGGTTTTGTCCCTTTATGACCAAGGTGCTCCACAGGCATTCTGTAAAGCCTAGATTTCTCCTAGTTCAGACTAAATTGCACAGAAGAGAAGACACATCTCTACCTTGCAGGACTGTCATTGATCCTGGTTACTTTATCACAAGATAACCTGGAAACCTTCCATGCAATCAAAATCAATCAAAAAGCTATTCCAGAGGCTTTGCCAGTCCTTGAGAGCCGGTTATAGATACTTAGTAAGAACCAAGTCCCACAAAATTTAATAAGCCTACCTTTCAGATAGATGTGTGTAGGACTGCAGCTTTAATTCATCGATTTCACTAAGGATTGGAAAGCTAATGAAGTAATAAATAACTAAAAGCAAAATAACATAAACCTGTTTATTGTAAAATGAGCATATGTATGTAGCTTTGCACGTGTAATTTTGAATTAGTACCAAAAAGGCAATAAAACGGGTTTGAGTATAGTATTGGACACAACCCTGGAGACCAGAGTTCAATTCCCCACTCAGCCATGGAAACCCACTGAGTGATCTTGGGCACATCACACTCTCTCAGCCCCAGAAATCTTAGGGTCTGCATAAGTGAAAAATGACTTGAAGGCACACAACAACAGCAGAAAATATATTGAAGGGATGATAATAATAATCAGTACAGCTCAGGTATTAGTTCATTCATAGAGACTCCATGTTCATCATATTACCATTTAGTATGGGTTTAGAAAGCCTCCTTTATGTGCAAGCTGATGAGAAGAAATGATTTCGAAAGTATAACACAATTGCCATGTCTATTTCATCTCTTTCTCCAACTCATTTTGTGATAATCATGAATGTCACAGAGATGCTGCAAAATAACTATGAAATGCTGTCCACTATTAGTATTTTAATAAATCTGCTATTTTACAAATGCATAGAGAGTCATTTGCCACAATAATCCAATTTAAGATGGTTTCCTATAGGGAGCTACATGTTAACTGATTTTGCCTTCCCCATTATCAAGCCCATCAGTGTTGGACAGCAGAGTCTAATCTAAATTGAAAAGTAGCCCTTGATTGAAGAGCGAAAACATTGAATGACTACTGTGATTACTGCGCCACATGTAGCAAAACAAATCCCCCCTCCCCTCAGTTGTACAAGCATATCTATAAAGGCCAAGTTGGATTATGGAGAACTGAGACAGGTGGAGATTACACAAAAGTCATTGGGAGAAAAAAAATACAGATACAGATTCCAAATTGTACAGTGTGCTGTTCTTACACTGCTTACAGATGGAAATGGCTGAGAGAGCCTGTTGTGTCGCTAATATACTTGTGTGGTTAACAAAGGTTGTCTCTTCCTATAATTTAGACCCATTCCAAGTAATTGAATTTCTGTGAGCAATTCTGTGAAACATTGACAAAAATAATCATGCATAAAAAATGTGTGCAAAGTTTCTGCGTAATCTTGTTTGGTAAACATGTCACAGAAGAATGGCTTCCCCTGAAGAATACATTGACATCTGCAAGTCAAACAAGTCAAAATCCAGGAGAGGAATATTTGCTCTTGACATGGCATATTCATGAGCTGATTCATACGAGCCTGTCATCTTGATATTAACAAACAAATGAAAACTTCAAAACTGGCTTTTCTGTTTTTTTAAAAAAGAAAACCTGACATAGGTAAATCAGGAAAGCACAGCAGGATGCACAAATTTCCCACTGTTGGAACTTTTGGAAATACTCCTCAGTTCAGACAATTGTTTTGAATCTAGTCTACCACTTAGTTTTCATTTTGAGGATAAAATAAGTAACTGTCAAGAGGCAGAAAAGCTGAAGTGATCCTGTGAGCTTGAAGAATAACAAAACACCATTTTTCTCCAAATCAAGTCTCTATAGAAGGAGTTGAATACTTTGTCTAGAGAGAAACCCACATTCAAAATGCCTTCTTTCCATCTCTATCGAACCTAAACAGCATCAAGATTCACATAGACTTCTGTAATGTACATCTGCACTAGATCTGCACTTAGAAGCCCCCTTTTGGATGCAGATTTCCATGGCTAATTTATGGTAATCAAGTTCAAGGCTAATTTCTATATACATGCAAGTTACTATCACAGCAACCCATGTCATAGTAATTCAGACTGTCTCCAGATGGTTAAAAGTCTCTAGAAGTCTGAGGGTTTGTTCCTGCACAGTTTTATTTTGGGAACACATATGACACTTTCCACATTCTGAAGTATTTCCTAGGAGCTCCCAGAATTACCAAAGACTTTTTATTCCCATTCCCATTCTTCAAGTCAGTTTAAATTAACCTCGTTCTTGCTAAAACGAAATGTATTGGTTACCTGCCTGTGTGTTTTGATTGTCTCAGACTGAGTAAAGATGGACACCAAGTAAATACAACTATTGTTTCCAGAACATAGATTCAACAGAGGTCAAGGGGGAAAGGAATGTTAGCACTAAAACAAAATGATCCTAATGCTTAACTAGTATATTTCTAAAGCATTTTAGCATTTTGACTGACAAAAAAAAAAAAGGCTTATTGGAAATTGGTGAAAATCAATTTCTGAAATGTTGGTCGAAACTGAATGTGACACATGATCAATGAAACAGGGAGGGGGAAGGAAACCCAATATACATCAAGAAAGGACTGGATACAAGCCCATTAATATGCAGGCAAAATCAAATCAGGAAGAACTGGAAGCTCTCAGTACTTTGAGGCAGTCCAAATGAGCCTCCACTTCATGTATTACCTTCACTAAGGCCCTTTCCACAGCTTAGCTTTTTTGGCACTGCGGTACAGGGATCGCGCAAGCAGCATCCAGGGAGAGGCTCTCCCATCCCCGCTGCTTCAGCTCCACACGAGCTGCCTGCTCCCAAGCAGGCAGTGCAAGAGCCGTGCCTCTTCCTTCTGCAGCACAGCCTGAGAGTTTCCTAGGCTGCGCTGAGGCAGGAAGTGTAACTGCTGCAGCTCTGGAGGCTCCACACGCACGGCAAGTGCACGCGGGGCCCTGGACCAATGCACGATCACACGCCATTTTCGTCTGAAAGCCGAAAATGAAAAAGTGCATGAGCGGCGCCTGCCCTACCTTGGAGCGTTGCGCGATTGTGAGTGCGTCATGCAGATCTCTCCACACAATCACGTGACACTCCAGGTGCCCTTTCGCATGGCAAATGCCATGTGAAAAGGGCCTAAGTCAATAAAGTGTGAAACAACCATGGTGTTTGCTGTATTGTACAGCAGTTATCTTTAGAGCTTGGAAATATTACTCTTTTGATTATAACTGTCAGACTCTCTCATTCAACAGCCATGTTGGCTGCAGGATTCAGGGAGCTGTAGTCCAAAAAAATAATATTTTTAGGTTTTTGAACATCTTGTTCATTTTACCACATAATGGCTAGCATTCTAGTAGGGACATGCATACGTATATGCATGCAGATGTCCTTTCCCAGTTGCTGTGAGAGTTGGTATTTCCTTCCTTTTTTCTTGTGAAACAATAGCCTCGAAGGACAGGTATGCTGACATAAAGACTTGTAGGCCTCAGTCCAACATCCACTCAGCATAGCATGAATACCCCCACATGGACCTACACTACCTTCAGCCATATGCTGTCTCCCTGACCTACTGATAAGCCCCTGATCTTCCCCTACATGGTCAATCCACATTTTTTGGCAAGACTGCCTGGATCTGGCTACATTCCACATAGCCTTATGTAAAATGATGATGTCAGTGCTGAGATCAGCTGGGATTTTCCAGGGATCTCAGCACTGCTATAAATCATGCCATGTCTGGTTATGGGGAATGTAGCCAGCTGCTCCTCTGAGCCTACCTGTTTGCTGTGAAGCACATGCAGGGCAGCATCAGGGGCTTGTTGATAAGTTGAGAGATGATATATGGCTCAGAGTAGTATAAGACTGCATGGGATATTCATGTGATACTAAGGGGATGCTGGATTAAGGCCTATGAGCCTTTGTGTCAGTATGCCTGTCCCTGGAAGCTGCTGCTGCTGCCGCCACTACAGAAAACAGTCCACATACAAGCAGATATGGGAAATTGGAAGGTAGCAAGATATATCAGCTCAGATCAGACTAATTGTCCATCTAGTTCACTACTATCAAAACTGATTGAAAGCAACTCCCTAGTTTCTCAAAAGGGCTCTCACATTATCACTTGCATGGCCTTTAAAACAACAACAACAACAACAACAACAACAACAACAACAACAACAACAACAAAGCACTAGAGACATTGAACCCATGATCTTCTGCATACAGTTAAGGCGCTTTACCACTGAGCTTCTTTCAACCTTGACACTGTAAAGTAACATTATCAGGCTGCAAGGACACTTCCCTCCCTTCCCTTCAGGGGCTGAGGAGATTCTCAACATTATCCCTAAACCCAAAGTTTTTGCAAATTCAAGCAAATGACTAAAGATGAGAGCCAGGAAAATATGCAGTTACACAAAAGTTTTTAACCTATCTCAGTTTCTAGACCAACAGACCACTCTTAATGCATGATTCCACCCTCCTGACAGTAGCTTGAAATCGTGCTGTTTTCATCTGACATGTATAATTCAGTTTTAGAAGTATGACAGAAAATAAGATCTTGGGGACATTACTTTTTGGAGTTTAGTCCAAAGGTAACTTTTCAAAATGGTGAACAAGGGCACCTTGGAAGAAAGGGTCTCTGACTCCATTCACCATCCAGGTTGCCTTGACTACAATCCCTTTTAATTTGTTGCATGTTGCAGAACTTGTGGAGGAGAGGAGAGCTAATTCAGTGAAATGGAGATGTACAATTGTGCCAAATGTGCTAAACTTTATGCTGGGTCAAAGAAGGAGCTCAGTGTTTTAGAATACAGTTCATATGAACAAATATTTCACACATTTCTTGATGTAATTTTCATTTACTTCCTTTTGCAAGCAGTATCTCTGCTCCTCTGATTTAGCACCAAAATATCAATCCAATAGCCTGCAGACTTCTTGGTTTTCTCTAAATGAACCTAGAAAAAACATGGTGCTAAATATGGCTATCAGATTTGGGTTATTAGATTTGAGTTATAAATATGGTTATTAGATTTTGACTCCAAATTTGGCAAGTTGAGAAATAGTCTCATTTGGGTCTGAATGATTCAGAAGCTGATCAATTTGATTCAAGTGCAAATTCAGGCCTCAGTTCAGATCATCTTATTTCCTATTGAGTATAACTGGAAATGAACAAATGGTGAATAATTCCTATTTTTGAGAAGTATATGACATTTTGAGGCACTGTGGTCCCTCAGGAGGTATTAGACATGTAAAATTCCAGACAAATAGGCTCTTGTTTGTTTGCTTTTGCTATTTTTTTTTTTAAAAAAGGAACTGATAACTACTATGCGCTTTATTTCTTGGCACAATTAAATAACATTTACAGGAATATTTTCCCATGCTGTAGGAATCAGGTCTGACAAGGTTCAGAATAATACAGTCATCCCTCCACATTCATTAGGGTTACGGGCACAAAACCCCCATGAAAGTGCAAAAACTGTGAATAACTCTAGGTCCTCCCAAACTATATTTAACATACACAAAAAAAAAAACTATGATCACCATATTCAACCCACCATGGATTTCTTTGAGGTATCAGGGTTCTTTCACTAGTGGGTGGCTAGTGGGGCTTACTTCCACCTCCACTGCTGTCCCACACCATTTTTAATAGGGATTTACAAGCCTCCTTCACAGTTTCTCAGTCTCACCAGGCTTGCAGTCCCTATTAAAAAAGACATAGGAAGGCAGCAGAGGTGACAGCAAATAATCCGTGAATGATCAAATCCACAAAACTGCAATCCGCAAATGTGGAGGGCTGACTGTAAATACAGAGAAGTTTGTGAAAGAGCAGTCTTTTCAGTTTGGAGACTTTCTGAAGATGATAGGTCACTTTTCTTCCCCCCACCATGTATTTGTTAGGAAATTATTGTACAGTGGTATAAAGAATAAAGATAACTTCAGTTAAGGCATCCACATATTTTTAAAAAGATCACTGCAGTGTGAGAGTGTGTGTGAATGTGTTGTAGTTGTAGAAGAGGAGTGTTCAAATGGGGGAGGGCACAATATCATCATTTAATTCCACTGGGTTTTTTGTGGAGGTGGAGGGAATAATTTGCATGAAAATTATATATACCATAGAGGTATCCCTAGGCAAGAAATCTATACAAGGAGTTGATAATGAAAACAAAACAGTACATCAGTATTTTCTGCTTAGTTGACACTCAAGTCATAACAAGTGCAGAGATGGATAATGACGTGGCACATATAGTGGGAGATGCAGTTGAGGCTGATGGCTCCAATGTCAGCAGGGTATTGAATCTGTTCTGAGTTTCAGTGTGAATATAAAGAAGATATCCCGGATGCTGAACTTATTTTGGGTTTAAGCTTCAGCATCTTTGATACTTCCTTTAAAGTCTGAAGTAAATCCTAGCATGAATTCACTTCTCCACTGACATCAGAACCACCAGCTTTTAATGGGCAGAAAGAGCTGAACATCCAGCAACTTTCAAATGAGTAGCCAGTGTCAAGCCCTTTCAAAGCTCTGACTAAAGAATTTTAACATTACTGTTCTTGGGAGAGAGAAGTAAGAACAAGCAATGGGCAGTGTATCAGTCTTGTCATATACTAGTCCTACACTCATTCTCCATGGTAAAACCATCTATTATAATTAGCAATCACAGATGCAAAAGGGAAGAAATTCTTCAAAAATTTGTCAGAGGCAAGGGCTCAAACATTACTCATCACAATGGCATAGCCTATGTCTATTTCCCTAGGATGTTTTCTAGAACGTAATAACTGTGTTGGAAGCCTGACTACCATTTCCTTCATAGTGCCATAGACTCGGCATCTGTTGCCCTGTAGAAAGGAAAATAGTGGCTTCCAACAAAAAAAATAAAACGGTTGTAGTGCCTATTTAGAGAATATGCTGTATAGTGGGATGAGGGAGGTTGAAGGAAACAACAACTTCAGAAGTTTGTAGGGACCAGGAAAGAAAATCAAGAACTGATGAGTGTCAGCTCAGTTCTAGCAAAGCCAGTTAGAAAGAGGCATGGCTGGAACCTCATGCAGAGAGATAGTAAGGAGTCTCCTCTGTGGGCAAATATGTCAGGTCCATAAGCATCTTTAATTATAGAATTAATTTCATGGCACAGTTACGTCATAGTGCACAGTTTGGGAACATAACACCAGAGAGTTTTTGATCAGGAAGGTGAATCTTTTCTGCAGGGTACAATATGACTGCAACACTTTCCACTGACCTCATCTGCTTTGATTTGACTAATATGAGAACTTTATCTCCCCCATTTTTTCTTTTCTTTTGTTCTTTTTTTTACTCAAAGATGCATTGTTCAAAGCATTTTGTTCTGACTGCTTACATGCAAGCACTGATCTTGATTTTTAAACAATAACACCTAAAAGCAATTATAAATTACACTTTTCTTAAATATTCCTTGCTTATATTTTTCAATTCAAAATAAGAATAATCTGAAAAGATTGAAAATATCCTTCAGTTTCATTCTTGGGTGATGCTCTGTTTGAGAACACTGCTATGAAAACTTTTGCAAACGTAATAACTGTGGATAAATCTACTTTAATAAGACATTTGTAGAGCTAAGATATGACTATTCCTTTTATTTATTTATTTTAAATTGTGGAGTCATTATCAGAAATCTACTATCAGAGATTGTTCTTTCTTATCTCATTAAAGCCTGTCTTTGCCTTGTTCAGTGATGAGTTGATGTGATAACAAAGAACATTCCTTGATAACTGATCTGCGATAATGGCTTCAAGCAAAGAGGCAATCTGATAAGAGTCGCTGTTTATCACATGGGAAAGAAACCAGTTCCTATTAGATTAAACGATTTTGCAAATTAACTGTCCATTCCTCCATAGCTGTCCATTCCTTCTCCATGTAATTCAAAGGATTTAGTTCATTTCAAGGTCACCAAGTTGTAAACAAGCAAATAAGAAAGATTCCTTTTTTGTTTTTGTTTTTTTACAGTACAGTTGCCACACCTAATCTTAGAATTTGTTTTCAAACTAAAGAACTTATTTCATATCACCTGAGAAATCTCTTTATTTAGATGAGGAACATATTCAGGATATGGATGAATTTCTTCCATCTTCAAAACTGGCTTGGGTTAAAGATTGTGTTAAAAATCAAGATATTTTCGGGGCACTGTCCAGTACAAACATTCCTAGGAAGTAAATCCATTTGAACTCAGCAGGGTTTCCTTCCAACTAGATAATATACATAATTGCAATTTGTTGATTAACTACCTGATTTATATATAATCAAATAATGGATTCAATCACAATCACATTTCACATCCCAATATAGATGTAGTTCTCCCTCCACATTTGCAGATTTGACCTTTGCAAATTTGATTATTTGTGAGGCATGTATGTGCCTCTCCTCCCATTCTCCTCCTATTCCCTTGCCTTTTGTCCAGGTGCACCTGCCTTCCTTCTCCACACCTGAGCAAAAGGAAAGGCAATGGGAGGAAGACGAGTGCACATGGAGAAGGAAGGCATGCACACTGGGGCAATAGGCGGGGGAATGGGAGGGGGAAGCCCTGGAAGGGAATGGGAGGGGGAGTATGGGAGAGTTATTTCTGTTTTTTTCTAGTTTTGCAAGGGTTCTGCATCTCAAAAGTGGAGGGGTCACTGTATATTGAAGATACTGTTAAAGATTGCAGAAGGAAAAGCTTGCTAAATCTTGTGCTTCTGCTGCCTATTTCCTCACCTATATTTGAATATTTTGCTCTATTTTTTCATGCACTGCAGGGAAGGCTTACACTTCCATTCCACCATCACACACTTCCTTTTATCCAGCATGTTAAATAAAAGTCTAACTCTGCACTTTCCAATAAGATTCACTCACTTCCTTCTTTCCAGAATTCCAGCTTTCTCCATGGACTTTTCCCTTTTATCAAGCTTCTTTGAGCTTTCCTCTGGCCTACATATGAATAGCTTTCTGCACAACCATTTTGTGCACAACCAATGAATCAAAGAATGGAGGGGGGAAATGACAGCACTTTCTTCCCAACTCTCATATAACATTTCTGCATGATGACACTCTTCTGTGTCATTCTGCTGAAATCCTAGGTCTGGAAGGGAACAGGTCAGCAACATTCCCCTCCACACCTGCTTGCTCCATGCGGAAGGGAGCACAAGGTACCTCCTTTTCCTTCCACAGTGCAGCTAGGCACTTTCCATTGCTGTGCTATGGAAGGAAACATCACCATTGCACTTCCACAGCTTCTGCACAGCTGGGAGCAATGGGAGTGCCACACGATCACAGGTGCAAAATGGATTTTTTATGTTTTGAAAAAACTGTGTGAGCACAATGCTTGGGGACAGGATGGCAGTGGGCCAGCAACAACATCATGCGGAAGCGTGACCTGCCAACTGCTACTATCCTATCCCAGAAGCAGCACAATCCCATCATGTGGAAATGGCCTTAGATTATTCTGAACCAATGCACTGAAATAGGGTCCAGCCCTACCATTAGAAAGGTGAAGCAACAGCAGATTTTGGATATCCTAAAAGGGTAAATCTTAGCTATTTTTAAAAATTATGATTGTATGATTACTGTCAGGAAGGATAAAAAGCAGTCATGAAGTTTTCTGTCTCAAGTGTCCAAAATCATGTAAGGTGTTTAAGTCCAGGAATGCATCCAGCAGTGGAAAATAAATTTGGCTGTTATTCCAACAGTAAGAAGCTGCAAGCATCAGGTTGTTTCCTCATTTCCCCCTTTTGAATTATGTCCAAATAGATTATTTCTACCGCTAAAAAATATTATTTGTACCAATTATTTGTACCACTAAAAAAAAAAAAAAACAGTTAAGATTCTCAGTTTAATATATAACAAGGACAGAAAGAGAATACAAGGGAACTGGAGAAGCATAACAAAAGAAAGGCTAAGCGATATTTCACATCTTCATGTGTCCCTTTCTTGGAGAGAGTGTTAGGAGCAGAAATAAGCAAGCACCATTTCCTTCTCTGTTTTAGAAACGAAAGATGGACTTGGGAAAACCCTCCAAAAAGGTTGTGCAAGTACAAGTGGCAGTCATAAGCCCTTTCCACAACTCACCTTTTTGTGGAGCTGGGGTGCGGGGATCGCGCAAGCAGCCTCTAGCGAGAGGCTCTCACGTCCTGGTTCCTTCAGCTCCGCAGCTGCTGCTTTCTCATGCAAGAGCCCCTCCTCTTCCTTTTGCAGTGCAGCCTGGGATTTCTCCAGGCTGCACTGGGGCAGGAAGCATGAGCACCACAGTTCCAGAGCTCCACACACACAGCAAGTGTGCGCGGGGCCCCGGAGCGATGTGCAATCATGCACCATTTTCAGCTCGCAGCTGAAAATGAAATAGTGCATGATCGGTGCCTGCTAGGCCCTGGAGCATCATGTGATTGTGAGTGCATTGTATGGGCTGCTCCTTGCAGTTGCGCGATGCTCCAGGGGCCCTCTTGCATGGCAAATGCTGTGCAAAAAGGGCTATAGACTCTGAATGCAGAAACTACTCCTTATCTTTTCCAACATAAAAGGAATAAAACAATAACAACAACCTAAAGACCTGATCTTCTCAGGTCTTGGTCTGTGCTGATTCTAAGACAACCAGGAAGAAATGGAACCATGCGAAGTTTATGTCTTATAATGTGGAAAACTGGATGCAGATTATCAATAATAAAACAATAAAAAGTGTTAGTTACACCTGGTGGTTCTCACACCAGAGCTAGTGTTACAATGAGCCTTTACTCTGCAGGCAAATCCTGAGCAAATGGCTCACTGTATTTCTCCTCCCAAAAGACAGTAAGCATTTGACTGCCTTATAAGGTTCTCTCCATAAGCTGTGTAAGCAGCCAGCAATTGCCAACAGAAGAAGTACAAGTAAAAGGAAATTAACTCCTCTCAGTAGGAACGAGGGAGAGAGAAAAGTTCAGTGCTCAAAAAGAATGCCAGGAAATTTTACTCTATTATTTTGTTCTAAGCAGGCCTGTTTCCATCAATACTGCTTGTTTGTTTGTTTGTTTAAATATTTATATTCCACTCTCTATGTAAAGATGTCATTCGGCACAGCATACACTACAGTCATTCCTCAACATTTGCAAGGGTCAGGGGCACAGGACCCCCTTGAAAGTGGAAAAACCATGAATAACTCTATGAATCTTCGAAACCATTTTTAACACACAAAGTAGTATGATCGCCATACTCAACCCACCATGAGTTCCTGTGAGACATCAGGGTTCCTTCACAAGGCAGAAGTGGCTGGCTGGTGGGTCTTACTGCTACCTCCACTGCTGCCCCATGCCATTTTTAATAGAGACTACAAGCCTCGTTTGCAGTTTCTCAGTCTCATGAGGCTTGCAGTCTCTATTAAAAATGGCATAGGGAGGCAGCAGAGGTGACAGCAAATAATCCGTGAATAATCAAATCTGCAAAAGTGAAACCCACAAATGTGGAGGGCTGATTGTATGTGTAGGATGCTGATTCATTCATGACTATAGCCACAGTCTGTATACAAACAATTCAATACTGTGTCACTAGTATTTCAGTATCAGTCCCTAATACATGGGATTATGAGGAAGTATATTCAATGGTGTGCCCCTGTACGCTGTTCCCTGTGTAGAGTATATGCAGTATATAGCACCAGTCACATTCCACTGCTCACTCCTAAGTATTCTAAAGTATACTCCAAATATATCACCACTTTATCTGAGGATTTTACATTTACCTTATATTTACACTCACATATTTACATTTATATATCCTTATATTATATTAACACTTATCTCTTATGTTATTTTGAACTTTCCAGTGATACTAATGCAGTGATATTAGCTAAGTGTTCTTCCTAATATCCAAATTTAAGTAAAAGGGATAATGTTTGTAGCCAGCCTGTTACTGTCCTAATGAACCATGTTTCCAGCAATTATGGACCTAGTTTTGAAAGTATAAAGAATAATTAGCAGCACTTGGTGTAATTAATAGCACTTTTAATAAAATGATTATGCCCACTACTGCTGGATAGAAATACTGATACTTAACATCAAGGATAATATTACAATATTACAATGTTGAGCAAGTACATTAAAGAGCTGTTTGATGATAATTTGCCAGAAGTTATTTTACTGAAAGTCAATTTTCCCTGTACAGAAAATTAGAATTAAAAAATCTGCTAATTAAAAAAAATGTAATATAGAGTAAAATGTAATGTCTGATTAAAAAAAAAACACTTAAACTTAGCACTAAGACTGGCCATTGTCCAATGTCTTTTTATTTCTTCTGTTAGGCATGAAATTGTGGACTTTAAATACAGGGTACAATTTAAAAAGATTTGTGGATTTATTGAAATATGTTAATAGTCTCCTGGACTGGGACAATGACCAGCAAAGAAGTATTAAGGAGAGTGGCATGACCAAGAAGAAAGAGAACATGTAAAATGCAGAAACTCAAATGCTTGAGTCCTGTAATGACAAAAGAAAAACATAGCTGGTGGCAATTGAAAAAAATTAGTAAATTTTTTTTGGAAGGAATTTTTTTGCGATGGACACATCCAAAAGTTTAGCTGTGATACCTCCCACTTCCAGGGGAGGGGGCAGGAGGAGCAGGAGGAAGAGGAAGAGGGAAAATGTTACAATCATGACATTTTGGAATCTGTCCCAGTATTCATCGGGTGGTCATGTTGTCCTGATACATAAAATTATGAGACAAAAACATCTTGATGATAGTCTCTTGCTGGGTGTCTTCATTTAACAAATGCATATAACAGTATTTATTAAATGATTGTTTGGGATTAGAACTGTAAAAAGGAATTGAACATCAAAGATGAACCTATGGCAAAATTCTGCGCATGCCTATAGAGAAGTCAGCCCTGTTGAATTCAGTTGTGTATTTCTTTCTTTCTTTCTTTTTTTTTAAGATAAAATGTGTTTTATTGAGGGGGAATTCACTCTTGCATGCACATAAGATACAAACAGTCAAACATTCACATAAGAGGTAACTGAAGGATAAAGGGAGGAAAAATTATGTATAGAGAGGCTGAGGGTTTTTTGGGTTTATAATTACCAATCCAGAAGAGTAGTGAGGAAGTTGAAATGTGACTTAGACTTGTGTCTAAGGGCAGACCAGATCAGAAGTCAGGGCGACATAGTGGGGTCCAGCATTTCATCTGACTGCAACTGACTTCTCAGAACCAAGGGTTTATATACTCTATTCCCCTCCCTAAAGGGATGTGAGTTAATAACTCTCCTAGCCTAGTGGACAATGGGAGTTGCAACACAGACAATGGCATCCACATGGGCTAATGGTTTCAGGGCTTAGATGACGAAGAGATAATGACTGTTGTAATTGCTCTGTATTGTGGGTAGGACAGGACAACAGGGAAAACATCCAGGAACAGGATTGAAGCAGTGTCCTGCTGGGAGAGATCTCCCTTCTGACCACTGTATTCACAGAAGAGATTCTGACTTCTGCTTAAGACTATTATTCTCTAAAACAGCAGTGATTTACCTGATAAATGAGCTAGGTTATACCTAGAGGTTGTTTTAGGCTGAATTCAGTTGTATATTTCTAACCCGCCCCACCGAGGATCAGGTATTTCTCCCAATGAAGAATGCTTTTTCCAATTAGTATATGCTAGGGAGGGGAAAGAACTTGAATCGGTCATTGTTTCCTATCTTACAGATATATCAGATTTGTGATCTGTGAGATTATTAATGGAAGTATGCATATAATTTTCACTTTCTAATCATTGGGGAGATTTTAAGAAGATACTTTTCTTTTTCATTTTTGAATTATACATAAATAAGTACAGATAACTTACAATGTGTATCTTTGCAAAATGTTCACAAACATTCTTTATCACTGGGAAAATATTTTGGGAAGTGGGTACATTAAGAAACATATTTATTAAAATATGCAAGATTTTTTTCTATAAAAAATAAAGCTACATAACCTGACATGAAACAGGAATGAAAGAAAATTCAAGTAGGATTTGGAAGAAGGCAACAAACATGAGTCTGAGAGATTTTCTCATCAGTTCTGTATGTCATGGGCAGAAATAAGAAATGAGCAAGGTGAAGTTCATGTGTAGGTGACCTATTTTTAAATAGAACAGCCATATTTTTCCATAGTACATTTTCTTCAATTTTTTTTTAAAGCTTACCTTTAAATTGTTATGTCCAGATATACAAATACTGAACTCTGATGGGAAGACTGCTATAAGTGTCCCTATTATCACCTAGGAAATGCTGGGGAATATCAGTTCAACATTTAAAGGCATACTCTAAAGATTTATTAGTTTAGCCAGTTGCTGAAACTTGGTGTACATGTCTACTGAACTAGATATCCTTTTCACATAGTAGGTGATCATCTTCCGCAACAGTTAGGATGGAAAATGTGAACTGAATGTTGTCATTGTTTTTGTTGTTCTTGTTTCCTACTCGTCTCTCTCTATGGATCGAGGTGGGGAACAACAGATTAAAACACAGCAACAAATAAACATATAACACAGTTAAAAACACAAACACTAATCAAAAATACACAATTGGTTAAAAGAGCATTAACACAGGTTAAAAAGTGTGCATATTAAAAACAATCAATTTATAATTTAAAAACCCATAAATTAAAAACCATCTGGATAGTCCTGCTGGAAGAGATCGATCTTTAATGCCGTTTTAAACTCAGATAGCATATCCAGCTGTCGAATCTCTTCTGGCAGGTCATTCCATAATTTGGGAATGACTGAAAAAAAAAGTCCTCTGGTTAACAACTGCCAGCATAGTTCTGGCTGACTAAAGCCAATGTCCCCAGAAGACCTGAGTGTACAGGTTGGATTATATGGGAGAGGGCAATCCCACAGTACTGATGTGGGCCTGTTACTACTCCATGTAAAGAATGTAAAGTCAGTCATACATTCCAGATTAGCTTCCAGATATTGAACTCCATTTGTGTTTTTATAATATAATAAGTGAAATAATATAGTATAATATAATATAATATAATATAATATAATATAATATAATATAATATAATATAATATAAACAGTCACAGCTAATTCCATAAACCCATATAACCTCTCCACACATAGAAACACTAGCACTTGAGAAAGAATACCAGTTTTGCTCAGACAATACTGGCCAAAGACATTTTGATATCTCAAACAAGGGATAATAAGTGACCTCTTCTCCTTTTCTTACAGAGAAACTAGCCAGACTTGTGGGGAACAAGACAATATCGTTCACTTCATCTGAGGCAAGAACCCATTTTAGACAGCTCAGAGAAGCATCTTTGACCTCCAACAAAAAGGAAGCTATGGGTAGTGTATCTAGGGAGCTTCCCTTGGTGCCACTTGATATCTTCCACCTGAAGCAGTTGCTTGACTCTGCCCAAAGGTAAAACTATTCCTAACACCTTTTGTCTGTCTGTCTTTCTGTCTATCTAACTGGTCAATTCATTGCTCTCATTCTACACACAGATGACTTAACAGTGAAGTGAATGAGGACTTGACTGGACTGTCTTTGCATATCTCAGAATTCCTGCAGAACTTTAGGTTGTGATGAAGTCTGCAGTATAGTTACATTATTCAATAAAATGTGCAAAACAATAATCTTAAAACTTATTTGACTTTGAGTTGACATTTTGATAAGATTGCTATAGCATCAATTAACTCATCTAAGATTAATCAGTATTTCATAAGCATGCCAAACTCTGTGCTTAAGTTACTTTATCTGTTAAATCACTGCCTTAAATAGACCATTCATGTTAATTAAGAAACAATTCAGTTTTCAATGGAAGAATGTAATCATTATCATTATTAATTGTTGCAAGCACTGGCACTGTGAATGAATGTTACTTTATAGTTAGCCTGAAAAAAAAACAACAAAGGAAAATGATGAGAGATACAGTCCAGAGAAAGGTGGTTTCAGCTGTGCTGTGTGTCATTTGGATGTGTCATTCAGCAACAGTCACAGCTAGCTGCGTAGGAACAGGGGACCAATTCCCCCCAGGTGGCAATGTTTTTGGGGCATCCCAGTGGTCATGTGGCCATGCCCCCACAGTGGCCACACCTCTCACATCATAGCCTCCCCCCTCCCACCCACCCTTCTCCACACTCCAAGCTCTGCCACTGGTCACAGCTACATATCTACCTGTGCCACACAATAAAAAGGAGCAAAACACATATCCTATCATGTGCCAAAGATTTCTTGGATATTTTTCCCCACAGCAGTTCTGATGGGCATACAAGGCATTGTTGTTGTTTTTTAAATCATGACTTTCCTCATTGGCTGTTGAGGGCACTCTACTTTTCTCCATAGAAGGGAATGGAAACGATTTCCTTAAGTAGGGCTATGAACAGAGGAGTCGCTCAAATCTGATTCCTGCCAGCCAAACACAGCTCAGGAAATGGTGTGAAAGGGGGCCTACAGGGGAGAAGGAATACAAAACTGACAGAGGGCAGATAGAGAAAGGAGAGCAGAGAGAGGGGGAAATATGTCATAAAGACAGGGGAAGAGGACAGTCAGCCAAGAGGAAGAAATGAGTAGGATTTGGGAGAACTATGAATGATTAGACAGTTCATGGGTTAATGTTTGCTCTAAATATGTATGAACAAACTTCTATTTGTTTATTATTTTTCACAACTGTGTCTGATTGTTCCTGCTAAGTTCTGATAGACAGTCTGGTCATGCTTACCACTGTGAACTGACAGAACAACCCATCCATTGCAATTCTTGACCTCTGGCCATTCAGACTAAGGCCATTTCTGTACTAGACAGTTATAATGCTATTATTCCACTTTCAACATCCTATGAAATCTTGGGGTTTTCAGTTTAGGGAGTGGCCTCAAAGGCCCTTCCCTAAACTGCAAACCCCAGGATTTCATAGGATGTTGAAAATGGAATAATAGCACTATAACAGTCTAGTGCGGAAATAAGGCTCTGAGTTTCAAGTGATTTTTTTACATTAGTTTTTGAGACTCCACAACATCTTTAATAGCAGACGGTACTGTTACACAAATCCAGTTAGTTGTTATTCAGCTGAACCCCAGGTTCTTTGAGACAGAGTGTGTTTTGGGAACAACAGCATCTATGCTGTGAGGTTTATGATACATCACTAGCTTCTGAGAATACACAAATGCAATTGAGGCAGATGGAATGGATCTTTCTTCTACAAGAAAAGGAATCTCAGAAGAATATCATTTACTTTTCTGACAGATGCAATTAGATGCATGCACCTGGCATTGGTGGAGAATTAGTGACTCTTTAATTAAAGCACCTCTGGATAGAACTCTTCAACTATAAATCCATTTATCACAAAGCAGTTTGTCATTCCTAATCACTTTCACCTTGCGTTCTGTTTTCCCTATCAATAGCATTTATTTATTTCATTTTCTGTCTCATTTTCTTCCTTCTCCATTCTTCACTTACATTGCAGTTCTATGCTTTTTCACTTACACTAGCAGTCCAGTTCTAAACATATTTACCACAGACATATTATTCTTTCCTTCCATCCACCATCTTCATGAGCAGTGATGATATCCAACATTGTCACTTCCTTCTATCTGCATCCAAGGAAACTGTCTTCAAGCACAATTCAAAGTGCTGGTTATGACTTATAAAGCAATGGCAGCTGATGGCTATGATGCCAATGAGTTCACTCTGGAGTATAATCCAAGCATTATGGAAACTATCAAAGGTGCTGAACCAATTTAGAGAATAAGATTCAGAATCTTGGATGCTCCCTGAAAAAACCAGAGTGAACTCACTATCCATCTGGCAACAGGTCCACAAGCCACTCTGGTGTGAAATTTCTTTCAAGTCCTGACTGACTGTGATAAATCTTTCTGTTTTTAGTCTGTGAAAGAGTACAAGTGAAAACTAAGTTTTATTCTCTTTTAGTAAAACCAGAAATTTCTTTTATATCCCTCTTATATAAATTTTCTTTTATATTATTGGACCAGAGACTTCGAAGTACATGTTCCTAGTACTGTGTTCATAATGTCATTGTGAGCAGAGTATTAACTTGTACTTATATGCAAGTTATTTACCCAACATCTGTGACTTTTGCCCTCCACAAAAGGTGCAAGACAAAAGAGATATTAGGTGCTTGTATCTCATGTTTATACATGTCTACATTGACCTTATGCATAATGTCATTCATGCAACATTGGGTATAAACACTCCTAGAAACCCATTTTCATTCTGTGTATGTGAACACTGCTACTGCTAGGCAAGATGTCTGAACTGACCCTGTTGCTTCTGTTAGCAAAAGTGACATAAATTCAAATATTTCCATACGTGCATCTTAAAGTACTGAGATGGCTCTCACTCTTGCTTTCTAGTTTGTTTCTAAGAGAACAATTGCGTGTCTCCACATGTTTTCACTGGTGTAATGAGGGCATTTAATTATTTGCTTCATCAAGAAACTTGGATTTAGGAAGTGGCAAATGTTCACTATCCTAATACTTATCAAATCCTTTACATCTGTTAACATTTATGCCAGCATACCATTCTCAAGCTTCCAAATGAAAATAAAAGCCTACCAGCTACTATTCTAGCAAGCCTGCTATTAACACGCTTTAAAAATAGGCCAGAGATGCTTCCAGGGTATTATAAAAACTGGCAGCCCATTTCAGCAAACATGTTTATTACTTCTAATGGGAAGAGAAAGATTAGCATGCAGGTCACATTTTTATGAAGGCGAAATTTACACAAAGATCCTGTAATCCATCTGAAAAGCTTCAAATGAAAGTTAATTAGATGTTATTAATATGGGACAGTGTTAAGCAGCAGCATATTATCCTTTGGAATCATTGAAATGCCAGGTATCAGTACATTTCCAAGAATGAGAATGTTAAATAAAGGGCTTGACATTGCAAATGGTTTCCAAATCTGTTGTGGGAGTGCAAGAAAGAGAGAAGAAGGAAGAGGCATGGAAAACACATCATTTTAGTTCCCCAAATAATTGTCTGAGGTACAGAGTGTGTGTTTTCAAATGTAAGAATGTAAGTCAAATGTTTAGCTATGCTTCCAACTAAGGTTCAATTTAGGCAATTGCACCAGAATCTTGAGGTGCCCTTGGTAACATATTCCATCCAGTTTAAACTAAGTATAAGCTTCATCACTGTTATTTTCAAGACAAGCTTAAGCATCATGAAAACACTAGGATGAGTTAGTCAGCTTAGGTGAACTTAAGCCACACTGACCTAACTGCAACTAACCTTGAAGGTAACAAAGTCTTACAAATTCATTGGAGGATAAGCTTTTCTGGATGAGAGTCAACTTTACCCAGATTTATAAAATATATAAACAGGAAAATCAGTAGCCTAAGTTTGTCAGTTATACTTCTAATGATCTGTTGATAAATGAGAAACAATTAATTCTTAGTCAACGATATCAACTTGATTGCATAGTCATGTAATGAGATAATTGATGAGTCTGGTTAATTGGAGAGAATCCCACTGATTTCAGTGGATTTGATTTCCAAGTAAAAAGGTTTGGCTCAAAGCTTTAGCACAGCATGTTGACCAATTTTTAATGGAAAGTCTGTTTTAAACAAGTAGTAACTATAATAATAGAGACATTTTAAATTTGATGATAGTTTTGTCAAAAGCTTGAATCTACATTTGCAGTTATAGGTGAAGTTGCAAAATCCTAGAAAATGAATTAAAAGGTAAAGAAGCTGAGCTTTGCTGAATTCTAATTACAATTATTCTCCTTCTCCTCGTTTATATTTCACCCTTTAGTCCAAAACTGGAACTCAGAGCAGATATGTTTTTAAATAAAGTATCATGAGACTCCAGATGGCCCACACAGGGTGCAAAATCACAACATATGCACTATTGACATAACTTTTTATCTAGTTATCACAATTAACTTACATTCCAGCTTTCAAGATACAAATCATTACAAAGCTAACAAGTAACACCAATATATATTAATCAAATCACAATAAAAACATTACCATTTAACATTTTTAATTGCATGTTTCCAACTATTTTCAGTGTTGTTAATATGAAAATTCTTGTTTAATGTTGCTTTTTTTTTTGTATTTTTGAACTATATTGTACCTGTTTTAATTTGTAAGGTGCTTCAAGTCCTGGTTTTGAAGGAAAGATAGGGAATAAATAAAGATGATGATGATGATGATGATGATAATGATGATGATTTGATAAACACTATCAGGACTTTTCCCATAGAGCAACAGATACAGGTTGGGAAAGCTACATTTTTTTCTCTGCTAATTTGCAGAATCTCCTGCCTTCATGGTCATTGGTCATGCTAGCTGAAAGATTCTGAGAGCTACAGTACAAAAAGTAACTATTCCAAGTTCTGCACTGGTGATAAAAGGTCCAGAGGAGAGAATCTGCCAGCTGGAACAGAACCCAGTAATTTTTTTTTCCTCACTTGCCTTCATCCCCCTAGAATCTTTCCCACATCAGTTGAACTTGCCAGCCTCTGCCTTGTTCTTTTAAGACTGAACCACAAGGCTCCCACAAGTTCTAGAGTGAGGCTTCACTGAAGAACAATGGAGCCTGCTTTCTACCACATCAAACTATCTGTCTATCTCCACCAATATTCTCAACAGTAACTGGCAGTATCTCTTCATGTTCTTAGATAGAATTCAGAAAGTTGGTAGTCATACAGAAATGGTGCCGAAGAAAACTTTTGGCTCTCTCCCATATAAAAAAAGCTGTCATACTGATACTTCTTTTTTAAAAAGACAAAACCCTGATTGCATTTGATCATCCCTATCACATCACCTAAAATGGACATCAAATCAGCCACAAGACTTCATTTAAATGACCCACTATTTATCTAGCACAAAACTTCTCCAAACTGCTGAAAGCTGAGCCACACTATTTTTCTGAATTGAAATGGGAAACTCACCAGTATATGAAATGACTGCAAATAAGCATGCCTCAGGCAGTGATTCACATGGAGATATAACAGATGACCTCATCTGAAGTTAGTGATTCTGTGTGCATCTGTCTCTTTCAGTTGCATTTGGATAATTAAATAACTGCAAATTCATGTCCCTTCATACACGATTTTGGCTTGTGAAAAAGAAAAACCATGGGCTTCTATCGAGCTGATTTATTCCACCTAGCACATCAGTGGCTCTTTCAAGTCATATTTGTATATTCCAGAGCACTTTGTAAATTATTGTCCTCGCACATGATCTAAGTATTGACATAGAACTCAAGAACCAATGTGTATAGGCACAGGAGGAAGTAAGTGAATAATTTCAAGAAATATTTGCCGCCTTCTTAGTAATATGGGGCAGGGCCTGGAAGATTGTTTTATATGACGTCAGATCATTGTTCCATCTAGTGCAACAATGCCAGCACAGACTGCTTACATCTTTCCAAGCTTCCAGATTGAAGAGTTTCACAACCTCACCTGAAGATGCCAAGAACTGAACCTTGTGCATGCAAAGCTATAGTCTGTTTCCATAAATCAAAGAACTGGAGGTTTGTATTAAGTTCCATTCTAGCTGGAGTTTTCCCCATTTCTCTCTGTTTTCCTCTTAACATTCAACTTTTGTTATAAATAGAATAAACACGTTCTTGGAAAGTCAATGAGTCTAAGAGCAATTAGGTCACAGCTGTTAGCTTTTCCATCAAATAAATGTTATAGTAGGCAATAAGAGATGCTACGTACGGAAGAAGGTTATGCAATAAAGCTAATTACTGTCTGCTGTAAATTTCAGAATCTTTTCATTGGAATGAAAACCTACTCAGTTGTGAAGAGGGGGAAATCACAAATAACGTTATGCACACACAAAAGTCAGCATCCATTGAGAACAGACATGTAGAAATAAAAATACAGATCATTGCTTATTATTTACAGCTGGGGAACCCAGGGGTCCTGGTAAAGATAAAGGTCTTATTTTGTTTTCCTTCAATGGGAATTATATATCTTTCCTTATGAGTGCTATTAGTTTTGTGTAAACACAGTGGGAATTAGCCATTTTTCCTTGGTTTTCTGAATTTTCTTAGTTCTATTCAGACATAATAGGCACAACCTAGAAAATTTTTGTTGTAATTTAGGGTTGGCTGATAATATGAATATTTAAGTGATAGCTTGTATTTACAAAGAAGCTACCAAAGGTCAAATCGCTACAGATTCTGTTTATGTAAAATTGTTTCATATAAATTTATTTAATTCATATTATATAAACTTATATCTTCTCAAATACAGTACTTTTCCAATGGAATTAGTTAAAACATTTATTAAGCTTCAAGTATTGTATAGTCAGCTTGCTTGTGTGAACCAACTGTATTTCCCATCATTTTCAATATGACTTAGACCAAGTTCTCATGGCCAAACTACTGCTTACTTGTAGTTCTATGTCCTCCCTTTGTTAATCCAGAACAGTTGTGGGAGATTTTGAGATAGAGCAGGCAATCATTAGGGAGGAGTTAATGTTTTCCCAGAACACAGATTGCTTCCACCTATGAGTGCTTACCCATTTAATGGAAAGAAAGGATGCCATATTTCTGTACCTTCTTCTTTGATGAGAGAAAAGCAGCTTGAGGAAGATAATGTTAATGTGAGGGAAAAAGTTAAACACTTATCTTTCTTCCACTCCTATCTCCCCTTCAGCATGAAAGCAAACAAAGCCATTCTGGATTTCAAATTGTCCACATACACAAAAATGTCACAGAACAACATTTTTTCCTTGTCTTCTCTCTCCCATGCACAGAATTATTCTATACAGGAAGCACACATTCACACCACCTCCTGTCTGAAATTTAAAGTAGTACAGTCCAAACACAGATTTATTATCTCAACAAGAACTATTGTTCCCCACCACCCCCTTTACTGTGTCTGCCCAGAACAGTCAGTGAAGAGTTTATAACTTCATTTGAAGCATGTTAAATAGATTATTTCCTCACAGTGAGGTAAGATTAAAGGCCAATTCGTCTAATTCACCCAGAGTGACTTTGAGCATATGGCAAATTCAGGTTGTGTTACTGTGGACTGCTCTCTTTGCAGCCTGATCACTTTTCAGTGTGTGATGAGATGACTGGAAAATAAAAATAATGAGCCTCAAAAGGTGCTGAAAATCTATCTGCTCATGAAATAGAACAGCTGGTTAAGTACTTTGCCACAAGGCTGGCTATGGCATGTCTTTAATACATCACTGTCCTCAGGAGTGAATTTGAGATGATTTGAGTCAACCGTGAGAGACTTCCAAACAAGATCTATGGATACAATGGAGTATATCACCAGACAGACCTTCAGCTGTTCATTTAATCCCCTATCCCCCAATTTTTTTCCAGAAGTTGTCTACAAATAACTCCACATTCCTCTTTAAACTCTGTCCAAAAAGCTTTCAAAAGGAGCTTTGGTTCAAGACATGTTCAATGGGAAAAATAGGTGTGTGATGGGGAAGAAAATACTACAGCACTCTGACATTTCCCATTTATTCTGTTGGGCTAGAATTTGTATTGTCCATCTGGTACCTATTTTTAACATGCATGGCCGTCTTCTCAAGTATGCCTGCCTTTTATTCCTTGTTCATTTCTAACGAGCAAGGGTGAGAATAAATAGAGGATGCCATAGTTCTCACTTTAAACTGCTCTGGCACCAAAGCTCCAAACTGACCCTCCATCTGGCAATTATCTCATGTGCTTTCAGATTAAAAAAAAAAAAAAAAGCAAAGAAAAACCAAGTACTTTTCAAAACCATAGACTGGAATAAATGGCAGTAGTATAGCTGTAACACTAAAACATTTCTTTCTGTGGAAAGTTTTACTATCAAGATATGCATAAAGGTAATATCATTATGGACCATATAAATGTAGCAACTATAACATCAGAACTGAATTTCAGAAGTTCTGGTGCATTGCATTTGCTTTCATTCCTGACATCATTTATTCCATATTTAAGAAGAATATGGTGAGATATCTGATACAGAATGGCTATCCCTGCTGTTCAGTAAGTGATTTCCTACAGTACTAAAAAGGAAGAGAATGAAAACAGGAGTTTAAAACCCCCCAGAAAACCTAACCCTCACTAAATTCTGAAGTAGCTTTGCCAGAAAACAGAGGGCACATTCCAGAGAAACTTAAAGGAGCTTAAACCTCATAGACTTACAACATTTGGATGCAACTAGAAACTAGATCAACCAATGAAATGGTTCCTTTTGCTATTATATATTTTAAAACTGAATGACATAAGAAGGGGATTTATTAGTGCTGACAGACAACACTTTTCACACTACTGTTAATGAAGCTTTAGCTTCACAAAATTATAAAAGCTGTCCATCTGGACAATCAGTACAATATGAAATCCAAATATTTGAATAGCCAATTATTCTTACATATTGTTTAGTTGAGGATCACTATTCTGCTCTATTTATTCTTTAAGAACCAGCACATTTCAATTTGGTAATCCTTTAAGATTGGCTTCCAGATTGAATTCAAGTTGGCACTGTCTTTTAAGAGTTTGAATGAAGGTTGTGAATCATGTGGCCCTCTGGATGTTGTTGGATTGCTGCTCCTTTATGTCTGACTGTTGCCTATGGTGCCTGGAGCTAATTGGGAAACGAAGAACAAAAATATGAGTTGCCCATCCCTGCCTGAACTGAAAATGGGATAGTGATGTGCTAAGAGAGGCCTCCTTCCATATGGATTCCATTCCAGAATTTGACATTTGATTGTGCTATTTTATTTATCATACATGGATCATCTTCTTTCACAACCTTCTCTTCTTATAAAATGCTCTGTTTTACCAAGTTGATTTATTGCTGAATTTTAGGAATCAGCTTAAACCTTTCCATGTTTACCTAGCTCTGGAGATGTAGTATAATCTCCAAACACACTATTAATGAGGTGTAAACCCTGGTTTATTTCATTCTTTGCTGCATTTTATTCTCACCCTTAGGTGAGATTATTGACAGAATTTCACATTTTTCAATTTCATTCTTTTTTTTCCCCTTCTTTCTATTTCAGGACTATTTTATATTTTAAAAAATCAAAGGGAAAAACAAGAAATCTTATTTTTGCATAAGAATAGTCATTTTTATCTAAAAATATCAAAATTAAAAAAATTAAGGAGGGAACTTTTGGTCTTCTCAAGTTTGCACATGAATGAAAAGTCTCAGAACAACTAGCAATTTTATTTTTGAAATCCTATCTTAAGTATTACAATACTTTTCTGGTCAAAGATAAGATTTTTGTGTGTGTGACTTTGTATAGGTTCTTATAAAAAATTAATTGAAAGAAATTCTCTGATGTTTACAGTGGTCAAATTCAGTATCAACAGTTATTCTCAGCATGGAAAGAACCATGTTGTCTCTGGTTGATGGGGTGGTGAATCCAAGTCAAGTTTTGGCTAGTTTTAACAGAGTTCTTCAAGGTGCTGAATTTATTTAGGAATAGTATCCAGAACCACAGAAAGCTACTGCAAAAATCTGAATTAAAATCTAGAACAAATTCACTGACCCATATACGAGCCATCAGCAACCACTGATTGAACATGAGGAATCTCTCAGTGGGGGGAAAAGGTGTGGAATTCCTAATTTCGGCATCAAAAACCTGATTGAATATATAGGAATTCCAAGCCAGACCAAACATTAAAAATGACCTTTTGGATGAGTAAATCCATCGCTTTTGCATTCTAGCATAATGAATTTATTTTAAACCTCAAGAACTTTCTTTCACATTTGTGAAGGAATACGCAGATTACAGAAATTTGTTATCAGAGCAACCAAAAACATAAGATGAACAAAATTAGCTTCACTTGAATCCTGCAAACGGTTGGACACCCAGGTAGAGAATTAAGAGTCTCAATAGCTGCTTGGAAACTATGGCCCTTTCCACACGTGAAGAAAAAACATCCTGAGACGTCCTGAAACCCAGTAAGTCCGTCGCCACGTGGAGCAGCGCGTTTTCGCTGCTCCACACTCCTAGGCGTCCCGTGGCATCCTGCGGTGCCCAAAATGGCAGCTTACAACTGGCAGAGGCTCTCCACCAACCAGAGAAGCTCGCCAGCTGGAAAGCCCCCCCCGCAGATCTGCAGGCATGCCCTTGTGCGCTTCTGCAAATCTACACCAGGCGCTGCGACACGGCTGCACGTGGCTGCATGCCCTGTGCCTTTTAAAAACCACATAAAAAGTGGTTTTTAAAAAGCACAAGGCGCCGCCACTTCCAGTCACCCTAGCGTGGATTGGGGTGTGGAATTACACTAAAGTAATCCGCCCCAATCCATTTTATGGTGTAGACGACCTCTGTCAGACGTCGCGCTACACCGTTTTAATACCCCCATGTGGAAAGGGCCTATGTGTAGCTCTCTCCATAGGCCTGCTCCAAACTTAGTGATTTTCTAGAAAGCTCCTCTGCAGTTCAGCTACTGCTGTGTTTGCTGACACTGCTGGACAGCTACTGTAGCAGCTTGGAAAGATGGAACGGGGTATTGTGTTCCTTATTGTGGCATTGTTACTGTTGTATTGATTTTTACATGGTTTTATTGGACTTTTTTTATTAGGCTTTTTGTGGTGATAGAGCTCCACAAGTGGTGCTTTCAATGGGAAAAATGGGCTTGAAGAGGGGGGGAAAGGAAAAGAATGACCACTTGAAAAGTTTCTGAATTTCCGCTTAGCCACAGTCTATAGCTGTCCTCCAATGAAAACTGAACCTGAAGGGTGAAAAGACAGGAAATTAGTTGTTAGGGATCAGGGCTTCACTAGATTTCCAGTGTTGTATAACATTGTGTCATGTTGGCTCTAATAAGATAATGAGCTCTGAATAATAGGGTACAGCTACACCTCAGCTTAATGAAATGAATGTTTTCCTGGGCTTTACTTCTTTGACAGAAGCTTTGGTACTAGAGGTAGAAATAACATGGAGAGAATACAGAGGGGTTTTAGCCCCCCCCCCAAAAAAAATAAGGAAAAGGAAAGAAAAGGGGGGAGACCAAGTTAACATGCTTCGACAAACCTTTTGTTCAGAAGTAACATTATGCACATGTGAAATGAACAATCAGGTAAGGTAAGTCTTACAGAAGTAAGCAAAAACTACTTGAATTTCTTTAGACCACTTGAAAGCTTCTTCTAAAATGCATCCTGGGATGATTTTTCTTTCTTTCAAGAGTTCTACTTTTCTTATGATTTCTACTTTGATGGCAAAACTTATAGATGTGTGCTTTTTCAACATGCCAGGGTAGCTGGTGAGGCGGACTAAGCTGCTTTACCTTTTTCTTTTTGTTTCACCATTTATACATGCTTAGTAAGTGATTCTGGAGGCAGCTGTTTACCTTCCTTGTTGTACAGAAGCATACACAGACACAGCAGGATCACCTAGAGCTGAATCTCAGGCCATTTCCGCACAACGGGGCTCTTGTGAGTCGTCTCATTGCAGTCCCAGAAGAGAAGGGAGTGTTACAGGAATGGCCCCCTCTGCATAGGACCTGCTCCCTGTAGAAGGAAGCATGATGGCCACACTTCTTCCTTCCTCAGTGCAGCTGGGCATTTCCCAGGCTGTGCTGGGGAAGGAAGCATCACCATTGTGCTTCCTGCCATTCTGCAAGACGGGTAGGTATAGAGCATCACGCAATCGCAGGCACTAAATGGTGATGGGACAGCAGCAGGCCAGCGATGATGCCATGTGGAAACATGACCAGCCAACAGCTGTGATCCTGTCCCCATAGGGGGACAGCCCCATTGTGCAGAAATGGCCTCACTCTTACCCCAGTTAAGCCTTATTATATTGTTTATTGCAGATATGCTGCTTCAACCCAACACTGAAAGTCTGTCTTTCTCCAGCCCTCCTTTGCCATCCTCCCAACACCAATGCTGGGGTGGGGGAGGACACATTTCAGCTAGACCAAAGACGAGAAGGACATAATTGGACTGGTTTCCCATAAAAAGACTTCATTTAAAAAAAGACCTTCTTTGTGAGAGATTTGGTTAACTGAAGTATTCCTGTGCTGTTAACGAATAACCATAACTATTCACATGCACTCGATCCATTCAGTAAAACTAGAAAGGAATGCAGAAAAGTGTTAATATGATTTTTCTCAATTTGTTTTGCCAAAGAGCATGCAGATTGGCCCTATTCTTTGGGTCTGGTATGATGTGTGTACTTGTCTTCAAGTCATCTGTCGACTTATGGTAACCCCATCAATTTCATAGGATTTTCTTAAGCAAGGAATACTCAAGAGGTGCTTTTGCCAGTTCCTTCCTCTCAGATATAGCCCTTACCACCTGGGATTCATTGGCAGCCTCCCATCCAAGCATGATAGGCCTCCGTAAAGAAGCACTGGAGATCACTAATGGAGAACAGTCCTTCCTGGCCATGCTATTAGTGCTAGTGAGTGCATGTTTTCCTGAATCTGGCAGCAAAGGTGATGAAAGGCTAGTTCTTAAAGACCAGAATCCTCTTAGAGATGCACAGATGTATGAGTGTGGCTTACACATGCGCATTTCTCTTTTTGGAATGAGAACATTTGCTATTCTGTAACCCTTTGTGGAATGTTCAAATGTTCAGAAGCTGCCAAGCTCTTGGAGGGAATGCTGCTGCAGTTGCTTACTGTCAGGGAGGGGAGAGAACAGTACAGGTGATGTAGCTCTGAGAAGAAACTCCATCTGTGAGTGCACTCCATTTCTTTCTTCTTCTAAGTGAAGACAAGTTGGTTCTTCATCATCTGACTTGCCTCCATGCTCCCTCCCTTCCCCACCAGTAAGAAGCAACAGTTACCTCTCCTAGAGCTTGAAAGCTACATGGGAAGGGGTAGGATGTTCTATAGAAAGCTGGAAGATAGTATGAAGTGACCATAAGGCCTAAGTAAAGTTGAGCCACACTAAAGAAAAAGTCTGCTTAGACACAGAAAATGTTGTAAACTCTTAAAGATTTCAAGTTAAGTTAAAACATGTCCAAAACACTCTGAACCATGTTCTCAAATAATGAGATGTGTTCTGCTGATAAAAGACACCATCTAGCATCTGGGTAGATTTCTAAATTGTTTATATTGTCTGCCACCCTGAGATCCCATGATAAGGGCAGGATAAATAAGCAAATTATACCAGTGTTAAGATGTAAGGGCCAAGTATGACATAACATAGTTTGATAATAGTTTCTTGTTGGTGAGCTTATATAGCTATCATAGTTTGGTTTTTGTTTGTTTTGCTTAATTGCTCCTATTGCATGTTTTTGTTTTTGTTTTTGAGGAGGGTAAAGTTGGGTTTCTTGCTTGTTTGGGGAGAACCTGAGCTTCCAAGCTAGAAACCATCTGGCAAATGAAGCTGCTTTCAATCTATAATCAGATTTTATTCATGTACCTTAAAAGTGCCCCCAAATATCTATCCAGCTATCTGTCTGTCTGTCTGTCTGTCTATCTATCTACCATCATTATCAGAACTATTGTTGTCATTGCTGTGTGCCTTCAAGCTGTTTCCAAGTTATGGCAACTATAAGGCGAACCTATCACTGGGTTAATTGCAAGGGGGACTAAAAATGTATGACATGCCCAAAATCACCCAGTGGCTGATCAAAGTTGTAGTCCACTGCTCAAATCGCTAGATCTCCATTAGAATCTCCATCATTAGAACTACTACTACTGTTATGAAAGCCAGGATGTTTGAATGCTGGACTATGAATCGGGAGACAAGGGTTCAATTCCCTGCTCAGCCAATGGAAACCCAGTGGGTGTGCTTGGGCAAGTCACACTCTCTCATCCTCAGAAGAAGGCAATGGCAAATCCCTTCTGAACAAATCTTGCCCAGAAAACTCATGATAGGTTTGCCTAAGTCAGAAAGAACTGTTATATTTATTTCTATCTTGCCTTTTTCTCAGTTTAGGACTCAAGGTGGCTTACAACAATTAAAAACAATGAATACATAACAATTCACAGTAAAAAATAATTAAACTATAAAACAATTAAAAATAATTTAAAAGCATAAACCATTAAACACAGCTGACAGCAGTAACAACAAAAAATACAGCATGTTTCCTGCTACAAACTCAATCCTCAAAGGTCCATCAGGGGTTGGACTAAATGGCCCTTGTGATCGCTTCTAGCTATAAGATTCTATGATTGGATGGTTTCTTGATGCATGAAAAACATCTTTTTCTACCATTTGTCAAATATTTTCAAATACTCTTTCCATCCCTAGTCCGTTCAACCCTGTTATAAATTATACTGCAGTACTATTTCACCACAGACATGTACAGTTACAATCACTGGATTAATTCATTCACATAGCCTCAACATCAAAAATGTGAGCACATTTTCTGCCATACTAGCACATGAATTCTTGGAATAGTAGTTCCAAAAAGTAACCTTTCCAAGTTCTGGCCTGGGGTTAACAGCCAAGACAACTATCAGAATAAAATTCAGTTCTCATATTCCACACAGGAATACTTCGAAATAATTCTTTTTCCAGTCTGTTTGGGCCTAAAGTGAAATTCTTCGCAAGAAATCAAGATTGTCATTTAACATTCCCTACCCCCTCCAAACGCAGTCATCTAAAACGTTAATTATGGCAACTCCTTCAAAAAGACTCCCATTCAGCTAAGATGTCTGGAAATGCAGCCTTTGTTCACAACATTGAGAAGTCACAATGATGGGCTTGTAATGCCACGTAGAAGCCGAGGCCTACTTTAAATTCAAATAAATTATATATTAACGGAAGCTTTTTCAACGACGACAAAAAAGAACACCGCTAAAGTGGTGTCTCATTAAAGAAACAAATAGTCGTTGCTTAGCAACAGTAGAAATGTTTGCCATTCCACAGATAATGTTAAGACGGAAATCATCCTTGAAAAACCATACTGGGTGGAGGGAAGGGAAGGAGACGGAAAAAAGAGAGATAAACCAAGCATTTTTTTTCTGTACAGACAACATGAAAAGGATATATTAGAAGGAAAGCCTCAGTGGCTAGAACTAATTTTCTTTCATTTTTCTCAGTTTCAACTTTTGTTATTTTTATCTATTAAGACTTTCTGTGATTGATGAGTCATAACATGAATTTTAATGGGTGTTATATGAGTGCAGTCTAATTTGCTGCTTTTTTGAACAGAAGCTGTAATAAAACCAGGCATTATTTCAATATGTTTTACCATCAAAGTTAGTTCTTTGCATAATGGCAGAAAAAATGGAATGCATACCAAGAAGAAAGATTTGCAACAAATATGAAAATTAGGCACTGGATTCATCTGCCTGAACCCTTCTGCTTTCTAGCTGTGGGCCTATAGAAGTGAGAAGGAAAGAAGTGAAAAGCAGTGGAAAAGAACTTTTCTTCCTTGATGGTTGGATGGCCATCCCTCAGAATGTTTTGATTGTCTTTCCTGCATTGAGGGGGCTGCACTTGATGGCCGCTGGGGAAGCTACCGGCTGTATAATTCTATGATTCTATAATATGTCTAATACAGTGGTCCCTCAGATGTTCCTTCTATTCTCAGAAGCCCCAGCTAGAATGGCTAATGATCCAGGATACTGGGAGTTGTATGCCCTTTCCACACGTGGGCGGGGAAACAGGGAAAGCCACGCTAAAACGTGGGCTTACCTCGTTCCGTCGCCGTGCGGAGCAGAGCATTTCGCTGCTCTACACGCAGCAGCGTCCCACGGCGTCCTCGGTGCCCAGCAGTGCCCAAAATGGCGGATTTCGACTGGCGGAGCCTCTCCACCAATCAGAGAAGCTCGCCAGCTGGAAATCCCGCCCCCTGCCCGATCTGCAGGGATGCCCTTTTGCGCGTCCGTAAATCCATATGGGCGCTGTGACGGGACTGCATGGGGCTGGACGCCCCGTGCTTTGAAAAAATCACATAAAATGTGGTTTTTCAAAAGCACGCGGCGCCGCCACTTGTGGGCGCCCGACCGCGGATTGGAGTGTGGAATTACTCGAGCGTAATCCACCTCGATTCGCATAATGGTGTAGACGACCTCTGTGGAGGTCGATCTACACCGTTTTTTTAACCCCATGTGAAAAGGGCCATAGTCTAACAATATGCAGGAACCCAAGAATGGGAGCCACAGGTTTAACATATCCTGTAGTAAGATTGTAGTGTATGCATCAGAGGCACATGTTAATAGTGCTGAACAGTAGTTCTTGTTAGAGATGTACAACAATCACAGTAGCAGCATCCCTTCTATTATTTTCCTTTTCTGGCCCTTTCTAGCACTGCCATCTTATCTGTACTTACTTAGAAGTAAGTCTGACTGTAATCAGTGACACCCACTTCCAGGTTGATGAGTAAAATGTTGCAGCCCAAACCACTGTTATACATAGCATGCATAAACAGTTTCACAGCCTATCATGGCCCCATTCATTACTTGTTAAAATGAATCTGGATTGGAATCATCTGCTGTGCATTGAATGCTGTTGTTGTTCTGTAGATTCAAAAAGCATCACCCAGAAATTGGAAATCTCCTTACATTTAAACCAAAATGTGCCAAATTTACTGGTTGGCCCAGGCAGTAAGATATGACAATAAGTGAAGAGCTGTACCACTGGCATCTGTACAACAGGCAGAGAAGCATTTTAATATTGTAGATAGAATCATCCACCTTTTACCAGGCAGGCAGATGCCACATGCTTCCCTAGTGTTTAAAACATAATTGCTGACAAAATGTTACCTGGTAGGAATGAACATCACAGCTGCTATCGGTAGGCAGCAATGCAAAAGGAAGGCAATGAGCAAAGTTCAGTGTCGCTTGGTAGAAGCTTATGGGAAGGCAGTTAGCAGGCTGACTCAAGACTAAACCAGTCATTTAGATGAAATGTTAGGGGGAAAGAATGAATGCATTTAGTTTATCTCAGAATCTAATTCAATTTTGTCCATGTTCTAAAGGGGATTTCCTTTTCAATGAAGTCAATTCAAAATGTGTGTTTAGGTTTAGGTGATATTACTACAAGTAAAAGTCTTACAGGAATGAAAGTGACAAATAATTTTATTCCTCTGTCCTTCAACTTACCCTCTTTCAAACTCTGGTGTAGGAATGCAATTCTTTACCGCTTCCATTCTCAAAGATAGCAACATCTTATTCTAGCAATTATTTTCCTTCCAATTTCAAGAAACTGTGTCATTTTCAAAGATCATTTACAGTTTAGAATCTATTCTGTGCAATATTAGCACATATTACTACTACTTTCTGTTCAGAAAATGCTGTAACTGAGGATTTATTTTTCCAACATTACTGTTGGTTTTGTTTGCATTGTCCGTGGGAAACTGCATTTTATGCAGAAATGTTATTTTCAGTTCATGAAATGCTTTCTTCTGAGCCAAAAATGTGTGAATTTTGCACTGAGTAAGTCATATCTTGTGAAGATTCTCAGTCCAAAATTGTACTTGCCAGGGTTTCCCAACACATTTTTCAACCATTTTTAGAATATTCCTTCAGTTCCTGTTTTTGAAGACATGGAAACAGCTGGATGAATGTCTGAAAAACTCATTTCTCATTCAATCAATTTATCACCCACCCAACCTTTCTCTTACTTTCTTTTTCTACCTTTCCTTACACACATGTCTGTTTTCTCCCCACCATCCCTTTTTTTTTTTTAGTTTACTAACTCTTATGTGGACTCTAGTAAGAATCTTAAGAGTTAGGAGCTTCAAAATTAAGCTTCTTGGTTAGCTGTGTAGAACAGAGGAAAATGAGTTGTAAGTAAAGAAAATCAAATCTCTTCCTTCAAACTATCCCTACTATTTGTTGTTTAAAATATTTTTACCTTGAAGGAACTAAAATTGATAGGTTTTATTTTAATTATTAAATAAACCAAAGATTAGTATATTCATATGCTCTTATTAAAATATTGCATAGTGAAATTAATAGTTATGCATGCATGCATGCATGTATGATGGTATTAAAACTGCTATGCTTTTCTCAACCATCTGTTTTATGGTTAAATAAACCAGGTGTGTAGTGATTTTTCCTTTTTTTTACTGCAGTTTTTCAGAGTAAATGAAATTGATAAGATCTTACCATGTTCTTACAACATACCTTTGTAAACATCATCTTAAGTAAACATACAAAACTTATTTTTATTTGTAGAATTTTTATTTTATTTTTAATGACTTTGGGTCATTAGATAGATATGTCTAATAATGATGGGTCACTCCAGCATTAGTGCGGAGGTGAATCTGTGTTGGATGCAATCTCAAGTTTAACGAAGCTGTACAAGGAGCTGAAATATATCACCCACATAGGCTGAGCATCTTGGATAATGTCTTTAAATTTAAAACTAAACCAAAAAAATATATTCACTGCCCTAGTCACAAGGGAGCCAGCAGTTGTCCTTGATTGTTTCTTGAAGGCAAAGAAAAAATGTTTTGTAAAATAGTGGACAGAGCTATCTGAAATTATGTTCTCAAGATATCAGTTTTGCCTAGTTTGTTTCCTCTTTAGTTCACATAATTCAAGTCGACTTCAAGACAGCCCTATGAAATTCATGAGGTTGCCATAAGTCAACAGACACTTTAAAGGCACACACATACATAGAGAACTTGGGGTGAAATGTGTCAGTTTTTAGAAACACACTATGTCCCTGTACCTCTCTCCAAAGCAGAATTACTAACAATTTTTCAGGAGTGTTCAGATTTGAATTTAATCTGCTTTGAGCAAAGTAATTATCTCCTGAATTGTCTGAACCAACCCAGTTCAGTTTGGTTTGGGTAATTTACCCCAATTTGAACCACATCTGTACCAAATTTCACTCCCTTAATATCAGTATTCAATTACAGGCATAGCCTCCCTGGGCTTATAATGGAATACTGATGTAAAAGAAAGAATTTGGTAGGTACGTGCCTCAGAGCTGACTCATCTATACTTAGAGGTCACACTAGAGAGAAAAGAATATGGATAAAAACATTAGGAAAAATTAAAAGTGTGTCCTGTGATGCTGGAATTAACACTAGCTTCTCAATTTGGGAAGTTTGGAAATTACAGTTTCATTGGACAATGTAAATAAGTTATAGTTTGAGACCTACTTAAGGAGGGAAACTTTTCTAGGTACTGAAATTACTACCCAGAGGATTCGAGATAAACTTTAAAGCAACATTTGTACGTGTTGTACTAACAGGCAACCTTGCCAAAATACATCTGGGACTGAGATAACTTCAAATAAATGACATTAGGGACTAATTCAAACTTTTGCTGTAGTTTTCTCATTGTGCTCTTGGTAATAGCAACCATTTATGATCTTTGTTGAGCCTTTGTAGTTTTTCCCACGAGGGCTTTCTATGAATTCAATCTAAGTTTGTCTTTAGATTGGCAAAAAACCACAAATAGCCCCAGTGGTGGAAGGGGCATGAAATATTGGCGAATTAAATGATGTGGGATAACATAATTATCCAGTGTTAAGAGGTCTACTCTAATTTCTGCTTGTTCTTCATCAGAGACTTCACTGGTAATAGCTCCTGTAACCAATTTGTCAGGGAGATATTTGGCACTGAACTTACTTCCCATATCTGAAATATAGATTAGTTGATAACAGCAGCCCTTCTTTAATATAGGAATTATTATTCCTAAGCAGCAACTAGAGTGACCAACCCTGACTCATTAATGGAAGTAAACAGCTTCACGAGGATGACTGACCACCATTCAATATTATCGATATAAGCTTCAGGTGGAATACAATTGTCTCGTGAGGTTTTATTGACCACACATAGATTTGGAAGACATTTTAGCTACGCAGAGCGAATGTACAGTAAGCACACCAAGCTTGCCCACACTGCAGAGTTACCTATTAAGAATGAATTCTGTACTAGATAATTATTTCAGCAGTCCAAAGACTTGATTAATTCTCAAAGATGTTAAGAGCTGGTTCACTACATATCTACAGGGATGCCAAAAGTGTTGTGCTTCTTGGCTTAATCCCCAATAGAGGTGTGCAGAATCTGCCTCTGGTCTATTTATGCAAGTACATGGGTAATACAGAAATATGCACAATCCCGAGACATGTCATTAGGTTTTTAAATCCTGTTTCTTGTGATTTTCCATAGACGCTTCAGTCAGCCCCTTAATTCACTTCACATATCACATTTACCTCCTGAGATTTTTTAAACCTTAGTAATATCTTTGAAGTTCCTGGACATCTGATGAATGTCCAGATTCCCCTTACCATTTTGCTTTAAGTGATATCCAGCCACAGAGCAGATTTGTCTCAAAGTTACCATGAAAGTATCTATATGAAAGAGCACTTTCCTTTCCTCAGCTGCAAATCCCAAGATTCCATGGGATGCTACCATGGCAGTTAAAATGGTAAATAATTGTAAAGTGTGAAAGAGGCCTACAACTCTGGGACACCAGGTTGATATCCTCACTCAGCAATGGAAGCCAGGTGACTTTGGGCAACTCATACTTTCTCACCCTCAGAAGACAGCAATGACAAAATTCCTCTGAATAAATCTCATCAAGAAAACTCTATGACAGCGTCAGCTTGAAGTCCAGTTTGGCTTGAAGGGGCATAACCACAACAACTACAACAACAGCAATCATTTTCCACTCATGGAGTATATCTTGGGAATAATATAGTCTATTTGTCCTCCGCATTAACAACACGAGTAGGTAACGCATCCACAATGAAAATCATTGTATCCTGAGGTTTCTTATCTGTGCTGTTTTGTCCTATAATGAGATAGCATAGTATGGAAAATTTCTGTTTTGAATTACAAATCCCACAGTTCCCTAGCCTGCAAAGTCAGTGGGCATGTGGGCTGTGAAATTCTAGGAGTTATAATACAGAAAAGAAATGTTCCCAAGTTCTGGGATACACAATATTCTTTCTCTGATTGTGTAACTTCCATTTTACTGTTTAAAAATACACAGATTTCACCTAAAGTTAATGGAAGTCACCACTACAGTATACAACTTCTCTTTAATACAATTATAAGGAAGACAAGGACTAATATCAAAATTACTTAAGTTACAACTTAGAGAATTTGCAGAGCACAGTCCTGCCTTTGAATTCTTTTACGTAGGGTTTGCTTTAGATTTGTTGCCATTTCTGAATCCCACTATCATAGATAAGATTCATAGCTCTTCTCTTGGAGACACTCAACATATCTCACTATGTTCAACCATCCCAAAAAAAAGAATGAGAAACACCTGCAGAAAGGTGTATTCAACTACTGTTAGACAATTTCAATCAATAGAAATTTCACAACATACTTGGCAAATTCTCCAACTGTCCGATCACTCCTGTATCAGGAATCATTGTACTTATTATTTTCCATCTGGTAGGTAATGACTTGAAGACACATAGCAGCAACCACAAAGGTTAAACCTATTGATTTTTTATCTAGTCTCCAGTGGCAAAATGGAAGAATAGCTTTACAGTTCAGTTTCAGCTTTCTGTTCTTGATATCCTGGAGTCTATTCCATATTTCCTAACAGGATTTGTTCTCCTAAAATTTATATCTCCCTGTCTTTATGTTTCCAATCTGTAACCTCTTGGATTATTTAAATTTTAGCTGAGAACATTTTTGGATGTTCCAGTATAAGCCTGTAACAATTAAACAGCTTACTGCAGCAAATAACTTTTTTGAAATGGTAATAATCTTTGGCAGGTACTTCCTCAAACAAAATATACTACAAGGGCATTTTTAAATAAGTGAAAACTGTTTTGGAATAAGTCTCTGGTGAGCATAGCCTAAAATACAATAGGACAAACCTTCTGAACTTGATTGACATTGTCTTCACTTGGCATATTTATTCTAAATTAGTTAGATCATCCTTTGCACTGATAACTGAATCATTCACAGGAGTAATAAAATTTATCTAATATATAAAAGTCAAAGTTTGTGAGTTTGTCTGACAGGTGAAGACCTTATATGATTAGCTGCCTGTGAAGATTCTATGGAATCCTGGGGTTGGCACTTTAGGGAGGGGCCTTTAGAATTCTCAGCCATAGAGACTGGTTGCTGTGAAGACAAGACCAAGCAGCAAGGAGAAGGCCAGTGTATTCCCTCAGAAACCAAACCTCTGTATGTTAATAACTCTGAATACATATTGGATTGGGGACTATGGGGAAAAGTTACAGGTACTGGACAAGGCAGTTTGGGGAATTACAGACACAGGATCTCCAATCTGTATATTTTCAACTGCAACTAATTCCTAAGGCTAAGTAAGGTAATTCCTAAGGTATTTCTAGCAAGTATTACCTAAAAATAAACTCCTGGGCAACACTAGGTAAATACACTAGCATCCAATAAATGAATTGATAATGCATATGTATTGACAAATATTGTCAGAATTTTCTTACAGGGAAACGGTTGGTGTCTGATAATTATCAGGAATCCAAGGCTACAGTTATGTAAAAATATGAATTAAATCTGATCAAATTCAGGGAGCTCTATTTCCAAGCAAATGTGTCTAGGATTGGGTTGCAGGTGTGAATAGCATTTGGGCATGATGCTCTACCTTAGGATGTTCTGTCAAATAGATAAGCACCACATGATCTCTGTAGAGACCATCCAGTTAATAAGAACATGCTAGGAGAAGACAAACCAATGATGTATAAAAAGAAAACCCTGTGGACTTATTTAGGAATGGGTAAATCATAAATTTTACTTTTTCTCTGTTTTAATTTTCTTCCATCTCCCCGCACCCCGGGTCAGCCTTTAGTTGGTTTGACCCTATTTTCCCATCAATTTGAAATTTTTAAAAAACTTCTGCACATAAATTCACACTAATTTTCATATACTTTTTTTCTAATATATGCGTTTTTATAAAAGCTTTTCCCAAACAGTGGTATTTTTGCATACATTCCTGCCTTGTACAATTTTTTTGCAAGCATGTTACCTTTTTGTAAGTTTCTTTCCCTCATACACAAATTGTTTTTATACACATGTCCTACATACACATTTTGTATTGGAGATAGTTTGAGTTTGCAATATTTGGAGAAGTCTATCAAAGACCAAATGTCTTCCTTTCTAATTCAGCAAGTCCAGATTTTGTAAGCTTATATCTATTTATGAACAGAACATAATTATCCACTATTCCTAGCCTTTTGACAAGTTCTTCCCATCTGCAACGTGAAAATAAAATCCAAAGTTAGTGATGCAACAAACAGTAGAAGCAGAGAGGCTTGATTAAAAGAACACTCCAAAAAGAAAGAAAGAAAGAAAGAAAGAAAGAAAGAAAGAAAGAAAGAAAACATTCCTTGTCATATGTCTAGAAACTGGTTTGAGGTGGCCAATGCCTGGCTTGAATCACACTGATGTTTTCCCCACTTCCTTGCAGAGTGATGCTAGCTATCTTATGGGCACTTTCAGCATTCTTAGTAATAGCCAGGTGATAAAGCCTGCAGCTCCAAACATGTCTGGAGCACACCAGGAAATCAGCCAGTGGTTGAAGGCCGTCTTGGCCCAAGTGTCTAAAGTGATTTTTGCTTTAGTCCAACCATTTTCAGAGCTCCGGCATCTTTAGCATTCGCTGTCGGATCAATGAAAGTACAAGTGACTTGACAGGGCACAGTTGAAGACCTCATAGCCTAAAAACATGATGAGAAGCATAACACCTTGAAAGAATAATGTGTCCCAGGTTTTTTATTGGGAGGGGGAAATACCACTTTTGCCTCTTACCTGTTGTTTTGAGCCACAGAGTAGGTCTAAATGTCTCTTCAAACCAATGGAGTATGGGGGTCACTAGGGACATTCAAAATCCTGTATATTTTTTGGAACAGTTAGTGGTGAACAAAAACCAAACCACTATGAAACATCTCAGCAATAAAAAAGATTTTAGAGATAGCTAACATTTTTGCCGTCATCACCCCTTTCTGCCCAAGCAGTTTAAGCAGGTTTAACAATATTGAGTTTTGCAGGTATTTTTTTTCTTCTTCAAGCAATCCCAAAATAACTTTAGCTACTATGGCTACTTGAAGGAAATGTTCACAAAACCAACATCATTTTGGAACAACAGTCTTTTTCTATTACCTCTCCAGATGATCCTGACCTCACCTCTCAGAATCGCTGACCAATGGCCATGCTGGCTACAGAATTTGGAAGCTGAAGCCAAAATATCTGAAGGTTCAGAATGAATTGTTTACAGATAAACATGGGATGTGAGAGATTCAGGTTCAAGTCCCCATTTGGACATGATGCTTACTGGGTAACCTTGAACCACCCAACTCTTTCTCTCAACATTGTGACACCTTAAAGACAGTTTTAGTTGGCAAAAATGTTTGTGGCTTGCAACCCATTTCACAGGAGTTTCGTGAGCATGAGAGGCACAGATGCTGCTCTGGAGGAAAGGCAGAGTATAAATGTAACTAATCAATAAAGCACTAAATTTTGGTAGATGGACATCAGATCAGGGCAAATAAGCTGATGCCTCTCCATATAAACAGCATATGCCCTGTTAATCATTAAAGTGTGTTATAACTCTTAGAAAAAAAAAGGATTTTCATTTTCTTTGGCCTTTGGTGTAACATGTCATAATTATTCTTGATAAGTGTTGTAATCTACTCCTATGAGTATAGTGATGTTTGAAAATGCCCTTGGGTGTGATTCTTAACTGGTAAGAACAGATTTCAGTACAGAATTAACACCAGTGTTGCCAAGCCAATGTACATACATCATGCAGTAACAGCACAAACTGAAATCAGACAAATCTATTTGAGTATGTGTAATGGAACATTGTGCTACACGCTATTTTTCAGAATTGATGGGTCCTGTCTAAAACAATGATTTCCAAGCTACTCAAGAATGACATTTGCAATTACCTCTAGATGAGAGTTTGGTATCATGGCAAAGAATATTCTAAAAAGCCAGAACAGCTAAAATGTTGCTTCCATATATTGATTTTTTCAATCCAGCAATGCTTCAGGGGCCTGGCTAGATAGTAGATTACCACACAATCTATTTCTGGGCTGTAGCTCGGAAAGCCATCATATCTCGAGAATGCATTGATAGTTCCAGACCTTTAATGGCATCAATAAAACAGTTAAATATGATTATCACTTTGCATTACTTGTAGCAATTCTTCACCAACACCTCCTTATTGACTATGCTCATAGCAGTGAGGAGAAGCAGGCATTTTCTTTGATGCCAAGAGCTGTGCTAGATAGTGAGTGAGATAAAATTTGTTTTCCGCTTCAGACTCTCCAGGTCATATTTAGCAATGACATTTGCTTATTCGGGAAAGAAACTAGCAGGAATTTGGCATGGATGGCAATGCCTGAAGGTAATGTTTACATCATCCACTTCACTTATCAAACAAAATGAATTTGCTCTAAAATATTCAATACACTGAAAATCATATTAACAGACTTGTGGAGCAAATAGATAGAAACTACCCATAACATGATGATAGGTATGAAGCAAGTGAGAAGACAGATTGCTGTATGTCACATTCCAAGACAATATCCTCCAAAGTGCAATAATAGGATTCATAATCATATATAACTGCTACATCACATATTTTTCTAGCTAGCCAGTGCTCAGAATTAAACCTGAAGAGTGAGCCTGTATTTGTAGCAATGCTGTATCCTCTACACATCCAATAATGTGACTGGATTACCTAATTACAGAATGAATTCTCTGGTGCAGATAACAAAACTCCATGCTCTGTTTGGCTTGGGGATCTGTCATGCCACAAACACAATTGTCATCAGTAATAATGTAAATAGCATCATTGAGTGAAAATGATGTTTGCTGATTTGGGGCCATATTAATAATGGTGAGTTTTTCTGGTTTTCCACAATTACCTGATCCAATTATTTTATATGAAAATAGCCTGTCTCTTATTTAAGCAGAAAACATCTTTCAGAAAAATCTAGAACATCTCACCATCCCTGCAACTAGCTTCACAGTGAAGGATTCTGACATTGCAGTTACTATGGAGAATTTGGATAGTTACATGGTATGTGATTCTTAGCCAGTAATGAACCTAGCAACCTCATCTGCTTACTCACACACCATTATTATGTTGCTAGATGAATTATTGGCAGCTTAAAAAAAAACACTTGTGGAGATTTACAGAACACATTTTGTGGAGATTAAAAGTAAAGCCAACATTGTATATTGAAATTGCACAGGTAATATGGACTGCGCTATTTTAAACAGATCACACTTCTTATGGCCACAAAGAAAACACCTATCAGCATGAGCACCTGGAGGACAAAGCCAAAAGTACAAAAACGGGTCTAGTTGATCTTGTAAAGGATTGTATGAAAAATTTATCTGAATGCATTGTGTTTGGTTCAGTATTCAAACATATTGTCTGCTTAAAATAAACAGTTGCACAAGTAAACTGCCTTTTTACTTTGCAATTCAGAACCTTTTTTCCCCTAAACATACTGGCAGAAATTAATTCATCTATCTTGCCTTAGCTGATTCATGAATTCCTTGCCCAGAGTATGAAAAAGTTACTTTGAACTACAGCCCTTTCTGCATGGCATTTTACATGTGAAAGGGCACCTGGACCGTCGTGCGATTGTGAGGAGCGATCTGCATGATGCACCCACAATTGTGTGGTGTTCCAGGGGCCGGCAGGGGCCGATCGCACACCTTTTCATTTTCGGCTAGAAGCTGAAAATGATGCGCAATCACGCATTGCTCCTGGGCCCCATGCGCACTTACCGGGCATGTGGAGTCTTCGGAGCCCCAGCACAGGCTGGGAAGGTCCCAGGCTGCACTGCAGAAGGAAGAGGTGGGGCTCTCGTGCGAGCAGGCAGCTTGTGAGGAGCTGAAGGACCCCAGACATGAAAGCCTCTCACCAGAGGCTGCTCGCGTAATCCCCACACCCCAGAGATGGAAGAAGGTAAGGTGTGGAAAGGGCCTACAACTGGAATCATAGCCAGTGGGATTCTGAGAACTATAGTCCAAAAGGCATTTTTTCCAAGCGCTATTCCTCTCTAGCAAAAGCATGAACTAGATATGATCAGGACCAACCAGACATGTTGTTAAGTAATTTTTTATACTTATGCTCATATTTAAAATTGAAAATAGGTGGAGGACTTGGTAATAACTGGTACAGCGGTAGACAAAGAGTAGGAGTTTAACCATTTTCCTCTCTGCTGAAGGCCAGATGAAAGCCTCCCATTTGCATTGGGAGGAAATCCCCCTTGCTGATTCAAAGAGCAACATCCAAGAAAAAGTATTCATTAGAATGGAAGTAGGGGAAGAAACAATTATATCAACCCCTCTCTCCAGGCTGTGATCAGAATATTATTTGCCAATACCTACAACACTGGGCCTTGAACTGCTCCAGTGCATGCATCTGCATGGTTTTATCGGACAGAAACTCTTATCAGTATGGTGAGGCAGAGAAATAGATTGGGACCCACAACTGTAATGCTGGACCTTTGGTACTTTTCACTTTAACTGTCAAATCCTACATCATAATTTCCTACTCCCTCCTGCCTGTAACAAAAGCATAAAACAAAACAAAATTAAAGAGATATGCATCCGATTTTATTTTTCAGAGCTGAAATTGCCCTAATAAGGTAGTTCTGATTTCAGACAAATGCTCACATTCTAAAGCGTAATACCAATAATCCATTTTGGAAAGAAAGCCGTTTGACAGGGCACTCATTACAGCTCATTATGAGAGTACACATACTGGATCATTATGGGTAGACACAGAATCATTTTCTTCACTCCTGTTTCTCTTATTCAACAGATTTCACTGTTTAAAAACCTACAAAGCCTCTTTGACCAAGGTCACAACAAGGTAATAAAAATGAACATCCATGCCTGCAAGCAATGAGATTTCTATCTTATTGCCTTCAGTTCTCAGAAACATTGCTTATGCCTAAACAGGGTTGTGTAACTTTCTTGAGGATTGTGCTTTCTTCAAACACACAGAACAAAGTGATATCGTTTGTCGCAATAAAGAAGACCAAGAAGATTGTGCCCTGGCTTTAATAGGTCTAGACAAAGTGGAAACAAAGGCCTTTTCTTTTTCCTTTGTTTTCATTTTTAAAATCCTCAAAGGTGTTGCAAAAAAAAAAAAAAAGTCTCTCCTTTCAGAGAGAATAGGAGTGCGGAAAGTCTCCTGTGTTGAGATTAAAAGGGAGAAAAAAAGAATCTCGAGCTGTCTGCAGAGAGACCAAATGGACTTTATCAAGAACTCATGCTGGGAACTCTTTGCTGGTAGCGTCTGTGTTCAATCACATCTTGCATTCTCTAGTTTTGATGTTCAAATTTGTCCCTTCCAGTGCTTGTCTGCAAGCACAGCAGCTCGCATACTGATTAGGGTGTATCTGAATTGTATCTGTTGTCCAATTAGTATGCCTCCTAAAAGGAAATGAACAACATCTGAAGCTTTCTAACCAATCACCTGTGAGACAGTTAGGTAACAGTAGAATGGATTCAGTGTATTTGTTTGTGCTGGATATTTTAGACATCGCCAGGAGAGGAGGAGGGCATGTCTGAAAAGGATTGGGAAACCAAGAGAAGAAATAAGGAAATCTTTTCTCAGCTTTTGCTGCTACAGTGCACAGAATAGGTAGCCGAGAATTAGCAAGGGGGGGGGAATTAATGAAGTTTGCATTTAAAAGCAAAGTTTCCCAATCTACATCTCACAGACATGAAAATGGACCTGAATACACTTTGTGACAGAAATCTGCATACTTTGTTATGTGATACACAGAAATGTAACAAAGACAAAGTATTTGGGGGGAAATCCAGATGGAAAATGGTTTCATCTGAAAAATGTCTACAGGTATACTGAAATAAATGGCAGAATGTGTATGACTTGCCTACCTTTTCAACAATATGCATTTTGGGACACATGCCATCAATTTTGAAATCACCACAGAAATATATACAAATTTCTGTGTTCTTCCCCTCCCAACATCTCGTAAACTGTTAAGAGATCTGAGATGGAAAGAGTCTGTTATTAACTGAAATGAAATGGCACTTGACAGATTTGCTTATCTTTGCTGGCTGTGGGGGAGGATTTAATTTGGTCCACATTTTAGACTGAACCTGCTTAATTCAAACTTCTCAGACTAATATACAAATTGGATTGAGCAGTTCTCTGAATGTTGTGGCGCAGCACTCAGATCCAATGTTGCATGCAAAAATGCCTATAGTAGGAGAAGTTGCATACAAAACTATTTGAGAAAACTGCATACAAAATGTGAGGGGAAAACTGACTAAAAGAGACAAGAAAAATCAACTTTCCATGTGGGTTCCGAAAACAAACTCACAGATTGGTATGGAAATGGAATGGAGTAGATTTATCATTTAATACACATGAAATTGACCTTGATTGTCCATTCTGACATGTAGCTTTAGCTGATAGTCTAATTATGACTTTGCTGTTTTAATTCTGGTATGATGCAGTTAAAGAAGTCCTGCAAAAAGTGTGCAACAGCAAACAGGATCATTTTCACACTACACAATTATAACTACACAATTATAATTATAATTATGTCATGTTTTTATCCTGTGGAAACCTGAGCTATATTTAGAATTTTCTGCCAAAGACCTCTAGTGCCAAACTATAAACCCCATGAGTCTATAGGATGCAACTGTGGCCCTTTTCGCACGGGCTTTCTGTCGCGCAACAGCCCCGTGAGCCTCGCGGGAGTGGGAGCGTCGCTCTGCACGACGCACTCCCACTTCTGCCGGGCTCACGGGGCTGAAGCGGCGCAATCGTGGGTTTTTTTATTTTTGCCTCAAAGCAAAAATCACCCGCGCTCGCGTAACGCTCCTAGTGCCCGCGCGCACTTACCTCCTGTGCGGAGCGTCGGGGAGGCGGCTGGGTCGTGCTTCCTTTCCTCCTCCCCTGCGGAAGGAAGGGGCGGGGCACTAGCGCAACGGACGTGAAACCTCCTGCTTCGCACACACGGGGGGACGGACGCGACAGGCTCCTTTCTTGCGTGCACGGGGGACGGACGGACGCGGCAGGCTCCTGATTCGCCCAGGGGGGAGGGCGGCTCGCGCGTCACTGCCGCTTCCCCCTCATTCCTTCGCCTGCGGAAGGAAGGAGGGGGGAAGTGGCAGCCTCCCGGAGAAGGCTTCTTGCGCGAGCCGCCCTCCCCCCTTGCGCGAGAAGCCTTAATGCGAAAAGGGCCTGTGACAGATAAAGTCATTTTCAAGTGCTATAAATGTGTTGTGTGAAAGATGTTTCACGCCATGTTCCATGAGTACATGAATCACAGAACACCAATGTGTATCTCACAATGTGTACCTCAAACCGGATCTCAAAACCCAGGTTCCTACAGATGATAGCCAGAGTGGAATCTTAAATAAGACCCACCATGAGGGATTAGATTAGGAGCCAAAGAACTGCAGAAGACAATGCAAGAGTAAAAGACTAGGCTTCTTGTGGGTATATATATATGATCAAGCCAATCCAAAGACCCCATAATGTCTTTGGAAACAGTTGCTGCATATCCATAATCCACTGTAGATTGAAGAGGGCTTTGGTACCAGATCCTATCTTATCTTGGAATCTAAGTAGTGTTAGGACTGGTTAGTATTTGGGTGTGGGATTACCAAGGAATACCAGGTGCTGTATGCTGTATTTCAGAGGGGGGCAGTGGCAAACCCTCTCTGACTACTCCATGCCTAAGAAAACTCTATGGATTTCATAGGGTCATGATAAATCAACAGGTAACTTGAAGGCACATACATATTCTGTACATTAAACTTTCCATAGCACTTTAATCTACATTCTTTAAGCACTGTGATGTTTAATTACAATATTATCCCTGTTAATCCACCCCCAAAATCTACATGCATGATGGAACTTCAGTGTTTTAACTCTTTTGCAAGTAGACTTGAGTCCCAGTCTGGAAGAAATGTGGAATATAAATAAATTTATTAGAACTAGTGTGGTATAGTAGTTTGAGTGCTGGACTAAGGCCCTTTTCGCACGTTACCCATTTGCGTGGCTGGGGGGCGTCTTGCACGAATAGCCTCAGCAGGAACACTGCCGCTTCCCTGCTGCTTGAGTTCTGCAGCACTTCCTGGTTGCACGAGCGCCCCACTCCTTCCTACCGCAGCGCAACCTGGGAATTGTAGGCTAGCGCTGCAGCAGGAAGCGTGACCGGCCCGGCTCCCGACGCACCGCACAGCAGGTAAGTGCATGCAGGCCCCAGGAGCATTGCGCAACTGCGCACCATTTTCGGCTTAAAGCTGAAAATAAAAAGGTGCGTGTCCGCTCTGTGTCCGGCTCTTATCACCGCATAAATGGGGGTGCGTCGTACGGACCACCGCTCCCATTTATGCGATGCTCAAGGGGTCCTCTCGCAAAAGAAACTGCGTGCGAAAAGGGCCCAAGACTCTGGGAGAACAGGGTTTGACTCCCTGCTTAGTCATAGAAGCCCACTGGGTGACAAGTCACATTTTCTCAGCCTCAAAAGAAGGCAACAGAAATGCCTTCTAAACGAATATTACCAAGAAAGGCCCATGACAGGTTCACCTTAGGGTGACTTGATGGCATACAACAACAAAATAAAATGATGGTTGGAAGGTCCATGGTGACCATAAGGCAAAGCTGTTATGGACTTTTCTGGGGCTGAAAGCATTTGACACACCCAAGGTCACCCAGTGGGTTCCCATGGTTGAGCAGTGAATCAAACCCTGGTCTCCAGAATCATAGTCCAATGCTCAAGCCACTACAGACTGGCTCTCTAAGGATTACTGTAACATGTATGTGCATCAATATCTAAATTATTAGGTGAAACTAGCCTAGAATTGTTCTGATTGCATAATCATTCACCTATTCCAAAAGAGTTAAAGAAACCAGGCCTACATTTTGGTAAAGCCTGAAACATGTTAGCTTTAATGTCTGCTTCCTTCCAAAACAAGGGTTGAAATGTAATCCTGCTCCTCTGAAAAAGAAAATTAGGTCACATTTGTTGGAATGAGAGAGATAAAGAGATTAAGTACACACTTAACTCTCCAACTGAAACCCAAAGCACTTAATAGTATTTACCGTATACTGGGCTAGATGGTTCTGATTACTTTAATATCTCATTGTACTCAGAGAGCAAAGTGAGAACTTGAAAAGGAAGTCAATCTTAACAACTTGGCTAAATGTGCAGAAAATATATTTCTGGCCTTGAAACAATATCATTGCATGGTTTAATAACCAAGCCACCATCTCATATCTATGTTGGTTAACTCTCCTAACAAGATTAGTATATTGAAAAGAGTGCAAAAGGCCCTCTAAGGGGGAATTTCATTGTGTTTTGAAGGACCTGGGCTGTTTTAGGCCCAGGGGAAGCTTTGTTTATCACACGAAGCAACCCAGAAATCAACTTCCATTTCATTTCCAGATAGAAAGATGGTCTTCTCTGTGCATAAAACTCCCAGATGTCCCCACCCACCCATGGTGAAATTGTTCTCCGTGCCTGATGGTAGTGTACTGGAAGGGATCTGGGGCAAAAAAATAAATTTTCCATTCATTTTTAATAGAAACCACTGAAATCATTGTGTGGCCTTACAACTTTGTCAGTGAACTTTTGTCTGTGGAAACTGGAACTGTGCAGTTGCATACAGTGGCAGAGCTTGGAGTGTGTGGAGGAGGGGGGAGGGGGCAGGGCTATGGCACAAGGGGCATGGCCACTGTGCAGGTGTGTGGCCATGGTGTGTGAGGGAGTGGCCAGAGCGTGTAAGGGCATGGTCAGGGCATGTGGGAGTGTGACTACAGGCCAGGACGCCCCATAAACATTGCCACCTGGGGCAATCGCCCCCACCCCCCACGTCCCTACACGACTGGTTGCATGATGTCCATACTCAATAGAGGGCTGCTGTTACATTATTATGCAGCAGAGTTGGCAAAGTGCTCAATATGCATTGCTGAGTGATGTGCATTGATGTACAATACATATTACTCTGTAATGCACATTGTGCACAATGCATTTCAGTGTGTTGTGCACCCATGTGCAATGGGGCCATTGCTCAATGCGTGCTCTTGCTGGTGTCCCAAAACACATCTTCGTAATTCACTAAAGGATTTTCTTAGTGCCTCTGCTACTCAAAGTTATGTAATGTAATAGCTTATGTAGGATTCTGGCAAATGTCTTTTTCCCCACATTTTTGGACCCCGAGCTGCCCTGGGAAGCACAGAAATGGCTTCGGTGCCCCAGGTATTCCATGGTCCACACTTTACACACCTCTGCCTGGCAATCCACTAGTGCAATAAACTTTGCACTAGCTCAATGACACTGTTAGATACAGGGCATCACCACTGCTTTTCTTTTAAACCAAAAGGACAAATGTTATCTTTGCTTAACATTAAATAACCAGACCAACGGAGCATCTAAATCAATACTTTTTTTTTACTTTTCTTTCTTTCTTTTTTTAGGCCTGAGTCCTATTGACAGCGCCAAGTACAATAAGTAAATCTCACTGATTTGATGGCTCTACTCTGCTCCTCTGAGTAGGATTACCAGCAGGATCCAGGCCAATATTCTGAGCACAGCTTTCTTTTAATTTCTTACCATGACCTCTACTACCACCACAACCTCTTTAACTGCCTGTCAGAGCCTGAAACATTGTTGTGCTTCTTTCTAGCCCTCTAGACACCTAATTTCTCTTCCTTTACACCCAAATGGGAGCACACACCATTGGGGGGGGGAAACCTTACATTTACAGCAGGCATAGGAGTGAGCTGTGAATGTTTTTAAGTTATAGCTTTTTGATAAATCCATGGTAAGGTTCCAGGTGCAGATTCATGCATACATGTGAAAGTAAACTGCATAGAATAAAACAGGAGTAGAATCTGAATGAACATGTGTGTGAGTTCATTGAAAATATTATTTAAAATTTCAAAATCCTGGGGCAGGAAATACATGCATTAAGTCCATTCAAAAATGTGTGGAATTGTGAGAACGATTTTGAGAACTCCATTTTTGTTCATCAGGCTAGATTATTCTTTTTCTCAGTTATGAGCCAATACAGGTTGCTTTATGTAGCCTTTCAAAGATGTCATACACTTACTATAGATGAGCAATACCTCTTTCATTTTTGAAAAATTTGGGAAAATCAGATGAAAAGTGAGCAGAAATTCTCATCCACTGCTAAACTTTAAAGTCAAACATTCCTCTTGCCTTAAAGGTATGCTGTGAATGGAAGTTGGTAGAAAAAGAGATGTTAAGGCTCAGGAGAAAAAGAAAAAAGAAAAATTTGGGAATGTGTATTTTTTCCTATTTATTCATTTATTTTTCTGGGGGGGGGACGGATTATGCATATTTTCTCTCAGCATGTATTAAGACAAGGCATTCATATATATACTGCCCAAAAATCATTTCTAAAATCTATGTAAGAGAAAGACTTTCATTTAAGACTGTAAAGTATCAGGTCATTGCAGTTCTTGGCTGTGGTTTCTTTTTCTCAGTTCTTTTGAGAAAGAGTATGGCCCTTTCTGCACTACACATTTATAGTGCTATTATTACACTTTCAACATCCAGTGGAATTCTGAGGTTTGCAGTTTACTGAGGCCAAAGAGCTCTTTGGCTGAGAATTCTGATCTAATACAACAAGGTGATTCTTTTTATAGAAAAGACTTAACTCTTAACATCAGAATTTTCAACACTATCATTCCTTTGATGAGACTTTGGCTAACACTAATGTGCAAGAAAGCACACAGTTAAATGTGGTCATGACTGCACCGTTGGAGAAAGGTTTCAAGAGGTACAGCCATGCCTTTGGAAAAACACTACAATTGCATTCTGTTTGCCCCTAAGATGTTCAATAGGCTAGGGAGAAAAATCTGTGCCAACACATCTTCTTGACACGGTCACCCACATAGGGAGCAAAGACTTTGGGCATTTCCAAACTACACTGCTATAGTGCTATTATTATTTCAACATCCTGTGCAATTCTAGAGTTTGTAGTTTACTGAGGCCAAAGAGATCTCTGGCTGAGAATTCTAAATGCCTCTCCCTAAACTGCAAAGCCCAGTATTTCATAGGATGTTAAAAGTGGAATTACAGTACTATAACAGTGTGGTGCAGAAAGGCCCTGTGTTATGTCTGCTCAACATTCTGAAGTAATACTAAGACAAAATAATTTTCTCCATTTTACTAACACTGATATATTCTTCAGTTTTTTGAGAGAAGTTGATTCATCTGCTTCTCAAATTTTCAAAACCAAAGATGTTCCTTGAAGTTCAAGTTTCCAGAGTTCTTTCTTAATAAAATTATCTACAAAATTTGCACTATACCTATACCTTACCACTAGAGCAAGATAATAATCCAAATATTTTTAACAGAAATTGCTCTAGCCAGAAATTGCTCTAGCCAGCTCTAGCCAACATTAATACAGACACTTTCAAAAGCCAGGGAAGAAGAAGCTTTTGCTGACCAAATGAATAAAGCATACAGCAAGGTTCTTTAATGTGGGAATAAGGGTGTTCCAAGGACCTGAGTAGGTCTCTCATATCATCTTTGAAACATTGGAGGTTATGCGGTGCATACTGAATCTTCATCAGCTAATTTATTTCCTTCCCAAGTTGGTCAAAGCCTAATTGTGTTATGTGTAGCTAATGAAGAGGGAACTCTAGGGAACTCAGAGGTAGCAAATGAGTAATAAATGAGGTTTACTCTAACATGGAAATGAACTTTATATTAACCTATTTATTGGGTAGTTTAAAATATGGTTCAATGGAAAAAATAGACCACAAATTACAGATTTAGTTTAAAATCTAAAAACACTGCATATGACCTTCATGTTTGCTTTGGCAATACAAGAAAGATACTCATAGATCAGATTGATGAGACATATTGTACTGGTATGACCCTACTGTGATGCATCTGTTGACAATGATAAAAATCAGTTTCATTCCAAGTATAATAGATGGAGGCTGCAGTTTTGAAGACATGTGACAAATTTGACCTACAAGCAGAGCACCTGACTGCTTTGTAAGTGTACTCCATCAACGAATCACCAACCCATAGCATGTTGAACATCCAGAAATAGCTCATATATCCAGTTCAGTAAGAAATTCCTATCTCAGCTGGTTACAAACCTGTTAGAGAAGAAGGAACATTAGCCTAATTAGCAAAGTTATCTATGTATTGACTATGATTGCAAAACTTTCCCTGTTACTTTCACAAACATATTGACATTGATGACAAGTGACACTGCATGGGCAGGGGACTTATCTGAAAAGGCAAATAGGCAATGTACACAACCACAGACTTTTCCAATTTGGTGATTCAGGTAGACTGTCACAGTCCAACCCGCTGCCTGTGCTTCACTGCCAGCAAGAGGGAGGAGGTGAGAATACTTGCTGCAAGGGGGAGGCAGCAGAGGAATGTGCAATACAAACGACTACGAGGGCAACTGCAGAGCCAAGCCAGGTCAAGGTCCAATGCAAAGGTCCAGAAAGCAGAGGTCCACCCAGAGGGGTCAAGAAAGCCAGAACACAAGGGTCGAGAGGGCTTGCAAAGTAATTTGCTACAAGCAAAGGGCAAGTCCCGCTGACAGACTTACATAGCCACTGAGAACAGGTGTTACTTGCCATTGTTTCCTTAATATAGCCAATGCAGCTTCCCTCTGAGCTGTCTGTTTCAGCCTCCTTCATGATAGAGGGCTAAGTGGCACAGGTGACTGTAATTCCTCCAAATCACTGCTGGTTCCTTCTCCCTCTGGAGCTAGCTGGGGCAACTCTGCCTCTGCTTGTCTCCCAACTGGTGGAGATGTTTGCAAGTTGGTTTGGTCAATCCTGGCACAATCAGTTGCTTCTCAACCTCAGAACCATCATCTATCACATTGATGTATATCAGAGTTGGGGAACCTATGACCCACCAGATGTCATAACACTAGAGATCCTATCAGCCCTAGCTAACTGGCCATTGCTGAAACATGATGGCACTGATAAGTCTATATAGCCATATGCTTCCCACCCTAAATATATAGTTCCCTACTACTTAAAAATGTAGATATGACCAGAAACAAATATGCAGCTACACAAGCATCTCTACTCTTATATAATTAAACAAACTAATTAAATCCATCTCCTTGTTAGGGAAGGAGGAGACCTAATTGTGCATAGTTTTCCAGCTAAATACTGAACAGAAAGCAGCTATTTTTCTTACTTCCTACCAACATGCTAGTGAAACCACTGGTTTCAGGGCGTGACTGGCTTGCTATAGCACAAGGTACTGCCTATTGCTAAATATGCCAGACATAAATGTATATTATCTTCCATAACATAGCATTTTTTCTTATTTGCATTTACACTTTCAGGCCATTTTTCATGTATATGAGTATGTGATTTTTGCTACAAGGAACCAAAGACCAGGAATGGAAATCTTCACTTATTTCCTTCCTGCATGCAAGAACAAATAATTTCAGCCATTTTCTCCTTGCTTCATGAGAATGCGAGAATTTCTTCACAGTTTTCAATTACTGTTTGTACTTCAGGATTTCATTGGGACTCATGTCAGGGTCATGTGTCACATTAAAACATGAATAGAATATATGTGGTTTATTTAGCTTATCCTACTATAGGCTGATTAACCATACTTAGCAATGTACATGTTTGTTTATTTCATTCTTGCAAGCAAGAACAGAAAATTTCAAACATTTTCTTCTTGCTAGTGAAATTATGATAGTTTTTGAGAGCTTTTAATTATTTTTTTAATTTTTTGGCTTTCTTTGCAAAAAATGCATTTGTGCAAAAAACTTCCTGGTTCAGGCACAATTTGTGTGTGTATGTATGTATGTATGTGTGTGTGTATATATATATATATATATATATAAAACACATATGCAAATAATTGTTTCACAAGAAATCCTCAACAAGCAAAAATTCTCTTGAATTTCAACTTCTCTTGAATTCCAGTTTGTTGTGACATCTGAACACCTATTTATCCATCCTTGCTCTTCAGTTATCTCAAAATATGAACAATCTGAATTGATTGATTGATTGATTTTGGAGTTAGCTTGTTGTGAGACACTAAAGATCCATGTCTCAAGTAATCATCATGGACAAACAACAGCCATGAAACATAATTCATAAATTACACCTTTTTTTTCAGTGAAGAGATGTAGTGATGTGTAAAGCTGTGTCTGGTGGTGGAGGTGATGATGATGATGATGATGATAGTTATTTGCAAGCAAAAAAAGAAGTGGTACATTTTATACCATCTCCAATTCCTGGAAGCAGAGATTGGAATGTTTTGCTGTTAATTGTCTTTCTTTTAACTTTTGTAAGCTACCTTGGGTCACAATATTAGGGCCATTTCCGCACTAGCCTGTTATAGTGCTATTATCTCACTTTCAACATCCTATGGAATCCTGGGGTTTGTAGTTTACGGAGCAGCCTTTCAGGTCGCTCCTTAAACTGTAAACCCCAGGATTCCATAGGATGTTGAAAGTGAGATAATAGCACTATAACAGGCTAGTGTGGAAATGGCTTTGGAAAAAGATGAGATATAAATGAATTCATCACCACCATCACTCTCACCCTATTGGCTGAAAAGGCTTAATGCAGTTCATGAATATGTACTGAACTAAAAAATTTAATCTGTTTATGTTAGCATTGGGTGGTGCTGTTGTTATTAATTCTTTTTTACACATTGATTTGCAATTTTATTATTTGTGACTATTACTATTTCTGAAAGAGAAAACAGAATGCAATATTTTGGTTGACACTACTGCCTGGAAGTGCCATATTTTGTTGTTGATACCATCAATGGTATTTGGGAGGAGATTAAGTTTTACTTAACTTCCACAGCTTGCTACTTTCCAGATGCCATGGACTACAAACCAGACAATCTGACTGCTGACTGGGACAGTCGGATTTTTGTCCAATATATCTGTTCTATCTCTTCTGTTCTTTATACTCCAACCTTCAAAATGAGTTGTTTAAAACCAGAGTAATGTAGTGGTTTCAGTGTTGGACTAGGATTCAGGGAGAGCAAGGTTTGAATCCCCTGTTGGCCATGGAAACCCACTGCTCACTCGCAGACTTGAACAAATTTTGCCAAGAAAGCTCCATGATGGGTTGGCCTGTGGGTCACCTTAAGTCAGAATCATAGAATCATAGAATCATAGAAATGTAGAGTTGGAAGAGACCACAGGGGCCATCCAGTCCAACCCCCTGCCATGCAGGAACACCCTCAAAGCACTCCCGACAGATGGCCATCCAGCCTCTGCTTAAAAACCTCCAAGGAAGGAGCCTCCACTACACTCCGAGGCAGCAGATTCCACTGCTGGATAGCCCTGACTGTCAGGAAGTTCTTCCCAAGGTTCAGGTGGAATCTCCTTTCCTTCAGCTTGAATCCATTGTTTTTCTGAAAAGAAACACCTTGAGGGCACACAGTACCAGTAAAACACGAACTGATCCTATTAATATGCCTGCAAAGAGGATCTTTGAAAATAACTATATTACTTGTTACAATGAAAGCTGGTAAAGCTGTTGCTACTTGTTGCAGTACATTACTTTTGAAATTCACTTTGGGTCCTCTGCAAGGAGAAAGGTGGTATACAAAAAAAAAAAATAAATAAATAAATAAATAAATAAATAAATAAATAAAATATCCTAACTCTCTTGCACATTTATTACTGACAAAAACAATAAACAGCTGCAAGTAAAATGGTTACTTTAATTCGTTATTTCTCACCTCTGATTGAAAGCATAATAGCAAAATATCTGAGGGTGAAAAAACCTATAGAAATTTCTGCACCTTCCCATACATGAGGACTGTGTCATGTACCACCAGGAAACTATTTTATTTACTTTACTCTTCCAAGAACCATCTCAGCTTTACATTCCAAATTATTTATTTACAAGTTAATTAACATTTTTCTGTCCAAGGCAGCTAAGCAACTGAAAGAGATAAAAACATGCAATAGTATTACAAAATCAAACAACAGAAATATCAGGTGCAACTGAATGATAACATAATAGCAATATTACCCACAAAAGCTCTGGATCCTCTGCAAATATAACCCATTTTACTGGTGCATGGTGCAACTAAAACTAAGTCCGACAACAGAAAAGCTCCCAAAATCAACAGCACAAAGACAATTCCTGAGAGGCTGCAGAAACAGATAATCGTCAACATTCAGAACAATCAGAATCTCCAATTTATTCAGCATTCTAAAACAGCAGTGCAATTATCAAATGCCATATCCAGGGCCATTAAATGTTATTACTTAAAAGAAAAGAGATTGCAAGAGGCAAGTTCTTGGACTTGTCCATCAACAATGTAAATCCATTTCCCTCATAATTTGAAGTGCTTCTTTTTGCTTTAAAAACATAATTTTAGTAGCTAAGAAATTATATTGAAAGAATCATGCAGTCTCTTTCTGTCTTGTCATTAAAAAAATGTTTAAATTAACTTCCCTGGCAACTCTTCTATTTCTCTTTATCCCCCCCCCTTTTTTTTAAAGGCTCCATTCTTAAAAAGCACACACAATTTCACGGGTGGTTTTGTTCAATACCCTTTTACATCTCTCTCAAGGTTGCCAAGTATTTGAAACCACCTCTATCTTGGAAATGCTGTCTGAAAAAGAGATTACACTGTAATAGGACTATCATCTATTTACCGTTGATACAAACAGTCTTTACATTTATGCATCATATATTCTGAAATCAGTCCAAACACAACTATCTCCCTCTTGCTTCAAGTTATCTTTCCAATAAACACACATTCTTGCTTTTCTGAAAAGAAGTAAACAGGAGTTTTTCCCCCACCTGCAATAAGTTATGGAAGCATGGCATGGTTTGATGTTTATTATAAATGTTACTGTATAATATTCTGTATTGCAGAAGAGCTACTTACTTGGCAATGAGAGTTGTAATTCATTGCTCACAATTGCAGAATGAAAGAGAACATTTCTAGAGAAAAAACTTCATAGAAGGTGTGATCTTAGGCCTTTTCCGCATGGGGTGAGGCAATCGCCCTGTGCCGGTACTCACCAGACCTTTGTGCTCCACCTGTGGGTCCAGGCTGGTCCAGAGCAGTGTGTGGCCATGCTCCGCACTGCTTCGGGGATGAAAATGGTGGCTTCCAGTTGGGGAAGGCTCTCCATCAACCGGTGAAGCTCGCCAGCCTAAAGCCTGCCCCTGGTATATCTGCAGGCTTGCACTTGTGCGAGCCTGCAAATCTGCACCAGAGTGTGGCCATGGAGTGGTGTGCTCCATGCTTTTGAAAGACCTGTTTTAAGTGGTCTTTCAAAAGCACGCCGAACAACCATTTTGGGTCGTTCGGGGGTGGGCTGAGTTGCAGAACTAAACAAAGTAGATCCGACCCAGTCTGCTCCCAGGTGTAGACATCCTCTCTGGAGGACACTCTGCACTGTTTCTTTAAGCCCGTGCGGAAAAGGCTTTAGTTGCATATAATTGATGCTACTTTTTTTTACTGACTCCCTTTTGCACTTTCCCTTTTGGCAAGAGAAAAAAATCAAAATGCCTTATTCTAGATTTTCTCATTACAGAAAAGACAGACTAGATGCAGCCATGGAAGCAAACTGAGCAACTGCCTGAGGTACCAAAACTGTGGTGCTTTCTGTTGGCACCATGTAAATGTCTGTATGTTTTCTTAATTGTATCTATTTGCTTTTTTTAAATGACAATCGGGGGTAGCATTTGGTCCAGACTAATTAATGTGAATTTAAAATGGAAAATAATAGTAACACCACTGATACTAGATAGTATAATGTGGTGTTTTTATACTGGACAATTGAAAATTGCATGGTGGACAGTGCCATCATAAACCAATTAGCAACAACACAAGTGATTCAAAGTTTTTAACTATGTCACATAACAGTACTACCTAACATATTGAATCTCCAACACACCTTCCTTGGAATGAAAGATGTTTCTTATTCTGGACACACAGCCACGTTTCCTAATTTACAAGAGACAGTCCTCTGTGTGAATGGAAATCAAGGAACAGCCTTCTGTTGAATGGGCCAAAAAGTGCATATCCCATGTAAAGATAAAATCACAAGAAAGGAAAATTAGAAGCCTGGAGATTTGTCCCCAATGCACTTCGACTACAGACTTTGTTGGGGCTACAGAAGCAGCTGGTAACAGGTCCTCTCTTGATTCTATAGTTACTTTGACTTAGGTGGGAGCTCTCTAGCTTCTCTTCAGAGGTTTGGCAGTATCAGAGCTCTTGTACACCTCATATCAGCTGCAGGAGGAAAGGCAGTAAATCAAGAGAAGATTCAGCACCCCTGAAGTGCCAACGCTATCAAACAACCTCAGGGATCAGGATGGTAAATGATCACTTATCTTATTCTTGCATCTAACAATGGAGAGTTTCCAAAGTTGGTTTCTCACTGGGTGAGATTATGCAAAAATGTGTGAGCATTCTTTATTTCTCCAGCAGGAATAGAAATCACCTGTTCATTTTCTTCCTTACACACCAAGTGAGTCACTTGCACTATGGTGAAATGCTCTGTACAGTTTTCTCTCAATTTTTGTGATTTTAACTTTTGTGAATTTGATGATTCACAAGTTTGGAGCTGCCTCCACTGGTGAACTCCAAAGTCTTCCCCACTTCACCTCGCAGGATGAAGACACTGCTCCAGAAATCTCCTATAGTGTTGTCATTCTTCTCTTGAGAGCAATTTCCTACGAGGACCATTCCAAAGTATGAATACTGATGGCTCTCAGATGCCCCCTTTTCCCTCTGCCCCATCTGGCCATCTATCCCCTGGAGGGAAAGAGAATATATGGTACCAGAGAACCAAATATTTTGAGAGAGTTAGCTGCCCACTCATGTATACATACGTATAGCTGTTCCTTTCCCCTTTTTCCTTACAAAGAAGGTGGGTAGGATAGAAATGGAGTAAAACACACAGGAAAAAGGTTGGACTGGGAGATGAGGAAGTGGCAAGAGGTGGGTATCTCTTGTGTTTCCTAGTGATGCTACCCCCCCCCCGGACAAGGAAAAGCTGCCAGAATCCAGCATAGTTGTCTCTTCTTTTCTCTCTCTTCCTTTTACATACTTGGAACATCCTTGCATTGCTGTGGAAAATAAAAATGGCACTAAATCTATATCTCCCACTTACCCATTGCTTTGCCACACATCCCTTAGAACAGGGAAAGGAGAAGGAGTTCACAGAGGCAGCAACAATAAGCAACCTTTTGTCTTCTTCCTCATTTCCCCTCATTCCTCTCACTCTAACTTGCCACGGCTTAACATCATGGTCAGGGGCCTGAGAAAACAGAGGTGGCAGGGATGTATGCAGCAAGCAGTGAGGGATGGAGTGGCTGCCAGTGTAGTCCACAGACTAAGTGAGGTGAACAGATCAAGCCAACCAGCAAGAGGGAAAGTGAGCAGATGGGTGAGATAGCAGGCAGGTGAGTAGAAGATTGAAGCCACATAGTTGTGGACCACATGCATCATCATCTGAGGGGAGCTGTTGGTGGGAAAGGAGATGGAGAAGAGGAGCATGAACTGGTGCCCCTACCACCAGCCCAGACCAGCTGCAGCTGTTGCAAAAATCTCCTTCAGGATCATCATCCTTCTCTTCCTTTTCCTGAAGAACACTGAAGGAGAATCCTAAGAAGTGGGGGAGAGAAGGCTTGGAGATCAGCATTTCCTCATTCATTCAAGCAATCACTGGCTTGTGTGGGCAGTGGTGAAGAGAATAGGATGGGAAAGCAGGGAGAGGGAAAGTTCTGTCACTTATACACTAGCTCATGTGGGCAGAGGGAAACTGAATTGAATGGGGGAATGGGAAGAGGAAAGGTGCATGTGTGCATTCCTTTGCTCACACACTGACTCATACAGGTGTGTGGTGGGGAGGAAAGAGACAGGGGACTGGGAGGAGGGAAGAGACATGCATGTGCTCCCTTGCTCACACATTGGATCATATGGGCAGAGGGAGATGGAATGGAATGGGTGAATGGGAAAAGAGAATATTTTTAAATGAATATTTGAATATTCAAATCTTGGGTTAAGTCTTCTGGGCCCCTGGCAACAAATTATATTTACAGGGAAAAAACATTAAGAACCACTTTACAGCATTTATTAACCAAGTCCAATTTTCATTGTCTTGTATCTGTAAACATTTCATAACCTTGTTTCAGCCAAATCTATTTAATTTTTTCAATTTATTTCCCCTCTTCCCTTGTAACCATCCTATCCATGGACTTCACCCTTCCCTCAACCTCTCAGATTCCCTTCTTTGGCCTTTACTACTATTTTGAGTTCCCTCCCACTTGGTATTTAAGATAAATGTGCTGAAACAGCACTCTTTAATCATTCGTACTAAATTAAATCAACCATCAAAGAAGTCTAATCAGTTTCACATTATCCTCCCTCTTCTGCTCCCACTTAAGTTGTAATAGCCATTTCACAAACCAGAGTTTCTTGGGGGTAGATTTCCTGCAATTCAGCATCTAATCCCTCCATTGAATGGACTTGAATGTGTCTTTCCATATCATTTTCAACCTCCTTCTCTTCCATATTGTTATCTTCTATACCCTCTGCCTTGTCTTACATCTCCTCACACTCCTTCCTTGATCTCACTGATCTAATTCCTCAGGGCCTCTATCACATTCCTCATCAACTTTAAGAGTTCCACATGTAGCTCCTCCATCATCCACTGCAAAAAGTCCTGAGAGAGTTCCTGGGAAAGTTTCCATCTTTCATTCAGTCCAGCAGTTTCAGAGTTAACAACTTACCTTCTCTTGTCTAACTGTAAATCACTAGCAAGACAATCTTCTAAACATCAATAGATAGGATCTGTAGTTCCTCACGCTGTGGTTTCTCTTTATCAAAATCCAATTCAAATAAGATGAATTTCAATCCATTCACAAGATGTGTGCACTTAGATCCTTAATTATTCTCTTTTAAAGATGTCAGCCCCCCAGTATTCTGATCTATTTGTCTCAGTCTTTTAGAGTAAGCACACTTACTCACATCTTGATTACTGAAAGAGGGTAGCTGGAGAGGCTCAGTTGTTCTGTTTTAGTCAAAAGAAATCTTCACTTTCATAACCCTAAAGCTTCATTTAAGAGTCTTCTTTTTCGAAAAGCAGGTTGCTAGTATTGGGTTGTCAGATTCTCAAATCCAAACAGATGCATTTCGTATGAAGGGCAAAATATGTCATTTCCTCACTCTCATAACCAAGTAAATTCATAACATATTTAGTCAACATGTTTACCAAAAATAATGGGAGATTCAAACTATAATAGGTGATCCTTTGCTCCTCTTTTAATCGAGGGGGAGTTTCTTCAGTCAGATATTCCTCTGGCAGGCATTTTTGCCTTGAAAGCTTTTTCACTGCAGAGCTACAGCCAGGAGTGTCTACATGCTGGCCTGCTGGAAGCTGAATGCCCTGTTGTGACAAACTTTCAAAGGCTGGCAGAACAGGAAACTGTAAGGGTGGGATGAAAGGGAGAATATGGAGAGATGAAAACTGGCATTTTCTCTATCCAAGTCAAATACTTTGAGTGATTAACTGAAAATATGGATGTGAATCTCTTTGTATTCAATCATATCATTTTGGAGCTAGTGCTGCTACTTCTTTTTTCCTTCCAGAAAGGTTTCTCAACTTTAACTTATATATGGCATGCAAATTCTATCTCTTATTCTCCATACTGTTCCTACTAAATTTTGCCAGTACATATAGGTCTAAATGTCATTTTTGAAGAATTTATCACACTTCTAAATCTCATATTCAGATGGAACAAAACTGAGGTTTAAAAATGTTTAGTGCAGAACAAAATGAAATTGACAATTTTCTTCATCCTTAAAGAGGCAAGTTTAAAGAAGAGGGATTTAGTGAGCAACAATAATTTCCCTATCCTGCTTCTCTGTTTTCTTGGTACTTCTGGGCCAAAAAATTTTTTAGATTACCTAAGAAACATTCCGTTTTGGCTCAAAGAGAAAGCTTTCATAGCTGCTTTCACATTATTGTGCTGTATTCCTTGGCATGTACTGAAAGAGCCCATCTACTGTCCCATTGGTTCTTCATCTCATTCTATTTTGCTTTACCAATTGTCGTGTAAGCACAGTGTGATGGTGCCATGAAACCTAAGAGATAAAATCTACTAAAAAAAACAACAACCAGAAATAAGACTTATCTCTGAGCTATCATTCAGCTGCTGATGTAAAAGCTGCTGGAACTGGGCAAGTATGCTTCATTACCTGCCTATAGAGTAGTCCAACTTGTTTCAGCAGGACTACATTTCACCAAGCAAAGGATGAAAGTTGTCTCTACATTACTTCTCAAAAGAACCAACAAATAATTTTAACAATTTTCTTCTCACTGCAGGAAAATCTTGGAAAGCCACACAGGTTTTGAAGCCTCTTTGCACTTTGGGACTTACTCTGTGCAAAATTTGTGCATGGTTGCTGTGCACAGAAAACAGCATTTTCTGTGTAGGAAACAACATTTTCTGCGCACACAAAAAAATACTTCTACATAGAAATATTCTTTCCATCCCTACACCAAGCATGCCACTCCAGAAAATTAAAAGCTGGGTGGTTTTGTAAGATGAATTTATTCCTCAACAGTTTCTTTACTTTATAGAAGTATTCAGGCGATACATGAATTGGTATGTACATTACTCACCACCCCAAACACCTTGGTGCTTCTCCATAAACTACCACTAGCATGTCACCAGCACTAACATTTCTGCTCTGGATAGACAGTAATTCTGAACCTCAAAGGCCCTTTCACACTACACAGTTTTAGCACTATGATTCCACTCTAACTACTACAGCTGCATCCTGTGGAATTCTGGAGTTTCCAGCTTGTTGAAGTACTAGAGCTCTGCAGGTGAGAATTCTAAATACCCATCCTCAAACTGCAGATCTCAAGATTCCACAGGAAGATACTATAGGAAGTTTACATGGGACATAACACTATCATTGTGTAGCACGGAAGGGTCCCAAATCCGGTGACAGTGGCTCTGTTTAAAAGACAATTTGCCATTGTTGTTGTTGTTGTTCTGTGCTTTTTTCTCATGGCAACCCTCAGGTGAATCTCTCCTGGTTTTTGTTTGTTTGTTTGTTTTGACATGATTTGTTCAGAAAGGGTTTACCTTTGTTTTCCTCTAAGGCTGAGAGAATGTGACTTGTCCATGGCCAAGCAGGGATTTGAACCTTGGTCTCCCAGAGGCCCAATCAAGCACTCAAATCACTGCATCACTCTGACTTTAAAAAAGAAAAGAAAAAAAGAAAAACAATGCCAACAACTTAATTGTACAGGAAGGTTTCTGTAGGACTACACAGATGTCTTTGTGACTTTCAGATAAGCAAAATTAATAGTGTGATTTATAAGTTTAGAATACAAAGAAAATGTAGGATTAGAGTTCAAAATAAGATCCCTTTGTAGAAAACCATGGGCCTTTCATTTCCTATTCTTTTTCATAGTGGTTGCTGTCACTCTGAAAAAGTACCAGGTTGTTGGCAGTGGAAAAGACATGAAAGGTTATTTTCTCCAAATTATGCGGTACAGACAGTGATTTCACTTTTTTTTTTTTACTTAAAAGAAGTAAAAGCCCCACACCCCAAATTTTGTATCAAGGTGGCAAATGGTCTGAATTATGGAGGATAAAACTAACTATATATGGGGCAGCATGTGCAATTTTCTGCCTGCCATTCTCTTCATTCTTACAGAAGCACTAAACTGACTTGATGAGACTACCTACAAATTGGTAGAACTCAGGATGCTCCATGCTGAGCTTAAGTAGGTACAACTTTATTTGAGCATTAAAATTGCAGACTAGAGACTGAAAGAAAAGACAGCACCGTTTTCTCTGTTATCACTCCTAAGGCATCCATAGGCATTAAACAGGGAATTGGACTAGGGTGAAGAGGTCTCCCGTCTTCAGTATTTCACACATTCTGTTTCACTTCCACAGCCAGGTTTTAAAGAGCTACTCTATCTGTGCCCGGAGCCTAGTGTGCTCAGTGGGATATGTGATTTTTTTTTTTATCTCTTAAGCACAGAACTTACTCCTTCATGAATACCACATCACAATTTGCTTTCATGAAAGCTCTTCGGACTTCAAAAATCACATGCACATACCTATCAATTTCCAATAACGATGAACTTCTCACATAGAAGGAGCTGCTATTTCTAGGGATGCAAGAGGAATCTAATTTCAGTCTGAAACATAACAGGTTTGTCCCAGTCTACACTTTTCGTGGTACATCTGGGCATATACTCCCAAAAAAGCAAGATGCTGAGTCCCCCAATAATGATCAGGCAAAATTGGAAAATTAGACCACCAAGGATCCTATGTAGTTGACTGCACTTAAGAATTATCAACCCAGGGTTCACTGTATGATCAGGCACTGAGAAATATTAAGACAAGTATTGTCATTGAGCACTCTCAGGAATAATAAATGTTACGTACCATCAGTCCTATCCATATTTACATGGTAGTAAGCTAGAATGAACACATGGAGGACACTTCTAAGTACAAATTATATTTTTAAGAATCTTCATATTTAAGGATGATTCAGTAATAATGGATCAGAACATCAATTTGCCCTCTCCTTACAAGTACTTTCAAGTAAGCAAAATTAATAGCAACCTGGCTACTAATGTTGAAGGATCTGTAACACAAAAAAAATGTTCTGGGGCCCCTGTGTGTCAGGTAGATGGGATTTCTGCTCCAGGATCAACATGACGATTTTGACCATTTCCACTCTACTCTGTTATAGTGCTATTATTCCATTTTCAACATCCTATGGAATTCTAGGGTTTGCAATTTAGGGAGGGGCATTTAGAATTCTCAGCCAGAGAACTCTTTGGCCTCAGTAAACTACAAACCCCAGAATTCCACAGGATGTTGAAAGTGGAATAATAGTACTATAACAATGTAGTACAGAAATAGCCTTTGTCCCAGGAGTGGGGCTCAGGGAGGTTCACAACATGTTGTCAGCTAGATGCAACTGAAAATATTGTGTTATAATATCATACAATTAAATTAACCATCATATTAGAAACAAGTTTGATTAAAACTGTTTAAAAGTATATCAAACCAAAACAACAACAAATCTAGCATCTTCTATTAGAAGTCCCATCTTCAGCAGCCAGTCAGTTGCCAAAATCTTGCTTGAGGCAAGACCAGATAGACAGATAATTATAGACACAACTCCCCACAGATTTTGCAAACTGTGCATAGATAAATGTGCACCTATTTAATGAGGATGAAACCCAAGGTTAGAGCATTATTTTCCAGAGGGATTTGTTGTGTTTAAACATTGGCTGTAGGTCCTTCCCTCTCATTACTGTTACCCCATTCTAAAAGTGACTCAGTCCATTGACACTATGCTCCAAGGTGGCAAGGATAGGATGTTTTGTTCTGTTGCTAATGGGAATCAAAGGACCTCCTGCTGCTTAGGAGACTTCTGTCTGATGTTTCTCCAATAAAGAAAGATGAGGGCATCTTACTTTACTTCTGGTAGTGCCAGAGAATCTCTGCCACTCTGTTAAATATTTAAAAAGTTGTTTACAGTTACCGTTTGCACCAAAACTTCTCATTCTATTCATTCATTTATTTCTTCTAAAAATACAAGTACAGTGAGCCCTTGTTATCCAGTAGGATTTGATTCCGGGACCCCCTGTGGATATCAGAGTTTAAAAATATTTTCAAGTCATGCTTGGTTATATCCCTGGATACAGAAACTGCAGATATGGAGGGCCAACTGCATGTGCTTTTACAGCATCAGGTATATATTATAAAGCCTGCAGTGAATGCTTGAAACCAATATTTAAATAGCTTTCTCCCCTTCCATATCCCTTCTCTGTCCAAAATTCAAGAAAGTTCCATTGCTGCTCTCTTTTAAAGGACCAAAATAACTCTTCTTGCTCAGCCCATCCTTCTTTAAGAAAATCTGGCTCCCAAAAGTAGAGAAAGGAAAAAAAGAAAATTAATGTGGGTTTAAAAGAGGGAGATTATGAAGAGGGGGTTGGGGAGTGAGGGAAAGGGAGACAGAGAAGCAAAACCTTATTCAGGCACAAAGCAGATATGTCAAGAAGTATGAGAGAACATTCCTATCATTCCCAGGCATCAAGTTGAAAATTCAGGAAAGTAATAGGCTCTGATGGTAGCTGTTCAAAGTAAAAGATACTACAAAGCAAAAACCCTCTGGTCATGTAGAAGTAGCTGCACAATTTTTTATGTTTTGGATTCTGAGCTGTGTTGGCAACCTGCTCTCAGTTCTTCTGTGTAACCCTGTGAAGTGTAGCCTTGTGTCTTTGAATTAAATTCCCTGCTGTATGCCTAGAGCTTTTGACTCGAAGGAGCTACATCACTGGCTGAGAATTCCTGAGGAGATTCTGAGAGAAGAATGCCAGAGAAAGAAGGTGCAGAAGGGGGGATTTTAAAAACATATCCAGAATATGCCACAGAGGAGAGAACAGCATCAATGTTCATCTAGTGGTAGGCCCATTGCTGCTTGTCACATGGATTGGCATCTGTCCTAAATTATTTACACTTGAATTTGGGTTCATGTTCTAAATGTCTGATCTTTCTGATCTCTGTTACAGAGTCAAAACAAGGACACAAGAGCATGACAACAACAGTATTTAAAAGAATGGAATACTCTGACATGGGCAAAAAAGGTCAGAGAATTCTGTTGTTTTAGACAACAATAATGACTGTTGCTGCAGCCACTAACATCACTACCACCATCATCATAAATATTCTATAATAAAATTTGAGAAATTTGCAATCTAAATATGGGAGCAAAAGTAAAGGAGCAAAGGACCTTGAGAAAGGTGAGTAACAAGACAAAAGAGTGGACAAATACAGGTATCCATATTTAGGCTTTCCTTTCAGCTGGTCATGAGGAATAAGAAGCCATGCCAGGGCATGGTCTGAAGTCCAATGAAGTTGTGAGTCTGTTTGAAAAGTTGGGGCAGTGGAATTTGTTTTATAATCATACAAATGCTAACGTGATATTTGTATAATTTAGCCAATCAGATAAGGTTCCTATCCTGCAGGAAGAACAAGTTATACCATCTTAAACTAGAGCTTTATTTCCATCCAGCCAAAAGTAAAGCTATTCAGATTGATCTGCTTAGTTCAGCCAGCATGTACATTCATCTGTAGGCTTGACAATATGGAGAACTGCCAGAGAAACTCACTCATCTCTTTCTAGAAGAGGTTCTGTCAGTTTTAGACATATGAGAAAATCCAAAATCTATACAGTTAGAAAAGAAAGATATTTTTTTAAAGAAAAGAATACAAATTAAGAGTGGGGGAGGGCAAAAGGAGATAAGAGCCATGTGTTCTATACATTGCACTCAGATGGCTTGACTGGAAATGAATGCGTATGCAGTGGAAGGGGGAATATGAACTTTGGAATTACTTACATGGTTAAACATTGTAACATCACTGAACCATATCCATCTGGTCTATCAGGAAACCTACCTGCTGTTTTCTCGGTTTCATGATAACACATAGGACTTATCAGTAACAATAAAATACAATCCACAATAGTAGGAGTGAGTAGAAAGTATGTAGAAAGTAGGACATCTGGGGGCTAGTTAAAGGTAGCAGAACTTGAGAACCAAAGTTCATGGTCACCTATACAAGGGGAAACAAAAGCTGAAGCATTCTTCTAAAAATTTGCAGCAAATGTCATTTCAAGGAAAGCAATAGGAATTGTGTTGCCTTTCATGACTAAAGACAGCTTTTACTCACTTGAAAATACTTCTGAAATAACCCACAATCATGTCTCTTCTTAAAAGTCCTCCTAGCTCCCACCAAAGAAGAAATCTAATAGTGTAATTAAAAAGAAAAAGATTGTGGGTCATAACATGCATTGTAACTGCTTTCCACAGAAGACATAAAACCCTTGAAACTACCTTGAATGGGGATGCTTGGAGCTATTCTACAATAATGTCTGTAGCAAATGGGAATGAATGCTAAATGACAGAATAAAATGTTAAGACTAAGTATGCAAAATGTCATTTAGAAATGGCTCACAAATTGCTGGCTGTCATGTATGACAAACACATGCTTTTAACATTAAACTCACTGCCAAGGATTTTGCAATATTGTTTTAATAAAAGGATGGCCATTACTGCAAAAGAAGCAGAAAGTTCAAAGTTAGAGTGAGACTCTTTTCAGGAACCAAAGAAAACAGATTTAAAATGCACTGGAGGCTCTTTTCATAATTATTGTTTCAAGCTTCCATGAAATTTATCTAATACCCTATGCATATCTACATAATTTCATGAATGCTACCTAAGCATGACACATTTACTTTTGGGGCAAAGTGCCACAAAATAAATAAGCTTAACCTGAAATTAACAATTGCTCCATATGAAGAAGCATGAACTCACATATATCCAATCCAAATTCAAATTACAATGAATCACTGAGCCATTTTACCTGAAGGAAAGGTTAGTATCCTATAAACAGACCGCTCTTCCTATGGTTAATAATCTCTTTCACTTGGCTTGATTCTACTAACTCTGGTCCCTGACCACATTGGTCTAACATCTCAAAAAAAAAAAAAACCAGGGAAAAAAGTAATAAATTCAAAGGCACCCAGAGAAAAACACCTTGTTTTGTTTCAGTCCATTAGAAATAAGAGTAAGCACAGCAATTCTTAGCTCCAGCTAAGGGGAAAAAACTTTTTAATCAGTGGAAATGTGGTAAGCCATTTATGTAAATATTCTTGATTCAGTGGGTCTCATCTAAACTCAACATTGACTAAAAATTCAACAGGGCCACCATTTTTTAATGCATGAATGAATTGCCAATTAAGCAATTAAATTTAAATTTAAAAAATCACTAAACTAATAAATGAGTTTAATCAAACAGTTTATTACCAGTTCAAGCAATATAGTTCAAGAAGGATAGTGACAAGCTGGAATGTGTCCAGACGTGGACAACCAAGATGGTGAAAGATCTTGAAACCATGCCCTAGGAGGAACAGCTGAGGAGGTGGATATGTTTAGCTTGGAGAAGAGAAGATTGAGAGGTGACATAAGAGTCATCTTTAAATAGCTGAAGGGACATCAAGTGGAAGGCAGAGTAAGCTTGTTTCCTGATACTCCAGAACTTCTTTACTGTAAGAGATGTACACCAGTAGAATAGACTGCCTCACAGGGCAATGGACTCCTCTTTATTTAGAGGTCTTTACACAGAGGTGGATAAGGCATCTTTCACGGCTGCTTTAATTATGTATTCCTGTTTCATAAAGCCCCTTTTCGCATGGCATTTCCAATGCGAAAGGGCCCCTTGAGTGTTGCGTAACTGTGAGGAGCGGTCCACACGATGCACTCACATTTGCACAATGCTCAGGGGCCTGATGTGGACCACGCACACATTTTTTTCATTTTCAGCTTGAAGCCAAAAATGCTGTGTGGTTGTGCATCACTCCGGGGCCCCGCACGCACTTACCTGGCATGCAGAGCCTCAGGAGCTGGGCTGGCGGCGGTTCCTGTCCAGTGCAGCCTGGAAAGGTCCCAGGCTGCACTGCAAAAAGAAAAGGCGGGGCTGTCATGCAAGCAGGAAGCTCGGGTGGAGCCGAAGATTCCCAGACACGAGAGCCTTCCTCCGGAGGCTGCTCACGCGAGCCCCACACCCCAGCACCATAAAAGGGTAAGGTGTGAAAAGGGTCAGAGAGTTGAATTAGATGGCACTTTCAGTCCCTTCCAGCTCTATGATTCCATCATTTTAGGAAATCACCCAAACTTCAGTGTAGACCTTCTGAAATATTGAAATGCAGATACAAAGTCATTTAACATGCTTGCTATTTAATATACAAAGACTTTTTTTAAAAAAAAACTTCTCTGTAAGAGACTGTGTTTTATCCTTTCTTTTCCACCCCATTACAACAGCATGCCACAACCAAACTACACTCCAAACCAGCACATGTATACCCTTAATTTACCTCCCAATGGATTAAAACTGGCTCTCATCAAACGATCAACTCATTAAGCTTTACGTGATTATTCTATCGATAGAACTGTCTAAAGACTCCAGACTCTAAAGCTGGAAGCTGTAATTAGCAGCTTCCTTCTGTACAATAGAAAGTTCCTTTCAGATCCAAACCCACGGTCACAGTAAGTGGCAAGGCAGCTTGATTCAACCAGCAGCACTTTCATGTAATCAGGCAGCTAACATCCATACCTTTGAACTGTCCACTTGGACAAAGAAGCTGCAAACAAACACCAGGTCAGGGGTGCAGTCTTTTATTTTTCATGATGAAATGTCAATTCCATGGGCAAGATCAGAACGCTTCACGTCCCAGTGCTGGAATGAAGTGTGCAATGTAGCCGATGATACATAACAATATTTCATTTTTGTGCTCTGTTGTGTGTATTTATTACTTTTATGCCAGAGTGGAAAGGACAGGTTAGATTTACTAAAAGAGAGATTGAAGGGAGGGAGAAGATTAGGAAGAACAAGGGCTACTGGCAAATGAAGGGATTTCATTTTACAGCAACAAGAAAATATTTGTTGCTTCCTCATAGAGTGGATCCTTTTTATCCAAGGCTGTTTGGTTCCAGGATCTCCCACCACCACCACCACCACCTGCAGAGACCAAAAAACGCAGATGATCAAGTCCCTACTAATGAACAATATCTTCCTGACCTAGATATTGATGCTGACAAGATTTGTACTGCTCTAGATCACATATTTAATTTCTCCACAAAAGTGCTTAAGTGATAACAGCCCACCATTCTTACAACAAAGGCATTGTGTAAATGGACCTTATATTGGAATCAATCAAAAGCTGTGCTGAAGTGATAGGCATGTGTGAGGATACTTTGTAAATGTAAAATACCTCTCTTCCCACACTTAGCAAAAATTGCTATCCCCTCTTGAAAAAAAAATCCATCCAAGAACTTCCATTAGTGGGCAATTCAATCAAGCCTTCACTTTAGTTCTCAAAGCAAGTGAGTCATCAGCTCAGAAGTGTTAGTAAAAATGTTTGGGGTGTGGTTGTAACCCTGAGCATCTTCACATCTAACAGCAATCAAAGAGATGACAAGTTAGATAAATTGCTACTTTTTTGTCAGCAAATTTACAAGTGGCATGCGTGTTTTGTCAGGCTTCCATAGGTGGTTTTCTAAGGATCCTCAACTTAGAACTAAATTCTACAGAAATGAAACAATCACGAGCAGAATCCTGGACAAGCCTATTCAGAAAAGTGTTCCATTGAATTCAATGTGGATTACTCCCAGTTAATTAGACACAGGACTTCAAACATATTTCCAACCAAATGTTCCCTTTCAAAAGACACGGACTTCAAATTAATGTACCATGAACTCAATCTAGACTACAGGCCAATAACTTGTGGTCTTCCAGATGTTGTTGGATTGAAAGTTGCATTAGATGATTTAGGCAAAGAGGAGGGATAAGGCAGCTGCAGTTGAACAACATTGCGAGGATCTCAGTCTCCCTACTAGGAATGAAAGGAATACCGGTACCTGCAAAATTTGTCATCTTCAGTGAGAAAGGGTATCTATTCATTTAGAAACTGGTCAACTGTTTCAAGATTTTTTTTTTCTCATCTCAGGATTTTTTGTGAAAAATTCACATGCAATATATATATATAGAGGGGGAGAGCAATGGTATTTTTATGCAGAAAGTCGTATATGTTGCACAAAGGACATGTGGAAAGTGGGAGCTTGTTGCATCATAGAATATATAGTAGGTCAGTGCAACCCTTTTCTCTGTCCCATCAACCTCATAGATATATCCAGGGGGAACACCAACGGCTGCCCAGGGCTCTGGAACTCCCTTCTCAGAGAACTTGGTACTCTCCCTATTTTCTTTTCACAGACAAGTCAAGACTCAACAGGCACTTGACAACTGATTGCAAAAGGCTCATCTCATGTAATGAGTGTGTTGAATCTTGCTAATGGTAAAGTGTGCATGTGTGCCTGCACACGTATATCCATGTGTGCACATGTATGTATGTTTTTAAATCTGGTTTTAATTTTTCTTTTTTTAAAATCATTTAATCTTTTTTTCACTTGTACATTTTTAACTCTATTTAACTCATTTAATTTGGTGTTAAGTTCCTTTGAGTCCCAAAATAGAGAAAAGGTGGGATAGAAATAAATATAAGAATACTAATGATTTTTAAAAATCTGAAAACCCAACAGCACCAAAAAGAAAAGAAAAGAAAAGAAAATCCAACAGCAGAATCCAAAGTTATTCAAGCTAATCAAAATTCAGTATGACAAAACTAAATGAGAAAGAGCTAACTAGTGCATTTCTAACATGATTATTTCAGGGAGACACCAAAGTGGTATGATGTGAGGGGAAACAGAGAATCTATAATTTGCCCATTGACAGCAGTAACATGCAATGTGGGACAAAAATCTAAGCAGTACCCCCCCCCCAAACACAGTATTCATAAACAGCAGTAGTATAGTCAATTATCAACAGCATTCTCTTTGTTCATTTGTTAAATTTTACTGTTATTAATAGATTATTGAAATAATTGTAGTGAGGGTTTGATTATCTGTAATTCAGTCCTTTTGCACCTTTCTCTTAAATTTTCTTGCTTTTTGTCTTGTCAAATACTATAATATTTTCCTTTCCAGTTAATTTTGTCAGTTTCAGTACTAAGCTGTTCTTTTGAGTATCTGTTTCCTTCCTGCCCCAACTCAAATGACCCTAGTTGTTGTTTGGTGCCTGATTTGTAAGGTATTTTTCAAAATTATCTCTTTCCCACATGTGACTCTTTAGATATGCAGCTTGGTCTTCCAATAAGCATGCTAATTTCATTCACAGATCACATATATTATTAATTCATAGCACATTTAATTCCTATTTTGTAGCAAAGCAAAGTATTATCATTTTATTGTCCATTTGGCTGAGCAAACAAACCACTTTATTTATTTTTCATTACATTGCCTCATTAGTTAACCTTGCTCTTTCATTTACAGATTAGATTGTTATTATTTCTGTTACATCCAATCATTAGTTGAGGTATCTCTGCAGCAGTAATACAAATCCACTCATTAGCTTTGGTGGTAGTGAGAGTGAGGCTGCTTCTATTCTTGGAAAAGTTCTGTTTGAGCCTGAAAATCAGATGCCTGACAGTTGTAGCTACTGAGGTGGAAATTAGGCAGTTGGATTCACCAGAGGAAAGGCAGGGCATCATCTGAGAATTCTGAGGCTGAAATATATCTCAGGATTGTTATCTGCCTTTACTATACTCTACAAATGAGCGGAGGTACATTGCCAGGGTCATCCAACACCAGAAGCCTACCAGCAACTTGCCCCAGCCCAGAAGTGATGCAGAACCTGGAAAATTTATTTTTCTGAACTACAGCCATTAGAATTCCCCCAGCCAGTGACTGACTTAGGGCCATTTCCACACCAGACTGTTACAGCGCAATTATTCCACTTTCAACATCCTATGGAATCCTTGGGTTTGCGGTTTAGGGAGGAGCATTTAGAATTCTTAGCTAGAGAACTCTTTGGCTTCAGTAAACTACAAACCCAAGAATTCCACAGGGTGTTGAAAGTAGAATAATAGCACTATAACAGTGTAGTGCAGAAATGGCCCTAGAATCACAGAATCATAGACCCAATGTATTTTATGGTGCAGTGAAGAAATGCAGAAATGGCCTAAGTGTCGTAGTACAGAAAAGTAATTTTTTCAAGATCTGAAATGATGGGACACAAGAGTCTAGCATACCAGGTAGAAAATAAGTGTGCATAGATTTTGCTACTTTTTATTCTCTTTATCTGTAGCTGGAAATTCTGTGTGGGCTTAATTACATGTCTTATTTTAATCTTAGTTATTTAATTTTCTGTGATGTAATTCTACAGGATGTTGACATTATAGATATTTTGATGAAATGATATTTTAGTGAAAGATATAAATAAATCACTAAGTACTGGCTGAACTCTATCATCCTGTGCATGCTGTCTAAACAATCAGTCCTATTAACAATTTTTTTCCACTAAATTCTAAAGCCTGAAGTGGTCTGCCAGTCAGACCAGGCTCATAGTTCCAGAAATGGCCACCCATTTGCACTTTTCTTGAATTGGCAAGTAGTAAAGTGCCTCTTTTTCTAAGAAAGACCATAATCAAAATATGTTTCTTTCTCCTGCCCTTTTTCTACTTTTTTTTTTCTGATCTCATAATAGTATGCTTATATTATTGATGTACCTGTGGCCAGGAAGCTTATAGAAGTAACTTTCTTTTCTCATCCTTAATGAGAATAGACATCTGAAGAGACTGAGTGGCTCTCATTGAGAAAATGATTAAGGGCCACAGTATTTTTCCCACAAAATACACATAACTCAAAAACACCATTTTCCACAAAATTTTCACCAAAAAGTCCTGAAATAATAATAATAAAAAAAAAACCCAATGAAAATGTAGACAAACTGTCATAATCTTGCTCAGAAGAGAGAAAAAGTTTTGAAATTTTTTGCTCTTGCAGGCCAAAACGAAATAAGTAATGTTTGACATACCTACATATAAGGAGAGATGGGAAAGACATTTGTTGGATTTGCATTTTTGTACAGATACACCAGTACTGCACCCCAATATGATATCTTGCCTCAGAAATACATTTGAGAAGTGTATGATGAGGTTGAGCAACGTTTCATAGAGAATGAGTGTCTTTATCCTGCATAAATCATTGTTTTCCCTTATGACTGGAAGAAGAAAAAAGAGAAGAGTTGTTTCACCAAAGTTGTTAGAAATTTTTACACTCTGCAGAACTTGGTGCTCTTTGGCTCATCTTTTTGAGTGCAGGTATTCATCCATATACAAAAAAAATATATGCAGGTGTGAATTATCTCAGTCATATACTATAAACTGTTATGAATAATGGAAACTAAAAGATACAACTGTCCCACATTTCCATCAACTTGGCCGTAGTTGTGCAGCTGTATTGTGACATGAGCAGTTCAGAACTATGGAAGACTGATTGGGCTGAAAGCAAGTTATGTTGCTTTGATTTAAGGAATGATTGTGATAGATCTTTGCGTTTATAGACTCATTATTTTCATTTTGTTCTCTTTAGGTTTGGGGAATGAAGAATCAAGGAAAATTCATAGCTTTAGTTGTTTTGCTTCAGAAGTAAAAGCTTCTCACTCCCAAGAAGTCTTTACCAGCCCAGTAGCTACAATTGTAACTTGGGAAATAGCTTAGAAAAGTAAATTTTTTAAACTACAGCTCCCTGCATCTCACAACCAGTAGCTCACTTTAGGATTTCTGTAGTTTTACTCCAAGCTCTTTTGTCCTGCATTTTCAGCACAGAAAACACAATTTACTGCCCTAAAAATACTGTGTTTTTTGCAATAAACCTCATTGATAATCTTGTGCAGAACTGCAAACTGCACAATTTTCAAAGAGTTTCTCACAGAAGGAAGCAAAATTGATAAAATTACTCATTGTCTCTTTCAGGAACAAAATTACTTAAGAATTACATTGCTAATCTATAAATCAGTCTTTTGCCATCCATATTATCTCCTCATGTGCTCATTCGTAAGCCTCTTCAATGCTGTTGCTGCATTAATCTGTGGTTTTCCAAAAAGTATGTTCATGATAATATGTCTTTAATTACATGTTAAATAATTGTTTCATTGTGGCATTTTCTCACAACATGAGAATACACATTTTAAAATGCATTTGATGTCTTTGAGCCAGGAATTGCATCATAACATGTAATGAAGTGTGAAATCCAACGCAATACATACACTAAATACACAACAGTATATAATGAAAAAAATTGTTTTGTGGGTTTTGAAGATTTTTCATATTTTACCATTTTGGGGAAGAGATTTCCTTTCTGGGACATGGGGGCCAGAATCCTATATCACAATTACTAATGTGTAACCTGCTACACATTTGTGACTGTTATAGGGCTGTAGCCTCTAGTTTAGGGGCTGCATAGGGGCCATACAGGTTCCACCAGTCTCCACTTACTGGGCAGCAGCCACTGCAATCAACAGAGATCTGTTCCCCTTCCACTTGGGAAACAGTTGGCTGCTGTTCCCACCCTCCTTCATGCAAATGATCTCCAGCAAGAGGGGGAATTGTGACGAGATCTTATTTCTCTGTATTACAATGTGGATCATGCACAGGAGGGGGTGGAATGAGCAACCAGCAGCAGGGGAACAGAATGGCCTCACTTTCAGTAGCTACTGCCCAGTAAGTGGGGATTAAAAAGTTTTGCTGGAATTCAGTGCATTGAACCTTCAGTGCTTTCATGTATGTACAATATGCAGGATTCTGGCCATTGTATTTTGCCCAGAGGACAAAGTACAACAGCAATAATAACAACAAATCCTGAAATGGAAAAAAAAAAGAAGTCTCTGAAAAAATTGCCAAGTCTTTCACATTGTTTTGGTTCATATTAAGGCACTGTTCCTTATGAAAGACATCCCTGCTCTAAAATGATAATTCAACATCTACTTATACTAAAGCTGAGCCAAAATGACATATTTATAAAATCAGTGAAGATATCCGAACGGACTGCTAATGGTTTTTAATTTTTTTCTTTTCTTATCTTAGCTAACACCTATTGATGCTTACAATAATGCATACTCTTGTATGGGGAAAGGAACATGGAGAGGCATAGGAAAATCTGTCAGTTTCTTTCTCATGAATCTGAATATTTTTATTCTATCCATTTGGAATATGAAGAAATTTAAAACTCTTCCAAACCAAACCCAAAAACAACTTATCCCTATTCGCAATGGCCAGTTTCAACAGATATAGCTGTTCCCAGCTGGGTGAAATCCCTTCTTGTCACAGAGTTGTTAAAGAAGAGGAGATTTTTCAACAAAGAAGTGGTAACCAAAATTCAGCACTAACATAACTGATCACACAGTAATTGAAACCCAGCTTTTGAAGAGTTAAGCACTCCTGCATCTGGATGGGTCGATCTATTCATGTCAGTGTTTGCTACAACCAGTTTATAAAACTGCAAGTTCTTTCGTACCAGATATGCAGAACTCTTGTGAATTTTGATACATATTTTATTTTATACTTTCTAAAAAATCTAATCCATCACTGATTTCTATGTAGGATGCAGCATCCTCAAAGCAACCCAAAGCTGGGTTAACTGCTTTTGTTTGCTTATCTGTTTCTTTTATTTCTATGCTGCCTTTCTCCTGGTACATGATTCAAGACAGCTTGCAACCGAGACTAAAGAAGAATACAGCTAAAATCAATTGTATTGTCAAAAAACAATTAAAATATATTGACTAAAGAGTTAAGCACAACTATTTAATAGGAGCTGTTTGCAACAGGGGTGGGAACCAACTTTTTAAATATTTTTAGTTTTTATTAGTTAATTAGAGTTTAATTAGATACATATAGTTTAGTAGTAGAGGGTTTGTTATTTTGTGTTTTTGTAGTGCTTTGTATTTTTTACTTTTATATAATGTTTTATATTGTCTATGTTACTGTTTAATATTGTTTATGTGTGTGATATGTTTAACAATTTTCTAAAAAAAAGTAAATAAAATTAAAATAATTAAGTTATTGTGATGGCTTCACCATAAGTTGGAAATGAAGGAACACCATACACACATGCACATCACATGAAAAACATCATTAAATTAAATTAAATTGCTGCTCAAAAGTGTTTGTCTTAAATGCTTGGTAGTTTTAAGTGGAAGGTGTGAGTGCTAGGTCCAAAATGGACCTCTATGCACTCTGTTATGAACATCTCTAACATTTTCCCTCTTTATGCAAAACTTTCTACATTAGAAAACAAACTGCATTTTCTCTCAGTTCACTGGTCTCTGAGTAGGAGGCACCCTGTTGGAAAATTACACTGAAATAAATTATGATCTAAAACCTTGACCAGACATTCATTTTCTTATTTGCTTCCTAGTCAGCAGGCTTTTATACAGTCAAAAGAGGCCATTTCTTACTGCTGAGGAACTGGAAACACTTCAAAAAATTCACAAGTTTTAAAAATTAGACCTTGGCAAGACAACGGGTGGGTGGGGCTAACCTACGCATTTTTGCCATAATAAAAAAAAAATGTAGAAAAGCAAAAGGCAGCAAATTTATAATAAAATGGTTAAGGACTGGATGTCCAGGAAAGGTGAGCCATAATTTTTTATGCCCACATTCAGTGGTGTCTTTCTACTCATGCAAGGGATGTTGTGCTTGCAGTTCTCTGGTTCTGAATTATGCGCAAGCTGAAACTGTCCAATACAGTTTTCAGGTTCTATAATCAGTTGCACAAGTATTCTCATTTTTGAAGAATACAACTGCTCTACAGTCTGTGCAACTGGCGGGGAAAAAGTGAAACTCTGTTAGTGCCCTGTTTTCCTCAACTAATATTATGTTTGAATTGGCCCTAGTGCTTGCTCCTGTAATCATTCTACAAAGTAGCAGAGATTAACAATTTTATCAGAACCAAAGTGAGATTTCTTATGGTTCTTGTCTGAGTGTAACAGAAATCTTAATGCCGACAGAATGAAAAGTAGACCTAAATTAAAGAACTTGCTATGTCTCTAAGGGAACATTTTTTAAAAAAAGGCAAGTACTGGGAACATCCACAAATTCACAAAGGGCAGCAAGGTACTGCTCATGATATAACATGTTGTTGTTGTTGTTGTTGTGTGCCTTCAAGTCACTTCTGACTTACTGTGACCCTAAGGTGAACCTTTCATGGGGTTTTCTTGACAAGATTTATTCAAAAGGTATTTGCTTTCCATCCTTTTAGGCTGAGAGAATATGGCCATTTCTGCACTACACTGTTAATAGCGCTATGATTCCACTTTCAACCTTCTATGGAATCCTGGGCCCTCCCGAAACTGCAAACCCCAGGATTCCATAGGAGGTTGAAAGTGGAATCATAGCGCTATTAACAGTCTAGTGCGGAAATGGCCTATGGCTTGTGCAAGATCACCCACTGGACTTCCATGGTCAAGTGGGAATTTGAACCCTGGTCTCTTGGAGTCCTAGTCAAACACTCAAACAACATGCCACGCTGATTTAACAACATGTACACAGATACTTTTTAGTTTATGGTTCCAGCTTAAATTCCATTTCTCTGTCAGCCACCTTATTTAGTGAATGGCCTCTATTATGTGCCTACCAGACACCTCAAATAACAACTGTTTCAGAAAATTCCTTTTTTCCTCCCTTTCACTTTTGCTTAATTGTTTTTCCCTACTCTATATTGCTTCCTCCTGCTTGCTCTATAATAGCCTTAATATAATCACACACAAAAATCTGTTCTGTCTTTTTTTGTTTAGCACTCATGACAAAAGATCACCTAGGTAAGGAAAATGGTGGGAGTTGAGATTTTGAAAAGCTTCCACTGTTATCTCTATCATTATTAATATCATTATTACATTAAAGAGAGAAGTCTATGAAAGGAAGTTCTTACACTGTAGAGGAAATTTATTATACAGAAATGCCAGTTCTATAGAACTCTGTGTAATAGAGTTTTCAATCCTATGTGTTTATCATTTTAAATGAGGGTTTGCGTGTTTTTTGTTATGCCATTTATATCCTGCCAAGGGACCAAAAGTGGGTTTAGATTTGCGAGGACTTCCTCAGAGGTGGAGATATCCAGAATGATTTCTGAATGTTCTGGAGATTCTACAGCAACTTGAACCAGGGATCCTGTTAACATCTGGTTGATTTGGCACAATCACTCCCAAACATCCTTTATACCATGCAGAGAACAGGATCCTTGATACTTTGAGGAGCTCAGGGCAATGAAGTGCTTACACAGCTAGTGGGATGATGTAGAAAGACTCAGGACATATCAAACTGAAGATGGGTTAGGTATTGTTTTGGATACTGGCCTGCAGAAGCAAGAGCAATGACGAAGCTTACATTACTGCCCCAGCTGCATCAGCACAATCTTGTCCAGTGGCATTCTTTCAGGTAGCTGAGAGTACTTCCTGAGAGTAAAAGAGAAGGAGCCTTCAGAAGCCCACTAACATGGGTTTGGGGGGAAAATACAGAGAAAATCACTGAGATCTTTTCTGACTTGGACTCCACATTGAGGGAAGATTCAGAGTTGGTAATTGAGGCATGCCCTTGTCCAGTTTTGATGGATGAATTTGTTCAACCTGATGTTGTGGACAATTTGCTTGGAAAAGTGAGGCTAGCCCCTTGTTCATTAAAGTCATGTCCATCCTTGCTGATTAGAGTTGACAGAGAAGACATGGTCAATTGGATGGGGGTGGATGTGAACATTCTGTTCCAATTGCTTTAAAATATTGTAAGATCAATGTTGACTTAAATTCTTTCTCATGCTACCATCTAAGGTAATTATTGGCTAATTTCTCATCTTTTCTTTTAAAATAAGGCCTTAGAGCAAGTGGTAGCAGCAGCGTTCAAGAATTTATTTGAAGAAGCTTATTTCTTGGATAGATTCAAACCTTGTTTTGGGACAGAAACAACCTTTGTCATTTTTGTGAATAATCTATACTGGGAATGGGACAGAAGGAGTGTATCCCTATTGGTTCTTCTAGGATTTGATACCATTAACATGGGCCATTTCCGCACTAGACTGTTATAGTGCTATTATTCCACTTGCAACATCCTATGGAATCCTGGGGTTTGCAGTTTCGGGAGGGGCCGACTGGCTCCTCCCAAAACTGCAAACCCCAGGATTCTATAGGATGTAGCAAGTGGAATAATAGCGCTATAACAGTCTAGTGTAGAAATGGCGATGGTATTCTTCTGGACTGATCTGACAATTAGGGACAATCTTCCAGTAATCCTGATCCTATTTGTCTGAACGTTCCCAAACTGATTCCAGTTTGGTCTCATGGCTGCTAGCCTGCCCACAAAACTCAAGTGTCTATATAAGAAGCCACTGGGAGCAGTTAGGGGGTTGGTCACACCTCTAGTTTGTGGATATCCAGTTCTATTTCTTTTTCTCAACTGATGCAAAAGAAACTATGGAAGTCTAACAATCTTCTGGGTGCATTGAGCGATTGTATGTGGGTGAGAAAAATGAAGTTAAGTCTAATAAATGAGAACTGCTCAGTTGAAAATCTAGCCTGTTATTACAACAAATTCAATATTGTACACTCTCTGAAAGATCCAGTTCCCAGCTTGGGGGAAGAGCACTTGAACCTTGTCTGGAAGGTCATGTGCTTCCTTTGGCCAGGAGTATCTTTGTCTAGGGCCATTTCCTAGAGGGGAGGAGCAGTTCATCACATGTCAAAAGTGATGTTTTTATACTCTGATTGAGAAGCTGTGCTGCATTTATATCGTACTACTGTGGAGAACCGTGGTTGCTGCATCCACAACAGGAAGTCCCTGGCCACTCCCCTTCCCCTTCCCTCACCCTGCCCTGCCATCACTGATTGGTCTGTTTTTAAAAAACACACACACATTTTAAACACATTTCTGCATTGCTACATTTGTGCGTAGGTATGTATGTTCGTTAATATGTGGGAAAAAACAGTCTTAACAGTCCATTACCAGATCCACTCTCTTCCCGCTGTCTGTTTAATGCATGAAGACAATAATGATGGCAGCCTGTCCTTTCATGGGCAGAGAGAGAAAGGGACGGAAATGATGGAAGGGACAGCCTGGGAACGCCCATAGCTAGCCACTTCTGCAATGTGAATCAATGCTACTCTTCTGCATGTCAGTGAAAACTGAAGCAGAACCAGTTAGGGAGATTTACATTGGAGTTTTCCGGTTTTCACATACAATGGTTTTGCATTGAAGTGAACAATTCTAGGAGCTGAAAACGTGCAGAACCATGAGGAAAACTGTGATGCTAAAACACTACAACGTGCAGACCGGAGGGTAAGAATTCAACACTACTAGGATGTATCACTCTTGTGTAGAAATGGCCTAGCTCTGCCACTTCCTAGGGAAGGTAGATTTGGCTTCAGTGGTTAGACTACTGCAATGTAGTCTCTATGAGACTGCCTTTGAAGGGATACAGTTAGGGTATAAAGCAACATCTAGATTGTTCTATGTGGTGTGCTTTAGAGGCCATGTATCTTGAACCAATCTCACTTGTTTCCAAGCTCAATTCAATGGGTTTAAACTGTTGTTGTTGCTGTTGCTGTTGCTGCTGCTGCTGCTGCTGCTGCATGCCTTCATGGAATGTTCTGAGGTTGTGTGCATCTGTACGTGTGTGATGTGCCCAAGGTCACCCGGTGGTTGAGCAAGAAATCGAACCCTGGTCTTCAGGGTCATAGTCCAATACTCAAATTACTACACCACTAAATATCCTGAGGCCAGGACATGTGAAAAGTGTCCCCTTTATATGAGCCTGCAGAATTTGAAATACAGTCAGCCCTCCATATTTCTGGGCTTCACTTTGATTTGATTATTAACGGATTATTTGCTGTCACCTCTGCTGCTTCCCTTTGCCGTTTTTAATAGGGACTTCAGGCCTCATGAGATTGAGAAACTGTGAATGAGGCTTGTAAGTCCCTATTAAAAATGGTGTGGGGCAGCAGTGGAGGTGGATGTAAGCCCCACCAGCCACCCACTTCTGCCTTGTGGAGGAACTCTGATGCTTCAAAAGAATCTGTGGTGGGTTGAATATGATGATCACACTTCTTTGTGTGTTCAGCATGATTTGGGAGGGCCTGGAGTTATTTATGGTTTTTCCACTTTCATGGGGCTCCTGTGCTTCCAACCCTAGTGAATGTAGAGGGATCACTGTACTTAATTAGTGTGCCACTAATCCGAGAGACGAGGCTGGCAAGTACTTGAGGCACTAGCACCTTAGTTGTAGAACTACTTCCCCAGGGGAGTTAAACTGACTGTATCTCTACTGAGTTCCTGTCAAGCAGCAAAGACTGCATTGTTCTGCATGGTTTTTGGTCCTTAAAGCAAGAAGTGGCTTTTGGAACTGTTTAACTGCATGCTTACAAATACAGTTTTTAAATATTTTTAAAACTGCTTTTAATTTTTTTACATATATATTTGTATCTGTTACGTATCATCTTAGAGCTCCTAGTAGGCTGAGTGATATAAAATACTTTGGGTAAATACAAACAAACAAATGCCTGTGACCTATTTTATTTTGAATTTGCAGCAGAAGCTGATGACAAATAATTGGTTCATTCAAATGGACATCTTTTAATGTTCCTGCTTTTATATAATAGAAAATTAATGCTCTGTCTTGATTACTATGTGATAAACAAAAATAATCTTCCTGCCTTGTTTTCAGTTTGATATGTATTTAATAAAGCAGTAAGCAAAGCCAATTTTACAACAGGTCACCCCACACTTTGTGAAATGACACATATTAGCCTTCACCTTTTCAACATATGTGGTGAGCAGAGAGGCTAGCAGTCAGAAACATGGGGGATAACAAAAGAACAAATCTTTCTTACACTCTTGAATTCTTGCAACTGATATTTCATATTTACTGTCCATTTCCCTAGCCAGAATTAATATTTTGCCCTCACCCAGAACCACAAGCAAAACTTCAGGAAGTATTTAGTCATAAAGATCCCACTTGCCAAACATTTAGTAAGAGACAGAAAAATAATAAGAATGTGTTCCCTGTTTGTTTCCACTGTGTTCATCATTGACAGAGAAGGAGAGTGACGTTAAAACCCAATATAAGGATTCCTATTAAGATGAGTTTTTATTCAGTGAAGAAAGCAAATTTTGCTTGGGCTGCTCCCATGACAGATCATTTTACCCAAGATCCCCTAAAACTCCAGCTTCTAGGAATCCTGCTACTCACCCTGCCCTTGTTTCTCCAATTGTGCCTTGCTGGATTGGGCTGCTGGGCCTCAGGGCTTAAAGCCGGGCTTTAAGTGTGGACTTGTGGCTGTGTTGCTGTATGGGTTCTTTAACTTTGGTATTCATGGCCTTACCCCAGCTCAGGCTTGCTAGATAGCCAGAGACAGATTTAAACAACAATAAGCTTATTAAACATAACAGAAACAAACAGGGCAATCTCTAATAACACACACGTGTGCATGCACACGCACGCATGCACACACATATATTTCAAGTTCCCCCAAATCATAGGTAATTCTCCCTTTCTGTTCCAATCTGCAATCCTGTCTCTATCATCTTAAAGGCCTCTCTCCCAACTTCATCCTGCCAGTGCCAGTTCAAAACCCATCCTCCTTCTCATACGCTTCACACCTTATCTAAGGCCCTTTTCGCATGCAGTTTTTTTTTGCGCGAGAGCCCCTTAAACATCGCGTAAATGGGAGCATCGGTCCGTATGACGCACTCCCACTCATGCGACGCTCAGGAGCCTAAAGTGGAACGCTCGTGCATTTTCTTATTTTTGGCTCTAAGCCGAAAATACTGTGCAGTCATGCAATGCTCGCGGGACCCTCGCGCACTTACCTGCGTGCGGTGCGCCGAATAAGCCAGCCCAGTCACACTTCCTTCCCCCAGCGCAGCCTACAGCTCCCAGGCTGCACTGCGAAAGGAAGGGGCAGGGCACAAGCGCGACGGTCGCGCTACCAGGAAGTGACCTGAGGGACGAAGGAGTGGGGAAGCGGCAGCTTTCCTGCTGAGGCTTCTTGCACAAGATGCCCCCCCAGCTGCGCAAATGGGTAATGTGCAAAAAGCCTCTTAATCTTCCTGAGAAAAGCCTCTCAGTTTTGATACTTCTTATACCCAGTGATGTAGACTTGAGTCAACAGATTCGGACTCAAGTTGGACTTAAGTCGCTTCGACTCAGACTCGACTTGGCCATAAATGATGCACTGACTCAACTCAACTTGAGACTTGTATATTTTTAATGACTGACTTGATACCCTTGGTTCAGTAACATAATGCAGAAACCTTGTGACTTTAAACAATGCCTCCATCTCTTTTTGCCTACTGGTTACATGACAATCTGTCTCAAGCCCAAAAGGTAGGTGCATTTCTCAGAGGGGAACAGCAAACAGGTTAGGCAATGGGTTTGAGGCAGGCTTAAGATCTGCTCAAAAGCCTGTACCTGCTGCATATTAGAGGAGCCTTCCAAAACATCTCCTAAGAGCAAAAGACAAGACTCACTCCCAGAGTGCAGGGTGCATTTCTCACAGGGGTTGGTAACGGGCTTGAAGAAGAAGGATCCTTCCTTCTAAAGCTTTTGAATCTTCAGTAATGGGGAGTAAGATAGGATCCTATTCCCCACTTCTGAAGCTGCAGATGGTAAAACTGCAAATGTGGATGGTAAAACTGCAAATGTGGAGAGCTGACTCTGCTTAAATTGTTAAAACTGACTTTTAATAATTCTGGAATTTTGGTTGGGGTATAAAGTTGGCTTCCAGACTTGAGACTTGACTTGAGACTTGGAGTAAAAGACTTAAACACATCACTGCCTATACTCCCACCTCCACCCCTTCATAGCCACTTTGAACCATGACTGCCTATATGCATGCCAGTCTGCATCCTTCATGCTCTCCATCCTGCTCTCCACATTTGTTCAAACTGGAAAAATCCAGGATTGTATTTTGGGCCTTCCAGATGCAAAGCATGTGTGCTCTGCTTTAAGGTAGTACTATGCAGTACGATGAAAAGTGGGTAAAATACAGTATATGTAAAGGGGTGCTATATCTAGGTCACTGAACAGTGTGATGAAATGAGCGTTGCAATGATCCATGCAAATTAAATTCCCTCCAGTGACATTTAGTTATATGAATAATTTACTTTCTCCATTAGGTATACTTTCACACCAAGCATTATTTGCACAAGACACCAATGCATTTATATTTAAGACAAAATCCTGTACTGAACATATGCCAACTGAAGGGCTATCATGAGACTTCAACAGCAATGAGATGGGAAAATAAAAGAACAAGCTATTCACAACATGCTGTTTGGAGGACTCTAAGAGGTTCAGTCCAAAAAGCAACTTTTCTAAGCTCTGATCATAAAAGATCTGCCAATACATCTTCCCTAATATGCCAGTGTATATTTCATTTAGATTCATTTAGAGCACAGAACTCTTTTTTGTCCTTCATAATCAACTAACTTCCAGATGCTTCAGGGTACTAGAAGAGGGGAACTTACGTGTGCATTATACCTCAGGAAGAACTTCCTGACAGTCAGGGCTGTCCGGCAGTGGAATCTGCTGCCTCGGAGTGTAGTGGAGGCTCCTTCCTTGGAGGTTTTTAAGCAGAGGCTTGATGGCCATCTGTCGGGATTGATTTGAGGGTGTTCCTGCATGGCAGGGGGTTGGACTGGATGGCCTGTGTGGTCTCTTCCAACTCTGAATTTCTATGATTCTATGATTCTATGATTATCATTCACAATTTTAGCCTTATGCATATTTTAAGGACTAGTGTCAGTAAAGTTAATTTGCATAAAGTAAACAGTTTCAGTGTAAGAATAACGTATGAATATCCACATTTATAATTAAAGATCATGTAACTGTGCTTATTTTATGACAGATCTATGTCAGAAACTATGGCCTTTTCTGCACCGGGCTATTAAAATGGTACAGAGCGACCTCCAACGGAGGTCTTCTGCACCGTAGAGTGGACTACTTTTTGTAGTTCCATACCTCAGTCCACTCTGGAGCAACCGGAACTGGTCACACAGTGTGTTTTTTAAAAACCTCTTTTTAGAGGTTTTTAAAAAGCACGGAGCGCGCAACTCCATGTCGCTCCGTCGCCGTGCTCTGGTGCAGATTTGCAGGGCCGCACAAGTGTGTGCCTGCAGATCTGCTGGGGGTGGGCTTTTGGCTGGCAAGCTTCTCTGGTTGATGGACAGCCTCCCCCAAGCGGAAGCTGCCATTTTGGATGCCAGAGCAGTGCGGAGCGACGAGTTCACACTGCTCCTCATCCCAACAGACTCGCCTGGACCTACCAAAAAGCCGGTGAGTAGTTGCGGGGAGCATTTCCCTCGCCGCATGCGGAAAGGGCCTATGGCTAAGACTTTCAAAGAACACCCTTCATAGCGAGCATACCAAAGTTAACCTATTTCTAAATTGTTTGGTTGTTGCACACTGTGGATTGCTTTCTGATATTCACTTATAAATGTTGCATCAATCTTACAGCATATCAGACAATTATAGCATTCATTCTGGTTTATGTGGCTTTAAGTATGTTCATGCAGGTCCATCAGCAGCTATTTACCACAAATGAATGGAATCTCCTAGATTCCATTCAGCACAATGCCAATTGCTGAATACCTATCGGCAGGAGAGAGCTTCTCCAGCTACGCCCCTGGAAGGTTCTGTTTGATCACTGTATGAAGCAGGATGTTAGACTTAGATGGATTTTCAGTCTTACTCAGCAGGCCTCATTCAACAGAATTCCAGCTGACTCCTGTTTCATTCTCAGATTATCAAACCAGATGCTGTATTTTCTATGTTATTTTATTTCATAAAATCACTTGGACTGATATTGTATTTACATAACAGAGGAGAAACTTTACCCTTACTGTACTGCCTCACACATAACATCTTGTGTTTGCCAAAAGTTTCTGCCATACAGAGATGCAGGTGTTCTCTGAAACTGCGTATCTACATAGAGAGTTGTGGCCCACCAAATACAACTGATGTGAGCTTTCCTTATTTCATTCTCACTTCAATTGAAATGAAGAATTTCAAAAGTTACCTTCCCATTGGCTACATTTTTGAGGGTTTTTCTTCCCTGCATTTCCTACAATTTTTCAGATCTTTAGATGTCTGTAATGTTTCTCTGTGTGCAGAAAACAGTGCCTTCTGTGTAGATGAAAATGTTTACTGGACAAAAGTATGGGCCAACATCCAGCATCTAGTGTGCATTCCACACCTACACCCAAGCACCTGGCAGTCCCCAGAGAAGCACTGCCATGATCATTAAACCTTATGAGGTTGGGAAGGAGAAAGCAGATCAAGCAGTAGAGACTGCCTCTTATCACTGTTGTAGTTCTCTAGACAGAGAGAAGAGGAATTGCAAGCTTGTTCCCTTTTCTCACTCCCTGGAGAAATGCTGCTCAGTCACTTCCCTGGCCACTTGATGACCACCGCAGTAGCCCCTTTGGGCTTAGCAGCTGATGGGTTGAGGTTTTGGATGAAGCACAGGGGGAAATTGAATAGCACTTTGTGCCTCATCCAAAATAAAACATCCATATGCATAACCTCAGTTTACATGAGTGTATGTCAACCTATATTCTTCACGCAAAATTGAGGAGGGGATAGGGGGCAGAAACTTTTTGTTGTTGTTTGAAAAAATGCCTGCAGAATGAAAAATGTCAGTGCTTAACAATTTCTTATGCCCTTTCTCATTAAAAAGGGAAGATGAGAAATCTGCAAGTATTTGATGTAGAGTCGAAGGCTTTCACGGCCAGCATCCATTGGTTCTTGTGGGTTTTGGGGGCTTTGAGACCGTGTTCTGGTTGTATTTTCTCCTGACGTTTCACCTGCATCTGTGGCTGGCATCTTCAGAGGAATGGTGAATTGGAAGTGGAGTGGAGAATATATATGCCAGTCTCCTCCTCCAGAGGGGAGGGAGCAATTAGTATAATGGTCCTATTGTGTGTATTGAATACTTGATCCTGGAGAAAGACTTCCAGGTGGGGCTCGTTAGGGCTCGTCAGTATCTTTTGTGTTTTGATTTTGGTGTTTTTCAATACTGGCAGCCAAATTTTCTTGACCTTCCGAGTCTCCTCTTTCCCGTTAAAATTATCCAAGTGTTTGTGGATTTCAGTGGCCTCCCTGTGTAGCCTGACCTGGTAGTTGTTAGAATGGTCCAGAATTTCTGTGCTTTCAAATAACATTCTGTGTCCGGGTTGGTTTATAGTGTGTTCTGCTACTGCTGACTTTTCTGGCTGGATCAGCCTGCAATATCTTTCATGTTCTTTGATATGTGTTTGGATGCTGCGTTTTGTGGTCCCTATGTAATGGTCCCTATGTAGTGACCACAGCTGCATGGTATGCTGTAAACTCCTGCAGAAGCTAGGGGATCCCTCTTGTCCTTTGCTAAGCAAAGCATTTGCTGAATTTTCCTGGTTGGTCCGCAAGTATTTGTTATCTCCCTATCTCACAAGACATTATCTACTTGGTGGAGGAAAGGAAGAGGCAAGAACTCCCAGACCCATAAAAAAATGCTACCATAATGATTGAACATAAAAAATTATGCATTTTTATATGTTTTTTGATGTAAAAAAATTATAAATCTGCTGATATGTCTGCTGGCCTTCTTTGTTAAGGAAAGGAAATTTTAGCTTATTTAGCAAATCAGTAAATATGTTGTCATGGCAATTAATTTGGGTATTTTCCCTTTATGATTCACAAGGCTTACTATGCTAAAAAGCAATTTACTAGCCAAAGATATAGTTCCAACCAACTGAAAAACAACTAGAGCTATGGAATTCACTAATTAGCATCAGCTCTATTCATTACGCACATCACCGAGGGCTAGATGCATGCTTATCCCACAAAGACAGTCATGTGGCTGCCATTAGTGAATGTCTAGAAGAACATCTTCTGAAAAATAAATGATGTTTTGGTGGTTTTGTACTTTCAGAAAGAAAGAGCTGCAAGCAGATTTTGTTTTCCCTTTTTTAATGACAGAAGATTAACAAATATCCCCCATGAATGGGAGGCAAATTGTCATTAATGATCAAATGTACTTTTTGCATTGAGAGTTATGTTGAGGTCCATAATAACTGCTAGCCCACAACAAGGCTAACAGAGAAACAACTCCATTTTGTGATTTGTGGTTGAAATGCCTCAAAGGGTTGGTTCCACAGTTATGGAGCAAACAAAAGTACACAAACACACACACAACAGCAGCAGCAACAGCAACAATTATGTTGTTATGTAACATATCTCAAAGATCACTCTCTGTCCCCAAGAACTGGAAAGTCAGCGATGAAACACAAACTTTCAAAAATGGATCAGGGAGATTTTTTTTTAATATTTAATTTTTTAAATAGTTTTAATAGTTTCAATATTTGCTTTTATGTAAAAGTTATCAAGTATGTTGAAAGAGATGTGGTGCAAGCATGTAAATCTATTTCATTTTATTCACCTATTTCATTCTCATGTTCAAGAATGAATAATTTCAAAAGTTTTCTCCCGGGACGGGGGAGTCTTTATGCATTTTGATGATTTTTGGTACTTTGGAACTTCTTTGCAATCCCCTCTCAAAAAAAACCCTCAACATTTTGCAAAGAAAACAGTATATTTTGCAGAAAACAAGGGTTTTTTCCCCCCACTGTTTATTTTTTGACCAATATATGGAATATATCTCTACCTAGGGGTAAGTCCCATTGAAAGAGCTTATTTTCCAGTTGTCGTGTATTGGATTGTTCTGGTTGTTGTTGTGTGCCTGCAATTGACTTGTGTGCCTGCAAGTCAATTTATATTGACCCAAAGGCAAACCTATCATGGGGTTTTCTGGGGCTGAGAGTGTGTGATACACCCAAGGTCACCCAGTAGGTTTCCATAGATAAGCAGGGAATCGAACCCTACTCTCAAGGGTCATAGTCCAATGCTCAAACCATTGCACTTTTCTAGCTCTCATTATTTTGATAGTTACATATTTGCTTTAGAGTCTACCCAATCTCTTTCATTTTAATCAAAACCTCAGATGCCATTTCTATACTACACTGTTACATTTCTGTAACTTTCAACATCCTGGGGAATTCTGGGGTTGTTGTTTATTGAGGCCAAAGAAGTCTCTGGCTGAGAATTCTAAATACCGCTCCCTAAAGTGCAAACCTAAGGATTCCGTAAGATGTTGAAAGTGGAATAATAGCACTATAACAGTGTAGTGCAGAAATGGCCAGATTTTAAAATTCTCTGTCCCTCTGTCCTCCATCCCACACCAACAACCCATCATTTCAGTGTAGTAATGTGCGTGGAATATAAAGAATAAACCTTACGGAAAAATGTTTTAAATTCCATGTTATTTCATAGATCTTTGGAGACAGTTATGACCCCCAAAACACTATGAGTCTTAATATCAATGTTCAAAGCAACCTTTCCCTGCTAAGGAATATAATGAAAAGGGGGTTCATTAAAATGTCTCATTTTTCTTTCTCACATTAAGCTCAAAGTGATAAGCCTGTCAGTCTTGGAAGAAAAAGAGAAGATTGGGGATTATTTCTGTAATCCCTTTTTTTAGGACAACATCATTTTGCACTTTTTAAAAATATGAATTAGGCAAGGCCACTTTGATATCATCTTGTAGCTCATCCAGTTTTATTTAATAGAAACTCATTCCAATATTTGTGAATAGCTGTATACATGAATAGCTAAGAATGGGGGCGGGGAGAGAGACTGGAATCCATTATTGCAAACTCTACTTCCCTATCTGCATTAAGTATATTAAAATGTGTTCTATTAATATTTTAGAGAAACCAATTATAAAATTTCACATTTCCTTTACACCCATATAATATATTGCTGGTGGCACAGAGCTTCCATACATTATGTATTAGCAAAGGGATATCTGAAATACCATAGAACCCCATTATGCACATCTCTGTTATCTGCAATTTCCTTCTACCTGTCCCTGAACTGATGTGTGACTTTTACCACTTACACGTCCTAGTTAGATAAACAGAGGTTCACAGCTGACAAAATATATTTTGTGAAAAATGTTTCCAGTGACCAGTACTAGAGAGAGAATGGGAAAGAGGGACAGAGAATCCGTACATTAGGATGGGTAATCTTTTTACCCCTGAGAGTGTTGGTGGGCAGATAGCCAGTCAGAGACTGTAACTAGAGGTGGAGATAGATAGGGCCTGGGGTTGAGGACAGAAATAGAAGCAGATCTCTTCATGGTGTTTAGGGTTGTCAAATAAAATAAGGGATAGGGCACCTGTACCTTTAATAATGGTATAAGAGAAGGAATTTCAGCAAGTGTTGCTTTTCTTGCAAACAGCACCTGCTGAAATTCCATCTTCTACACAACCATTACAGGTAGAGGAACCCTATCGTTTATTTCATCTGGTAGCCCTATGCTCATTCATATGCCATTTCCGCACTGGACTGTTATAGCGCTGATATTCCACTTTCAACATCCTATGGAATCCTGGGGTTTGCAGTTTAGGGAGGGGCCTTTGAGGATTCCACGGGATGTTGAAAGTGGAATAATAGCACTATAACAGTCTAGTGCAGAAATGGCCTGAGAGGAGGACAACCAACTTATACCTCTTGGAGAAATTCTCCAGCACCTTCCTTGATGTAGGAGTAACCAATGGTTATGGCAGCAGTACAGATACTTTGTTTTCATAAGGATGTTTTGGTTTGTTTTTGCTGCTGAAAATGGTGATTGGTCACCATATTGCATCTTTTGCGATGCCTTGGGTTGAACATCATCCCAGACCATGGATTTGGTAAGAGAGATAGCATGTCCAAAAAATATGATAAAGAAAATTCTGCAGAGTGATATTTTCCTTCTAGACAAACAGGTCTCTCTAAAGGGGAGGGGGTCAAAACTACATCAGGAAAAAAGAGCCTGTGAAAATTCAACTCAGCTCTAGTACAATTTCTTGACCCATTTCAATCAGGTTTTCATATAGGTGATTCCACTGAAACAACATTGACTCATGTAGGAAATAATGTTCTGGTGACTAAGGTTCAACATCAAACATCTGTATATTTTTGTAGCTTTTAACACTTTGAATCATCAGCTTTTACTATTGTGCTTGGCATCACTGAGAATAATGGGGAATGCTTCACCATGTTGTTGGTTTTTTCTTGTTGTTTTTTTGTTTTTGTTTTTTGATTGATCATTCTTCTTCTGTTTCATTCTGGGGATGCATGTCAAAAGCTTTTCCTATAACTCTAGAAGCACCACAAGTATCAGTTACGGGTCCTTTTCTTTTTTCATTACATACCGTCCTCTTGGCCCCTCCCTAATCTGCAAACCCCGGAATCCATAGGATGTTGAAAGTGGAATAATAGCACTATAACAGTCTAGTACAAAAATGGCCATAGACACTGAGCTAGTTATATTGGAAGAATATATTTTTGAGGAACTGATTCTCCCTACAATAACTTGTTTCTCTTTCCTAGGAGATTCAGACAGAAGCAAAATGCTTCAGCATCTCCTAGCTTGTGTATTCTTCCCCAATAACTTTGGCCACCTTGATTAGAATCTAGTGTTGCTTGGCCACATATGTCCCAGTTTTAATCTGTGAAATATTGGACAGCATGATGAATTCTGCCTTCAGCTCTTAAATTATTTCTTTCCTTCTCTTTCAAATGGACCTCTAATATCTTACAAATAATCATTCTTATGGAGAGATAACTTGTTTTATTGGGGATTTCCCCCTCTTCCTCTTCACATTTCTAAACTTTACAAAGAGTCTTTCTATTGCCCTATCTTGCATATTGTTTAGTACCAATATGCTCTCGTAAAGCCAGTACTTGGCAACTGGTAGTGAGGGTGGTGGCATTGATGGTAACTCTCCTCCCTTCAGTGTGGCCCTTTCCACACCTTACCTTGCTCTGTCGTTGTCCAGGCATCAACCCAGTAGTGCCTCTTCTGGTATGGGAGCATGTCCCCAGCACTTCCCTCCACACATGACTGGCTGCCTACAGAAGGGAGTGCAAGGAACACACCCTTTCCTTCTGCATTACAGTCAGCCTTCTTCCCATGCTGCAATGGTGAAGGAAGCACATAATCTTGCTTCCGGCCCTTCTGCATGGCTGGCTGCATTAGAAGGCTTGCATGATCAGGGGTCATTGACAGAGTTTCTCTGTCAATGATATACCCCATGATCATGCCAGCCGATGATGTGAGAAGGGTGAGACAATGATGACAGCACGCGGAAATGTTGTTGCGGTCCCGTTCCTCTCGCATCCCCCTGCCAGCATGCCACCAACCTGCAGCAAGGGTCTCTCTTTCACACACTTTTCACCCATTACCTTGGTGGCTTTTAAAAGGTAAACACAAAATCAGTTTTGAGAAACAACAGCTCCCCTCAGATCACATTCAATTTACTTTTGCATCTAAGATTGCCTTTGCCTGTGGAATCATCTACTATATAAAAGTCAAAATTTGTCTGTGAGTTTATCTGTTTGTCTATGTCAGCCAGGTGAAGACATCATATGATTGGTTGTTTGAGGCAAGAAGACCTCATAGGATTGGCTTCCTGTGAAGATTCTATGGAATCCTGGGGTTGGCAGTTTAGGGAGGGGCCTTTAGAATTCTCAGCCAGAGAGCTCTGAATAGGCCAGCTGATATGGAGGCGAGGCCTAGCAGCCAGGAGAAGGCCAGTGTATTCCCTCAGAAACCACACCTCTGTATGTTAAGAACTCTGAATAGAGATTGGATTGGGGAATATGGCAAAAAATTATAGATACTGGACAAGGCAGTTTGGCGAATTAGAGACACATGATCTCAAGTGCATCTAATGCTTAAGGTAAGGTGAAGTAATTCCTAAGGTATTTCTAACAAGTGTTACCTATGAGAAAATAAAATCCCAGGCAACGCCAAGTAAAATATTAAATAAAATGTTTTTTCCATTTCATGAAAGAAAAAGGCATCGTTAACCAAAATAACAATAACAACAACAATAATAATAGAAACGGTCTTACGTTATGTTAAATCACTAAGGTGGGTTTGTATTTGGACACACTTTTTTAAAGGCTAAGTAATATCTTAGAAAGATCATGAAGGAAGATAGATGTGCTCACAGCTTTCATGATATAAGGATCAGATATTTACATCCAACAGCTGCTGCCTGGGAAAGATTTTGCTTTCTCTATTTGGAAATGAGCTTGAGTGATAAATATGCCAATTAACTGCAGGAACCTGCAAGCTAATCTTGCTACTGATAACCATGCATTGTCCATGATTATTTAATAGTGCTCTGGCTCAGATAAGTTGCTTGAAAACATCTTTTCCCCTTAGAAATGAGTCTATGGTGTTAAGTGCTTTGCTTGGAACACCCTGTCTGGAGGGCCATAAGCGCCCTCCTCTGGATATTTGGTGCTACTTGCAGCAAAAGCAAGAGAGAGAAAAATAGACATACATGCCTTGTTTAGGATCAGGTGGACGACAGATTCCAGGAAGGGAAACAGCCAAAATTTCTTGGATACTAATTTTGCTACAGCAGCCGAAACACAGTAAAGGATATAGTCAATTAATGGAGCAAGCAGATGCCAATATTGGTAGGACTTTATAACTGATCTCCTTAATCTCCAATTTAACTGATGCTGCACAACCCATTGATCTTGAAGCCAAATTTCAAGCAGGGTTTGCTTTATAATGGATGGGTTGACCTGTTGAATCCTTTTCCATGGACTCTGTCCTTTTTTCACCTCTAGCTTCATTCTGTGCTGGTTCCAGACAGTCTTTTTTTTTTTTTAATTGCTGCTGTTGTAAAATGGTGTTGCAAGGAAGAGACCTATTTATTTTTGTGCACATTTTTAAAATGGAGTTAGATCTTCTTTGTGAAAACATCTTTGTACACATTTGTACAATGTATTCACATTTTTCATATGCTGCTGTAGACATTTATGTTTTCTTTTTCTTACACAGAATGCATCAAAAGCCCATCAATGTTTGGATTTCTGATCATAAATTGTTCCCATTCCCCTGCTCAGTTTGAGTGCTGTGGATTAGATGGACCCCATTTTTTTATTTTTTATTTTGGAACAAATTTATCACATATCCTTAGCTGTCTCCCAGCATTAAGATTCTGGCTTATTATCTTATATGGCAATTATCTGCAAGCTACCTGAAAATCAATACACAACTGAAGCCGACCAACTTCTAAAGACAGATGCTCTTCTCCAAAAGGAAATGAATACATATCTAAACAGACTTTCTGCCATTTCAACTACTGCTGTTGTTAACAGGCCTACTGAGGTGTGTTTACATATCCCAATCCTATTATAATGTTCATCAAAACCTGTTTCATATGCTAGATGGTTGTGTGATTGTGTAATTTTAAAAATACAATAGCACATGTGCATTGAGGGTTAGCTACAGCAGGAACAACCAATTTTCAGAATTAAAGCTGTGCTAGGCCCAGAAAATGTTCCTGATTCCAGTGGGATTTATTATGCAGTCTGTGGCCTAGCAAACCAACATCTGTTAGAGAGCTTCTCATGAGAATTAACCCTAAACACTTTAATTACGTCATATTTAATTATTGATTCAGCCTGTATATGTTTGTATTTAAGTAAAAATAGAATGCCTCTTTTTAGCAAAAATACATATGTACACCCTTCACAACTGGCACTGTCTTGGAATAGACATTGCTCACCTGGTTGCTAAAAAAAAAAAGTTTATTCTAAGGTGTTATTCATATGTGTTGTGAGTTCTTATATTATATTTTAAAGCAGGTATCTGACTAAATCAAGATTGGTAAAGTGTGGCCCATGAGTTCCAGGAAGCCTTGGGAAACCAAAGTGTGTCTCCTGAAGCCAACATGGCCTGTTAAAAAAAAAAAAAAATACTGCTTTTTTCAGGACAGCTTCTACCCCAAAACTGCCCTAGAGCATGGAAAATCAGCCACAAATGTTGTGGTTTACTTCCCTCACCCACCAGACAGCCCAGCTGCACACACATGCACACACACACACACACACACACACACACAGAAAGGGTCTACTTAGAAATAAGGCCCACTAAATTTGCTTGGACTTAATCCCATGTAAGTGTTCAGCTTGAGACAAAAAAATTCATAAACTTACTTGGGAGAAAGCTATATTCAACCCAGCGGCATTTACTTCCAGAAAAAAACTCTATAAAACTAAGGAAAAAATGGCAATTACTGAGAAAGGACGAAGAGAAAAAGAAACAAAAACAGTATTCAGAATGATGGCACCATAGGGTATTTCTTAAAACTTATTGAATTTTTAATTCAATTTTTAAATTGAATTACTATATTTCTTATGCAGTTCCTGTCCAAAACCAATGGGGGGAATATGTTTACTGCCAGAGCACTTTACCAAAACAATAGATACAACACATTAGATATGTTTGCCATTTTTTCTTCAATCTGGCTAAGATGACAGATAGAAACCTGTAAGTGAAACATTCTTCATATAACTGTCACCATCCCTTCCTTCTCCAGATAAATCTCAGTCAGTTAGAATCCCCAGTGGAGTGTGACTCTGGGTAGAAGCATTCACATACAATGAAGAAAAACAAGGCTACTCTGGTTGATCCATTTTTGTACCTCTACCATTTATCTTGCTTTGTCTTTAATCATATTTATATCGCTTTCCTCCATGAGAGCCTTTGTAAAGTAATTTTGAGAATTTTGTTACCAATAAACAATAAAATCAACATTTCTAACCTGTCCTTTCTTCAAGGTATCATACACTGGGGGTTACCTATACAATTATCCCGTGAGGTGGATTTGGCTGAGAAGAAGTGGCTTGCAGATGTTAGGGCTGGTGTTGTGAAAATGAAGTAGGGCGCAGACCTCAACTCAAATTCCTCAAAATGAGGAATTATAGCTGGTACCCCAAATGCATGAGTTTCACAGATTTGATTATTTGTGAGCTTTTTCAACCCTTGCCCCCTACTTCAGGCACTTCTTTTCCAGGAGAATTTTCCTTCTTGGCAGCTCCAATCAGGCCACACAGACCTTTAAAAACTTGCCTCTGGTCCTCCTCCTCTACCACCGTCCGCCTGGCGAGATAACGATGGATCACAGCCTAGTTTCTCAGCACTATAAGCCTTCTTCCAATGCCCACAGACAAACAGAGATGGATGAGAGAGTGAAAGTGTAGGGCCACTACCAGTCCATCCCCTTTTCTCTTCTTTCTCTGATTTAGTTTGGACCCTGGGTGCCTGCTCTCCCCACCATGCCTCAGCCCCTTCCCTCAGACACACACACATTTTGATATTTGCAGGTTTTTTCACTTTTGTGAGGGTCCTGTACTCCCAAGTCTGGTGAATGGGGAGGGCCAACTGCAGTTTTGAAAAACAAGTATCAGCCCCTTGAGCAACTTGACCCAGCTGAGCTTCTAGCATTCATCATCTAGCCAACTTTTATGTTAATACTGAAACCTAGAAGACAGCTCTCTCTGTATGGAAAGATCTGCCAAGCATTTCCAGATGGAGGGCTCTGCATGCTAGTAATCAGAAGGCACTAAGCAACTGCTCTGTAATGTTCTCCTTAGTGTATTTTCTAGATCAAGACAAAACAGGACACAGCGATGATGTAGTAAAAGCCTCATCTAGAACCATTCCTGGACATCTCTTCCTCTGTCAAGATATTATAGAAGTGTAGAAGATGGATATCTAAGTCCCCATTGTTAGATCCCTGGGAAGCTACAGAGTATCATCCAAGAGCTATTATATCTGAGCACAGATTTGAACTCTAGTCCCAATCATCTGGCATGCTGACCAGTGATAGACAATCACATCATCTTCTCTGACCTGGGAATGAAGAAGAATTTCATTGTCTTTTCCTTTTGAAGAATTACCATCACTCACCATTGTTTTCCCATTCCAAAGAGAGGGAAAGAGGTTAAAGTTTAAAGAACATGAATGCTGGAGGCGATAAAACAAAGATTTTCCGATCCCTGCTTTGAGTCCTTATGTGCTGAGATGCTGAGTAATTCATTTGCATGTGTGAATCATCTCTTAATCTATTGTCTTAATTCAGATATGAGGTTTAAAGGTGTGAATGAATGCCTTTAAATCCCAGATTCTTCAGTATACTAATGAACTTTCTCCCTTTGGCTTTGACTTCATTCAGCTTTGTTACTCATTTCAGCAGACTTAAAACATTGTTTATGTAATGCACTGTGGCCACACTATGCAACATAGCATTATTTGAACATCATTAACATGCTGTTCAGCTCATTTGCTGATCATTAATGAAGATGTTGAATAAGACCAGACATCAGATTGATCACTGTGGCACTCAACGGCATGCCTCTTTCAACCCTTCTCACCACAACTCAATAACATGTTCTTTTTTTGGTGCTATTTGTTTGTGCTCCTTCGACTGGGTTTCAAAACACACAAGAGTGCTGACATCTAAGCCAATTTCAATTATTTTTTTCTCCCAGTTTAGCCTTCTGGAGTCACCATCTTGAGTTTCAGCAGTTTTATTGAACAATATTTTCACTTATGCAGTTTAAGCCTGTTTACACCAAAGCAATTCCTATTGTGTTCAGAGATGTTTTCTCTGAGTGTTACAGTCTTTCTATATAATTTTATTTCACTACTTTTTTTAAAAAAGATGGTTTTCAAAAACTACATTTGCACTGCACTGTCCTTCAAAAAAAGATTTGCTTAGCCAGTGCACATCATTTTTGAATGTTAGTAGTCAAAATATTTCATTTGTTTCTCTGATGATTTCAAAATGCCTATAATATGTTCTTGTGCTCAACATATTTTAGAAATGAAATCTCTTCTTCAGGAGCTTTCATAACACAAGAAAATTTATGGGAGTGCTAATTCAAAAGAATGAAAAAACATTAAACCTACCAGTTTACCACCACACTTAACATTTTTAAAAATCTTTTTATATTTTTCTTGTTTTGCATGTACTTGATGGTCGGTACTTGCATATGAGTTTGCCCTAGTTTCCAAAGGAATGGATTTTAATTCATTGTGTTTTTCATGCTCAGCATAAGAAGACTTGTCAATATGTCATTGCTGGATTATAAGGAGGTAGTACCTACTTTTAAAGGAATATACTCTCCAACTGTCCCGATTTGGCAAGGACAGTTTCAACAAATCCTCTGTCATCCCATTGTTTGTCATATTTATTAAAAATGTCCCATTTTCTCTATCCACTTCCCACTTTCCCTTTTATCCTTTATCTTTAGCTTATTTCTATTTCTGAAAACTGAGTTCAAAACTGCAAAAATAGCTTGCACTCAGTTAACTCAGCAAGAGAGAAAAGGAACAGAGAGGATTGGGTAGAATCTTGGCTTTCACAGTAGACTCAGGCAACAGCAAACTGCTGCAGCCACTTGTATCTTGTGTGTTCTTTCTCATTAATAACTTGCCATGTTGACTACACTCTGAGCCTTTCCTCCCTACACTGTTCTAGTGTTGTTATTCCACTTTCAACATCCTATGGAATCCTGGGGTTTGCAGTTTAGGGAGGAGCATTTAGAATTCTCAGCCAGAGAGCTCTTTGGTCTCAGTAAACTATAAACTGGAGAGTTCCACAGGATGCTGAAAGTGGGATAATAGCTATATAACAGTGAAATGCAGAAAGCCCTCCGATGTTACATGGCCACATATGTCGCAGTTTTCCTTCATAAAATGTTGGAGGGTATAAAAGAAGTAGTTGTGCACAACCAGGACACTGGTCAGTTATAGCACCATAACTCCTTCTGTCTTGGAATCTGCTATCTGGGAGTGTAGTGGAGTCTCCTTCCTTGGAGGTTTTTAAGCAGAGGCTAGAAGGCCATCTGTCGGGAGTGCTTTGAGGGTGTTCCTGCATGGCAGGGGGTTGGACTGGATGGCCCGTGCGGTCTCTTCCAACTCTACATTTCTATTATTCTATGATTCATTCTTTCTTTCTTTCTTTCTTTCTTTCTTTCTTTCTTTCTTTCTTTCTCTCTTTCTTTTAAGTTGTTGCACAGGTCAGAACTTTGTACTATACTGTCCTCCCCAAAACCCCACATTTTCTCTGTTTCAGCCCTCCAGCACAGACACCTTCTAAATATTTTCCTACAGCTAGAAACACAGTAATGATGTCATCCCTAGGAACCAGAGAAATGCCACTTCCTCTTCTCCACCACCCAGGAAATGGGCTCATTTGGGAAGCCACAACAGATAAAAGGTGGGTTTGGAGTCAGCTTTGAATGGGAGAATATCATAGATGTGTGGTATGTCTCACAATCCAGGATCTCAGCCAGTATATACTTGTGGTATTCTTTTCAATAGCTAACGTAACATTAAAAATTAGGTACTTCAAGAATTGCTTCTCTCTAGTGTTTTCTTTTGTTTGTTGGATACTGAATATATTTCCTCTAATTTTCTTCTAATTTCTCAGAGGCAAGAACAATAATCAAAAATAATTGCTACATTTTTTTCAAGGAAAATATACTACCATAGTTCCCAAATATTACAGTCCTATTCTAAAAGTCTCATAAAAGTCATTTTAAAGAAAGGTCAGTGTGTTCATGAGGTTTCTCTATTTGTTGCTAAATTGTCATGCTATATAATTCATTTGCTTTAGTCTTTATTAAACAAATAATTTGACAGCAAATTCAATAGTTCATCCAAACCCAGGATCCATTGTAGCTAACTTGCCATGTTTTTTATGTATAAATCCATTTCCTTCAAATGTTATATTTTGCAATAATGTCAGGTCTAGCTCTACTATTATGCAGAAAGATGAGGTAGCCACCACAGGCAGATGATTCTGGGTGCCATGAAAGGTGCAGCAAATTGTTAGTTTATTGCTTGTCGTTACATTTTTAGTTCCATGGAAGAAGAGAGAAACTTGTGCAGCTCTCTGAATCAGATGTCAGAAGAACTGGACTGGCATTAGACATCACAGACTAACCCTGATTGTAGTCCCAACAGAGTAGACCTACAGAAAAGTACTGATTTGATCATTGTTGCCCCTTTTTTGAACTATAGCTCCCATAATCCCTCAGCACTGTTTATGCTGATTAGTACAGGAGATGGTTGAAAGTCAATAACGCTGGCAGGGCCACAGTTGCCTACTCATGATCTTGACCACGGACCAACAATGTGAGAGTCAAATGATAAAAATGGGAGGAGAGCGTTGGAAGGATGAGGCCATAAGAAGTGAATTTAGAACTGCAGCCTTCACCATGTCTTTTCTAGACAGGGACTAGTATGTGTAAAGCACTTCCAAAGATGATTGCAGTGATCATAACAAGTTCTAGGGGAGAGTATACTCTTTAGTTCTGTTTTGTATTAGATTGTTGATCCATTGTCTTGGATGAACAAAATGTTCCCCTCCAGACGTTGGTTGATAGCAACTCCTATCAGCCATTGCTGGCATAGACTTGGAGTAAAAAGAATATTCAGAAATATTTGGAAAATGGTTGAAAAATATGTTTTGAGAAACTTTGGCAAAACAAATCCTGGACTATTTTACAGTTCAAGACTGATTCTGTGCAAAATTCACTCATGGCTGTTTTCTGCACAAAATAGCATTTTGTGCACAGGAAATAATATTTCAATGTAGAAATTTTAATTCTTGCAGAGAAAACACTGTTTAATGTGGAGGAAATTCTGTGGTTGGGGATTTATTCAGCATAAAATTTGCACATGTTTGATTTGCATAGAAAACAGAATTTTCTGTGGAGAAAACAGCATTCTGAACAGGAATTAATATATTTTTAAATATTATTTTCCATCCAGAAAATTCTTTTTTTTGCACAAAACACCCCACTGAGCATTTTCTTGGAATATGTCCCAAACTGAGAATAGCCTTCAAAAAATTATCTGGTTTTCAAAGACTTTCTTGCAGCAGAATGAAAATTCCTGAAATTACATGTCAATATTTTTCAGAAGAAATTTAGTGAAGAATTACAACTGTAGCATGGATAATGGTGATGGACCACGGGATTTCCAGACCAAAAACATCTGAGCATAGCTGAGGATTTAGTGAAAAAGCTTTAACCTCTAATTTAGATTGCTGCTATACAATCTTTTGACGCTAGGCTTGTAGCATATTTTAAGTCCCATTAATTTCAACACAAATTAGACTTTACTAAAAGGCAAATGACACATGAGGCAAAATGATTTTTTTAAAAAATGCAAATTTATCAGCTGGGGGAATGATAATTACTCAGATGAGAGAAACCATGGAGATGGAATTTAAAACTTTCCTCTCATGCTATGATCCTAAAGAAATCCTTCTTCTAAAGCCTGCATTTGGTATCAGTGGGGGAGCTTTTCCAAAAGAGGAAGGGGTTAAATTTGCTCTCCATCTCTGCCCCGATCTCACTGATTATCACATGTAACTATTTTTTTTTCCTATTAAAACCCACATACACAAAACTCTGCACCTAGTAGGATGCCAAGATGCATTTAATAAAATTTCCTCTGGATTAGAGCCACCAAGGATATAAATGCCAAGAATGTGCAAAAAATGTCTTCCAGGACCTGAGCTACTGCCCCTTTTTCAAAGGATCATAAAATTCAAGTGGTTTTCAGAAGAAGGAAATTAATCCATTCTTTATTTGGACAGAATTCAGTAATAAAAGGTAAATACTGTAGTACTTAAAAGCCATATATCAATTAAGCTAAATGTTTGTGTATGTGCCTTCAAGTCACCTGTTGAATTATGGCAACCCCATGCCATAAATTTCATAAGCAACAAGTGCTCAGAAGTGGTTTGCCATTGACCTTCTCTGAAATATAACTTGCAGTGCATGATATTCCTTGGTGGTCCTCTGTCCAAGTATACCTAGGCAAGGTCAGCAAGTTGGGGAACTATAGCTCAAAAGGAAGCCTACAAGTGGGGTAAGAATGGTACCTTTTCACCTGTGTATACTGATACTAACTGTGAGGCACCAGTTGAGAGTAAAGGAATGTTTTATTGGGGAATTCATTCAAGAAATCAAGCAGTTTCACAAATTGTACAAGGCCAGTGAAGGGAAAAGAAAGAAAAGTTGGATAGAGATAAATTTTGAGTGTACAGGGTAATAAAGAGAGGTGACTCAAAAACAAGAGTTTGAGAGCAACATGGAAGAAGAAGAGTCTGGGATGCAGCATGACACCCACAGTGCTAGCAAATGCCGGGGTCTGAGCTAGGCTTTAAATACTTTTTCCTATCCTGAAGGGACAAGTGTTAATTGCTCTTTGGCAGAGTAAACAAAAGGGAGTCCTAACAGCCTCTTAATGACCCTTTCCGCACTAGCCTATTAAAACGGTACAGAGCAACCTCCAACGGAGGTCTTCTGCACTGTGGAGTGGACTGGGGTGGACTAATTTTCGTAGTTCCGCACCTCAGTCTGCTCTGGAGCGACCGGAACTGGTCGTGCAGTGTGCTTCTTAAAAACCTCTTTTAAGAGGTTTTTAAAAAGTATGGAGTGTGTGACCCCGTGTCGCTCCATTGCCGCGGTGCAGATTTGCAGGCTCATACTAGTGCATGCCTGCAGATCTGCCGGGGGCAGGCTTTAGGCTGGTGAGCTTCTCCGGTTGGTGGAGAGCCTCCACCAACCGGAATCTGCCATTTTGGACACCAGAGCAGTGCGGAGCGACGAGCTTGCACTGCTCCTCATCAGGACGGACCCAAATGGACCCACCAAAAAGCCGGTGAGTAGCGGTTTGTTAATGTGAATGAGAAAGGTTTTGGTAGGGAACGAGCACAAAAGGCATGCTTGCCTGCTGCACCTGGGCAGTTTTGTTGACTACCATATTCAGATGTTGTGTCATTGACAGGATTACTGGAAATCTATTTACTCTGGGCTTTTTTGCTTAACTCTTCTTGATCATGCTGAGGCTCTTGCTGACCTTGCCTAGGTATACAGCCAGAGTCCTGCTTGCTGCATGTTTCCTAGCTGTAGGTGTCCCATTTTTGTATAATATTTCATGCCTATTAAATGATATTTCTTGGCAATCATACCATGCCACGTGATGAGGTGAAAGGTATGGTAATAGGAGGTGACAATCTGTGTTCTGTTACTCTGAAATGTGTCGTATTTTGTTGTTGTCTGGAACTTATGCTGCACAAAAGTTGCATTTTGGCACAGAAATATAGTTTTCATAAAAATTTACCACATCAAAAGTGCTATTTTCTGCAAAAATAACTACGTGTGAATTTTGTGTAGAATAGTGTATAACAATGAAGGTCAAGTGAAGTCAAACTGTTATATTTATGTGATAGCTTGGGTAGAGCATCTGTGTATGTATTCTTTGGCCACTTTGGATTTTTTTTTCAATTGCGTTTAAAAAAGGGGTGTTGGTGACTGTGAAATGGGTCCCCACAAGCCACATGCAGTCATGGATCACATTTTCTGCATGCTGTATTAAAGATATTATGTGGGCTTGATATCTACCAAGAGAAAGTGGAGAGTACTTCTTAAGTAGTCAGATCCCACTCAAATTTGTCTCAAAAAGTTAAGCACATATGTTCCTAGAACACCAAGGCATTATGCTGAGATCTCTATACTACACTACAGGTTTGCTGTCACTGAACATATGCAGTAATAATCAGACCCTGGAAAAATTATTTTTCAAACTGTGTATAATTCCCAGAATCACCCACTCACCATGTCATAAAGGTGTGGGGTCAGGACGTTTGGACTTCATTATCACACATGAGCCTACCTACACACAAATGTTTTCCTCACTAACTTAACTCGTGTCCCTATGACTAGCCCTGTTGTAGATTAGGATATAAAGAGAATAGGGCTTCTCGGCCTTTCTTACTTATTTGGAAAAGGGAATTTTGGCAAGTGAATTTTGCATGACTAGCTACATCTGCTCAAAATCTTTCTTCTACACAACAATTAAAGGCATAGGATATCTGCCCTCTTCTTCACATGGCCATCTTATTGTAAAAACAGTGGATAGCTATTAATGATAGACCTTCTTATAGCACCATAACTGGTAGAACCCCTTCCTAGGGGACGCTCATGCCTTCCCTACTTGTCAATTTTGCTTTGGGGGGTCTCTTGACTGCATTACAGAGGAATGAGAATGTGTAGTCCTCCAGATGTTGTTGACTGCAACTCCCATCATCCCCTTCCATTAGATGGGAGTTGCAACCCAACAATATCTGAACATTATCCACACCAGAGAATCTTAGCTTCTCTCACAAATCTCTGAGGATCTGTTTGCTGTCCTTTGTTCTGTGGAATTTTCTTACTTACTCTGACTCTTAAAATTATTCCTTTATATGTTTATTTGTAGATTTTAATTGTTTTCAATCTGCCTTTGAGAATGAATGAATCAAAACATAGGTTATACAGGCTCTAACAAATATCTGTGGATAAGGAGGAAAAACTACAGCTTAATAAAGCCATCCTGAAGTTTTTCCAATATGTTTCACTAGCAGAAATAACCTATAAGGATTTTCTCTTAACATTCCCCCACCACATAAAAATATTATATAAAATAATTATTCACAATGCAACCCCATGCATGCTTATTCAGGAATCAGTTTCACTATATTCAACAGAGCTTCCTCCCAAGTAACTGGACACAGAATTGAAACCCTAGTCACCTCATCTGAGTCTTATGTGATGGTTTATTAGTATGGTAATAAAGGAAGGCAGGTTGCTTAGGTGATCTGTATTGGTAAGCAAATTGGTGGAGAGGGATGCTGCTTTCTGTAAATCTGGCACGTTTGAATAAGATATGAATCTTATAAAAGGCTGTGAAATGCAGGCAATGGTAGTGTTATCTCCTATTGCTTTCTTTTTTTGTATTTGGGAATAGGAATGATGCAAGGGGAAAAAAGATAAAATAGTATTGGCAAGCATTCAGAAATGATTATTTCTTCAGTCTTTAGCTCAGGGGTACTTCAGCTATCTTACAGGCTGCTCTATTGGACTGTGGTTGTCTTAATGAGATAGTGATCGTATTAATGGTCATCACTTATCATTGGTTTAGTCTATTGCCCATAGTTTGGCCTTGAGATGTTAGCCAGGCACATTGCTCCTACAAGTGAGCTGAGCATTCTCTCGGGCTTGCTCCTCTCCTCATCCTAGATAAAGAAATCCCATTTACCTATTGAATCAGCTATCTACACTGCAAGTGATCTCAGTCTGGGAACCATCAATAAGATTGCTCCTTAGATTAACATGGAAAAGGGAAGAGGGTACTAAAGTTTTAAAATGCTCACAGTTTCTGTAATCCAGCAGGAGACTACAGAAACATACAGCTAGATAACATTTACTCCACAGATACAATATATTCTCACAGTCTACCATTCATATTGTGTCATTTCTGTCAGAGGAGTTGGATGGCTCAGCTCTGTGGACCAGTTCAGGCATGGGTTGTTGACCCTTGATTACTGAAGCATCTTGAGATGTCTTGCCTGTATGAATAAAACCTCACAGAGAGCTAATATGGCAGACAAAACATGAATAGCACTTCAAACGAAATGGTTTTTCAACATGCATGGTCTACATGTTCATAACTCTAGTGAAACATATGCTGAAGGCCAATTTTATCCCTGCCATGGGACCTCCTAGGCCAATTTTATCCCTGCCATGGGACCTCCTAGGCATGTGCCTAGAAAGCCACCATTTGTAGCTCTCAAAGTTTAAACACAGAGCAGCTTTTCTTTTCCCAGATTTGCCTAAGATATTGTTGCAGTGGATGAAGCCCTTATGAATCAACAGCAGTTTTGAAGATTTTCAGCTTTAGCAGGAAAGCTATTCCAGTTTCAAGACTAAGCAGCTTGCAACAGAGCTTTTGTTCTGTGCAACTTCTTAGAACTCTGCTGCAGTCTGGGATTTTAACTTTGCTATGCATATTCTTGTAATATGATTAATTCCTAAGTGCTCTTTGCAGATTCAGGCACTGCTTCAGCTGGCCAGGTGATTAATGGAGATGACCTGTTATGTTTCAGCAAGGAGCTTTTAATTAGAAGCCCTCTCCTCGACATGTTGGCCCTATGAGTTTGTTTCTTATTACGCTGCCATTTAAATTTCTGTGTTGCTCTTTCATGGTCCTCCCTGTGGATTCTTCAATTACAATTCCATTCTTGCCCTATTTTCCAGTTTCCCTTCATACAGCATTTTTAAGTATGACACCCATAGATCAGAGACTGCAACTACCACTTGGTGGATGTCTGAGAGATGATTTTACTTTAAATTGAATCATTTGTTTTTTCTCCTAGAACAGATACAGGAATCATGCATTCCTCACCATTGGCTATGACTGCTGGGAGATGAAGAGCCACATGATTGTTTTCTTTGTCCTAGTCTATGGTTATGCAGAAAGGAAATAACAATCTGTTGGTGTAAGTCTGGGTGATCTGAAGGAGATTTGAAATGATTTCTTTACTATATTTAAAAGTGATGAAGTAATTTCTTCATCCCATCCCAGACCTATACTGCTGAAATTCAGAAAGCTTAAGGGAAAAGCAGGTGAATTTTTCTGTGGAAGGATGGTGAACTCCATTCCATTCCAGTACATAGAACTAATTCCCCTGTTAAGAATTATTTAACTTTCTTGTATTTTGTATTTAGTCAGTGAATCTGCAAGTTCCAATACAGCAACAACAACTCAGTTATGAAATGAGTCCAAAAAGCCATTCAAAATATTGCCCTCACTGAGTAGTTATTTTGTTGCCACATAATGAGAAGCAAGCTAGCATTCATGTTACAATAGGCTTCACAATTTTTATTTTTAATCATAACTGCTGTACTCAATTCTCTAAGCAACTCTCTTGTGGTAATTTTACTAGATTTGAAAATCTTGTATGTTCAGGGTGAACGTTCACATTTCTGTTCAAAATTAGAATTAGTGATATGACTATCACATGGCAAGAATGCTCAAAATCCACAGCATTGCTCAGCTTGATACTTAGAACTGGAAATTTCAGACACAGCAAGGGTAACAGCTGGTATCTTGGCTACTGAATTGTGTTTTATCCCTAAAAAGTGCATGGAGGAAGCCTTTTTGGTATGGCTGATACTAAGGTGGAATGGGTTTGTGTGAGGTGATAAGTTCCCAAAATGCAGTTCTTCCATTCTAGCTTCTTGGTGGTCCTACACTAAGGAGTTCATGCACTAAGGAGGTCATGTGGAATACATAAAGTAATTTACATAATTATACACTATTTTAGACATGAGCAAAGGCATTCAATTAATAAAATATGTTTTCATACCATTTCTTTCATCCTTCCTGAGAATAACTTCATGTGGTGGGAAACAAGGGCCTAGATTTCACTGAAGTGATCATAGATTGACCATACATCAGAACTATACCAGTTCAGATTGCAGATGGGAGCTCACCTGATACTTCATGACAAAAGAGGGGGGAAAAAACTCACAAAAATCATACTTACTTTAAAAACTAGGTATCAGAGAGGAAAATGTTCTACTCTAGCTCTCCCCTGGGAGACCAGTTTTCTATATAGAGGAATCTATCTCATATCTAGCAATCACCAATTATTTTCATAGAAGATTGTTCAGCCATAAAAGTCTCACATACAGTCAGAAGTTGTAGAATATAAATACCATTCTACTGTTTCACTGGGAACTGCCTAATGTTGATTTATTTAAAATACACACACACAGAGAACTGATGCAGGGGTTTATAGACCTAGATCATCCTGGCGAGCCTAGGTTTTCTAAGCTCTGGAATAGCTACCCAACAGAGTCTATATGATCAGAACTCGTTGGTACATATTTATCCTAAGACATGTGCAAGGAAAAAAAATGACACTCTAGACATTTGGGGTTATAATCCCTAGAAGCCCACAAAGTATGGCAATGGTAAGAGATTGTGGAAGGTGCTGCCTAAAACATTTGGTAAGACAAAGGTTCCCCACCCTCTCCTAACAAATGGTTCAAATGATACATCAAGGGTGGAAAATAGTGCCCTTTTAGATATTTTTCTCCTATTATTCCCATCATCACTAGCCAGAATAATTAATTATAAAAGATGCATTTTAAAAATTTTGAAGGCTATAACTGCCCTTCCGTGTGACAAATTTTGAAACCTTCTGATTAAGGTTGATGGACTTAGATCTATACCTTCTTCCAACCCCACAAAGTACTCAGTACTTCTATACTGGCTATCTGATTGGAGATATCATCTCCTTAAGATCAGCATCTGCAATACATGCAAATTAGAGCCACTCTCTGTTTTGGATAATTTCTTAATGTGGAAAAATAATATTACCTTCCCAATATCTGTTTGCAGGCAGTATTTTATTGATGCAGAAAACATTCATAGATCCCCTTTCAACCCTCAAATAATAGAATGCCCTTTATGTGACCTCTTCTGTTGATTATATAACTAGTTATCTAGTAATTATTATTTCATAAATACTTTTCAAATATAGATACATATAATACATACTGATTTAGCAAGTGTGGATTGTGTTTTCATCCTTCCTTCCTTCTGTATTGCAACAAGCATTTAATGCTATGAAGAAAACAAGACAGTACTCTTTTTTTTCGCTCATATGAAAAATAGAGAAGCTATGTTTTATCTCTCCTCCTGCAGTGCTTCTTTTTTATACAAAATTCTTATCCCACATTTAAGCAGCAAATTCCAATTACATATTCCGTATCTTTTGTGGAAGCCTATTGTGTTCACACTGCCTAATTCTTACCAGTATATTAATGAGTAAATATGAACTCTAATTATGATAGATTCAGTAGGTCCACTCCCATAGTCCCTTTTCTTGTAAAACTCCTATAGTAGGACCAAGCCCTTTGCAATTTTAATGTGAGGAGAGAGAGGTATGAAATTAGTGCATTACTCTGCACACCCTTTTTGAACTCTAAAGTTCTGGGTCTTCCAGGGTCTCCTTTTACCATTCCCCATCTCAAACAAAATAATGGGGCAATCTCTTCATATCCGTAGGAAGGTTTTCTGGAGGCTATATGTACTTCTTGGAACTCCTTGCCTTCTCTACGCAGAGCAAAAGGCTGGAGGTACTGTGGTCCTCCAGATGTTGCCAAAAGGCATTTCCCAGCACTCCATGACATTGGCTATGCTGGCTAGGTTTGCCAGAAATTGCAACCAAACATTATCTGGAGAGCTGTACAGTTCCCCCTAATTCACAGAAGCAAGCACCTACCATTATGAATAAATCTCTGGAAAACATCTGCATCCATGTTATAGTGTTTATATTGTACCATTGGCCTGGATGGCTATTGGCTTTTGGTTCGGATAGGTTCACATCGAGAGACACACAGCAATTAATATGAAGATTGAACTCAATATGCTCATTATTTTTTTTTTTTTGAATGAATAACAGCACTATTGGGCTGACAAATCTTCTGCGCTCCTACACACACAGAGAGAGAATAGTTGGTATAAACATTCACACTTCTTTGTTTGCCTTTGGTTCTCCTTTCCTTTCTTTCCTTAGCTGTTATTTCTTTTCTTCTTCTTTTTTTTCCTGTCAAAGAATGATATTCTCAGCAGCTCACAACAAATAGCCAAACAACAAATTCGCTAAACTATAGTCACTGATCTAGTTTTTTTCCACTAGAAGTACAAGGTGCTCACTCTGGTTTTGGGCCCTGTTCAAAATGCTGGCTTTGGTCTTTTAAGACCTTTCATAGTTTGGGACCATGGAGCCTGAACCTCCCAAATGTACCTGTCAATCCTTTCTCGTGTTTCCTTTCTCATGTTTTAGGTGTCCCTTCCAGGTGATGGACAGCAGATGGCTATTAGTGAAAGGTCCTTTTTGGTAACGATATGCCAGTTAAGGAATGCCTTCTCCAGCATGGTGTTCTTGACAATGGAAAAATGACCTTTTAGGAAGACAACTTCCTTGCTGGAGGGGTATTTTAGGAATTATAATTCAACAATATAATTTTTCCAAGGTCATAGACTTAACATCATAGACTTGTGCACCTAGTGAAGGTTTTTTTAAAAAAAAAATTATTGTATACTTTTTTACTTTTCTATTTTCTCTGTAGTTTTAAATCTTAATATAGTTCTGCAGTTTTATTTCTCAGCCCGATGACCATCTCCTCCATTTTTGTTCCAATTTTTGTTTATAATCTCAATTCACAGTTGTCACCATGTTGAATGATATTTATTGTCATCTTCATTTTATTGCAGTTGTTTTTAACTTGTTTTGAGACTTGTCTTATTTTGTAAGCTGTCCTGAGAATTCTGTGCTACAGAGTGGCCAATGAAGAAATGTGAATATATAAACTACAGAGCAAACTAAAAAGCTGCTGATAAACATAAGATCACATTGGATAGCAGATCAAAAATAAGAGCAAAATTACAGTCCCTTCCTTCTCTGCCCCATTGTTTTACCTGTCTTGGATGGATATGATCGGTATTCTCAATCAATCAGGGATCACACAGTTAAAGGGATAAAGTCACAACACTGCACAGCCAATCAGACTTCATTCCATGATACTAACTATTGAAATGACACGGTAGTGATTACAGTATATGTATTTAATATTTAATTTCTGGCAACCCCAATTTATTTTCCATTCATTATTGTCATGTTTCATTCCTCTCTCATTTCAGTTTCATTTCACACCCTTTTATTCATGTTTAGATTCTATCCTGATGTCAATGGAGACCCAGCCTAACTTCTGGCACCTATATCTTTGGCAGGTTTCATCCAAACAGTATGGAAATATACCATATTCTCTATAACTTAGGATGTGCTATATTTTAGACAAGTGGCAGACCACACAAAATGCCTTCCAAAGCAGGCAATCTTTACAACCTTTGAGAAGAAAATAATTCAAAGAGTGCCACTGAAAACGTGCCACTCAAAAATTGGGCTACATCTGGATAAGCCATGAGTTGCAAATAACCAGCTGTGTGAAACTTTGGATCAAGATCAAATAACGATGTTACTCTGCAGAAACGATGTTCGCATTGCTGTTCTATACACACTAGCAGTGATTTTAATGAGGTATTACTGAACTTATTGAAGTTTTACTTAACTTTAGTCATACCAAACACAATAGAGCATACTTCTGTGTGGAAATGCATAGGGCTGAGCCACCATAGACCTTTGTTTAAGTTATTAAATATGGTCCCAAACTTTATCTTCAGTACAGCATCTTGGAGAGATGCTATACTGGAGTGATCCTCCAGATGTTTATGGTGTAATGGAAGTTGTTGGCTATATATATATATTGGGATAAATATGGGATAAATCTAAATGTTGGGGCAATAGGAAGTGTTGTTGTTGTGTGCCTTCAAATTGTTTTTGACTTAGAGCGATACTAAGGCAAGCTTATAATGGTTTTTTTTTCCACAAGATTTGTCCGGATGAGGTTTGCCCTTGACTTTTCTCTCTGAGGTTAAGACAGTGTGACTTGCCCAAGGTTACCTAGTAGACTCCAGGGCTTAGTAGGGATTTGAACCCTCGCCTCAAGAGTCATAGTCCAATGCTTAAAACCACTATACCACTTTGACTCACTGACAAGAGGTGTAGGGGGGAAACTGTGGAAATTTCCCACCCTTGCTTGAGACAACTAAATTTTGGAATTACAAAGAAATCTTTCAAGCATTAGATCCATTATTTTATTCACTATAGTTTGAAACAGGTCCTCCTTCTAGGCCTCCCTTGCTTTGAAACCTAAAAATAAGACCTCCTGCAGTGCATCTGTCGACAATCATTTCACGTAATGCCCATTCATTTTAATGGTGTTTGCATGGGATGGCAAAGCTTAGTGGATTGCTCCCCAGGGCTCCAATGCAGTTGACTGCACAATGTTCATTTGCCTGGATTTCAAATTCACACTGATAAAGCACATATTGTCAATATTCCACAGACATTTAAAGGGGATCCGTGATTACTTTTCCACTACAACGCCTTAAGAATAAGGTCCATTATGTTTCAAGTATTGTAGGCTTGCAAGTTCAATGAAATATTGTAATGAACTGCAGGATGGCACCCTTGAATAAATCAAATAAGTCTTGGTGTTTTGTTTTGTTTTTCAAAAAAGTAACCAATTAGTGCCAATTGCCCTATGGATAGTAATGTTTTAAAAGCTCATGGGTTGTTTCTTTTAATTAATTTTCTTTTATCTTCCTTGTAATTAACCAGCCGCATCTCCAAATTCCATTTCCCCTTATACATTTTCCTTACGTGACACAACTTCCCTCAGTTTAGCCACCAACAGCTCAACCACATTATTATCCTTTTAGAATAATCATACAGCCAAGCATTGCCAACACAATTGGAGTTCGGCTTCAAATCAAATTTGTCTCTTTTGATGTGAACCTTTACTACGTGCAATGTATAGGAAGAAGTCCTTGGAGTTAGCAGTGATGTATTAGAATTTTAACAAGTTGTTTCCAAGCCAGACAAAGTTTTAAATATTATGTGCCATGACTCACAAGTAACAAAAGACAGGGCCTCCCTCCCTTCTGTTGCAAATGTTAGAGAAAATAACTCTAAGTGAAAGACATTATTCACTGCATGTGAAAGGTTAAGAAAGCTCTCTAACTAGAGATGTTTTCATAAGGTAAAAAGGGGCTGTAAAGGCTTGAACTGGTAACCTCATAGTTAGAAGCCTACTCTAATAAATTACAAGGAATGGTGTGCTCTCAAAATTTACTGGAAAACCCTATTTAGGTACAAATGAGACACCCCAGTTTTTCCAAAGCATTAGCACACGGTTTGAATTAACAGGATTGATGAGCCTGTCATAAATGTTGCTAGTCAAACAGTATCTTCAGCCATATGAAATTGGAAGAGCTTAGATGCAGATTGTATCTCCTCATATGGAGCTGCCCAGGCCCTCCAATACTCAGGACAGAATCTTCTCTCAGTGCCACCACTTTCACAACCTGGTGGTCAGGAGATAAGACAGAGCTGTCTTAGTGGCTGCCTCTAGGCTCTAGAATGTCTTTCCTAAGGAAACTACACAAGTCCCCTCCTTGCTGTCCTTCCACAGGCAGACAAAGCCCCTCCTCTTTTTTTAATTCTAACAGGCTTCTGAGGAAAAGATCTTTTGAAAAGGAGAGATATTAGAGGAGAAAAATGTTTTTAATTTTGTTTTTAAACTACTTTTTTTTAAAAAAAAATTATCTTAGTATTCCTGTTTGATTCCATTTTAACATTGGCCTTGTGTATTTTTTAGCTAAGTTGTACTTGTTTTAATTTGTTAGTCAATGCAGGTCCCATACCTGAAAAACAAAAGTGGGATAGAAAGATAATGAGAGTGATGAGGACGATGGGGTAAACTTATCATTTACTGATAATTTTACTGGCACTAAAGTGATATTAGGAATACTTAGCCTTCCTTGCCTGCAAAGTCAGATTTTGATTGGACCTGTTTAGGGAAGGGACTCACAAGCTACAGAGGCCAAGTACCCCACTATGAAGGAAGCCCAATTTTATACATTGTCTCATCACATGCTCCAGATAATATGGAACAGAAAGGCATGCTGCCTCCAGGTCTGTATAGTGTAGATAAATTCCCTGAGAACATCTCTAGCAAGCTATTGTTAAAATGCAGCTCTTGGTGCTATCTAAGAAACTACTCTATGTGACCTACTAGGGCCATTTCCGCACGAGCCTGTTACAGCGCGATGATTCCACTTTCAACCTCCTCTGGAATCCTGGGGTTTGCAGTTTCGGGAGGGGCCATCGCGCTGTAACAGGCTCGTGCGGAAATGGCCTAGGAATTGGAATAGGTCCTTCTGTGTGCTGTGTGTTGAAAAGGTCAACAGCTGTTCTGCTAATTCAAGTCACAGATGCTGTAGTGGCTTGAAAGGTCTAAAGAGGAAGGATTTAAGCCTGGGTTATGTGCAAAAAAAAAAGCTATTGCTACAAAGAATTTCAATAGTTTGCTTTTTAAACAAGGAACTCTTCAATCCCATCCCACCTCCTTTTTTCTCCCTGACGTATGCTGCTTTATCTAGAACTGTTAATAGAAATATCAACCTAGGCCCTGATAAGTTGCATGAAAAGGTAAAGATATCGTCGTGATTTCAGCACTTTAAATGGGCACCGTATATGATATTTTATGAACTCCAAATGGAACAGGAGACAGACTCTAGGCAGTTAGACCTGCAGGTCTTTCTCTTGGGTTTATCTAATTAAAGTATAGGCTTTCAAATGTAGCTTCTCTAACACATCTTTTTTATCCCAAAATGTATTTATTAATTATGTATTTAATATATTTCTATACACCATATATCAGAAAATCTCTGGGTGATTTACAAAGCAAAGCTGCAAGCAGAAAAGCTGTAGATAATAACTCAGAAGTCAGAGTTTAAAATTATCAAGGTGTATACAATGTCTGGTTGAATTTTAGAAAAAGGGGTTTCAGCAGCACATAAAAGAAAACCAAGCTGGCACTAGATGAATCTCTCTAAGGAAGACATTCAGCAAATGGGCACCTTGGCTGAAAAATACCTTTTATCTTGTTCAACAGGAATAGGGAATATGTGTACCTTCCAGATGTTTTTGGACTGCCATTCTCACCAGCCTTCATCAGCATTGCCTTTGGAAGGGCAGTTCAAAAACTACTTAAGGGACACATTTCTCATCCCTGTGTTTAAAAAATACCTGTTCCAAATAGAAATTGCATGGAGCAGAAAATGCTCCTTCGAAGTGTTTAGGATAGACTCTCAAATCAATTCAGATTGGATGTGATAGTGAATGGGCAGCCAGTTACATTCTGTCAGAGCCAGCAAGATATGGCCCAAGCACACAGTGAAGCTCACAACTCTGGTTTCTATGTTCTGCTTCACTAGATGTGAACCCATGCTCCACTAGATGTGAACCCATGTATAATACAAGAATAATCTCAATGGGAAGCTGTCAGAGGGCAGGTGTAACCCAAACTAATTTATCTCAGTCCATGCTAACGCACCAACTGGTCAAGAAGAATATTCACGTACCAAGTGTCAGCTTCCATATTTAATACAACTGATGGGTACAAAGCAATACATGAAGAAGTTATGCTGCAGAGGACAAGAATCCACTAGGTAGCATAAGAGGCTCATGTTTTTGTCAACAGTTTGCAAATGCTGTTAAACCACTGGCAGTACTTTTTGACCTTGAGCCATTTTGTCTCTATAGAGTGGGCTGCAATATTTGTTTGTGTCAGAACACCGAGTTTCTAAATGCACTGCAGGTCTTGTTTCCTGGCATGGCCAAATGTCAGCCTCTTCTCCATTCTCCATTCTTGGTTTTATTGCCTTATGTTGTGCAATGTTGTAAGGCTGAGTTCTGGGTTAGTTTATAAACAGAGGCCCCCAAATGAAAGAATGACAAAGCAAAGGTGGATGTTTCAGCTGGTGCAAGCACTTACTTTGAATTTATGGGAAGGCTGGAATAATTATAAAGATACAGTAACTGTGTGTAAAGCACTACAAAAACTACAAAACCAATAGCGTCATGTGCTCACAAGCATGGGAACACCCAAAACATCTTAAACTAAAATAAGGAGTCATGAATTCAGATAACAAATGCAGAGCAAATTCAGTTAACTGAAATCCTTTGGAGTACCTGAATTTATTGTTGTTATTGTGTGCCTTCAAGTCATTTCTGACTTATGGCAACTCTCAGGCAAACTTATCATGCAGTTTTCTGGGGGCTGAGAGTGTGTGATGTTCCCAAGGTCATCCAGAGGGTTTCTGTGGCCAAGCAGGGAATTGAATTCTGGCCTCCAGGGTTGTCATCTAATGCTCAAACCACTAAAACAACTACACCATGCTGGCTCTCAAAAAAAAAAAAAAAAACTACTATAATCTTATTTCTACTACAATCTTTGGCAGTGCTCATAGTGTCATTATGACAGGGGAAGCAAAGACTGCTATGGCTACTTGAAGAAAAGGAACATACTTTTTATCCAAATGCAAATAGAATCAAAAATTAAGAAATAAATTAAGGCCAACCTCCCCTATATGTTGGAAACCTATCATCAACAACTCAATAGAACTTTTTATGAGAAAGCAAGTTTTTGCTGAACATATTAGATGACAATATTATGCACATATATCTGGGAATAAGCCTAACTGAGCTCTAGGAGACTTGTGTCTGACTAGATGTGTACAATATTGTGTGTTAATATAAAATGATGCACTTTCTTCAGTAATCTAACATATAAAGTTCTACCCAATTCTATATACTGTAACCCTTCTATTGCCACTCCCTGATACTCATAGCCCATTCACACGATGCAATTATAGCACTATTATTCCATTTTAATTGTCATGGGTTCCATCCTATGGAATCCTGGGGTCTGTCAATTGGTGAGGCACTAGAGTGCTCTGACTGAAAATTCTAAAAGCACTTCCCTAAACTGCAACTGCTAGGATTTCAGAAGATGGAACCATGACAGTTAAGAATGCTATAATTGTGTAGTGTGGATGGACCCTAAGGTTCCTCACTAGCCATTGTCATGGGAGAAAAGGCTGAATTCCTTATAGGAATGTACTTTTATTGGACAAATGTTATAGAGCTTGGGTGGAACTTTCTCATTCCTTCAGAAAAATATCAAATGCTATCTGAAGGAGTACAGAGTACATTGGGCCTTAGCCTCAACTGACTCAAATATTCAGCTGGCAACAAAGGTAAATATAAGTTACTACATTTAGGCAGGAAAAATGAAATGAACAAACATAGGTGAGTGACACCTGGTTTGACAACAGTACAAGTGAACAGGATGCAGGTGCTTGAGCAAACAGAGTCAACAGCGTGATGTGGTAGTCAAAAAAGCCAACACAGTTCTAGGCTACATCAACAACAATATAGTATCCAGATCAGGGTAACTAATAGTATCATTCTATTCTACTTTCATCATAACTTGCCTGGAATACTTTGTCCACTGGGTACCACCATTCAAGAAGGATACTGACAAGCTAGAACATGTCCAACAAAAACGGTAAAAGTTCCAGAAAACAAGCCCTATGAGAAATGACTTAGGAAGCTGTGTATATTTAGCCTGGAGAAGAGAAAGTTCAGAAGTGATATGATATTGTTGTTCTGGTATGCCTTCAAGTCATTTCTGACTTACAGAGACCCTACGGAGGACCTCTCACTGGGTTTTCTTGTAAGAATTTGTTCCAAGGGACTTTGCCCTTGCTTTCCTCTGAGGCTGAGAGAATGTGAGTTGTCCAAGGTCATCCAGTATGTTTTCATGGTCAAGTAGGGATTTGACTCCTGGTCTCTCAGTGACCTAGCCCAACACTCAAATCACAACACTGTTCTGGCTCTGATCTGATAGCCACCTTTAAATATTTGAATGTTATGTCAAAGACAGAGTCTGCTTGTTTTCTGCTGCTCCAGTAACCAGAATATTAATTAATGGATTCAAATTACGAGAAGCAAGATTCTACATAAAAATTAGGGAGAACCTGTTGATATAAGAGCTGTTTGAGAGTACAATAGACTGCCTTCATGGATCTCCTTCTTTGGAGATATTTAAGCAGAAGGAGAATGGTCATTTCTTGGGAGTATTTTGGTTGTGCAATTGCTACATGGCTGGGAGTTGGACTAGATGGCCCTGGAGATGCCTTCCAACTCTATGATTCAAATGCTGGACATTCTGGTAAGAGATACAGTAGGTTTTGAAAACTTAAGCAATACATCTATGGTATACCTAGTGGCACTGGCAACCCTTTCTCTTTCTTTCTCCTTGCTGTTTAATGTTTAAATACTGTAGTTATGGGGAGAGAAAATATGCAGTATACCTTTTTGTGATGTCCCAAATGCAGGAAACTTACAGATTTTACTGCAGTGCTGGAATCAGTAATCATAATAGCCAAAGTCAATTGTTAGGTACAAGTGCCTAAGCTAATGTGTCTCTGTAATCTACTAAAAGCATTTTTAATCTTGTTGCCAGTATTGAAAGCTCACAAATGGAGCCAGTAAATGAGAAGTACATATATTTTTTATAAGTGGCAAAAGGTTAGTACCACAGTGGTCAGTTTTAAGCTAAAGAGCATTCCAAAAAGAAAAAAAAAGTTTATCAGCCAGCTGCCAACGTTCTGAATGAGTCCCAACATCTTCTGACTATCTAGCCAAAACAAATAACACAGCTCAAGATGATGCTACACAATAGGTGCTGGCTAGTGAATGAATGGCTTGAGATCAACAGGGGCCAAAAAACAAACAAACCTTGAAATGAAAACAGAATTGGCTCCCTTTTACTTTTTCCACTCAGTCAAACTGCCATGATGTTCATTAATATGGGGGAATATAAGCAGGGTTAGTACTTGGATATGGAAACACCAATGAATACCATATAAAATACTTCACAGGCAGGCAATGGCTAACCACTTCTGAGTATTCCTTGCCTAAGAAAAATACTATTAAATTCATGGGCTCACCATAAATCAACAGACAATTCAAAGGCACACACTTTATTTTACCTTACTTTACTTAGGAACAGATTGCAATGGGACCTAAACCTGATGGAGCTTCATTCTAGAACATTTTTGGGAGGACGGCATTGCTCACCAGGGACAATCGCTCTCGCTCTCACTCTCTTGCTCTCTCTGTCTCTGGGGAGCAAGTGTTATTGAATATCCAAGAATGTTGCAACATAGAGGACACCGTAGAAGAACAAAATTTTGACTGCCAGGAAGTTATCACTGAGAAAAGTGGCTTCAGTTAGACAGATGCAAGTATCCACTCCTAAATAAGTTATCAGTGGGTTTAATTGGGATAATGACAATGAACCCACTTGTATCCCTTCATTGTTCCAGTTCCTCACTACTCATGGCTTTCTGAGAACTAAGTCAAATGCTCATTTTATACCCATTCATTCTGAAATGAATGCATACCTCTACTTCTCACAATCATTGCAAGAGCCCGCATGGTAAGCCAGTATTGTTGTCCACACATTGCAAACGTGTGCCTGAAGCTGAGAATTAGTTGTTTGGTGGCTGTCACTGGTAAATTTGTAGCTGAGGTAAGTTTGGAGAAACAAGAGTTTTGTCAGTTCCCATTTCTAGCAATTTCACCACGCAAAGGTTTTACAAATCATTACATATACAGTTTTATTAGATTAGACTATTGATATGAGAATTATGATCAGATATGTTCCTTTGGAATATGGGACTCCCAGTGATGACTCCCAGTTTTCACGTCTGGAGTGCTGAATCCACTCTAGGTTTTTGTCTGGATTTTAAAGGTGCTATCCAAACAGCTAAACCTACTTTGCAGATAACGATCCACACTCTGGAGAACTTCTTTGGAGTACAGACTAGACCACAAACTGGATTCACTGTTTCATTTACAGGGAATTTCTTTATTGCTTTAGTACCACTGGCTGCCAGTTTGTATCTGGACTCAGTTCAAAGTGCACCAACCTTAAAGCCAAATCTACAACCTGAGTCTCATACACTACAAGAACTGTGCTATCCTGTGTGAGTAACCAGCTTCAGATGTCAACTGGAGAGGCTCCTCTGCATGTCCTACTTTTCTCAGAAATACATCCACTAGGAATCAAAGAGAAGATCTTATTATTGTACAAATATTTTGTTAGCTAGTTATTTCTGCATCATGATTTGACTCACTCATTCATTGATCTCTTCCAAATGTGTGAGCTTCTTTAAACTGATTGTGTCTTTAAGTGAACTATGATAGTGCAGATTTATACAGTAAGTCTTACTAATCTCCCATTGTGTTCAGGGCACCCTGTCCACAAATAAGCATGGATATGCAATGTCTCATTGAATTCAATAGTTCTTACAGTTAAGTGTTTACAGGACTACACTGCAATCCTAAATACATCTTTCTGGGCATAAGGTCCATTGAGCAGAGTGGGATTCCTTTCTAAATAAACAGATTGCACTGATACTAACCTCTGAAATAAAAAAAAAATATCAGCCAGTCCAGGAGAACACTATACATTAGACAGGGGAATACAAAATTTCTTATAAACAAACAAATTAAATAAATAAATACTTTCCAAAGTACTGTCTGTGGGTTGTTTTTTTTTTAAAAAAAACCCTATTATGATGCCTGCAGCTGCAAAGAGGAAATAAGCTGGCCTATTCTTGAGGAAAGAAATCAATTTAGAGCAGCTGATCACACTTTAAACCACCTGGTGAATTCCACATACACAGCCAAAGAAAGCAAAGAGTACATGATAATGAGCCAGTGGATCAATCTACCTATCAGCAAAGCAAAGTTCCCAGAGCAGAATGTGTCAGTCCTGATACTTAAGGCTTGGGAGGGAAGTTAATACCATTTTGGGGCTTTTTACAGCTCAAAAATGGCACTCTGCAACACAGCTCAGATAATTACTGGTTCATTTCAGACAGACTTTTGAGGCTAGGGAAAGAATACATCTTTACTGTAGCTTACAAGGCATATATTCTCTTCTGTTACACTATAATGATAGTGGAGGAGGGTGGGGAAGCATGTGAATCTGAGAAACACTGAAGCTGCTGACACTGCCTAGCACAAATGGGAGATTTAAAAATTCTTGAAACTACAACATCCAAACAAGAACTTGGAGTTCTCAGCCAGCATTCTGGGTTTTGCAATAAACCCAGTAACTTTACCAAACTCTAGCACAAATTGTCACCTGGTTTGTCTATTTCACTTCTCTGTTCTAATCTTCTTGTCTTTTCATTTTTTCTCTTAACTCTGCTTGTCAGGGATTGCAGGAAAGGTCTCAGACTAGTACTGTCCTTTTCTATGACCAAATGAACGAACATTTGGTCATACATGAAAGGGGCATATGTTCCTAAAATATATCTATATGTATGTACATTACAACTAAATGTCTTTAGTATCAGCAGAAGCAAATTCCATTTTATTTTTCCTAGGATTTAAATGAGCTCAAAAATTAAGAAATACTCTGAGCTCAACAACCTGCACATACTCAGAGTATTTCTTAATTTAGTTTAAATCAGCAGTGCTAACTATTGTTGTTTTGCTTTTTTGTTCTAATATATCAGGAACACAGAAGCAATTGTAAAGCACAGTGAAGAAGGAAAAAGAAAGGGTATTTGGGTCCCTCACAAGTAAAGTAATCCATCTAGGTGCCTTTGGGGATGGGATTTCCTTCAGATCAAAATGTCCAGGAGTTTTACCCAGGGCCTGCCACTATGACATCATTTACCTACTAGAGGTACATACATGCAGTCAATAGAATTCTAGTCATAACTTGTAAGCCTTGATTACGGTTCAGTGGATGGCCTTAAGCTACAGCCTCTTTCAGCCCAACCAACCTCACAAGGATGTTGTGTGGATAAAGGGGGATATTCCTCCACACAGAATGCTCTCTTGTACACTTTGGACTTTCAAGTCATAGAAATTCAGGGCAGCTGTGTTAACCATAATACAAACTCCTAAGTCCATATAGCGGCAATATCTTTGGCCCTTTCCACACGCGGTGAGGGAAACACTCCCTGCCGCTATTCACCAGCTTTTTGGTGGGTCCAGATGAGTCCGTCAGGATGCGGAGCAGTGTGAGCTCGTCGCTCCGCACTGCTCCGGCATCAAAAATGGCGACTTCTGGTTGGTGGAGGCTCTTCACCAACCGGAGAAGCTCGCCAGCCTAAAGCCCACCCCCGGCAGATCTGCAGGCACGCACTACTGTGCACCTGCAAATCTGCACCGGAGCGCGGCGATGGAGTGACACGGGGTCACACGCTCTGTACTTTTAAAAACCTCTTAAAAGAGGTTTTTTAAAAGCACGTTACGCGACCAGTTCCGGTCGCTCCAGAGCAGACTGAGGTGCGGAACTACGAAAAGTAGTCTGCCCCAGTCCACTCCACGGTGCAGAAGACCTCCATTGGAGGTCGCTCTGCACCGTTTTAATAGGCTGGTGCGGAAAGGGCCTTTATAAGGCTAACCAAAAAAAGCACAAAAAAAAAAATTCTGCAAGACTTCAAAATCAAGTTTCTTCATCATGTGGGATCATTATTTGAAAATAATAAGAAATAATTGATTAATACCTAAGTTATAGTCAAGCTACATAGAAACCTAACTAAAAGAAAAATAGAGGGCTAGGTAAATGCTAATGCTTGTAAAAGCAAATAGGGGAGTTCGCTTGCTAAAAGGTCAGAAAAACAGGAAAGCGCTTGCTGATAGTTGGGGAATGGGGAACAACAGGGACAGGGACTGTCTGAAATGTGGTTAGTTTTGTGGTCTTCAGCATCTGGAGACATTTAGAATAGAACAACAGGAGGGGAGTGCTCACAAGAGCTGAACTTTCATGACCTAAAGGCTGATTAAGACTTATTATAATATTAAAAATCACACCCCTAGGATGGGATCTAGTATTATAATTTGGGACCACCTATATGGACATGCGCAATGCTGACATAATAATGTATTCATGACATAGTTTCCTATATGTTTAGATTTCGACTACCCAATCAGCTTGCAATCTGCTTCTGTAACCATGCTTGCAGAGTATAAAGCTGCCTGTGTGCAGCCATGTTCTTTGGAGTAGTTTTTTTAAGTGTTATTGTGCACTGCCGCTCTTTTCTTGACCATGAGAAAAAATTTGATATGTTGCTACTTCTGGTGTGGTGTAAGTTTTTGCTTAAACAATCAGGCCAAGATATTTTAAAGCCTATACACACATCCTCTCATATCATCTGAAGGCAATGTGCAGACTTGAGCACTCCTTTCCCTGCATGATTTTGAAAGAGCATCTTCTCCTGCTCAAGAATCTTCTCACATAGGCCTGGCTATATAATTAGACAGCAGGATATGGCTACCTCAGATAGTAGATTTAGAGTGTAAAGAAATGGAAGCAAACATTTGGTTATTTAATTAACTGCCAGGGATGAGAAAATATGCTTGTGGGATTTTCTGTCTCAAGGTATCAACAAACATGTCTAACTTTTGGCATCTTCAGTTAGGTGAGTGTTAGAGGGGAGAGTCTATTTCTGTTTCTTCCTCTGCGGCTCCCTAAACTGCAAACCCCAGGATTCCATAGAATGTTGAAAGTGGAATAATTGCGTTATAAGAGTGTAGTGAGGAAATGGCCTATCTCAGGCACTAACATGTCCTGAGTTAGGTCTGTTGTTCTAATCTCACATTCTGTATCTTTCTGGTGGTTCAGGAAGTCTTGGAATGGTCTTGTAATCTCAACAGCAATTATTTTGAAGGGAACTTTATTTAAATGAAAGCGATGTACATTCCTAAAATGTTTAAGAATCAGCAGCAGGAGAAGACTGTACAGGCCACCAGTGATGTAAGACTTCACAGCAAAGTCTAGATTTTATTTATAATACTGGCAGAGCAATAGAACATTTTGATGGAACTCAACAACAAGCTTTGAAGGAACAAAAGGGAAGCCAGAAACTTTCATGGGGATTCCTCAAGTGTCATTAACATTGCCAGGATGTTGATCTAAAAGCAGGGTCAGAGTCAATTTAAAGTTCAGTGAAAGAATTCAGAATACAGATGGTGTTTCGTCTTCCCCCAGTTATAATGAAAGTTATCTGAAAGAAGAAAACTTCATTAGTGAATGTAATATTAAACATTGGCACTATGTGTTATACAGACTAATGCTTTACTTTCTGGGGTCTTGAGGTTCTCCAGAACCTTATCAAAGGTCACTGAAGAATCAGAAACATCAGATACATTTCCATGCAAGATTCTTATCCTCCACAGCTGATCATCTCCTGTTAGGTAAAACTGCAGAGTTAGGTTATTCTAAGGCAGGGGCAAGGAACAGCACATATTTATGATGAACCTTCTGGGTCTATGGAGTGGATCTGTGCAGTCTGTGGAGATATGGTAACTACTCTTCCACTTCTGGCAGAAAGATGTCTAGAGCTGTCCCTGATTGCTCTTATCACTGGAACAGGTGGGTCTGAGAGACAATATAGGCCCTCTGTTGACATGGGAGCCTTAGCAGTAGCCCAAAACTTTCAGCCCTTTATGCCAACCTATTCTGTCTCAATTCAGAAAATTTAAAAACCAACTATGTGGTGCATTTCTAGAATTTATAAGACATAGGAGTTTCAAGTCAGATACCCATAAATAAAATAAAATAAAATAAAATAAAATAAAATAAAATAAAATAAAAAGAGTTTCCTGAAGGTATACAGGCCAACCCAGCACTAACATACAGAAAGGCATTAGTCTCTCCATATCAGCACAGACAGAAGATCTCTGTAATGTGCCTATGATCTTTTTTCATGGGGAAAAAACCCTCAGACAACTCTGAAGAAAACATGAAAACAAGCTAAGCAACAACAAGAACAAATGGTTGTATTTACTATTTAGCTAAAGCTCAAGGTCAAGAGAAGAACCCCTTGACAAAACTGAAGTGTTCACATTGTAATTTATAATCACATTTTAATCAGGAAGCAAGCAGACTCTTCTAAGATTCAAATTCATAATCTTTTAAAGCCACATACCTTATATGATAAATGAGCTTTTTTGTTATTGTTTATTGCTCTGTTTCAATTTTACCATTCCCCACTATCTTCCCAACATCAGCACATCAACATTTAGGTGAATAATTGGGGTGGTGAGGGGAGAGGAATCTGAATGCATAATTATTTGAACTCAGGATTAGTTAATATTTCAGCTTCCCCTCAGAGAAAAACAACTATACGAAATATAGAGTTCCAAATTTGACTCCTAAAACAAACAAACAAACAAACAAAAATGCTGACTTCTGGCACTTTGTCAATCAACAACTCCAAAACCATCACAATGATTTATTGTAGACTCAGTGTGGTATAGATATGAGGAACAACTGAGTTCAATTTTCTCCCCTAGCCTTTAAGCCAGAGTTGGGCAACTGCCAGGGACTAGGGGATGTCTTGGTTCCATGTGAGACCTGGGAGGGCCTCACCTCCCGCTATCTCCCCGCTCCACATGCCAGTAGTTCCCTTCCCACTCCTTTGGCAGAGTTGCTACTAGCCATTCCACCACATTTTCAGGCATTTTCCTCCCCTCACTTTCAACTTTTTTCAGCTCTATTCGAATCTTTTTTTTTTCCTAAACAGGAATTGATTAGTTTGCTGGGGGAGGGAGAAGAGAGACTGCAACTGGCTCATGGGCCAAACTTTGCCCACTCCCCACCTGTTACTTTAAGGTCTGGTCTTGGACAAGCCATTATAACTCAGCTTGTATGCCCTCTTTGGACCTGTGCTCAGGACAGACAAATAAAGAAGAGGAATATATCCTTTTATTGGAGGACACATGATGTGGCAAAAGTCTATGCAATTTATATCAAGGACTATGGACCACAAGGATATTGAATTTCTTAATCCAGTCATCCTGCCATATACATATATACTATTGGTTGCAATTTCAAGAGGCAGAAATTAGGCTACCAAAGGTCTGATTCAACAAAAACTTCCTTAGAATGACTACTGCAAGTATTCCCTACAACTTGTGATATAAAAGTGAGACATGCTGTGTTTGCTTCCTGCCCATTTTGTAGTGATCCACTGGATTTTAACTAGTATATTTGGAAAAGGGTGTAGAATGTTCCTTTATTTATCACAATGGAAAGGTGTTGTGTGGCAATTGTATATAAGGATTCCATAGGAATCACCCATGAAGATTCTTGGCATCTGCAAGGCGTAACAATATTAGAGTAATATTAGAACCTGTGTGACTTAAGGACAACATGGGTTTCAGAGAAAATATGATTTGAGGCCATGTTCTGTATTCCATAACCTGGGTTGGGTGTTCCAAATGACCATCCAGTGGACAGCTGGTGATGGGTACATCAGATCAATTTGACAAATGCAGCTACCTCTCTTTTATGTACTTTCTTAACGATTTTTCACCTGACCTTTCTTTTCTTTCTTTAGTTTGCTGCTAGTTTTGATCTGTGAAATTGCTACACAAGAAACAAGATGTCTTTGAGGTAGATAGAAAAATATAGCACTAATGTATGCAATTCACATTCCAATGCATATTTTAGAAGTATACTGATTGACTTCTCTTGAGATTTAAAATTAAGTTGCTTCTAAAGGCAGTCAAAGCTTTTTCAAGAAGTACTGATGGTGATATTATTAACCTTAGGTATTGAAATTCTGTTAGTGCCACCTGATTTATCTGTGGTACACAGTATCAGCATCTCATTCTTATCCCTAGTCTCCAGAATTTACAACTTTAGGGTTTCTTTTGTTTTTCAGATGAAGGCATCAATAAAAAAAGCAAACTGTGCTTTACACTTCCTCTGATATGGATTGCACATTAGGGATGCATTGCCATTTTATCTGTTTTATTTTTAAGGAGATGTATATTTTTCTTTACAATAAAAGGGCATGGTTTCTCCTCTCTTCCTCCACTACAAACCCTGAAGCAGCACAAAGCTGATCCCACAGTTTTCAAGCAGATAAAAGTTCTTTAAATGGAACTGAGAAAATGATTTCTATCATGAAAAATATATTGTCATCTAGACAGTCCCTATATGAAGAAAAAGAAATGTTACACCATACAATTCAACAACTTGGAAACAGAATATCTGGAGGGGCTATCATTTCTCCTATGACCCTGCCTGCTCTTTAGGGTGATCTTCTGAGACACTTCTCTAAATAATTCCACCATGGTCTTCCATGTCAGCAGGGCAGTGGATCCACTCTGCATTTTATTCTAAAATAAAGAGGAGCTGTTCAAGATGCTGAAACCTGTCTCCAAAATAGGTTCTGTACTTTGGATAGCTCATTCAAGGCCTGGAATAAAATAGAGAGTAGATTCATCACACCACTGACACAGTAGCCTCTGCCTACCCTTGACTCCCACAGTCTGAGTTGAAATGGATCCTGAGGAGGCACATCAACTTTCCAGTTTCCTCTCCATCAACGTCTGGAAGCACGGATGGGTAAAATTTTTTATTTATTTCATTTTTTATAAGTGCCAATCAATAGTCACAGATTTCTTTATAATTGGGATGGGGGGGAACTTGAGAAAGACAAATCGAAACATACAGATTTGCCTATCAAGGCTTAGAGTATCAAGTGCTTCATTGTAATAAGACTCATACTGAATATCTGTTAGTGAATTAGAGTTTCTAAGAAGCTCTTTTATCTCGAAGAACTGTATGGCAAGCAGTTACAGTCTTCTCCATCCTGGGAACAGTTGTACTGATTCACTCTGGTCAGTGTACAAGAAAAGGAAATTTATTTCAGCTCATTTTTGAAGCATTTATCAAAATCTGCACACTTCTTTGTATTTGACAGGGGAAGAAAATGGGATTCTGAATGTCAGAGAAACTGAAACAGATTTTCCAGTTCCTAATCTCCACACATATCCAGGAAGCACCTTCAGTATGTAATTAAAAACTTCCTTAAACATGTAATTAAAAACTTGTTTTAAAGAAATCAAAACATTTAAGTGGTGGCTTTGCTTTTTATGGTTTCTTAGGTTTTATAGCTTGCTCTTTTATCAACTGTAAGCACTCCTGGTTTTTTTTTTCTTTCAAACATATTATATATATAATTGCATGAGAAATGTTATATATTTTATGATTATTGTTTTGCTTGAATCTCTACTGGTCTGTTGTAACACGGGTTGTTGTGTGTCACTTTGGATACTTTTGCTTATACTTGATCATAAAGTCAGGAGTGGGAATTGTGTAGCCCTCCAGGTATGGTTGAAGGCCAGTTTCCCAGCATACTGATAGTCACTGCTAATAGCCCAGAATACTAGGAGCTATCATTCAGCAACTTTTGGACATCCAAACAAATTCTAACCCAGTTTTTAATTAATAATGTGCATATGAAAAAAGCTATTTATATGGAATCAGTCTATGGTTTCCTTGAGTTCAGTCATTCCAAAACAGAGTGCTGCTGCTTCTACTACAGCTGGGCCCAATGTGATTCAGAACTATTAGCGTATCATGAGAAATAAATGGACTCCATCATGAAAATCTTCTGAGGCTCTGGGCAGGCCTCTTTCCAGTCAGCGTGTTCTGATGAGAGATTATTATTCCTTGCCATCTGATAGGTAATGACTGATTTCATCGCAGCTAGTGCAGGTCTCTCCCTGAATCCCTTATCTGAGAGACTATCTTCCAACTTGTTTTTAGCCACCTTTACTCACTGCCTTGGATGTGCCACTGTCCAGTTTTGGCAGATCTGAGTGTGCTTCCCATTTTTCTTCAGAAAAAGAAAATAGTGCATCTCAGTCTCAAGGCTTTCAGTGACCTGGGAAGCACTCCTCTATACATTTAAGGCTTCATTCAAAGTTTCCCTCAATAGAGTCAGGGAGAGTTTCACTCATCCATGCATTCATTCATTCCATCATTCATTCATGAATGTATTCAAAACTGAGAATTGTTTTTCTATGGATTAAAATACTGTAACAGAATAGAATAATATATTTAAAAACAAGTCTATTTTCAACTGATGTTATAATGTAAAAAATAAGGGCTAATGAAATAATCTGGGAGAGACAATGGGCAATGATCTGAGCTGAACCCATGGACAAAGGCAGGAGGTAGGGTTAAAGGGCAAGCCAGGAAGCAGACCTGAGAAGTAATCAAAAGACAACTAAAGGATACAGGAATACTGTGTAGCTCAGGAAGACAACTTTTACTGAAAGGCCTCTTTACAAAAACCCATGCCCTCCTGTCCATTAACTTCCAGTGAGCACAACCAGACAGTGCTACCAAGATACCCTGAACCCATTCAGGGTTGACTCATTTAGGAAGTAGGTCTGGACCTGATAGTATTTGGGTAGGAGACCACAAACTCCAAAGTACACATTATGATGACACCTTTATTAGGTCAGCCAGAAGGCATGAAAATCATAAATCTTGCTTTTGAGGCCCACTGGCTTACTCATAAGGAAAAATGGTTTAAAAGGCATCCAGGGAAAGAAAAGTAACATTGTCAGAGTCACAGGTCTGCATCTTGCCTGCTTGCAAGTTATAGAGAGGTCGTCTATGCAGACAGAAAGCTCAGGCCATAAAGGAAGGTGCAGGGGAGAGAGTCATGAGGTGATTGACAACAAATGTAGCAAGGAAAGCGATAAGAGTTATGTTCTCCATTTGAAGTCACAAAGTGACTCTCTTTGAGGACTGAGTCTATCTCTGTTCTGTGTGTGCCCATTGGCCCCTTTATCTCAGAAAGCCCCCATACTGTCAGATCTGCTGATAAATTTAGATGTTATAGCAAAGACAACATGTTAGTAGGAGCATACAGTCTAGTGAGATGAATTTTGCACCTTCTGGTTCACCTAATAAAGGCATCACATGAAGTGTACTTTGGATTACAAATTTTGTTTCATGGTCAACGTGATTGCTCTTTCATTTTCTAGGAAATACTAAGACTCACCAGGTAGGTCCAAAAAAAAAAAAAAAAAAGATAATCCTGCCTGGAACTTTGGAAAGCTGCTGCCTGTCAAATTTAATAGTGGGCTACACAGACCAATGGTCTCAGTTTTTTTCTGCCTAGGCAGCTGCTCTGCCATCCAATTAACTATCTCATAACATGTGGCAGTTCCTTACAAATCCAAGATTCTCAGTTTGAGTTACTTTCTGACATGGATTTCTTTGGCATTACATTGATAAGGCACTACTTCAGGGATTCTATTCAGGATGAAAACTAAGATTCAAGCTTTGAATGTAGATATTGGCTCTGAAGATGGGGAAGAGGTAGCAGAGAAGGCGTGCATGTTTGATGCCTGCCTTCTGTCTCATTCTGCCTAATGTTAGGGCTGGCCTTGCTGTACATCCATTAGTAAATGTTGATGAGTTCTGCTCACATTGCCACATTCTCTTCTAGTACAAAAAAATTCTCTCTTAACTCATCCCAAAGCATTTCATTTACAGTGATACCAATCACATTCTCATTCGTGGTTGTCTGTGTGGGAATTTTTGCAAGGAGGGGTAATTATATCAAAGCTTTTTAAAAAGTGCTGAATAGCTTCTATGTTCTTATAGTAATGACATCAATAGAATGCCACAGCTTTATTTATATGGATGCATTGCCCCTTGGTAAAGGTAAATATCTGAAAGCAGCCCTCCAAAGGTATGGTGTCATTGACTTTGCAGCTCACGCTGGATTTTAAAGGAACACATTTGACTTTTTACGGTTTCCTGCAGTAGTAAACCTTATCCCTACTGACAGCAGAAGTAATTGCTATGTGCAGAATAAAATTGATTGTTTAAAAAGTTGAACTCTGTTTTCTTGTTTTATGTTTCCACTTTAAGGCTTTGGTCTCATTCGCATCAGCCTCCCAACCTTGACAGTAGACCATTCTTGGATTTCTCTGTCTATGGAAAACAATAAATATATGTGACTTCTGATAGAAAGATGCAAAACAAAGTTGGGCCCAGCTGATAAAACCTGGGAAAACAAAATTATTCCTGAAGCAGCTGCACTGAATAATGTTGCTTGTCTGTGCAGGTTCTGCTCTCCCACCGTAACTTCCTCCTTTCCCTTTTTGGTCGAACAAGGTTGGCAGGACAAGCCCCTCAAACAGCCAATGAATTGCCTTTCTGTTCCTGTGATTCACGTTTTCTGTATGGGAACAAAGGCTACTAAATCAGAAGCCTGTAGACATAGAGGATTATTGCTCCCATTCAATAAGCTGACAGAGTAGGGCACATTTTTCTGAATTGTGCTTCATAGCCCTGTGCACTTTAACGCACATCTTTCCATGTCATTGGCACATGGAACTCTTATATGCAGACCGTCCCATTCATTTTAATAGATGCAGAAGAACTTCACATGTAAAGGCGCAGTGGTAAAGCTTCCAATACCCTATCAAATCGTGGTGTCATCCTTTGTGTTTTGACTCTCTGTGAACTGGCTTGCTAATGCTGTCCTCAGATGAGAGTGGCCCCAAGTGATACTTACATGTGTGCACAAACTGTTGGATATCAAATATCCTATGTATAAGTGAGACATGGTGATAGCTAACAGTTCCATTCATGATCCTACAGATCATCCCATGATTAATGCAACATCCAGGAATAAGCTGCATATGTGAAATTGTCAATTGTAGATCCAGCATCAGGGGATAAAATTTTATTGTCACCTCAGATCTTTTCAGTGTAGTCAATGTGCATTTTAAGCTGGCAGTCATCAACTGTAGAGTAATCAAGTTTATAAAAATTAACAGCATCATGTACATCCATGGGAGAACTGGCCCTTAGGAATTTGATAAACATAGACTATCATGCTGAGTTATTGTTGGGCCCATAAAAAGCTGAGCAGCTGTTCAGAGCAGAGACAAAGTCCATTTCCACACTACACTGCTATAGTGCTATTATTCCACTTGCAACATCCTGTGGAATCCTGGGATTTGCAGTTTAGGGAGAAGCCTTTAGCATTCTCAGCCAGAGAGCTCTTTGGCCTCAGTAAACTACAAACCCTATAATTCCACAGGATGTTGAAAGTGAAATAACAGCACTGTAACAGTGTATTGCGGAAAGGCCCAAAGCTAGAATCTAGACAGATACACATTCCAGAAAGACAGATAGTGACTCACCTGAACAGGAGATGCTCAGGCCCTTTCCACACATGGGAAAGGAACCACACAAAAACGGGACTCACTGGACTTCTTCAGCGTCCGGGCGAGTCCGTTGGGATGAGGAGCAGTGCGAGCTCGTTGCTCTGCACTGCTCCGGTGTCCAACATGGCGGCTTCCAGTTGGTGGAAGCTCTCCACCAACCAGAGAAGCTCCCTAGCCTAAAGCCCACCCCTGGCAGACCTGCAGGCATGCACTAGTGTGCGCCTGCAAATCTGCACCAGAGCGTGGCGACAGAGGTGCTCTGTGCTTTTTAAAAACCTCTTAAAAGAAAAAAAAGCATGCTGTGTGACCAGTTCCAATTGCTCTGGAGTGAACTGAGGAGCGGAACTACAAAAAGTAGTCTGCCCCAGTCCACTCCACAGTGCAGAAGACCTCCGTCGGAGGTTGCTCTGCACCGTTTTAATAGGCCGTTGCGGAAGGGGCCTCAGATTAAGGAAGAGGGAAGGAGTAAACTACTGGTAGCTCATCTGGAGTCCTCTGACCATTTTTGCATCATTTCTTAGAACATAATGTCCACAAGAGAGTTGTCAAACAGCCAGTATTTTATAAACTTAACTGTATCCAGTGAGTTAACAGGTATTGGAGGAGTCCCAGAAACCTCTGGATTCAACTGTTCTAGATTCTGCCAGACTTGCACTCCATAATTTTCTAACTTTGCCACACTGAACTCTGTAACATAAGATGTTCTACATTGGCTCCATACATGAACCTAAAAGGCTTTTTTAGTTCCCACACCTTTATCTTCCACACACTGTCATTCCAGAATCCAATCCAGATCTGCCGAACTCTGTGCTATTTACGAGTACAATGATCACATATTCCTTCCACTGAGACTGAGAGTGTGACTTGTCCAGGGTAATCCGGGGGTTTTCATGGCTGAAGGGGAATTAAACTCAGACTCCAAGTCCTGGACAATGCTCAAACCAGTGCACCATGCCAGCTCTCTTCCCTAGAATTCAAAATATCTCCCCCTAAAGTGCAAATCTCAGGATTCCATGGAACCATGGCAGTTCAAGTGGATTCTTCATTTCTATTCCACAATCATTTCTTCTGCCCAGTATTCTAGGCTCCTGGCCTCCAAACCCTCATGACTTCTGACACCACCTCTGGAGTCCTCCAGTCATTAGGTTTCTGGCTTTATGTCCTTCAATGGTAAATACAGCAGAATTGATGGAGTAGAACCACTGCCTATCTCAGAAGATGGGAACTGGGAATGCTCTGATTGGCTAGCTGTCATCACTCCTGAAAGTCCTTCACTGGAATACTCCCTGCCTCACTAGTTACTAATTATCAATTATTTAAGAGTGGAAAAATGACAGAGATAATGCACAGGTAGAATTTTGCACACTCTGAAGTAGGATATAAGTATTTCTTGTTACAATTATTACTATTGGTAATGTGGCATTACTGGAAAAGACCAGGACAATGTTCCACCTGGAAATTAGAAGTGCATCATAATCCCATCAATATGAGGCAATCGGTCTTTCCCCTTGCTTTGTGGATAATTACAGTTTCTCAAAGCATGTATTATTACACTTAGATCTAGCCTTTTCAGAAGCTCAGCATTTGATTCCTATGTGGCTGTTTAGTTTATAAACATTTTATTCTGTTCCATTTCCGTCCCCTTCTGCCTGTCCCTGTCAGGCCTCAAATCCTTACAATTTACTTCTCTGCTCTTCAAATAAAGGTTGCTGGTTATATCTCACAAACAGCCAAGCTTTAGTGTGGTATGCATTCACATAAAATAAATTTTGGCCAATATAATCTATAATCCCTGACATGCCAGGTGCTCAGTTTCAATCTGCCCAAACTCTGCCTTCTTCCTCTGTTTATCATTATGCTGAAGTTTTACAGCCTAGTAGATACTGTTCATTGATCAAGGCCTAGAAAAGTCGCAAGTTCAGTAGGACAGGTGGGACTTTGGCAGAAAGAAGCTTTTGTTTTACGACTGTCAGCAGTATGATGGAAATTTTATCATGGGATGCAGCGACACCACTCATATGCCCATAATTTTATTAAGCAATAGTGCAAGTGGTCTCGCTAGACTGAGTAGATGGCATATTTACATGAACAGCAAATATTATCCGCCTCATCTAAATTAATATGGAATGAAATAGGGAGCTTAACTAGGCAGAAGCTTGAGCTAGGTAAATAGATCATGCCTCAATCACACGTTTGCTTGGGGTGCAGGAAGGGAAGGAGGCAGATAGAGAACATGGAGAAGCTTAGGCAATTCTTATCCTAGCAATTTTCACAACTGGTAGGTGTTCATTTACTATGTAGCCTTGATAGCTAAAGTATAAGCGAAATCTGTCCTTACAAGCATTTTCTTTTCCTGGACTTTGTCCAGTCCACACTTCTCGATCTTTCACTTTGCACTCTGAAATCTGTATATTGAAAAAGTGTACACAGAAAAATATGCACATTTCAAATGTGTGAAAAAACATTGTTTTCCCACATTTCAGCCAATGACGGGGGCAGGGGGAATCTTCAAGCCATACATAATTTCAGGAATGTGCACAAAAACATTTAATAGAGGTGGAATAAAAGTGAATGGCTTTTATCTTGTATAACACTCCTTCTCATGAGGCATGTACCATATTGGTGAGATAAATCTAGCTCTCATATGCACAAACAAAGAATTTCAAAAATTCTCCTACCACTGGGCAAGAACACGGAGGGTGGAAATTCTTGCACATTTGTCAATGATTTTTTTTCATTCTGAGACTTTTTGTGGAAATGTTGGGGTTTTGAACCAAAAAAAAAAAAATTGTTTATGGAAAACTGTGTTCTTTGTAGTACTGCACAGAACTAGGTTCTTCACACAAATACACTGTCCACTATACAGTTTTGTGCAAAAAAGGGGGGATGTTATGCAAACAATTTTTGCAAAAATTGGTTATGAATGAAACCTAACAAAGGCCATTTCCACACAATGGCGCTCTTCCACATTGTTGCATTGCAATCCCGGGTTCAGAAGGGAATGCATCAGCAATACTTCCCTCCACACCTCACCAGCTCCCTGTGGAATGGAACACGATAGCACCAGCATTTCCTTCCACAGCATAGCTAGGCACCTTCCCATGCTGTGCTATAGAAGGAAGCATTACCTTTGCACTTCCACAGTTTCTGCACGGCCGGGAAAGATGGGAGTGTCACACGATGGTAAACGCAAAATGGATTTTTCTGCATTTTGCAAAAAATGCACCAGCGTGACACTTGGGGACAGGATGGCAGTGGGCCAGTGATAACATCATGCATAAGCATGACCTGCCACCTGTTGCCATCCTCTCCCAAAAGCAGCTTAGCCCTGCCATGCAGAAATGGCCAAAATCTGGGAATCTTCTTGGCGAGGGAGGCTTATCAGATTAACCAGACTGTATCTGTAGACAATTGCCACCAATACCAGGAAGGCAGCCATCCTATTTTTTCAAGTAACAAAAAAAGGGGTAACTATGATTTCCAGGTCTGAAAAAAAGTTCTTAGATATTTATTATCACTTCAGTATTTCCATTTACTTATAAAGACTGAGCATAAGTCGAAGTTAAACACACAACTGTGTAAGGCTACTCTTTTCACCCCTGCTTCCTATGCAGACAGTAAATATTTTAAGATGCTTACAAAATCCAAATTCTATTCTCTAAGTTTTTCCCAGTCTTACTTTCACTCCAGACTGCAGTCTATGTCCTTTACCCCTGTCACAGATACCTGAATTGCATCACCCTTAGCTGGCTGGGAGTGGAAAGAGAAAGGCAAGCATTCTCACATTCCATAAAAATACCAACTATTGCTTTATAACGGTGGGCCATTTGCGATTTTATCTGTAATTTTTCTAACCAAGGAGATGCTTGGCACCCTTTCCAGAGCTATTAAGACAATCTCTGGCAGTGTGTTTGAATCCATCAAGCCTCTACAAGTTCCAATCTTCCAATATTCCACTTATTTTAATAAGTGAATTTCTCCTTTCGTCTGACCACTGAATCACTTACTTGTTGGAAACAGTTTTACTGATTGACAACACTATAAATACGCTTAACTATAAATATACATATCATAATGACCGGTAAAGTTGAATGCAGTGGGAAAACAAGAAGACTGTATTACAGGTGGATTGATTCAGTCTCAGCCCTGAGTATGCAAGACCTGAACAGGGCTTTTAATAACAGGGTCTCTTGGAAGTCCCTCATTCAAAGGTCAAAGTTGACTTGATGGCATGCAGAAATAATCAGTAGTATGAGTGGAAGAAACTCATGGCTGTAATTTAGAACAGAGAGTGCCATTTGCCACAGCTCCTAGAAAATGCTATGTAATCTGTGGCAAATTTATGTTTGCCTCGGTATGACACATGTGATGCACTGAACTAAAGGCACTAAAATAATGGCAATTTATATGTCCATTGAATATGAACATCAATGCAAAGGACAGGGATTTTTGTTTTTGCATATTTTCACACCTTTTTAACTTCAGATTTCACTGGGATAGGCCATAACAAGCATTTTGGAAGACCTGATGTCTTAGAAATGTTTTAATGTGTATTTATTGTTGGAAGCCACCTTGGGTCCCAATTCCAGGAGAAGGGCAGCCTACAAATACAATAAATAAATAAAGAAAGAAAGAAAGAAAGAAAGAAAGAAAGAAAGAAAGGCTGATGATATTCAGGATGATGATTGTCATTCTTTAAAGCTCAAACAGATTTTGAGAAGCATCATCTTTCCTATCAGCTAGCATAGCCCAAGTTTGTTATACAAAACTTAGTGGTCAAAAGTAACCCAGTTTGTTCTTGTTTTAGTATCAGGCTTTCTAGTTCTACTGTTTCAAACTTTTTTAAAAAAAGAACACTTATATTTAATACTTGTTATTGTTGTAATGGACTTTCAAGTCATTTCTAACTTACAGCACCCCTAAGGTGGCCCTAGCATAGGGTTTTCTTGGTAGAATTTGTTCAAAGGGGGTTTACCTTTGTCTTCCTTTGAGGCTGAGAGAACAATATTTCCTTTGAGGCCCCTCCTTAAATTGCAAACTCCAGGATTCCACAGGATGTTGAAAGTGGAATAATAGTACTATAACAGTCTAGTGCAGAAATGACCCAACTTGGAAGTTCTACTGTGTCAGATTTTTTTTAAAAAAATAATTATATTTACTCATTTTTATTATAACTGCATTGTACTGTTGTTTTTAAGTTATCTTGATTTATTGATTGGCCTAAGAACACTTTAGGTTTGAAAAATAGGGGGGAAATTTATTGAAATCCATTCATTTTTGCATATTCATTTTTGTACCTGTGTGTGTGTGTGAGAGAGAGAGATTGAGAGAGAGAGAGATGCATTCTGGGCCTCAGTCAAATATGAACAATGGTATGAAAATGGCAAAAGTAAGTATGACACATTTGCCTCCAGTCAGGACAAACTGCGGTGCAAACCTATACATGTCTACTGATTTTCTTAGAACTTACTGACTGGAATCCTATACCTGTCTAACCAGAAATAGTCCAATGCAGTTTAATAAAAAATATGACTGGATAAGGAATTGTAGGGCTGCAGCCATGGTCATTTTTTCAAGACAGATGAAAAAGTCAAAACACAGGGTTTTTTAAAAAAAAAAACCCACTGAGCACGCAGGAGGTAGAGATAGTGGCATTAATGCACCTTCTTATCAGCTGTGTATTTGCAGCATTAACACAGTACAGCATAAAGAGTACTGCTAGGTAGGGATATCAATATTCATAAACTTCATTCAGTTTTTCTTCTCACTACCAGAAAGTCATCAAAAACTGTAGTTTTTAAAGATTATTCACAGTTCATGACTTAGCCTGTGCAAAAGAAAAACGCAAATGCCACTTTTTTTTAGCAGAAAAGCACATTTCCAGCACAGAAAACAGGATTTTATGCACAGGAAACCACAATTCTGGAGTTTGTAGTTTACTGACACCAAAGAGCTCTCTCGCTGAGAATTCTAGATGCCCCTCGCTAAACTACAAACTCCAGGATTCCATAGGATGTTGAAAGTGGAATAATGGCACTATAACAGTGTAGTGCAGAAATGCCCAAAAACTCTTCTTCTCTTCTTTTTACCTTCTTTTTGATAAACAGGTTTAGCTACTGTCTAGTCCCCCTTTCTGTGATTTGAGCAGGATGTATGGAAAGAAAAAGTATAACTCTGTCTGCTCAGTTTTCCAGCTTCCATTTCCTTCTGCTTTTCCCTAAAAACCCAAGCAATCAATGCACAGCCTTCATGACTTGCAGCATCACTGCTCATTCTCGCTCTTTCCTGTTTCTGGGATAGCCGCTACAGTTAACCAGTAAATTGACATTTGTTACATTTTCTCAATAAAAACCCGTTTCTAGAAAAGCTCTGATCTTAACTCTGTTGCTCCCTCAAGTACTCTGCGAGGGCACTCCTCTCCTTCACTAAATAAGCTGAAGTGATGCATGCTCGTGTTCCTATATATTTGGAAAATATTTTAGTCGTTGAGTAGCAATAGCTGGTCTTTTGAAAGAGTAGAGGCAGGCTTGTGGTGGAAAAAGGTCTCCCTAGAACATTTGAGCTACAGAGAAATAATCTGCAGATATATGAAGTGGTCTCTCAAAAGCAAGAGTAGCAATAATAACAGCTTTTGAACTAAATTTTTTTAGAACAGCAGAAGTGTCTTAGAGCAGTGAGAAATTCAGATTTCAGCATAGCTGAAAGGTTACAACAATCCTTTAATCCACCCATGTTTTACAATCTCTTTCCACAGAAATTAGGTAACCAGAATTTCCACATACACACAAGTGTTAGCATACTCTTTGTAAATCAATTACATATAAGTTTAACAGATTGTGAGTGCGCATGCACCCACGTGTGTGTGTGGGGCAGTGCAAACTCATGTGTATTGGGCTTAGTTCGAAGGCTAGCAAATGACTGGAAGCCCAGGCGCTCCAGACATTGCTATTCTACCAGTGGCAGAACTTGGAATGTGTGGAGGGGGCCAGGAGGGGGTGGAGCTACGGCACGAGGGGCGTGCCCACTGTGTGCAGGGGCATGGCTGTGGTGCATGGGGCATGGCCAGGGCATGTGGGGGGGTGGCTATGGGCCGGGACACCCCAGAAACATTGCTGCCCAGGGCGAATTGTCCCCCCCACACCCCCAAACTCCTATGCAACTGTATTCCACAACACTGCCACTCATCTTTTATCACCAAGTACTGTAATACAATGCGCTTCATCTGGAAATGCCCTTAAGCTGAAGATTTTTGACATATTCTTTTGATTACAATATATTCTTTGTTGTATCTTTACCTATGATGGAAGTCATCGCTGTAATTATGTCCATTAGAGTTGATGATCATTTTGAATTTTGATATCAATAAGTGCAGAATATTTATGGCACATCCTGTCAAATCTTACAAGCTAAGCAGGGTCAGCCCTGGTTAGCACTTGGATGGGAGACCACCAATGACTACCACGTGCTGTAGGCTATATTTGAGAGGGAGGAACTGGCAAAGCTACCTCTGAGTAGTCTCTGCCTTAAAAAAAATCCTATGAAATTCATTGGGCCACCAAAAGTCAACTGGTGACTTGAAGGCAGATACACACTTTCATGGAAAGACCCTTTACTACTTTTTCCAAATAATCCGAGGCCCTTGATATGCTTCTTACCACCCTACTCTTTTTTCTTATCATGAACATAAATCACTACTAAATTTCTTCTCAGAGTATATGGTTATATCATTTTTCTTCTTGGTAATAGCATTTTTAGCTCATATATCACAAATTCACTAAAGACTGAGCAGCTATACATTGCCATTAATATAGCATGAATTAAAGCCACAATTCTTAACCTTTGTTCTCTTACTTTGCATTTCTATCATCCTAATGCACTCAGCATTGTTCTAGAATTCTGTTGGGCATACTGGTTCAGGAGCCATTTATAACAGTACCTAGCTAATTTGCATTCATGAAAGAAAACATTATGCAGATAAACAAGAATGTACCCTTTCTTTCACTTCCAGATATGTGCTATGTGCAATCTCAGCAGGCATCCTGCTGTTAGGGTAGATAAATAAACTACAACTTCACTGCATCCCCAGGTGGACATGGAGCCAGCTTTAACCCCTAAATTCAAGATAAGAAGGTGGAAAAGAGAAGGAAGGAAACAAAGAATCAGACTCTCACACACGTAACTTTGGCCAAAGGATCCATCCAGGAATCAAAACTGTGTTCACTGTAGCCTACTAACAGTGATGATCCAAAATAATGATTCATTCATTCATGCTTCCTCATTTATACTATTTGTATTTTTATGCTTACATATGAGAAAAGATCATGAGAAAATATCAACACAATCACAGCTTGTATACATGAAATATTTTATCTGACCCTAAACATTACTTTCAGGGTCTAATTGTCCCAGTCAACATCCTAGGTCATCTCCAAAAACATCAATGACACAAGTAGCATCCTTTCTATTTTAAGTATAAACATGAGCCAAACAGAATAAACAAATAGAAGGTGAAAGTTATTTGATGAGCTACAATTGTCTAAACTAACAATCAATATTACAATAAAAAAAGAGTTCTGTAATAAATTTCAAAGCACTAAATTTCAAGCCTAACACTGCCGAGTGTGCTACACTGGTGCTGTGTTGTGTGGATGCATTCTACAGTTGCATCCATCTTGTTATGAGTTCAATAGCTCTGTCTCTCTTTGGCCAGCATTACGATTTTCATCAAAGATACATTCCTCAATGGTAGGCACTGAAAGAGTTTGCAGGTATGCTCTGTGTTGTGTTATGTTTCACACCTTTTTTTGTATTTTCTAGTTCTGTGCTTTCCCCTCACATCTCATAGTGGGCACATAATGGGTACATTGATGCTTGTACTAGATATTTTTAAGGTTCCTTCAAATCAAAACCAACTTATGACAACCCTCTCATAGGTCTTTTTCTTAGGAAGGTTTATTCAGAGAAGGTTACCTTATACCAAGGCTGAAAAGGTGTAACTCATCCAAGATCACCCAGTGGGTTTTCATACCACCATGGCAGTGGATTATTACCAGTATTGTCACAGTAAGAGTAAAGGATTCCTGTGTTAGACTGCTGGGGTACCTGTACACCTCCTTCCCACTTTAGTAATAACAGGTTTAGGGCATTTCAGCATCAGATGAAGGAGTCTGAAAGGAAAGTAGAATATTTTCTACTAAGTAGCGTTTCTACCAAATGGCTCCTATGGTGGAATTGTACCGATTTTGTAAAGAAGTTGGTAGTACAAGTAATATTTTGCTGTTCCACAGTTATAGCTGAAACAGCTTGTAGCTTGAAAAATTAAATTGACTTTTGCTTTTTGTCACTGCCAATGATCAGCATACAGTGCTATAAGGAAGTGAAACTCCTATTGATTTTTGGCATCAGTCTTTTTTTATATTGTTAGATATATGCTGGCAATTCATAAAACCCATGTTTTATAGTCTTTTAAGTTGAATGGAAATGGAGCCATCTCCAATTAGAGATAATTTGTGTGGGGAGATGAGAGTTACATGGAAGGCAATGTTTTTCTATGGGAAAACAACTAATCTGCACAGAGTTTGGTATCTTTCTGTGATGCAGTGAAGACTATATAAATCTTTCCTGTTATAACTAGGAATGGATGGAAGAAATGTGTGTTTAGCTCTCTGTGATTTAATCCATGTCATTGTGCTCAAAGTGTGGCATTGTCAATACCACATCCTTCACATCAAATTCTGTGTGTTTAAAATCAATCCCATATTTATTCTCTTGATTGATTCATACAAAAAAGATTTCATAATAATTTTGCACACCAAAAAACTTTTGCACAAATATTTCCGGGATGCAGGAAACATCAAAATTTATCAGAATTTCTATTACATAAAAAAGAATGGTCACAGTTTTACTAAAATGTACAAAGGTTCTTTGAAAAGGCATGTGGAAGACCAGATGGTGGAGCCTTGGCTGGAATATTTTTATAGCAAAGAATATTTGTCACTTAATTACTCTTCAAGCATGGTTTAGAACAACGAGGCTCTGACTTCCGGTCATGTGTACCAGAACTCTGTCCCTATACACACACACACACATATACACACACCATATACATACATACATATACATATACATACACACACACACACACACACACACCCATAATATTGCAAAATACAGTGAGCCCTCTGTATATATGGGGATTCTGTTGGAGGAATCCGCACATAAAAGGAAAAAATGTGAATGCTCACCTTCCATAATACCTATTGGCAGCAACATGTGTGCATCCGTGTGCACATCACCACCATTTTAGGTATAGAAAACAATGTGGCTTAGAATAGTATACCTGGAGATCATTGCTAAAGAAGACCCATTGTATATACAGCCCCCTATATACTACAATGGTTTCAATTTTACCAGCTGATCCCAGAAATAAACAACAGTACAATGCAGGAATTTCAGATAGGCATCAAACCTTGACTATATTGCAGATGAGTTAACATGTTCTACCCTGTTCCAACACATTCCCTTGGCCTGGGCTTTGTAGCATCTGTGCTATAGGTTGACCACTCAGGTTTTAAAGCAGGGATGGAATATATCAATATCCATATGTTGCTGAACTTCAACTCTCATCACTCATCATCATTTGCTCTGTTAACTGGAACTGATTGAAACTGCAGTACAGTAATATCTGTGCACCTTTTCCCCCATCCTTGATTTAGGAGGGGATCAGCCAGTAGCTCCAGTTCTCTGTGGTATTTAGAGTTGAGTTCTCCAATGTGATGCTTCCAGAAACTGAGGCCCTTTCCGCAAGTGGGAAAGGAACCATGCAAAAACGGGACTCACCGGACTTCTTCAGTGTCCGGGCAAGTCCGTCAGGATGAGGAGCAGTGCAAGCTCGTCACTTCGCACTGCTCCGACGTCCAAAATGGTGGCTTCTGGTTGGTGGAGGCTCTCCACCAACCAGAGAAGCTCGCCAGCCTAAAGCCTGCCCCGGCAGATCTGCAGGCACACACTAGTGCACACCTGCAAATCTGCACCAGAGCGTGGCAACGGAGCGACACAGGGTCGTGTGCTCTGTGCTTTTTAAAAACCTCTTAAAAGAGGTTTTTAAAAAGCATGCTGAGCGACCAGTTCCATTCGCTCTGGAGCGGACTGAGGTGCGGAACTATGAAAAGTAGTCCGCCCCAGTCCACTCCACGGTGCAGAAGACCTCTATTGGAGGTCGCTCTGCACCACTTTAAAAGGCCGGTGCGGAAAGGGCTTGAGACTGCATTTTCATCATCATCCAGCATAGGCCAGGCTGGCCAGGGGAGGGGTAGAGTCTCAATCCAACTTATTGTTGTGTGCAGAATTTGTTCAGAGGGTGTTCAAAGGGTGTTTGCCCCTGCCTTCCTCTGATGCTGACAGAATGTGACTTTCCCAAGGACACAGAGTGGGTTTCCATGGCTAAGCAGGGATTTGAATCCTGGACTTCTAGTATCCTAGCTTTGCACACCAACTACTACGCCATAGTGGCTCACACAATCCCAGTCACAAATTCACGGCATTTCTGTGAATCTCACCAGTATTTTTTTTTCATTTTTATTTCACGTTAGGTTGCAAAACACTGATTTTTTTAAAAAAACACATGGAAATTCCTGCGTTTTCCCCCTAATATGTACTTTTAATTGCACATTCTACCTGGTATACACATTTCCCCCACTGGGGGGAAAAAACAGTTTTGTGAATAATTTTTTTCAACTTAGTGCATTTTTCACTGTTCTCATATTTACATTTCAAAATGTGCTCATTGGTTTCTGTGTACCTTACTTCTCTGAAATGCCTCACACATATATGCATATCAAAAGCAAGGGGCATGTCTTCTCACAACATGTCTTAAGAAGTATGAAAGGGATATTTTAGTTGAGACTGTCAGATCCAAGAAAAGTAAAATCCAACACTTTTGGAAGGTGCCAGTTTGAGGTGGGCTGTGTAGGAGCATCTGTACTTTTCATTGCTGCCCCCAATACATACCAAAAACAAAAAAAAGTGTTCACACACTGTATAATACAAGGAACAAAGGGCAAGTAAATGGAACAAAATACAGAATGCATGTTGTCCAAATGTTTCAGTACAGAGAAGACAGAAATGAAGTAGAAAATAGGCAGAATTAGGAACCAATCTCATTCTTCTAGGAAGCCAATGGATGAACCAGAAAAAGATATTATGAATTTCTCTACTGAAAAAGAAATATATTCCCACAGTAGCTCCAATGATCCAGAAAAAGGACAGCAATTCAACTAGCAGTGTATTTGGACTACACAGTAATAGCAGTTATTACTGCCGTAGTTGTTGTTACATCTTTATCCCTCCTTTCCCCCCTTTCAGGACTAAAGGTGGCTTAGGACAGATGAAATACACCTAGTTAAAATTCACAAAATACAGAAGTTAAAAAGTGCTAAACTATCAAAAAAAATTCAAACCATTCAAAAACAAACAATGCCTAAGAAAACAACCAGCACAACAAAAATCACAGATTTAAAATTCAGCACATTGTGTGGGATGAGCGTTATGTGCTCAGTCCTCAAAGTTCTCTTGAAACAGAAAGGTTTTCACCTGTCTTTGGAAAGAGAGTAGGAAGGGTGCCACTTTAACCTCTCAGGAAAGGGATTCCCAGGATTCGTGGGGCAGCCACTGAGAAGTCTCTGTTCCATGTTTCCACCAGATGTAGCTATGAAGGTACTGAGGCACAGAGAAGGGCCTCCCCAGCAGCTTTCAAAATAAGAGAGGGCACAGTTGTTCAAGCAATCTGGATCTGAGCCACATAGAACCTTATAAGCCGAAACTAGAACTCTGTTGTTGTTTTTCCCAGGAAAAAAACAAAACAAAACAGCAGCCAATGGATATGTTACAACAAGAGGGTTGTGCACTCCCTGTAGCCAAACCCAGTTAGCAATCTGGCTGCAGGTCTCTAGACTAGCTGAAGTTTCCAGTCTTCAAATGAGGCCCTATATAGATCATGTTAAAGTAATCCAACTGGGATGTAACTAGGGCATATAGAATCATCTCCAGAGATGATATAATAGGAATGTAATGGGAACTGTAGTTTGGTTGAGGCATGTGGAATTTGTCACAAAGAAGTTCCAGTGCTGTAGTTCAAGGAAGTGGATAACTAGCCATCTAGTATCAGAAAATGTAAAGAGCCTCTCCAAACTACAAGTTCCAGAATTTTATAAATGGAACCTAGTGTGGTGTCAAACTATTACATCTTGCTTCCTGGGATCATATTAAAAGCTCTCAGTGCCAAGAATGTTGTGGATATTTGAAGTAACACTTTTCTAATTGGACCTGCAGGATGGACTGGGACAGCAGCTTTTGCTGCTTTTTTTAACTGAAAACCTCATTTGATGATTAACATTTTTTTGCACAATATGACAGTTCCTGAGTGTGAGGATATAGTGTATATTAAAAACCATGAATAAGTACAAGTCAGAAGGATTTTCCTTTTAACCAAGCCTTCAAGTGTTGATATATTTTCGGCTCAGAAAGTTGTGAGCTTAGCAAAACCTCTATATTAATGTGAGATTGAAGAGCTCAGCCAGAATAATGGCAAACTCTTAATAATGAAAGAAGATGGGTTTTATGCTTTCAGGGCTACTTTCAGCAATTTACTTAACCTGCATTGTATCTTCTGAGCAAATCTGTTCCAAACTAATTGTTTCATGGAGTCCAATCTTATTATTATCTCTTCAGAGAAGTCTCTGATTTTTTTTCTCCTCATGCCTTCATGCTTACTGTGCCTGTGTCTGTATATCTGTGGGACAATATATGCAAATACATTTCAGCAGCAGTTCGTATGCCTTCCTATAAACACATTCACACTTGGGGAGAAATGGAGTTCTCCACTACCTAGAATGTGAGCTGGAAACATTTCATGTTCTGATTCTGGATAGGTACCCTGAAATGGAAAGCAGAGATCAGCCTGTCTCTTCATGTGTTCAGTTCTGAATGAAGGAGCAGCTTCAGCTAGCAAATCTGGGGTGTCATGAAAGGGCATCTGTTACTTAACTGGTGTGGTTGTATTTCTCCTGAAGTGTATGGAGTCAACAACTGTTTGTGGGATCTTTTGATAGGTGTGCAGACATTCCTTGCTTTACATCAGGTATTATGCAGCATAAGTATTAGACTGCATAAGACATATGCAGTATTATGTAAGAGGCACCGTTTGCTGCTGCACATCAGACTGACTATAGCAGTCTGAAAGGACCATCCACATGGTTATTATCACACAACTGTCTGTTCATGTACACAACACTGATACATGGAAATATCTCTTCTTCCCCCAGCAGACTTTTTTAAAGACTTATCTGGACCTCACAACACTTATGCACAGAAGATACTCATTCCCATGACTGATCTTGTGACTAGCAGTGCAATCCTATGGATGTCTACTCAGAAATAAGTCTCATTGTATTCAAGAATGTTTAGCCCCTGGTGTGTGGTCATATAACTGCAGCCTAAACCCACACTCCCACCTATGTTTACTAGTTTGAAATTAACTCCAATGAGATCAGTGAGATTTAGTCCCATGTAAATGTGTATAGGACTTCAGCATTAAACCTGTGAGGTTGGAGGTATTCCTGACTGGAACAGCTCCCTCATCTTTTCCAAAACAAGAAGAGAAATTTGCAAGCATTACTTTGTTTCTGCTTGACCTTTAATTAAGGAAGAGTTTGAAGACTAGATATTGTGAAGGTGAACTGCAAAGGTTAATTGTCTTTTATCCATTGCTGATTATGACAGGCTTTGTGAAGATGATGGGATTTGGGATGGCAAATGAAGGAAACACAAAAGAAAGATGAGCTGTTTGTTTATCAGAATAATCCAAAAATTCTAGCCAGAGAATGTTCTCCAGGCTCTAAACTCAGTGATGAATACAAAATTTATATATAGCACTAAAATATGTCAGTTGCTACAGAATAGTATTTTGCATTATAGAATGACTAACATGTAACAGAAATAAAGCCACCTACTTAGATTTGCCCATCAAAAATCCTCCCACATTGCATGCAGTTTGATTTAACTTGGCTCAAAAATCACTCTAAGTATATTTGTTTCTTTTTGTGATCTGGAACTGCGAACCAGTTTACAAGGCTGCTCGGTTTAGGACCACCAGAATTGCTGATTCAACCTCTTGTGGCTCCATTTAGCATTCCTTATGCCATATGCTGCATTTCTTAAATACCATCAATCTACTCTGTGCCAGAAGACTGTTCAAAATTCTCCATCTGTGGCTAGTTCTGTAGTCTACTGTTTTTAACGATGACGCCATATTTCATCTGGAAATAGAAAGCTACTGAGTTTTGTAAGTACATTAAACCTTGTCAAATCAGCAAACAGTTCCAGGTTTGTTGTTGCTTTTCACCATCTTTGCTCCTTCTCCTTGTTTTGAAATATTATTCAGTCAAGTTTGGCAAATATGTGGTATAGTTTTTAACAATACTACTATAAACAGAGTTTTAAATAAGAGATTCTTCAGACGATCTCAGGACTCTTTCCCAGATACCCTGCCAGAGGGATGAGCTACTGACCTGGTTTCTATTGTACTTTAGAATCACCACTGAAAGATTCCACAAGCCAGTTTTGAATCTTAGCAGAAACTGGGCAGCATACAAAAGGTCAGTGTGATTTTATGTTTGCCTGTAAAGCTGCTAGTACTAATCTGGTTTCTCAGCCAAAACAACTTGTAGCCAAAAGGAGAAGTTTGCTGGACAACACTGCTGAATGGCAAATCAAAGAGAGGGGAATTTTTGTCCTTACAGTGAACACTTGGCAGTACCAGTAGGAGCTCTATATGCAAAACACTTGCTTACTAGATGGATGAGTTTTCTAGCTGAATCCTACAACCTGCACGTCTGAGTTTTCCTACATTTCCTGGAAATCTCCAAAGTGAGGCTTATCTACCATCTGAGATATGGTGGGTGAATACCAAAGTCAAGGCATTTTCAGTGGTGTTGCCCTAGCTTTAGAATGCTTTTCCAAGATAGACTTGCCTGATTATTGTTGCTGTGTGCCTTCAAGTCATTTCTGACATATGGCAATTCTAAGGTGACTCTATCATGGGGTTTTCAGGGGACTGAGAGTGTGTGATGAGCCGAAGGTCACCCAATGGGTTTCCATGGCTGAGCTGGGAACTGACCCCTGATCTCCAGGATCATAGTCCAATGCTCAAACCACTACACCATGCTGGATCTCCTGAGACCCACTTCAATATGTTGCTGGAAATACTTTTTTTATCTCCTTACTTTTTCAGTCTCTTGACAATCTGTTTTATTTGCTTCTTTTAACACTTATTTTCATGCACTGTACGTCTTAAAACATCATTTTTATCATGATGTTTTAAACCTGCTGCAGGATACGCTGCATCATCATGATCATTGTCATGATTAATAATAATCATTAAATACTAATAGTACTGTTGATAGTAATAATGATTAATAGTAGTAACAAGTATGCATAGGACTGCAGGCAGATTTTTAGTGAAATCAGCAGAACTTAAGTGCCCTTGACTTTACTGTGGTTTCCCCTACGGCATTTATTAGACTTTCTTCACTATCTCCTGTAGAAAACCAGCATTGAAACTTTAATATATGGACTTGAAAACTTCATACTAACCACAAAAACTAAAAACAGTACCCCCAGAATCAACACAACTTCAGATCTACCAATACTTCTTAGAATGGTCATTTTTCATATTGAGCTGTTTCTTTTCACCAGCGTTGTTAATTATATCAAGATAACAACAGCACCTGAAAGATGTTTCTGTGTATTTGCATAGTGTATTCATCCAAAGGGAGAAAGCAGTCAAGATGATGCCTTTTATGCTCTGTAAAACACAATCGCCTGCAATCTAAAAGCTACAGATATAATTATTGAAAATGGGAGAAGAATAGAAATACAAGATGCTGTGAAAGTTGAGTATTTAAAAAAAAAAATGAAAACACAACTGAGAAATTGATTGCAATACAGGCCATGTTGGTGTGAGTCACAGCAATGAAATCTACATGTTTGCCATGAAAAATCTTCTCTTTACCCTTCCTTCAGACTCCAAAGCATGCTATCTTCATGCCAACAGATAAGAAATGATTGTGAATCACTTTAGATATGGCAGCTAGCTAGAGCAGATAAATATGCAAGCCATTGAAAAGCAGTTCACTGACTCTCAACTAAACATTTCATGTTATCTTATTTACATGCAGCCTTATGATACTGTTGACTTGTTATGCTTTGATACCTTTTAATTATCCTATTGCTCTTACAATCATTGGGCATCTTCAAGCCAAATTTAAACACATTTTGATTTCCCTTGTTTAGTAGAAGTAAGCCCGATTAAGCTTGGTGGAAGTGGGCAAGAGGTGCTGCCTTAAGCACATGCTTTCATCTCCTAAGGATAAATCAATAAGTAATAAGAATGCTTAATTTTGCCTATACTGGTTGAAGACTGGAAAAGACCAAAGAGGCAATTTTAAATGTGTTTGGAGTGCCTGTTTAAAGATAATGTCAGAATTCCAGCTCATGCTAGTACTTTTGAATACATAACCAGGAAACAAAAGTTATTTCAGCTAAAACAGAATTTAAGGATATGTAGGTGGTAAATAGGCAAGCAAAAACCTTTCTGTTTTAACTCATCTAGGGAGAAGGAAGATCCTTGAATACAGGCAGACACACATTAAATAAAAAGCAGCTTTAAAACCAGCTTTTAAATCAGGAAACAGAAGTTATTTCAGCTTAACACAGAATTTAAGGATATGTAGGTAGTAGATAGGTATGCAAAAACATCTCTGCTTGAGATCATCTGTGCAGAAAGAAGATCCTTGGGTGCAGGCAGAAACACATGCAATAAAAATCGGCTTTAAAATGCTATGTCAAAAGGCTATACTGTAAAAAGTAAGAGGAGATCTACATTATATGCAAGTTATTTTATGGACAGAGAGGTCGCACTATGTTCAGTAGCAGTTCTTCTCAAGTTCTTCCCATAATGTCTGACCATGGGCTAGGGCTTCTGGAACCTACTGCATCTGAAATATGACCTGATTCCCAGGACTGCTATATAAGCTGCCTTAAATTCCAGTCTGGGAAAAAGGTGGGTATAAATAAAGTGATAGGTGGATATAATTCTATGAGACACCATTTCAAAGTAAGCCCTATTGAGTTTAACACACTGTACTTCCAAAAAACAAGGACTGAAGCTGTTGTTAATTTTTAAGGCACTACTCATTTGAAACAAAACACAACGGATTTGTGAATTTTAAAAACATGAACGTTCATGTAAGAACTGGAGAAGCTGCGACATCAAAGCAAAAAGCACATGAACCTCCAAACCTCTGGATAAATTCTCTCTCTCACTCATACACACTTCAGATCTGATCTTTTTATCACACTTTCATGCACAGACTAGTGAGGTGAAACATAACCCCCACCCTTTCATTTTCCGTTTTGTATCAAGTGACCTTTCAAATGTGTCCAGCACCTTTGAAAATATCACAACATGCATTCAAAGAGATGCCAGGCAGTGAGCTTTATTATAGTTTTCTCTCTGTGGCTAAGTGCTTAATGAAACTCTAACTTTCAAATGGACTCTGGAAAGGCCTTTATGTTAAGCATTCTGCTGACAAATAAAAATCTATAATGTTCTGAGCCAGTCAAGACCCTATTGCCAAACTACACAGAAAATTAGATGGCAGTTCTTCTCATGGTGTCGCCCAAGCTCCATCAAGGAATGATGAGAAAAGTGATGGATTTTTCTCTAGACAGTACACAACAGGGACAGGCAATATCTCAGAGGCTATCCTAATGTCTCTTATTACAATTGTTGTTCTTTATATATTGTTCGTTTTCTTTCTTTTACCTTTTAATAGCCTCTGAAGAAGGCCATTAAATATTTCTAGGCCAAAACACATTGGGTTAATTGCTAAGGAGGAAAAAAATAATCTTTTTCAACACCCTGGGACTTTGTCTCTTCACTACATCCCTACTCTAATCTCTAGGCCAGGCAGTGGCATAGGATGGATCTGGATATACTGGCAGATCTCCTTATGACCTTCTTTAGATTGGCAACTCTTTCTGACTCTCGTTTGTACAACAATCAGATACAACCACAAAGCCCTCAAATAGCTCAGTAAATTCTTATATTTGACTCCTGAAACAGGGAGGTGGGAACTAGGTATGGATCCCCCTGCCCTGGGTTGAGTATATGCTTAGAAGACACTCTCTTTTATTCTCGGTTTATTTCTCCTTCTAGAGCCACTATTTTCCACCTAATTCTGCCAGACAGATTGCAGAGATCCATTTAAAAAAAATCAAATGGGTTGCACAAAGCTGATGTCTGCCCACCTCTATTCACCAGTCCAAGAGTAATCTGACATCTCCATGGCTGATCAAGAGTTAAGAAAAGGAGTTATTACATTGAAGACTTCAGGTAAGGAGTACCTGTGCTCAGATAGTATGATGTCAATGGTTGTGAGGAATGAAAAATGAATGTGCTACTTCAACAATCTGCTCAAGGGGCAAATTGGCAGAAGTCCTTCATCATTTCCAGAATGTCCATGAAATGGAGATTTAATAAATGAGTGGCAATTACAATGAACTGTTGCTATGTAACTTCCCTCCTAAAAGGAATACTTCCATTGAGGATTAAAATCAGACACTCTGCCTTATCCAACAATAACACCTGTTCTTCATTTTTATTTACAACTGACTCAGGGTAAAACTAGATATCAAAGGAAATAAATGGTCCCTGCAATTAACCTGTTCTCCCTCCCATGCATACCCGCCTGTTTTCATTTTGGTCTTTTTGTAAGCCACCTTAGATCCCACATGAATGGAAAGGAAAAGATAGCTTGAGCAATAAGACTTGCATATTAAGCCTGTGTTTAATTTCAAGTGACCAATTACAAATAAATCACATACTATATATGTAGGCAAGGAAAATGACATACTATGACAAACAGACTAATTGGTCATCTGTAGGCCATATTAAATTGTACTTGAATAGGGTGGGGTAGAGAAGTAATAATGCTTCTAGCAAGTTATAGAATAATCTTAAATGATGTATGTTGTGAGGGTAACGTTATTACATGGCAGAAAATTTGTCTCTTTACAAAGCTTGCTGCAGTCTTGATAGAACTATGGCTTTTTGCCATATTTTTTAAATTAGCAAAGTACGGAGGTGGTGATGGTGGTGCCCCTGCCCTGATGAAATTAACCTCATCAGTTTCAGGCTAGCATAATCAAGGGACCCAACTGAGGGACAGAGTTGTAGGGGTGCAAGGGTAGGGGGAACACTTTCCTCCACTGGAGGGGTGGCATTTCTGCTCAAGTCTTAAGTTACCCTGCTGACCTTCAGTTTCTGTTAAGGCTCTTCATTTAGTTGTTGTTTTGGTCTTAAGGTGTGACAGGCAATTGCAGCAGGCGTGGAGGCTACGCTTCTGCTTCTGTGGCCCTGTAGGACCACCCAGATTGCCAAATCACAGTAACAAAACCCAACATTAAAACAGAGGTCCATTACTGGTTTGGAAAAATTGGTTGTTTCTATATGAAGTGATGCAGCCCTCTCCCTCCATGCAGCTTATTTAAAAGGTGAGATATGCCCTGAGGGATTCCAAGAGAGGCAATTCACTCCATTTTTCTTTCTATTTCTTTTTTCTGAAGAAGGGGAAGCTTAGGGAGTCTGGAAAGATCAGTAACTGCAAATACAACCTTAAAACTACAATTTTCCCACCTCTGATCTAAGGGGTCTCTGAAATCCCAGAACCAGTCTATACTTAAACTATTTCCAAACCGTTTTTTAACATTTGGAAGTCTTTTGAAACCTAAATATCTTTAAAGCAACATATACTTACATAAGACATAAGCTATTATTCAAAGATTTGCAGGTATCTCAAATAAGTGCATTTTAATAAAACTGATGCAACAGGGACTTGTGGAAAGGAATCATTTGCTAGCGGGAATCACAATTGCTCTCGGTTCTTCCAGCTGTCAGGGATCCTTGCCAAATACTCATCCTAGCAACTGCCCTCCATTTGATATGTTTTGCATTTTTGTCTGTATGGTGTTTTAGGCAGAGCTTGGAAAGTTTTCAAAATTAATTAGGTACAGCGACAAGGCCCCCAAAGTAGTTAGCTATCATTGTTGCTTGGGACAGAAGTAGCAGAGTAGGAAGAAGAATACCTGTGAGGAAGAGAATGTTCTCTCAATGTCGTCAATAAAATATATTGCAACTCATTAAATAAACTTGACTCAATGGTTTATACATTTTTCTTGTATTTGTACCATGCCCTGGAGCTATGTTAGTGATGTTAGCAAAATGTAAAGGCAGCCAACTACATGAAGTGCAATCATATAATTTTAAGAAAAGTAATATATAATTACATAATTATAACCAGGCAGCAGAAGCAACAAAGTAATATAGTGTACTATAACATAGTGACTGACAAAAAAAAATATCTTTGAATATTTTGATAAGGCATCTCAGCTTCTGCTGCCTTCAACTTCTCTGAATAGCAAAGTAAGGTGTCCCCATGGAGTACAGAGGACAGGTTGCACAAATGTGGATGGATGATGTTAGATGCTATGAGGTGTTCAAACACTGCGTGTGCATGTGTGCACCCAAATATCACTGCCAGTCACTTTTAAGCTTGGTTAAATAGAAAAGTATCTTACATACACATCACCCCCTACTGGTGATGGATAGAACGCTATAAATCAGCTCCCAAAAGTGTTAACTGCCTTGGTGTTTATCTTTACCTATGCAGCTCAAAAGGCTCTTAAACATAATCTGCAAAAGGTACAGCGGGCATTGCCATGCATAAGAAAAGGTATAGATGGGGTAGATGAGAAAGTTATGCTTACAGCAGTGCCTAGGATCAATGAAAATGAAAAGTATCACCTCACAATGTAACTTTTTGAAAAAGAAGAAAGCTAACTATTCCTATTTCAAATACCGTGCCTACAATCATACCTAAAGACAGAAAGGAGTCTAATCCAGTGTATGTGTATGTGTGTGAATGCATGGATGTATGCATACCCACATCCGTGTGTGAATAGCAGGGACCAGATGTACCACACACATTCATTACAGCCACTAAATAAGCGTCATATGGTCAGCTCTTGAAGATGAAATCTAGGTATGTTTGATACGAAGCTAACAGAAGGCAAGGTGGTTCCTCCTGCCCCCTCCCTCTCACTTTTGCATGAAAATAAAGTTGACCTTAAGAAATGCTGACACTCTCTCAAAGGTACCTAAGGCAAAAGAGAGAGAGAAAGGGAGAGAGAGCATTGGGAGTCCCCTTTCATCCAAGCGACTGCGCTCAAGGTCGCTCACTGTATCACAACCTCTGCAAAAGTGGCCTTAATTGCAGAGCTGCTCACTAGAAGATTAATGGGAACACATCTCCCTCTGCCTCAGACTGTGGTCTGCAGAGAGACCACATGCAGCGGCAAAGTATCTGATAGTACGTAAGTGATGGCAGTTCCCGTAAGACACAGCAGAACTTTGGGCTGTATGTTGGCTTAGGGGAGTAGTCCCAGCTGAGGAATGCCATCTTGTTCTCAAATGAAACTTTACTCATGAACCTACAGATCACATCTACTGTGAGGACAGATGAGAAGGGGTATAAGAATCTGAGTTTATACACAGATGGCTCTCTATAAGACTGGAAATTGTGTAGTGTGGAAAAGCTAATAAATCATCACCAAACCACCCTAGTTACTGAGCTGGCCTTGAAAGTGAAATGGATTCATCCTCACTACATTCAGCAGGTGATCAGTAACTCACTGCCAGATACAATGGTTGCCTTGTGTGCCCTAGATTTGAAGCAAGTCCCACTGATCTTACTAGGAGGCTTACTTCTAAGTAAACATGCACAGCATCAAGTGGCAGAAGTTTTGTCAAGGAAAAGGGTCCTCAACAACCAAAGAGAAGGAACTGCAATATTCAGCTAGGAACATGAGAAAAGAAAGAAACCAAAACCCTACCAACCTAAGTTCCCATCAGTACTTGATTATCAGAGACAGTGGAATCTCTCTCCAGAGCGGAGAGCTGACAGCAGTAATGCAACACTGGTTCTTTCATAAAGGCTTCACACACACAGAGCTGCAAACTGAGAATTTTTTTCAACTGGCTTTTTTCTGTTCATCCTATTTGGTTGCTATTTGTTATTGGCCTCGCTCTGCAGCAATTTTTAAACGCACAAGAATTCTGCTCCTCCTTCATTTTTGGTTCCCTTTGCTGACCTTCTCCCTCCCCCCTGGTTCTCCCCGGGCCCCTGAGAGTGGCATCACTTCATTTCCATCCCCCCACCCTCCATTCTGCCTCATCTTCCTCTGTGATCCGCCTGCTCCCTTCAGCCCCAGGCTCTCTGCTCCCCATTTTTCCTTCCTTTGCCAGGGGCCCCTTAGCTCCCTGGGCCCTTTCCTCCTCTGGACTCCGCCGGAGCCCACCCCCGATTGCAGGGACCAGGTTCTAAACCAGAAAGGGAGGGTGGGGGAGGGCAGTTATCTCCAGCACGCATGCTCCGCGGTCTCCAGCGTGCTCCCGGAGAAGGAAGGTGCCAAAACAAGAAAGCGAGAGGAGAAAGATCCTAGGGAAGTGCGTGTGTTTAAACCATCCACGCCCGCGGTCCCAAGGTAAAGTTTTCTCAGCTTTTCCCTTCCGTGGGCAAGAGGCCCCGCGCAAGACAAATCCCCGAGCCTTGCCCGCCTAGTTCTAAAACATGACACCTTCGGCTTCTTAACTTTGCCTGCGCCCGGGCGCGCAGGGGTTGATCCACGGGCCAAAGGGCAGAGCCCACACGCAGGAGAGGAAGCGCACGAACGGGGATCGGGTCCCTTTCATTCCTTGCCACGCGTCTTCCTCCACTCCTTCGGCACTACAGACATAATCTGAGGGTTGTTGTGTCCCCCACCCCAGAAACCTAAGCAAAGCGGGGGTCGCAGGAGGAAGAGACCTTTGAAGGAAGTTCTGTTGGATAGGAAGAAGGTAGGAAGTTAAAAGGGAAAGAGCTGGCCAGCAACAGCAAGCACAGTCTAGCGGTATAAAGGAAGGCGTCCTCCTTGGAATACTTCATGTGGGGGGGGGGCGCGGACAGAGGCGGCGGGCGCTGTCCGAAGTGCTGATGACACGGACCCAAGAAATCGCCCTCGATCTCAACGATCGTGATCACCTAAAACCCAACGAAGAGAGAGCGCGCAAAAGCGCAACGGAGTTTGGTGGACGAGCTCATCTCCAGCTCTCTCCTCCTCCTCCCCCTTGCCCCCTCCTCCTTTCCCCACTTCTCCTCCTCCTTTTTTTTCCCCCCTTCTTCTTCTTTTTCTCCGGTAGGGGCTGGTGGCCTGAACCGGGCGCCACCCTGCCCTCCCTTTCGCTCCCCAGCCCCAACTCCTTCGGGCAGAGCAACAGAAACATCGCCGGAGAGGGATCGTCACGATTATTATTCCTATGCTCATTACCGTTCTCTTTGAAAAAAAAAATAACCATAATATGCACGCTTTCCTTCTTCGTCTCTGTCCACACATACACGCACGCACCCACCCACCCGTCGAGGCAGGAGGCACGTACCTTGAGCTCCTCGATGTCCAGATTGGGTGATCTTTCCATAGATCGACACTGGAGGTGCTGGTGGGAGGAGGGGGAGGAGGAGGAGGAAAGGTGGACGGCGAAGGCGAGGCAGAAAACCGAAGCGGCAACCCCCTCCGTCGAAGTTGTGCCAATCTCTTTCCCGGAGCTCCCCGATGCCACATAGAGCAATGCTAGCCTCGGACTTTCCAGGGTCAACTCAGCCTTGTCCTCCCAATCCGGCCCGCTCGAATTACTGTCATGCTCCGGGAGGGGGGGAGAGGGAGGGATCGCGGTGGGTTTCCAAACTGACCGCCGAGGGAGAGCGATCGAGAGGAGAAGCGAGAAGAAGCGGCACTCCTCCCCCGGCACCTGTCGGGTCTTTCCGCCACTTTTTCCAACCTCGCCCCCTTCCTTCCCCGCCTTGGTCGTGGCTCCCGCTGCCCGATCCGAGCGACAGGTGATCGCGCCTCCCCAGCCCCGGATCTCGTCCGGGAAAAAAAGGGGTGGAAGAGCGAAGGAGGGGAGGAAGGTGGGGGGATGGAGGAAAAAAAAAAGGAAAAAAGAAATCCACTCCGGGCGCCTTCCTTTCCTCCGGCGAGAGAGGCTTTCAGAAACCGGCCGAGAGCTGCATCCTAGGGAGGCACACAGGCGGCGGCGGCGGCTCGGCTCCTTCCCCCGGACGGCATCAATGCAGCAAAACCGGCCGCGAGCTCCCAGCCGCGGCAGAAGCCAAGGAGCGTCTCCGACCCGAGAGGAGCAGCAGCGGCAGCCGCCCGGCGTCCGCCTTCATGGCTCCGCTCTCGGGGCCGAGCCGGAGGAGAGGGGCCGGTCGCCGGTCGCCGGTCGCCGATCGCCGCCGCCTTCGCAGCCCCAGCGCCGGGCCAGCAGCAAGCCCCCTTTCCCCGGGCCAGGGAGAGGCGCTTCAGCCGCCGCCGCCGCCACCCTCCCGCTCCCAGTCCGGCGGAAAGACTCCCGGCTTGTTTGGCGCGGAGGGGACCCGGGAATGCCGGAGCTGGAGGAAAAAAAAGAAAGAAAGAAAGAAAAAACAAAACCGCGGGGGGGGGGTGCAGACGAAAGAAGGGAGGGAGGGAGGGAAAGCAAGAGGAGGAGGAGAGAAAATAAGAGAATAAAGTCTGGGGGAAGGCGCTCCCTTGAAGGTGATGCTCAAGAGAAAGAAGGGGGGCCCCTCTTGCGGAGAACGAGAGACACCGAGCCAAAGGGAAAGAGCTTGCCTTCCTCCCCCTCTCCTTCCTCCCCACCCTATCCTGTTTTACTGTCCTTCACCACCAGGTGACTGACTTCACTTCTCTCTTCTTCTCGCCGCCAGCGCGGAGGGGATTTCTCCCAAAAAAAAAGGGGGGGAGGCAACATTTCCTTTCCCGACCGACACAAGCGCGCCCCCGCCCCCCAACCCAGCACAGAGACACACAGAGAGAGAGAGAGAGAGAGAGACTGCTTCCCGGGTCCTAAAGCCTCCCTGCTGGGTGCCTCGGCTCGCCTTAGAAGGGGGAGAGGAGAGGGGGGAGAGGAGGGCCACCGGCAGCGGCGGAGTCGCTCGGCTGCGGAAAGGGCCAAGCGAAGTGCCGCCGGAGTAAATCTGGTCAGGGCCATTTCCGCACTAGACTGTTACAGCGCTATGATTCCACTTTCAACATCCTATGGAACCCTGGGGTTTGCAGTTTAGGGAGGGGCGTACATGTGCCGGTTTCACTTTTGCGGATGTGATTATTCACGGATTACAGTCATCCCTCCACATTCGCTAGAGTTGGGGCACAGGACTCCCCTGAAAATGAAAAAAAACGCGACTAACTCTAGGCCCTCCCAAATCATATGTAACAGGAAAAAAATATATGATCATCGTATTTAACCCACCCTGGATTCCTTTGAGGCATCAGGGTTCCTTCATAAGGCAGAAGGGGGTGGCTGGTGGGGCTTACTGACAGCTTCCCTGCTGCCCCGCACCATTTTTAAAAAGGGACTTACAAGCCTTGTTTGCAGTGTCTCAGTCTGAGGGGGCTTGCAGTCCCTATTAAAAAGAGTATAGGGAGGCACCAGAGGTAACAGCAAATAATTAGTGAATAGTCAAATCCACAAAAATGAAACCAGCAGATGTGAAGGGCTGATTGTATTTGCTGTCATTGCAGCTGCTTCCTCCCTGTGCCATTTTTAATAGGGACTGCAAGCCTCTTGAGACTGAGAAACTGAATAAGCAAGTAAGTCCCTATTAAAAGTGGTGTGGGGCATCCCTGGAGATGGCAGGAAGCCCCACCTGCCACCCACTTCTGCCTTGTGAAGGAACCCTGATGCCTCAGAGGAATCCATGGTGGGTTGAATATGGTGGTCATACTTCTTTTATGTGTTAAATATGGTTTGGGAGGGCCTAGAGGTATTCACTTTTTTTAACTTTCACAGGGATCCTGTGCCCCTAACCCTAGCAAATGTGGAGGGATGACTGTACATTTTTAAAGGTCATACTTTTTTTCCCCAAGGAAATATTTGTCTATGGTCCCTTGTGAATGGATGGAACTGAGTGACTGATGAAAATATCCCTGATCAGTGGAAAAGCAGTGGAGATACACAGAGGTAATTCGGAGCAGCTCCCGAGTTTGTTGTCACAGGGATTCCTCAGTAGTTTCAGGTTCCCATAAACACAGAGAAACAGCAAGAACTCTTCTCTCCCCCTTTTTCTTTCCATAAAAAATCATTTACTTTGATCTAGCCATGTTCTTAAATATCTACTATCTACACTTTTTTTCCCCCAAAATGAATTTATCGTTGTCAGGGGCGGAGGTTATGGTTATGAAATCAAAAACAGTTCTCCTGCTGTGCTCCATCCTTCATCCGTTACCCTCTGCCCCACTTCAAAATAAGTCTTCACAAGGTATTTTATTTTTTATGGAGTCCTTAACCAGATTCCCCACATACAGACCAGAAGGTGCACATGGGTAGCTTACTGTTGACTGGATGAAAAGAAGGAAGGAGTTTTGTTGCACACTGAGGGCTGAGTGAGTCATTTCAGCACAGCTAAGCATGTGGAAAGACTCCAAACTTCCTTTTATACTGCTACAGGCCAACATGGCTTTCTTTCCACTGATGGGATGCTGACTGGTGTTGGCACCATACAGGATCTGTATCAGAGATGGGAATCCTGTGGCAGGTCCAGCCATTGTCAGGCAGCCTCTCCTGGCATTGATCACCATTGGCTATTGAACTGGAACTCACAGAAGTTCAGTAAGTTCATCTGTGGGGCCACACGATTCCATCCCTAAAGTAAACATGGAAGAGCCAAAATTTCCTTTTGGAGGAGATAAGGAGTCTTTTCATGCTATGCAATTATAGCTCTGTGATTCCACTTTAACTTGTTGTTCCATTCTATGGAATCCTGGGATTAGCAGTTTAGAGAGGGGCATTTTGAATTCTCACCCAGAGAGCTCTAATGTCTCATCAAACTACAAAACCCAGGATTCCACAGCACACAGTCATGGGGGTTAAAGTTAAATCATAGAACTATAAAAACGTCCAAGATGAAGACACTGAAACAGACTCAGTCAGAGCTTGTAAATGGAAGTCAGTCCATTGGGCAATCAGTGCAGTCCACGGTGGAAAGCAATTTTGTGGTACACAATGGAACAATTCAGATATTGAGCCAAATAGAGTAAAATTTTCTATGGGACAGAGAATCACCCATCAACCCATGGATCAAATCTTACGTCAAATCTTCCCTTCCTATTTGCGTGACCATTTAAAGAGGAAGATGTATTGGCATGAATTTTCCTCCCTAGCCTATTGAATCCACGTGATCCAGAATTCTGCACAACAAGAGAAAGTCCCTTTGTGGAAGGGTAATTCAAACCTGGATCTGACACCCTTGCTGATCACCTGGAGTTCTATCAGTAGATCATGATCTTCCTTCTGTTCAGCCACTCAACTATAGCCCTCCTCCAAAAAGAAATCTTTTTCTTGATAGTAGGTTTGGCTTTTGCACCTGGCCCTCACTAAAGGTACAGTATTATCCCTTAAGCCCTTTGCAAATTAAGAATATATTTCTTTGCTAATTTCATTCTGAAAGGAAACAACAAATAATGTTAGCAATTTTCTTTCCTCTGTGAGAAAGTCTACAGAAACCATACAGTTTTCAGAGACTTTTCAACGTGGGACTTGTTCTGTACAAAATTTGCAAGTGTTCTTCTTCCACAGACAGCATTTTATATAAAACATTTTATACACAGGAAGTAGCATGTTCTAGATGGAAACAGAAATATCATAGATATCATGATATAACATAACATATCATGATATTGCTTAGAAATATCATGTTCTGTGCAGAAAATGCTATAGTTATGCAGAAATTTTGTAAATTTTTGCATGGTCAACAGCCTCTGTGCAGGAAAGAGCATTTTTTAAACTGAAGAGGTTGCTTTCTGCTTGTAAGAATCCACATGCAAATTTTGTACAGAATGAGTGCTAAAGAGCAAAGCTTCTAGTCAGTCCAGGATTTTCCTCATCAGGGCTTGCTGACATTAAAGAAGGGTGAGAGGGGGAGTTTATTTATTTTTTTAAATTTTTTAAACATTCTTTCCATTCTTAATGCAAACTGAAACTGAAACCCTTAAGAACTGCTTTCTATCACAAAACCTGTTCCCTGCGGAGCTAGAATGTTCACAGCCCCTCTGATAATGGAAACCAATGAGTAACATTGCCGATGACTGGATGCTAACGCTTGAGCATCCATGACTAGTTTTAGAATTATTTGAACTAGTAAACACATGCAAGTATGCTTGATCTATATCGTTCATAAATGTTTGCAGTTTGCACAAATTGCACGAGCCATCTTGTCTTGGTTTAGAATTTTTTCTAGCTAGGAATTGACTTACCACAGAATTGACTTACCATCTTGCCACAGGATTTCGATCCCCTGTGGTATGCAAGTGTAAAGTCAGTTTAAAACGAATTAATAATATTTGTTAATCAGAGCTGAAATAAAGATTAATGTCCCCATCCAACAACTGAAGCATGCAGCTTTGCTTCCCAGAGAATCAATGGTGTCCCATTGATTGTTATATAGGGTGTCTTGCTTCTATAACTTGTGAAGTAGCAGCAGAAGAGTGCCTAATACAGCCTGAATCTGTAATTAATATCCTCAAAGGAATCTGGAGGTTCTCCTGTTTTCCCAGCCCATATTTATTGCAGGAATTTTATCATCTGCATTCCAGGAAGCTCCCCGTAAACACTACTGCACTTTCAGCCTTCTACTGTATTGTTTTACCTTTGCCATCAATACCAGTGGTATAGTGATATATTCTGAAGTGCCATTACTCATCATGATTTTCCCCATAGCCACATACCCAAGGAAAGCCCCAAAAGGCAGGAACGTTCCTCTATTTCTTTGGGCCTTTCCACACAATACAATTACAGCACTATGATTCCACTTCAATTGTCATATCTACATCCTATGGAATCCTGGGATTTGTGGTTTGGTAAGACAGTAGAACTTTCTGGCACAGAACTCTGAATACCTCATGAAACTTCAAATCCCATAATTCTATAGGATGGAGCGATAGGAAGTAAAATTGTTTCAAAGCGCAATGACTGTGTAGTCCTGTGGTGTTGTAGCTAATGACTATTGGCAGCCTTATTTTACTTTAATTTATCTTATTGTGTGCTTAAAAAAAAACTCATTCAGTGTTAGTGGCTATCCTCACCAAATCTTGCGATAATAATTTCACAATAATAAACTAATTTCACTTAGTTATCTGTGGTCAAGTATTACGAAGGGGAGTCTCTTTTGTATCCCCCTCTCTCTGCCCCATTCATAATTGCTTAAACCTCAGAGTGTCAGTGAATCAAAAATTTCCAAAAGGGCATTTCTTTTTCCTGACAAAATGCTTTTTTTTCACCTCTTTTTCTCACACTTATGTGGATTGTGAGGGGTGAGGGGTACTATTATCTCAACCTAAGGCCCAAAATAATGCTAGTTCTTACACACTTGCCATTTCCACACAACAACACTCTTCTGTATCATTGCAATTCAAGTCTGGAAGGGAGCGTGTCAGCAACGCTCCCCTCCACATCTGCTTGCTCCTTGTGGAAGGAAGCACAATGGCTCTGCCTCTTCCTTCCACAGTGCAGCCAGGCACTTGCTATTGCTGCACTGCGGTGGGAAGCATCACAATCGTGCCTCTGTGGCTTCCACACAATTGTAAGTACTGGAGTGCACCAGGATTGGAAATGCAAAATGGATTTTTTCCATTTTGCAAATGCTGTGTGAATGTGACGCTTTGCAACAGGATGGCAGCGGGAGGGCAATGACATTGTGCAGAAGCATGACCTGCCAACCACTGCCATCCTGTGGCAAAAGTGGGACAGTGACGTCGTGCAGAAAGGGCAACTGTGGAAGATGCAAAATGGTGACTAGTCAACTAACACAGCTGCTGCTGCTGTCACTATAACAGCACCTATACAATCATCATTTTGGAAGAAGGAGACGGAGAAGGAAAGGGAGAAGGAGGTGAGGAAGAAGGAGGAGGAGGGGGGAGGGAACAACAACAACAAAAAATATTAATCCTGCCAGTGATTACCCCCAGTGTCATGATTCACACTGAGGACAGAGAGAATCCAATTGGATAATCAGTAGTCCAGAGGTCAAGAAGCTGAGGAATCAGCCTGTAGTCAAAAAACAAACAAACAAAAAACAGAGGGAGAAACAAAAATAGAGGGAGGCGCTAAAGGGTAGCCAAGGTCCAGTTCTGAAGTCTGAGAATGGGTAAGAATACCCAGCTGGCTTGAGTGTCTTCCACACAGAGTAGGTGACAAATATTACTCCCAGCATCTGAAGGGTGCTTGCTGTCTGCCTTGTCAAGAGACTCTAAAACTGAATCTACACAGAATAAATAATGTGTCCTTACCTTGATCCCAGTCCCGTGGGAACACATGACATCCCTGTTCTTCCACTGTGAAAACACTTCCTTTTGATTCCTAAGGGATTTAAGGTGATTTTTAAAAACTTCCAGTCTACTCCACTGTTTTTGGGAAGAAATAGGTTTTTAGACTCCAGAATTGAGAACATGGGAGAATTGGAGATGGGAGAAGGTAGGGCCACACTAATGGGTGATCACTTAGGTCAAGTGATCATATAGATCACCTGGTTGTTCCCACCACAGAAAGATAGTTCCCTTGTTTGTATTGGCCTCTGCAAAAGGTTATGTTGCTTTTTGTTTTTTATTTGGTGTTTCTGTGATATGTTTTCAGGTCAGCATTTCACTTCTCCCTTCTCTACCAGCTTCACTTTATAGAAGCCTATATGGGCAATCAAAACAAAAGGAAAACAAAGTATAATGGCCAGGCTATAGAAAGGGTTAACACAAGAGATGTGAACAAAGGATCATGAAGAAAAGACCAGATTAGCCCATGAAGAAAAGACCAGATGCCCACATAACTTCTTTAGCCAATGGGAAGTGAGAACATTTCTGGGAAGAAGAAGGAAATAGGCCATGTAGTGCAAACCTGCAGCTAATTACTCCAGTTTGGAACAAAGAAAGAAATCCCAAGGAAGAGTTATAAGAAAACCAGGGACCAACTAGTCAGACATGTTAGGCTTTCACTCCTTTTAAAAGGGATTGGAGGACTAGGAAAGGCAACACATGGGGCTGGAAAATGTTTTTTTTAAAATGCCTCCTATGGGTTTGGTCCTTCTTCTTGAAACCAGCAGGGATACAAAGGGAGCGGGGGAGGGTGTTGAGCCCTAACATTCTCCAGAACCCAGGGAAGGAAAAGGAGATCAGATCTCCAAGAAAGAGCTTGGTGGCAGCATACCATTTGTGTTGCACTGGGGAGAGGTAGGCAAGCCTGGACAAAACTCAGTCACACACTGGCCTCCTTTTTCAACACACAGAGGTTATTTGATTAAACAAATATGCAAAAATGCACATGTGTTATGAGAATCCAAAACCCCCCACAGATGCTGCAGTTGTGGGATCAGATATAAACCAATACTGGTGAGCACATGCAGACAGTAGAAACACCCTCTAGCGTAATGTGGCTACATAATGGGGTCCCTTGTGGCTTTCCAAATTGATTTTATTTTGGATTAAAGCAGGTGTCTGTAGCAGCAAAGGGGACAAATTATGGCAGGGGTACTATACAGTTGAACTCTGTAGATTCTGTCTAAATATTTGGTAGGAACAGCTGGGGCAGGTGTAACTGAACTGCAGGTATGCTAAGCACCCCCCCAGACCTATTTGCCCTACTGACACCTTTTCCGTACTACAGTGTTAAAGTGCTGCTATTCCACTATCAACCTCCTATGGAATTCTGGGGTTTGTAGTTTAGGGAAGGGCACTTTGAATTCTCAACCAAAGAGCTCTTTGGTCTTAATAAACTACAAACCCCAGAATTCCACAGGGCGTTGAAAGTGGAATAGCAGCAGTTTAACACTGTAGTTCGGAAATGGCCTTCTATCTCAGAAGGAGGCGCAACTTTCACCTCTGAGAATCTGTTAGAGAATTCCTCTTGCTCTGGAGAAATCTGGTGAAATCTCAAATCACCTATTGGTTTACAGTGAAACCCATGAATTTCATATGATTTTCTTACCCAATGCGAAGGTTTTGATTGCTGCCTTTTGTGTGCAACCTACAGCACTCGGATTTCCTGGTGACTCCCTATCAAGTACTAATCAGACCTCAATCTGTTTAACTTCTAAGATCAAAGGGGATTTTATATCTCTTGAGTATTAAATCCCCTCTCCCACAAATAGGAAGGAGATGATTGAAAAGGTTGTTGCGTACAGCTCTGTCTCTCAGTTTTATGTTTGACTTCGTTTTTCAAATTGTCTTAAAATTTTGCTCAAATGCACATTAAAGTTACTTACTGTCTGTTAGATTATCTGAAGGAGGGTACTTCATTTTTGATTTGTTGAACCTCCTAAATACATTACTCACAAAAAGGCCTTTCCTGGAAATAAATAGCCTTTGTGCATTTGCACATTATAAAAGAGTACTTAACGCTTGGTCAGGTCTCCTCTTTAGTTTGAAGAAATTGTTGAGGAGTAAAATCACTTTGAGTATCTGGCAAATTCTTTGCCTTTTAGCAGAAGACAGATCTCTGAGGAACAACAGTTTGTCATGGAAGCTGCTGCTAGCCCTTCAGATGCATAAATTATTTCTCTGTTCAGTGCTACAGATATCTGAGGGCATAATCAAGCCTTAGTGCTGGAGGGAGATACTTTTGTTCTCAGAAACGGAGCCTGGAATGGAGCCATTTTGCTTAATCTCTGTGAGGCATTCTGCTGTAACTTTTAAAAGACAGTAGCTTTACAGCATCAGTGTTCTCCTGCACTTCTTAGCCACACTGAGGATTTCTTTAAATACCTTGAAGTTGTCAAGTGTGCGCACAGACATTTTCAGTTTTTGCTAATTTTCATTAAAGCACATAGCACTGGCAAACTGAGTGTGTTCAGTGGGAATTAACGAGACAGAGAATCAGTATGAATGCCACAGATTGTTCAGGAAACTCATGGGAAAGGCACAGCTACTCTCTGTTAGATTCCTCTGAAGCATGTGTCTTAGTCTTGATTGACAGATCGCAAAACAGAGATCCTACCTATAACTGTAAAGGTGAAAGGCAGCAGCAGACAAGGTCATTGTTGTGTCTTCTGTCCTATTCTTGACCCTTTTGTCCTTGCAGGTCATCTTCACCCATCTCTTGTGATGTAAAACTAGGTTTCTCATAGATACAATATATGTTCCTCCAATGGTTGCTGAACTGCAAAGTCCACCATCCCATACCCACTGGTCATGGTAGCAAGGGCTGATGCATCAGGATGTTTAAACCATACATTTCCTGATCTAATGTTCTTACATAAAAAGCCCTCAGTGGTCCATAAGAAATTATTATATGTGAACTAGCAACATAGTAAAGCCCTGGTGGCACAGTGGTTAAATGCTAGTACTGCAACCACAAGGTTGTGAGTTCGATCCTGCTGGGCTCCAAGGTTGACTCAGCCTTCCATCCTTCCGCAGGTCGGTAAAATGAGTACCCAGCTTGTTGGGGGCAATTAGCTAAAATACATTGTAAACCGCTTAGATAACACTCAGTTGATAAGTGGTATAGAAATAAATGCTATTGCTATTGCTATAAAACTGTGAAAAGTTCATCTCCATTGATTTTTATACCACAGTTTTGTATATAAAAAGATAAATAACACACACACACACACACAAATGAAATTTACATAAACAGAGTGCCTTTCCTTAAGATATTTTATAAGGCTTAATATTACAGTTAGTGACTGCTCCTTTTTTGATAGAGCACTCATAAATAACCATAGCTATGTGATAACCCCACTCTCTGTGCAAAACTGCAAATCAGTTGCTCTGTCCTTCTTCCCTATAATTAGCTCACAGACAGATCTCGAGAATTCAATATACCATCTTCCCTCATACACTTATCCCAACACTTCACTTTTAGTTTTCTATTTTGTTCAGCAACTGCTATAGCTGCAGGTCTAATATAACCTGCAGTCATTCTGACCTCAGCACTAATTGTTGCACTTTTTTCTACCACTACATCTCAAGATTGATCCAATTTATATGATAAGCATTGACCTGTGAGAGCCACTATAGTGTGGCAACTTGGAAGCTACACATGGAACAGAAAGACCTAAATTCAAATCTCTACTCCTGCTGCTTCAACTCATTTGTCTCCCAGGTGACCCTACCTCATCTTGCTACCATCTCCAATACCACTCTTCCCCTTCCTAGCCCAACATATTATTTTCGCTTATCTACTGGTATTATTCCTTGTCCTCCTTGCCACCCACTAACTTGCATTTTTCTGGAAATCCTTTAAGAATGAATACTATAAGCATCTCTGTTGTGACAAACAAACAAAAGAAAAACAAATATCAAGGGTCTTTGACAACTTAAGAATTATAATTTTATTATGGCGTTATAACAATCTACATTGTTATGTCCAGGCAGTTTATTTTGTTGTATTTTCCCGGTATTCATTCTTATGTCTTAGACCATTTCTGTACTGGACTGTTATAGTGCTATTACTCCACTTTTTTTTAAATTAATTTTATTGTGATTACATCGTATAAAACAACATTTCTCATTGTACATTTTACCAAACTATTACAGTTATCTTCCACTCCTCTCTGGATTTCAATACTGTTATTTCATTGACCTATCAACATTTACGCATCGCACTACATTTGTTAACATACAAGATAGATCCTGCTCTTCAACCCTATTTTACATGTTCCATGATATTCCACTAACTTTTACTTCCAACTATTCATGCTACCATGAATTAAGAATTGTTACCTGTCAACACCCAATCCATTTCCAGAATAATTTGCCATTCTTTGTTAATGTCATCATCTGATTTTCCTATTCCACTTTCAACATCCTATGGAACCCCAGGACTCAATGGGATGGTGAAAGTGGAATAATAGCACTATAACATTCTAGTGCACAAATGGCCTTGGTTCCATTTTTTCACATGTAGCATTTACATACAACTTTGTAAAAACACATCCACAGTCTGGAAAAAAAGGATTGGTCTATTTTATATCTAAAGAGACAAAAACTGGAGAGCACTCAATTGCAATATTTATACAAGAACCAGAAGAGGGTCACATCACAATTTAAATTTCCATGAAGGTGTGATGCTTCACTCATTGGCTCAGTAAAGCAGTAACAGGGTCATGTCTCAAAAAACAAAAGGCCGCACATTTTGCATATCTCAGCTTCTAAAAGGCCTAGGTTTAATGAAAGCCAGTTACCCTAATGGGCACTGAATTACTTACCTAAGATCTGGGCAAAACCAAGCCATCAGAGTAATATGGCAGTTTTAACTTTAACTTCAACTCTTAGGCTACACTGTTACAGTGCTATTATTCCACTTTCAACATCCTATGGAATCCTGGTACTTGCAGTTTACAGAGGGGCATTTAGAATTCTCATCCAGAGAGTTCTTTAGCCTCAGTAAACTACAAACCCCAGGATTCCACAGGATGTAGAAAGTAGAATAATAGTACTATAACAGTGTAACGTGGAAATGGCCATAGTCTCAGTTGTTTCTTCAAATTTATCTCACCTTATTTCTCACAGTTCCTCTCCATAGTCTACCCAGATGGATTGCCTGATTCAGGCTGTCAAATTCTACTGGAACAGAACCTATCCTTATATGTCCTCCAGCCAAGATTACCCAGCCAATCTGTTAATTTTTGAGTAGAATTCTGTAAATGGAGTAATGGACCAACTGCCTGAAACAGCATGTTTACATTTAACAATTGGCCAAATAATCAATTGGAAATAAGTACATTATTATCTGATCAGCACTGTATAAAAAAGGAATGCCTGTAACCTAGTCACCTCCTTGGTGAAAGAAAGAAAGAAAGAAAGAAAGAAAGAAAGAAAGAAAGAAAGAAAGAAAGATAGATAGATCTAACCATCTGTTGCCAGACTGTCAGCACAGATTTTAAACTTTGTTATCTCTTCTTTGGCTATAGCCAAGAACAAAACAAACATTCTTTTCCCTCTTCTACACATCAGTCCCTGTCCCTAAACACAACATATTAACATATTAAATGTTTACTAAGGTATGCAAAGTTTCTTTACACAGAGGACTACCAGAAGGAAAATATCTCTTCTCTATGCTGCTACCAATACACAAATTTCTACCAAGGCTTGAAGAAAGTCCCAGTGGATGTAGCATATTATCTTTCTTTTGTGGTTAGTTTATTCTTTTACTATAAATTTTGTTGAGCACTAGTGTGACAGTTTTGGAATGGAATTTTACTGGGTTCTTAGATGGAAATTTCAGATTTCTGTCTTTGTCATAACAAGATATTTGTACTGTCCTTATTCCCTGTTTCACTTCTGCTTCTATTAATTATCACAACCGGCATTGATTTTGAGGTATGGAATGGGACCAAATTCTGGAATAAATGCAGGAGGGCTTCCTATATGACTTTAAATGACCCTCTAGTTTCTGGTCTCCTGGGCCAGACTACCAGGACAACTGGTACATCACCCTGTGGATAGCTGGAACAGTTCACATGATCTAGTTTCTTAAGCTATCTTTCATCCTAAGTGCTAGGTTGCAAGCACTGTTGAACCCAGCCTGGTTCCAGAAATCACACATGAACTCAGATTTTGTTTGAGTTGACTCTCTGTAAATTTTGAAATCCATAAATATATAGTCTTCATAGCCACAGGAATAAAACGGGCCTGGAGGCATACATGAGAGTTAGGTGATAAATTTTATTTTGCCCCAGAGTCATAGTTCCTTAGAAGCAGGATGATAAAATCTCATATTCTGCATGTGGGAGAAAGTAATCCTGACAGGTTCATCCAACTCTGGAGTCTATATAGCATTTTCTTACTGTAACCTATGAGTTTTGGCCATTGGCATGTTTTCTTGTCTTTTCTAATATAAAGCATTTTGAGCTAAAGAATATGCCCCATGCATTTTTTTAAAAAAAAAGTGATCCAGAGAACTAAACCCAACTGCCATTCTTCTGCCACCCCATATACCACCCAAAATATTTATATATGAGGCAATTTTGTTTTGTTTGGAGTCAGTACTGGATTAGAGTTTATATCCTACAGTGACCCCAGGTCAAGGCTCTTTAAAAAATCTGAAATGTGATGAAATGTGATGTTTGGCAGCTCCGTGTGAGGTGAAATGTTAGGGCCTGTACTGCTTTCAGTGACATCCTTTTACTCTCAGCACTGAAGACTGAAACTCCAAATGTATCATTTGCACTTCAGAAGGCCTCCTACCCTTATCTGCAGACATGAGAAACATACATGTTTGCCACACTGATGACATTTCAGCAAGGGTTTTTCAGGATTAGGTTTCAGACGCAGCAGCTCTCTTAAGAAGTGACTGACAAGAAAGCAAATTATGCTTTAAGTTGATGATGACTGTGTGAAGTGAGGAGATGTCCACCAGGGAGTAGATTTGAGTAGCTTCCTCTTAATCTTTGAATCCTAAAAAAGAGCATTTCAAATGCATGCTGATTTGGGCAGAGATTTTGCAGATGCCTTAATGAAATGTTTTTCATATTTTCATATGCTGAACATCCTGTGTCTTTTTATTAAACAAGAACAGAGCATGGGTATAAAATGTTTCATCATTTTATGTAATAGGATTTTTAACATCTCTCTCCCCTTCACCTCCATGCACACTCATTTGTTATTGATGCATTAAAGTAATGTTTCTCAATTTCAGATAAGTTCAGATACCTTCTCCTATTCCCGTTGTTGCTAATTTAGAATGAGGCTCATTAATTAATTTCTTATCCATCTTTCCTCCAAAAGATCTGTAAGCTTGAGCTGACCAACTTTAGACCTGAAACCTACCAATATGAGTGATATGATATCACATAAAGGAACATACCATCTGATTTTACTCACAAGTCTTCTCACAGTGGCATTTCAAACACTAAGCAATAGTGTTACCCTGATTTCTGGGGGTCCCGTGAGGGACACCTAAGTGCGCTCCAAATTACAAAGTTGGGAATTAGTCAAAAGAACACAAGCTAGCAATATGAGAGGCAGGCCAACGGAGCGAGATCTTTTACCCAGTGTCTACGGGGTCAGGCCGAATCAAGGAGCAAACGGAAGTAAATAATAATTGTGGTTTTTATTAAAATACAGTCACACAAGTGTATGCAACACACTCACACAGAGAACTATAGAAATAAAGGTTGGAGTTAGATAGAGGGATTTTTAGAGGAGGTTTTTGGTATGGGAAATACTACACCTGTCCTGAAACCCGGGTAGTCTGAAGAAGAAGTTTGTTGAAATGGAGTTTCTCAGTACATGGAACTGAGGGGAAGGCTCGCCAAGCAAAGCGGCAGCAAGGTGGGATGGAAGTCAGGAGCTATCTGAGGAAGCGCTCAAAGTCAGTGGTTCTTATAGGGGAAAATGTGGCCATAGGCTAGTCCGTACTTGGGGAAAACAATGGGTTTTGGGCTGGAGACAAAGCCTCTGAAAGGCCAGAATTTTACGATTGAGTTAAGTCCGAATTGTCAATAGAGTAGCCAGTATGCAAACGCGGAGTGCTTGACAGTTGAGTATTCGGCTAGTAAAGCTGCCTGCTCGGGGCAGAGAGTTCTTTGTAAGTAGCGTGCATACATAATGTGGTACTTGCCTTGAGGTCTCCTGAAGCGGCAGGTTGGCTATTTCTGGCCTGCCTGTATTTGTGTGGAGTATTACAGCGATTAGCGGCCGTGTATGTATGCGAGTTTGTCCGGGGGCCCTGCAAGCATGTGGAGGACAGAGGGGTATAGTAGGTCAAATTATTGATATCAAAATGATATCTATTATCCCACAAGTCCAGGCTAGAAACTACAGTAACATAGATTGTGGCATAAGCTTTCCTAACCCAGAACCCACTTCATCCAACACATACCTAAGATGCATGGAGTGATATTTTAGTTGGCAGTTTTTTCTACAGAACCTTAGGTGAAGGGAACATAAACAGTGAAGTGTTCAAGTGTGACTTTAAACATAGTTCTTGACAATGCAGAGCCCAGCTGGTCAAAGGTCTAGGAAAGCCAGGTCAGTTACCAGAAGGCCAGAAGTGTTGTGAAGTGAAGGAGTGAAGAGCATATGCTGAGAACAGTCTAAGCTCAAGGTAGCAATACTGCTGGGCAGTAAATCACTGTCAGAAGATTCAAGGGTTCAACAATAAAAAAAAAGTCATAGGTGGTCTGGGTCATAAGCAGCAGTTAGTAATTCCAAACAGAGACACTGAAAGAGCCAAGACTGGTTATTTTCAGTGCTGGTCAATGTGCACTGTCCTGCTTATAAAGCTGAAGGCTGTTAGTGCTACCCAGCCTCCCAGCTGTTATCAGTCAAGGCATTCACATTCCAGAGCAGACCTTGATTGTAATGGAAAACTGCTTGTAATGGAAAACTGCATCTGATGGGGAAAACATGGGGCTTTTTCACACTTGGTGAAGAAAATGCCCTGTTCTGTTGCTTACCGGACTGGCGTGCTCCCTCAGAGGATCCAGGCTGATCCGGAGCAGTGCATGGCTACTTTACACACTGCTCCAGGAATAAAAAACGGCGGCTTCCGGTTGGTGGAGGCTCTCCACCAACCGGTGAAGCTCGCCAGCCTAAAGCCCCCCCCGGGGGAAGATCTGAAGTCGCACTGGTGCGAGCCTGCAAATCTACACCAGAGCACAGCCACAGAGTGGGGCGCACCGCGTTGTTGAAAGACCTGTTTTAAGTGGTCTTTCAATAGCATGGCAAGCGACCACTTCTGGTCGTTCCTGAGCGGGCTGAATTTCCAAAACTACAGAAAGTATTTAGACCCAGTCCGCCCCCAAGTGAAACGCCCTCGCAAAAAGGACCTCTGCCCCGTTGCAAAAACAAAGTGCGGAAAAGGCCATGGACTAGCTCTTTGCTTATACATTTCTCAGGGTTGAGTGGTTGCTCTACATCCTGTTCAGACCCTGACCTGTTTGCCCAACAAAGAAAGGCCTGCTGGCCTGGCTTTTTCAGCTATCTGAGGGTGGCTGGGGGGCATATTGTACAGTAAAAAGGAAAGGGAAATACATGAACCTCGGATTATGATAATTTCATGAAGGGTTTCAGTTCACAAAACTGTAGTTGGTCAAAAACACAAAAATCATTCCATTGGAAAACTGATAGACATATATAGATGACTTTTTGAGAAAGAAAAACACACCTTCCTGAATCTTATTCAATAGTCTCCAGCTAGAGTGGACTCATCAAATCAGTTGTTGAATGGTGAGTCAACACATAGTCCAGCTGATTCAGTGGCTCTGCTCAAGTCAGAAATAAAAATAGGTTTTAAAGGCCTCTCTTCAACTACAAGAAATGGGATTTTAAAATTTCTTAATAAATTTTTTTTCACTAATTTCATACTGAAGTCTGCATTAGAAGTTTTTGTTCAAGCATAGGTATCTAAAATTTTTCCCCTCCACCATTTTTGAACATTCTCATGAAAGGGTTAAATATATGATTTTGTGTTTGGTAGAAAAATAGATGAAATTATAATTAACTGCAGATGTTTCTTATCTAAGGAACATAGTGCTGAAAGTGCTTAACAAAGGGGTGGTGGGTCAGGGAAAAACAGGCTTGTTCTTTCCTGCAACTTATCACAAGGACAAGGGAAGGAATAGATTTTTTTTGACATGTTGTGTCCTTGCATGCATGATGTAATGTAACCAATTTGTAATTGATTCTACTGTTAAGAGTGTATATAAGGGAGGTTTTTGACGAAGTGCAGGGTCTTCAGTGATGCTCACACTGGGGACCCTGCGCAGTTCAGCAAAGCCTGCGCAGTAAGAAAATAAAATATAATACTTTCTGCTTCAAGGACTCTGAGGTTTTTTCTTTTCCCCTAGACGGCCACTTCATTTCTGGGGGCTCGTCCGGGATATGAAGGGCTTTTTCCCCCCCCATTTTGGCGGACGCCTAGGCGTCGGGGATTGTCGCCCCTTTTTTGGTGAAGCCAGCCAGGGCGCCTTTGAAATTTTTGACAAAACAGGTTTGGCTCGGATGGGGGTGACATCTCCGGCGGCGGCGCTCCTGCCAAGGGACCCGAGGTTGAAGCAGAAATTGAACCCTCCCACGGTTATTGGTGAGAACCTCCCTGCAATCTCAGGGAAAAGGGGGGCCTGATACCCCCCGGGTAGTCTTGCCCTAGTAACCCACCATTAGAGGCGTGGGTAAACCCCCGCAGGGCTCGTGGAACCCGGGAAAGGAAATGGGAGGTAGTTTGTTGGTGTGAATGGGGTGTGCAAGGAATGCTGGGTGGTGTCGCATTTCCCCACCGCATGCCGTTGAGCGTCCGGGTGCGTGGGTCGGCACGAAGAGAGTGTTGTCTGTCCCCTTTTGTGTTGGCACGTGAGACCCCTTACTCACGCCCCCAATTACCCCCCCCCTAGTGTTCCTGTCCAGATTGGGGGGAAAATGGGGGGGGAGAGTCAAACAAACCCCTTTGGGGTGCATGTTAAAAATTTTAAAAAAGGGATTTAGGGGGGGATTTATGGGGGCCCCCAATGACACCGGGACTTTTCCGAAACTTGTGTGAAGTGGAGTGGCCCTCCTTCAAGGTTGGGTGGCCCCCAGAGGGAACCCTGGCCCCCGGGTCCAGGCAGTGTATTCAATAGTAGTGGGTGAGCCTGGCCACCCTATCAATTCCCTTATATAAATTCATGGGACAGGTGGTCTCGGGGAAACCCCCCCTTTGGTTGCGAAAATGTCAGGGAGCAAACTTGTAAGGTAGATGGGTGCGGCAGGAGAGAGCAAGGAAGAAGCTTGGAAGGGGCCAGATTTTGCCAGACTCAGTTCCAGAAGATAATTCCTCGTCCAACTCCCCCCTCCCCCATACATGGCAGTGCAGGTGGCAGCCCCACCGCTGGCGGTGGTGAGCCCCAGCCCGCCCTACCTCCGACTCCTATTGCTGCTATCCATTGCCTGCTGGAACCACACAACCAGGCTCCTCTCAGCCAGAAGGAGGAGCCGGGGGATTGGAGGAATCTGGCTCGGAGGAGTCCACCTATTTGCCCCAGAAGAAAGAGATTCCTTTGACCTCAGGCATGGCCCAAAAAAGAAAAAGCTCAAGAAAACCCAAGGGAAACGACCTAAGCCAGAGCCTAAGCTTCCGAAGAGGATGACCGATGGTGATGAATCCAGTAAAAAGGGGGGGAGATGGTTGCGCCCTTGCGTCAAGTAGAGCAGGTTTTGGGTGGACCCAAATGCAGGGGGGAGGTTCCCGGAAATCCAGAGTTATCAGTATACTCCTTTTACTACTTTGGGACCTCCTCAATTGGAAAACACATTATGCTACATATACAAAAGAAACCGCAGGAAATGATAGAACTTTGCTCCAGCGTTATGGCCTCACATTTTCCCCAATTGGCAAGATTGTCAGCAGTTACTCCTGACTCTGTTCACCACTGAAGAACGGAGAAGGATAATCCAACAGGCAGAACGAATAGTAAGGGGGGGGGCCCCCCTTGGGGAAGCAAACCCTGAACAGTGGATAAGGGGCAGAGTTCCCTTGGTAGATCCAGGATGGGATCCGAACAATCTTGGCCAAATGGCTTTGTTTAAAGATTATCAACCCCCTCCTGATAGAGGCTATGAGGGCAGGGATGAAGAGGCCTGTTAATATGTCCAAAATAGCAGAAGTACTCCAGGGGCCTACGGAACCTCCAGGGACATATTTGGAAAGGTTGCTTGATGCTTATAGACAATACACCCCTGTGAACCCAGACGACCCGGGAAGCCAGCAGATGGGGGAATTTTGGCTTTTGTGACCCAGAGTTACCCTGCATAAAAAAAAGCTCCAGAAGCAAGAAGGATTTGTAGGCATGAATCTGAGCCAATTACTGGAGATCGCTCAGAAAGTGTATGTAAACCGAGATCAAGAGGAAAAGCGGGAAAAGGATAAACGGATGCAGAAAAAGGCAGAGTTGTTGGCTGCGGCACTGGGGGGGAAAGGGGAGATGATCGGAAGGTTAGAAGAAGGAGTGGAACCCTATTGGGGCCTAATGAGTGTGCCCTCTGCCGACAGGAAGGACATTAAAAAAATGAATGCCCCAGACGAAGGGGGATAGTCAGGGGGGGGCAGGGGACAGAGAGAGGAAGAGGAAGAGGAAGGGGGTGGGGGGAAAGGGGAAAGTTGGGCAGGAGGTGGATGAAGGGTTTGAGGATTTTGCAGGACTGGTTGGAATGGAACACTACGATTAGGACAGACCAGGCCCCCTTGCCCCGGCCCCCGGGGGGCCCTATGGTCACAGCACAAATAGGGGGCCGAGCCATCTCAATGATGGTGGATACGGGCGCCGCCCGTTCCGTACAAAATTTTGGAGTAGCCCCAAAGACTGAAAATGCTATAAAAATTGTAGGAGCCACGGGCAAAACGGAACGACACCCTCTATTGGAACAAAGAATTGTGGATTTGGGAAAACATCAAGTCACTCATAGTTTTTATATTTACCAATTTTCCCAGTCCCTTGTTGGGTGGGGACCTATTGGCCAAACTACGGGCCCAGATTTCCGTTGAAGAAGATGGAAGGATGGAAGTAAATTTCCGAGGACCGCGAAGCATTTCAGTAACTTACCCAATGGAAGAAGAGTGGCGAAGGTACCAGATAATGGCTTGTGAAGAACGGCCCTCGGATTTTGGGGGCCTGGGGAGTATGGGCCAAAAATCCTCCGGGGTTAGCCCGGTTTATACCTCCTATAATAGTGGAGCTGAAGCCTAATGCGGTGCCCATTCGTGTGAGGCAGTATGATCTGCCCCGAGAGGCCTTGGCAGGGATTCAGAAACCCCTTTGGATCGGCTGAAGAAATACAATATAACCCCGGGAATCCGGGTTCTCCATGGAATACTCCATTGCTTCCGGTGTTAAAGCCTGGGACAAAGGAATATCCCCCAGTCCAAGATTTGAGGATGGTGAATGAGGCTACAGTGACGTTACACCCGGTAGTGCCAAACCCATATGTTTTGATGGGATTGGTTCCCCACAGCCACCCACTTTACGGTCCTGGCCCTTTAAAGGATGCCTTCTTCTTCCCCCAGTGGCCCCCCAAAGTCAGGAAATATTTGCGTTCCAGGTAGAAGATAGTTTTAACCCAAAAAAAGACCCAGTTCGTTTGGACCCGCTTGCCGCAAGGATGGGAAGAATTGGCCAACAATTTTGGGGGACCTCCCTAAGTAAATCTGAGAAGATTCCGATCTGAGCCTGGAAAAAGAGTTTTGCTTCAATATGTAGATGATTTGCTGTTGGCAGCTGCTAGTGAGGAAGAATGAAAAGGGGGGCCCATGGGGTTACCCCAAAAGTTCTGGGGGAGGCAGGCTACAAGGTTTCTAGGAAGAAAGCCCAGCTGTGCCAAACGGAAGTGCGGTATCTGGGTTTTCAAATTGACTAAAGGGGAAAGGAGCGCTAGGCCGAGAAAGGAAGGAGGCCGTGTGTGCTCTCCTGAGCCCCAGAATCGGAAGATGGTGCGAGAATTCTTGGGAGCAGCTGGGTTTTGTAGAATCTTTGGGTCCCTAACTTTGCAGAATAGAAACCCTTTATGAAGCTACCAAAGGCCCAGAGAGGTTTTGAAACCCGGGGAAAAGAGCAGAGGGAAGCCTGGAACCAAATAAAGAAGGCCTTGATGGAAGGCCCCGGGGTTGGGACTGCCAGATGTAACAAAGCCATTTACTTTGTATGTTGGGTGGGGAAAAACGGAGTAGCAGTAGGGGGTGTTGACACAAGGTTTTGGGGTCTTTGGGACCGCCCGGTGGCGTTCTTTCCAAACAGTTAGATCCAGTGGCAAAAGGATGGCCTGGATGCTTTTAGAGCCATAGCAGCAACTGCCACACTGGTGAAAGAAGCCGACAAGTTAACCCTGGGCCAGGACTTGGTGGTTAAAGGGCCCGCACTCTGTCTTGGCATTGATAGGAAAACCCAAAAGGGAACTATTGGTTCACCAATAGCCGCATGACCAAATACCAAGGCATGTTATATGAGAACCCTAGAGTGAAGTTAGAGTTGTGTGCAACTTTGAATCCTGCAACTTTATTCCCGGTGGGAAAACCCGGGGAAAATCCATATGACTGCCTCCAGACAATGGATGAGGTGTATTCAAGTAGACCAGATTTGCGAGACAACCCATGGCCCCATCCCCAGTTATCTATTACACTGATGGGAGCAGTTTTGTACGTGAAGGGAAGCGAAAAGCCGGATATGCTGTAGTCACAGAGGAAAAGACAATAGAGGCAAAGGCATTGCCCGTTGGCACTTCTGCGCAGAAAGCGGGGAAATGATTGCCTTAATCAGAGCCTTGGAACTAGCAGAAGGACTGACTGTAAATATATACACCGATTCTAAGTATGCCTTCATGTTTTTCATGCTCATGGAGCCTTGTATAAAGAAAAAGGAACCCGATTAATTCTTCAGGACAGGAGATTAAGTATGGAAGAGAAATAGAACAACTGTTGGAAGCCGTATGGGCCCCCCGAAGAGTTGCTGTAATACATTTTTAAAGGACATCAGAGGGGAAAAGGGTCCAGTGACTCGAGGAAACCGGAGAGCAGATGCTGCAGCCAGGGAGGGCCCAAAAAAAAGTCAAAGGATGAAGAAGAGAGTCTGCCCCCAAAAAGTGGAGGCACCACTCTTCCAAGTATCATTAAGTGAACAAACCCCAAGGTATACCCAGCAGGAAAATGAAAAAGCTGAAAAAGGGTTTGAAAAAGGGAAAAAAAGGGTGCAAACGGTTGGTGGACTCTGCCAGATAGACGGCGGTACATACCCCAATCTATGAGATGGCTGGTTGTACAGAAGGCGCATGAGGCGACGCATCTGGGAAAAATGGCATTGGCTCGGCTATTGGAAAAGGATGTGTTTATAGATGGAATGAGCCAATATACTGCGCTGGCCTCATCGCGATGTCAGGTTTTCGCCGGGGAAAAACCCACTCAAGGGCCGAAAAAGGGAAAAAGGAATACAACTCCCAAAGGGGCCACTCCCTTTGAATCCCTGGTGGTAGACTTCACGGAGATGCCACGGTCAGGGCAGTACCGATACATGTTGGTAATGGTGTGCACCCATACAGGGTGGGTGGAAAACATTTCCCCCCAAGAACTGAAAAAGCGAAGGAAGTGGTACGAGCTTTGCCCCGGGACATCATACCGAGATACGGGGTGCCCCTTCACATAGGATCGGACAACGGCCCGGCCTTTGTACATGGGGTAATGAAGAACTTGGCCGAAACCCTGGGAATTACTTGGAAGCTGCACTGCGCCCCTTGGGGGCCCAAAGCTCGGGAAAAGTGGAAAGGATGAATCGAACTCTGAAAACTTTAGCTTTGGGGAAGGTTTTCCAAAACTAAACTTAAGTGGCTGGATGTGTCCCCATAGCCCTCCTTTGGGGGGATAAGATGCACTCCACACCGGGCAACTGGGTTAACTCCATTTGAAATGTTGTATGGAAGACCCCCGGCAATTCTGAAAGGGCTGAGAGGAGACATTAGGGAGTTGGGGAATTTGAGTCTCCAAGAAAATGCAGGCCTTAGGGAGAACCTTAGAAAAGATTAGAGCCCACGCTTTAGAAGTTAGGCGTGCCCCTTTTTTCCCCACAAAGGCACATACCTTCCAGCCAGGAGATGAGGTGTGGGTCAAGGATTGGAAAAAGGGGCACCATTTTACCCGGGTGGAGGGGGCCGTATCAGGTGCTGTTAGTCACCCCTACCGCAGTAAAGGTAAGGGAGGGTTGAAGCCCTGGATACATTACACTAGGGTGAAAAAGGCATTTACTGATTGGACTGTGGTTTCATCACAAGACAACCCTCTGAAATTGAAGTTCTCCAAGCGAAAAAGGGGGAGAGAAGATTCGGACTAGACTCTGCTGTGGTCATACCAGATAACTGACCCCTTCTGCGCACAGTCAGATCCGCAACAGGTGAAAGAAGATCTAGGCTAGACCCTACTGCTGTCACATACCTGGGAGCTGGCAGTTCTACGTACGGTTAGACCTAGCAACTGCTGAGGAGGAAGACTGGGACTAAGCCCCGCTGTGGTCACTCCGGAGGTTTTTTACTCTACGCACGGGGGGGGGATCCCTCCCGCGGGAAGCAATTGACAACTTGTGATGACTGTTAATGAGATAGTAATATTGATAGTAGGTATAGTTTTGGGGGAAAATTAGCTCTCATATATATGTATAGGGGATATTTTTTTGGGACAAGGAGAGTGGGATCCCCCTCCAGCTCTGAAGATGGGGTGGAGGCTGATAATGGAATGTGGAGTGTGGTGTGGGGGGGATAGCGGGGCCAATTGGTTTAAGCGACACGCCACCCATATGTTCCAACAACATGGGCATGATGTCACCTTAATATACGAACACCCACAAACTGTAGCAGATTTTTGGGTTCATGCCCTCTCTTATTAGTGAACCAGGGGTGATAGTGGGAGCCCTACAGTCAGCGTTGGGAGGAACCCCGAATCTGTTTGCCACAGTTGATGGAGGAATGCAGAACACAGTTCAAGCGACTGAAGTTCTATACTTATTCTCCGGGAATGTGTTTCTGTTGCCATCATAGTGGAAATTGGAACTCTAAATGGAAAAAGGGGGATGTAAAACACTCTGCATTCTATGATAAACTTGGAAATTATTTAGCCTGTAGTAGCAGGTTCTATTTGTATGACTCATATAATAGTTCATATCACTTTGAAGGGGATTTAAGTAATACAAGCTTTGAAGAATTATACCCAGAGTATCCTATGTTTTTCTCTAATTATACTGGGTCGGGTAGCATTTGTTCGGGGATGATGGCTAGAGATCCGCATCTGTGGTTTTATTTTTTACGGATGGGCCACCAATTACCACCCAGGAGCCTATCAGGGGTGGGAATAGGATATATGACCATACCTGTTCAGGTTTTCATGCCAGAGAAAGAGAAGCGAGGGGGTTAAAAAAGAAAAGGGGGGGGTTTGGGCCATTAGGTAACCAGTGTGAGGACTTGGTTATTGTAGGACCCCAACTGTCTAAAATGAAGGTAGCAGAGTAGCAAGGGGGTTTTTTTACAGGACTCCTCACCCTGGGGGTCCCAGGAATTGTAGCACAGGAAAATCGTAAAAATATATTGGGATTGACCTTGGGAAAAAACTATAAATGCAACTGGGAGGTTGGTGAGGGCTCTGCAACACGAGGTCGAGGAGTTGAATCAGTTACTCTTACAGCATCGGTTGGCTCTGGATTATTTGCTGGCCAGAAAAAAGGGGGGGGTTTTTTCCATAGTCAAGGGAGGATGCAAAAATTACCTTCCATGACTTAAATGACCCCTGGGGGTAGGTGCAACACTTACAAGAGGTAATACTGAACAATGATAATGGGGCAAGTAATCCCTTGGAATGGTTAACATCCTGGTTCCCCAAAATTTTTGGGGGGTTAAGAACGTTGTTCCTTGGTTTTGTACTATTATTGGTTGGGGGAGTTCTAAATTTGTTATGCCTGTCCTGTGCTATAAAGTGTGTGCGGATTCCCTTTCAGACGCTATGGAAGGGAAAGCGGCTCGCTACGCAGTAATGGCCCACGGGTATGCATAAAGGAGGGGCATGCTTCAAATTGCAGAGAATTTGGCATGAAGGGGGGAATGAAAGGGTTAAATATATGATTTTGTGTTTGGTAGAAAAAAAATGAAATTATAATTAACTGCAGATGTTTCTTATCTAAGGAACATAGTGCTGGGAAAATGCTTAACGAAGGGGTGGTAGGTCATGGAAAACAGGCTTGTTCTTTCCTGCAACTTATCACAAGGACAAGGGAAGGAATAGATCATTTTGACATGTTGTGTCCTTGCATGCATGATGTAATGTAACCAATTTGTAATTGATTCTACTGTTAAGAGTGTATATAAGGGAGGTTTTTAAAGAAATGCAGGGTCTTCAGTGATGCTCACACTGGGGACCCTGAACCCCAAAGCCTGCCAAAAAGAAAATAAAATATAATACTTTCTGCTTCAAGGACCCGAGGTTTTTTCGTTTCCCTAGACGGCCACTTCACTCATTTCTGATATCTTTGTGCCCATATATACTTTATTTATTGCACATTAATGTAGAAGTCATATCCTCCAACATTTCACAGATAAAAACCAGGACACATTTGGCCAAGCAACATCAGGTTGTGGCCAAAATGGCAAAAGTTATTAATAAAGGGAAAATTTCAAAGTGGGAGAAAAGGGTGGAACAGTTTGCTTTAGCTGAAACCTACCAGGAAGGCAAATCCTGCCCCTTTCTTTACTTTCCTCTCTTCCTGCTGAGTTAAAGTATTTTTTTTCACTTGAACTCAGTTTGTAGCAACTGAAGTAAGCTGAAGACAGAGGGGAAAAGTGGGAGGAGGAGAGAGAATCTGGGACATTTTAAAATCAACTAAAAAGTGAGATGACAGAAGATTAATTGGGGCTGTTTTAGTCAGGACAGTTGGAGGGTATAGGAAATTGAATGGAAAGGGCCCATGAGTGAAAACAAACAAATTGACATAGAAAAGGAAACAGACAAACAGGGCAGTCTCTACACAAAATAACAAATATTCAAATAAGTCATGTGATTAAATAGTTCTTATTCAAAATGCAAACATTTTGAATGCATTTCCCCTCTTTTTTAAAAAAAAACAATTTAAGATATATTTTGATATATTTAAGGTAATACAAACCCAAAATTTGGGCATTTGGGAACAGTACATCGATTCCAGTCAGCATACTAAAGTCCCGGGTTTTGAAGATTCTACAGGAAGCTTATCCAGTTATTGTGAACTGAGGAAGTGTCAATGCCACTCCCAACTAACAGAGGTTCTGTGCTGACAGAGGAAGCATGGTAGCTTGCAGACTCCTGGCTTTAGTGGTCAGCATGTTTCTTCTTCTTTTAGAGCAATCAGTATAAGAATACTATAAACTGGACCATGTCAGATGGTTCTGTATGTTTTGCAAATGCATTTGCTTGAGAACCCTTTATTTTTTAAAAAATGAAACCATGAAAAGACAATCTATCAACATTTGAAAAGCCAAGCTCTTGTTTCTTCTCACCCCGGTTGTAGCTTCTGCTGCCTTGCCATTTTCCCTTTCCTTCATATTCTGTTTTACACCAGTGCAAATTGTGAGGAAAAAGCAGAGTTTAGAAAAAAAAAGTTACAGACAGCAAGTTACCTTTAATTAGGTTTTTTTTTTAATCCAATGCTGAAGGTATAACTAAACTATCTGAAAAAGAACAAGAAACAGTTAAGTCTCTACTGTGGTGTCACTGCAACACATCAGTAGGGATGTGAAGAATATTTCAATATGTCAAGACAATCTGCCAAAATCTTCCCAGCCTCCATGAGAACTTCTGCTTCCAGTGTGGGAATGATATAGGGAACACTTATTTGGCCAGATTTTAGATAATTTGCAGGAAAAGGTCTCTGCACAAAACTATTGCATTTGTTCTTCTGGAAGCAAAGCACACATATGCCCAGCATGCACAGGAAGACTGGATGACTGATGAAAAAGAGTTACACAACCTATCCTATACTTCTGAAACAAGACAGTAGGTAATGCAATTTAGTGCAAGCAAATATGCTCACAAATGCAACGAGTTTAATTGAAAAGGGCAGGAAACATATCTCTGTATTTTCAATAAAGGAAATTGTATACAGGTTCTCTTTCTCACATGAAAATGGGAGCTTTGTATGGCTGTAAACTTTTGATCAGGATATAAAGGAGAAGATGACTATTGTGTTGGCAAATTTTTTGGAATGAGAACAGTCAGACATGGCTATGGAAATAGACTACATCTACGGAATAAATTCATGTTATGAAAGATTAAGAAAGGTCCCAAGGGAATTTATAGTTCATTGTATTATAGTTCATGTATCATTGGTATATGACTCCAGAGAAATTGTCTAAGATGTATAAAGATGTTGTTAATACATGTTGGAAGTGTGATGAATAAGGAGGGCCTTAGTTATGCTTGGTGGACTTGTGAGAAAGCGAAAATACGTATAAATGTACATACAAGTACATACAAATACATATATTGTTGCAAAGGGTTTTGAAAAGAAATTTTCAAATGAAACCTGAATTTTAGCTTTTGGGACTTAACGGACACACATTTAGAAAAAGCGCACAGAAGACTACTGTGATATATGATTACTCCAGCGAGATTGATATATGTGCAGAAATGGAAACATTCTTCAATACCAACAACAGGTGGATGGGAAAAGCTATGACCTGAGATGGATAAATTGGATGCTTTGATTCAAGATGGATCTTTAGGAAGATTCCTTGAAGAGTGGAAACCCCTGATGGACTTTTTGAGGAAAGAAACAGATGAGTTGGTGGTTGTTTGATTTGACTGTTTTAGTGATAGTAGAAAGCCACTAGCCAGGTAGGGAAATTAGAGAGATTGAGATAAGGTTGTTGATATGCAGATTGGAAATACTTTTTCTTCTTTTTCTGTTTTCTTTCTCTTTCTTTGCTTATATTTTGTAATTTTGGTTATAGATTATGTTGTTTGTTCTTTTCACCTATGTTGTTATTTTCTTTAAATTAAATGTTAAAAAATGTTGTATTCTGTGGTGGATGTGGACAATGAGGTGGAGTGCAGGAGAGTGTGCTTTGTATCACAGTCCATCAGTTTGCAACATTCAGGCCCTTTCCGCACATTACCTTATTCCATTGCCTGTGGCTGCGATCACAGTAAGGCCTTTGGTGGGAAGGGAGAGTGACAGGAACACTCCCCTACACACTGGACTGGCTCCCTGTGGAAGGCAGTGCAGTGGACATGCCTTTTTCTTCCACTGTGCAGCCAGGTTCTTTCCCATCCTGCACTGTGTCAGGAAGCACCTCTGTTGCACTTCTGATCCTTCCGCATGGCAGATAAGTGTGGGAGCATCACGCAATCAGGGGTCATTGATAGAGAAAATCCATCAATGATTTACCCTACAATCACACTGGCTGGTGACATGAAAAGGATGTGACTGTGATGACGTCTTGTGGAAGTGTCATTGTGGTCCCACTCTTCTTGCATCCCCATGCTAGGATACTATGTCCATGTGAAGAGGGCCTCAGATGTGGTTTAAAAAAAAGAAGAACAATATGCTTAAGCATCAGCAGTTATAAAACCAGTATGAAGCCTGTGAAGTGACCTGTTCTGTTTTGGTCTACAGTTCCCATAATCCCTTTGTCCATAGGTCCAGTGTCAGCTCTAGTCCAAACAACTGGGGGGCATTGGCTAACATATCTATATTCATTTTCTCAATAAAGAAGCAGATCACTTATTATAAGGTTAAGCAATCTAGTTCCGTGTATATATTTTGGATTACAGTTCCCATAATCCTTGACAATGGGCTGACTTAGGTGTAGGTAATGGAAATTGAAGTCTGAAAGCATCTTGAGGGGACCAGATTGCCTACCACTATGAATTTGTCATGTCAACAGAGCAATGTATCTGGCTGTTTCAGAGGTAGGCAAGAACAAAATGCCCTCCAGATGCTATAGACTACAATTCCCACAGTTCTTGACACTTGTTTCTTATGGGTATGGCTAATGAAAACTGCATCTGGAAGGCACAAGGTTGCCTACTGCTATGAATTTGTTAGGTCACCAGAACAGTATACTTTTCCCCCTTGATATGTTGGACTGTAACTTCCATTATCCCTGAAACATTGCCAGGATGATGAGAACTGTAGTCCAGAATATTCAGAAGACAGTAGGCTGTCTTCCTCAATGGTATAAACTGTATTTCAAGTGTCTGCCTCTTAAGGTCTGCTAGTGTCAGCTACTGGTCTTGGGGAGTATGAGACGGTCAAAATTCCAGCATGATTGCTCAAGTCTGTCATCTAGTTCTGACTGTCTAGTGCAGGCTTCTTTGTTTGTTTTTGTTTCCCCCCATGTTGTAATGTTGCTGTAACTAAAATGAAAAATGTTTTGCAAAATGGTGTATGTGCATATGTGCTTGTGTGTGTTGGAGGGAAGATTCTCCTTATTTGCTATAACCACTCCAGCTCCTAAGAAAGATACCTCCCAAATAATTTAATATACATCATTTGAATAATTTATCACATAGCTGTCTCTCCAAGAAAAAAAAATAGAATTAACTGACTCTGGATATTCTTTTTATTTTGCAAAATAAGTGGAAGTAAAAAAAAATAACCCAACACATTTCTTTCTTGAAGCAACAGTGCATCTGCTGAATATGGTAGCTCATTATTGTTTGCATTTATTCTGAAGACAAGAAGTGACTGAAATAAAATATGCATGGTTGAAAGCAGAAACAATTGCATATGCAACATGCTGCGCAGGGGCCTTGTGAACTGAAACAGAAGTTGCAGAGTGCCAAAATAATCATGCATCTGTTTTGGGGTTTGTTTAGTTTTGTTTTTCATTCCAAGAAGCTGCAGATACTGTGTTCACTTTTGCATTTCAGCTGCATGTGGCTGATAGGTTTCTCATTTAACTGCAATGGGAATTGGGATTCCGCTTAGAAGGTGGCTTGACCACATCATGGCAAACATCTGAATGGAACCAGCAATTTCACAGTTCATACTCATGCCATGCAGTTATAGGCATGAAATGTGCTACCTAGTAAGTGTGACAGCCAGGATGGTGTAATGATTTGACAATTGGGCTACAATCCTGGAGATCAAGGTTCAATTCCCCACTCAGCCATGGAAACCCATTGGGTGATCTTGGGCACATCACATACTCTCAGCCCCAGAAAACCCTGTGATAAGTTTGCCTTATGGTCATCGTAAGTTGGAAATGATTTGAAGGCACAGAACAACAAATTGCTTAGACTTCATGCCATACCACTTCATCTGTAGCAGAAAACTAGTAGTGCTAGTGAACTTTAAAGGAATTATTCTGGATAGAGTGGTGGTGATAGATCATATCTTTACAACCAGTACAGCAAAATGCTCTACTTCATCTGCCAGCATAACTCATGGTCACGGACACCACACCATTCACACCTTTCTCTTGCCTTTTGATTCTGAACTGGAGAAGGAACTGATCTGGTAATAAAACAAGTTTAGCTCTGAGGTGTATGGTAGTTTATGCTTTATCCAAGGGTGGGGATAGACACTCCGGGTTTGAGAAAGTTCATTATTTTTCTTTGAAATCCAGCATCTAGCAACTGTTGGACCCAAACTAGCAAAACACTATGAAGATGGATTTGGAAGCAAGGAAAGGAACTGGGTGCCTCTGAGCATGTTACCAGTCTAACAGTTTGTATTTACAGTTCACAACTGATCTCATGGTCTTTTCATATTTTTCTTTTTTAAAAAATCAATCTTTTTCTCCCCAAACTTGGTGCTTTCTTTCAGTAGCCTACACTATAACTATAAGGATATACTATAAACTATAAGGATAAGCAGCCTTTTGTTATTGTTTTTAATCAGACAACAAGAAGTCAGAAAACCCTGTTGAACTGCTGAAAAATCTGCCAGAAACTGACCTGTAGATCCCAGTCTACTTTCTATCTATTACTACCCTTGTCTATATTAGCAGGTTGGCTTCGCTGCTCATTTATCCAGTCGCCACACCAACTCCTATTCAATACACTGAAAATCAAATATAGTACAAATACTGAAGGTAAAATCTATGGAAAGTGCCAAAGACTTAAATCCAATATCACACTTGGGGAAATGGGAATGGAGGCTGCAGGATATTGAAGACTTTTTCCTAGTCGTAGTTTCACCAATGGAAGTAATTCCATCTACCGAATGAAGCAAGGAATGCTAAACCCAAAGGGTTTAGCTTTGTAATAACTGTGCAAGTGTGTCTGTGTGTGTACAACTAGATAAGCAAATCTGTTGGAAGCAAACAGATTCCTAAAGGAGTCAGAGAAGCTGGCAATCATACAAGAGAAATCCATAGAAGAACTGCATCCTAGTTTTGGTTGTCCCAAGCTCTCTGATGAACATTCTCAGTCTTTATAGCAGATCAAACTGTAAGTATGGGCTTTTTACACTACTGAATTACAGTGTTATGATTCCACTTTAACTGATATGATGACATACTCTGGAATCCTGGAATTTGAAGTTTAGAGAGGGGTATTTAAAACTCTCAGCCAGAGAGCTCTAGTGCCTCTCCAACCTACAAAACACAGTATTCCACAGCATGCAGCCATGGCAGTTAAAGTAGAATCAGCATGACAATGTAATGTGAAAGGCCTTTATTTGTCTGCCTATCCACTCCCATGCTGTGGTCCTCAGGAACACAATTTTTATTTTATTTTTTGCTATATCCCCAGTTAGCAAAACCATAGTGAGAATCCCACTTCAGCTCATTACAATAGCCAAACTGGCAACAAGGACATTAAGCTTTTCCATATTTACCATAGACTGCAAAGGATCTGAAAAGGCCCACACCAACACACATGCATTCAAGGTAGCAAATTTTGTCATTATTGTAAATAGAAGCTTAAGAGAATTGGTTTTGATAGATAATTTACTGATCTCATTATATAAGGAGTATCCCATTCCTCCTGAAGCTTTGTTTCTTTTCTTTTTTTTAAAGAACAGTAGGAAGCAAGCTCTGGAAAAAAATGTGCCCAGCACTTGTCCTGTTTAAACATATTCAGAGATTAATGAAATAATTTACATTAAGCTAATGCAGAGTGATTTGCTTCCCACAATAAAATCTCTTTGAAGTCTGTAAAGTAAGAATAATATGCTTAAAAGAGTAGGCATTTGTTTCTAGTTTCTTCATTTTCCCCACTCCCATGGATTGTTAAATGGTTGCACATGCTGACATGGGAAGACAGAACCATAGATGTGATTTGACAATTCTTTAAAAATATGAAAAGCACAATTTTAGTCAAACAAGGCGTCTAAAAAGCTAAAGGTAGACAAGAACGTTCCATCAGAATATATATACATGGCAAAAGCATGATCCTTTTTGAAACTTCAAAGGATTAAAAAACGCCCAATGACAGGTAAGCAAGACCAGAAAAACTGAGAAAGCCAGTTGGAAGATCTTTGTCAATGGCCATTTCCACACTACACTCTTACAGCACGATTATTCTGCTATAAGAGTGTAGTGCGGAAATGGCCAATGGTTCCCAACTGTGAGTTCTTGGAGGCGGTTGGACTGCACCTCCTACAATACCTGACCAACTGGCTGGGACTTCTTGGGAGTTGAATTCCAACTGTGTATGGGGACTCAGGTTTGGGAATGACTGCATAGTACTTTTGAACAAAACAATGGCTTTGGCTAATGCCCAAAAGAATCTTGAATGCGAACTAAGTATGAATAACTAGCTCTATATTCAGCTCAACACAACACTGTCAAAAGTGTTCTTAGTTAACTTTAATGCTGTATGTGTGGCTATTCTGTCTGCCATGTAAATGCAAGCACAGAAAAATGATGTGAGATACCATTAAGCTCAAGTTAGCTGGAAGACCGTATTCTCCCATAAGATCCTGCCTTTTTGAAGGGAAAAAAAAGTCTTCTTTATTTTGAGATGTTCTGAGAAGGCTCATCAAGAGAATGGGGACTGAGTGCCCTACAAAACTTCTTTTCCCACAGTTTGGCCACCTGAAACACAATAAAATAAGTTTTAAAAATAAGCAGATTGTGCAAAATCCTTGATACCCATAAATTATGAAAGAACTTCATGATTTCATAATAACATGGAGCCATGTTAGCCTCTTGCAGAAAAAATAATAGTCTTGTGACACATTAAGGGTTAACAAGTTTCAAAGTGTATTGGTATCTGTGAAAGCTTATGCCAATTAATGTATGCATTTTTGATACATTTTGTCATATATTTTTTAAAATTGATTTTAACGTAGCATACACATCAACGTGAAGATAGAGAAAGAGGGAGAAACATAATGAAACCTTCTAATATGCAGTCATCTGGTTTTTAATAGATCTGACATTGTTTATTTGTTCTGGGTTTTTTTTAATGGCAATGGGTTTTATTGTTAATCATGTGGGGCATTTTTGAAGGACAGCTGGGGTATTATTGTAACAGCCTTGTCAGTCTTTTATAGAGAAAAACAAAACAAAACAATGGAATCTCATTGCACTGTAATGACTAGCCAATGTCTTATGGTATAACTTTTCATGGACTATGACACACTTGATCAGGTACATGGAGTGTTGTCCTAATTAGAAGAAATCTTGCTGAGTTACTTGTTCTCAATGAGACATGCTTTCCTGACATGTTGAGACAGCCTGTTGAGAGTTCTTAAGCTCCCATGAAATTTGTACCTTCGTATGCGAATGAGACAATACACATTTTTTTTGTTTGTAACGTGAACAAAATGTCTCTGTGCAGAACTAGTATCATTTTCCTTTCCTGAAGCAAATCACACAGACACAGCAAACATAAGGGAACTAGATGATTGAGAAAAAGAAAAACCCATCTGATGCTCCTGATTTTTATAAACCCCTGCAACAAGTCAGCAGTGATTGAAGTTTAGCCATGCAATTTGTGCAATTTACACAATTTGTACAAGAATCATTCTTGCAAATACAAATACTATGTTGAGAACTACCAAAAATATCTCCCCATGTCACAGAGAAGCAGTGGAGAAAAAATGTTTCTTTTTCTTGCATGTGAGAGTAAGACAGGCAAGGATTACATACCTAGACTTATGTTATAAGTATATGCATATATACATGATTTTGGAGTGGATGGGAGAGTTTGGGTTGAAAACAAGTCTGGTGGAAATGAAGCAGAGATTGACTGTGATAATCATAGTATTACGCTATTAGCAGTAGTGATTCACACACACACACACACACACACACACACACACATAAAACACAGATTTCTCAGTGTTGGTAAGGAAATTAGTATGGTTTCACTAGCATATATATCTGGCATTGCCCAGTATTTTATTTCCTCATAGGTGATACTTGTTAGAAAGATTTGAAATCCTGTATCTTTAATTCCCCAAACTATCTTGTCCAGTACCTGTAACTTTTACTCATATTCCCCAATCCAATCTTTATTCAGAGTTATTAACATACAGAGGTTGGATTCCTGAGGTAATACACTGCCCTCCTCCTTGCTGCTAGGCCTCATCTCCATAGCAACTGGCCAAGCCCAAGAGCTGTCTGGCTGAGAATTCTAAAGGCCCCTTGCTAAACTACAAACTCCAAGATTCCATAGAATCTTCTCAGGTAGCCAATTATATGAGGTCTTCGCCTGACACAGTCATCGTATGAGGTTAGGTCTTCGCCTGACACAGACAAACTCACAAACTTTGACTTTTATATATTAGATAAGCTGACTTATAGTAATTGAGAGAAGCCAACAGTATAGCCATCAGTGTCTGCATGTCTGCAAACTCTGAAGAGTTATGAATAGGACCCAAAGGCGGTCTATAGGAACCTACTCACTATTGCAAAGTTTTACCATACACAGCATTATGAAGAAAAAGAATGCAAGCCAAAGAGAGAAAATCTGTAAAGTGCAGACCAAATTATATACTAAAATCTTCTATGTTTCATCTTACCCTTTTCATGGGCTCTGGGCAGCAGATTTAGCAGATGCACAGGTCACCTGTTCACAGTCTCCCTCACTACTGCAACATCAATGGACCTGAATTGTAGTATTAGTTCTGCCTACAGTCAAGACATTCAGTCAATGGAACTGACCTGCATGTGGCCACACCATTCAACAGCTGGTTGAATAAATTTATTCTACTTGGGACTAACCAACAGGATACCAGCCATTGTCTTTCTATTTTGGTTATAATAATTATTTCTAACAATCTGCATCTATGTATGACAATTATCAGTGTATACATAACCTCTTGTGCTCTCTTCTTTTTGGTTTTGCATTTCCTCTCTTTCTACTTCTTTTTCTATATTTTTTTCCAGTCCGTATATGGATATGCTACTCTCAAGCGTCATCTGAAAACTATGGCTATAGCTTCTCATTTGTTTCTGTTAACTCATAATCCTACTGTCACCTCACCATGATGTGGAAGTGCTTGGTCCCTTGAAGACTATGCCAGTAGAATACAAGATGTAATAGAGTTTAGTAAGCCTGTAAATCTTCAAGCATGCCCCAGTACTTGGCAGATCATGTCTGCTGTCTAAGGACCAGCTTAGCCAAGTACAGAATAACTTCTTACATGAAAGTTGGCTGCCAGGAACCACTATGATTTGAAATAATGGAGGGCCTACTCAGACCAACTAGAACATGGATCCTTAAGGTATTCAAGGTAATCAGAGATATGCTGCCTCTGAACACAGAGGCCTGAATATTCTTATTCCTAGCTAAAATAGATCACAGAATCAATGGTTGAATGGTGAAACAACACATAGTTAATTCCTGTTGATTCAGTGAGCTTACTGTAGCTGGACTAACAATAGGAATCTGGCCAAGAGTTCCATTCAAGTTATATCGCAGATAGAGTAAGCTTCTATAAATGTGTCTAATAATAGAAATAGCCTATAACCATTTTCATCTTTATCAAAGCTGCAGAAAGTGCCACCAAAATAGCAGAATAGCTGGAGGCTTTCTCTGGGAGCAACCTAAGGCACACTGAAATTTCTCCATGTAGTTCTCTATATGGGAAAGATTGTCTTGAGGGAATAAAGTGGGATGGAATAGGTATGATTTACAAGCTTCAGCCAGATGGTACAACTTGTGCTGGCTTTTTTTCAGCCTTGGGTTGCCCAGCAAATAGAGTAGAAACTGATCTCTGGGTAAATATCTTCCATTGCTACAAGAATAATCTGCTTTTTGACTCCTCCAGCTAAGGTTTATTGACAGTTACTGCAGCTTTCAAGGGAATCCTATTTTATGCCCAGGTTTCTCAGTTTCCCATTTTAAGACTTGTGGGTGGATGTGGAGTGGATGTGTTTATTTCAGTGTCGATATCTGTTTTAATAGGGTTAAAGTAAGGAGTTTTTGTTCAGAGGAGAAGTTTAAAAAATTTTTTCCAGCATCATGAAATGTCCTGTTTTTCTTCAAGAAAAAGGAAAAGAGCTTGACTAATTAAGTAGGTGAATCTGTGTGCATCAGCTTTTTGTTCAATTCTGTGGTAATTCTTCAACTGCTTAGTCAACCCATAAGATGATTAAGGTTACTAGTCAGTAAGTGAAATAATGGTCACTTTAAGCTGAAGTCTCTTTGAATGCACTTCTGAGGTCTTTTAAAAAGAGTCTCAATTTGTTCGCTCAAAAACATTAAATGTCAGTCATACAGGGTGGTCAAAAAGGGGGATTATGTGGTCTACAACACACTTCCCCAACCTAGTATCCTTCAGATATATTGGTCTCCAGCTTTTGTTATCCCAGTCTCCATGGAAGTAGGCTACAGTAGTCCACAAAAGTTCATACTACCATACATTTGGTCTTTGAGATGTCACACGACTTTCATGGTTTTGCTGCAACAGCCTAAGATAGCTGTCCCTTTAGAAATTGCCTTCACCTACCTTTAGCAAAAACTTTGGCAATTTCCACACTACACTTTTATTTCGCTTTCAACATCCTGTGGAATCCTGGAGTTTGCAGTTTAGGGAGGAACATTTAAAATTCTCAGCCAGGGAGCTCTTTGGCCTCAGTAAGCTACAAACCTAGAATTCCACAGAATGTTGAAAGTGGAATAATAGCACTATAACAGTGTAGTGCAGAAATGGCCTTTGTCTCCAGTAAATATGCAATTAACATAGGATTTTGTAATCAAGTTAAGTTTGTAGGCTATCAAGCAGGCCTCCCTAGAGCTCAGCATTAGATATCATGATGAATATTTCAACTGCTTTTTGTTGGGCTTCTTTGATTTGTTAGGTTGAAAAGACAACATGGAATGCAAAGGCATTTGAAACCCCTTTTGATGAGAAGCCATTGTAGGTAGAAAACATTCTGAACGGCAAAATAGCTGACAATTGAAGGACTAAATACATCTCTTTCCCCCAATACCTTGTACTCAAAAGTGCAGCTTCCTATAGCTGCTTCTCATTTAAAAGAATATGTAAGGCTGTTTGTCATACACAAAAAGAAAACAGAGCCTTTAAGTCTAGTGTGCAGCTAAGAAGCTTCTTCAGTAAGAACTGAATGGCTTATCTAGAACAGGAGCGGCGATCATGCAGCTTTCTAGATACTGTTGAATCCTAGCATCACTCACCACTGGCTATGCTGACCACAGATGCTGGGAGTTGCAGCTGAACACCATCAGAAGGGTTGCATGATTCCCAAATCTGATCTAGAACAATACATTTGATCTAACTGTAAAATCTGACTCTCTGTGTATGCCTGCTTTTGTGGCTACCTATGGAACAAACTGCATTGCGAGCTATATATTTAATAGATCTATTCAAATTGTTGTAGAATGAAGAGGTTAACCACAAAAGAAAAAAATGCATCTCATTTCCTCTTTATTGGGAAAGAAGTGAACTACAATGTTTATGCAATCTGTTGGCTGTTTGTTAAATTGTTATTGTTACTACTAAAAGTTACAAAAATCTAGGTTTTGGCATTTTAAATGCCACCATCTGATTGGTGTTTTATTTAAACATTTTGAAAGTCTATTCACAATAGTCCTGAGTTTTTAAGAATAGTGCAGTGGAATATTGGCCACTATGAAGTAGCACTAAAAAAAAAATTGAAAATAGTCAAACACATTTAGGGATTATGTGTTGTTGTTTTTTATCAAGTTTTGGGAAGCTCTGGTGAGAAGAATCCTGAACTGATGGGAATCTTTACATTTCAGGTCTTATGTGGAGTTTTTTGTGCTGAAAATAGCATTTTCTGTGCAGAAAATAATATTTCCAGGCAGAAGATAATACATCTGCACAGAAATATTATTTTCAGCACAGAAATGTTTTTTCTTCTCACAGAAAATGCTGTTTTCTAAGCAAAAATGCCACATGCAAATTTTGCACAGAATAAATCCTGGCTTGCGAATAGTCTTTGAAAACTGTATGGTTTTCAAAGATTTTCTTGTAGTGACAAGAAAATTGTAGTGACAAGAAAATTGGTAATCTTACTCACTGTTTTCTTCAAGGAACAAAATGAACGAGGAATTATGTCCCTATCATAAAGTTGTTTGGCCGGAAGTTTCTAACTGGTATAAGTGGCCACTCAGGGCAGTTCAGTTGAAGAGTTCAAGTCAGGGGTTCACTGGTGAAAAGTTTGAGGAGAACTTCCACGGAAAGAAAAGTGGCAGTAGCAAGATTCTGAAGCAAGGCTGGAAGCACTCAAAACTGAAGAAAGTTTGTGAGAGAGACCCTGGGGCAGCCTTTGGGGAACTGCTGAAGTCTGGTAGCTAGTGGCAATTGCCTGAAAATATGGCAGCTGCAGACCAAAGACATCACGGGGAATCTAATGAAAAGTCTTAAAGCTCCTTGTATGTTAGCAGCTCTTTCTGAGCAATACTCTTATCAAACCCCCAGCACTAGACCTATTAATTGTGGCAGATCTTGAATTACCTTATGGTTGGAATAAGGAAAGGAATTATTACTTCCATAAACAGGTTCTTAAATTTACAGTAATGATCAGATTTGCTTTTATGACACCTTTAGCCTTACATAATCATTGGGAAGGGACTAAGTGGCTTATCAATAAATAACTAAAGTTAACTGGCGCTGCTCAAATCTGTATCTAACACCTCAAAAAGGGCTCATAGAGGCTTGTTTTCCTGCCCCACTTTAAAAAAAAACATTCAAGGATCTTACCAGAGTATATCAGAGAGTCTTTCCTTTTTCTGTCATCTTTTGTAAATTTAGGAATCTTAGCAGCAATGTGTCATTTTTCTCCTGCATTTCTGCCTTTGTTCCCTGCAATCTTCACAGCAGTGCTTCAGACAGCTGTCTCTTGTTTTCTAGTACCTCTTAAAAATTATTTCCCAATGAGTTATAGCATGCCCCCATTTTTTGCTTGTAGGAAGCCCCCCTTGAAATATTGAATAGTTGCCAACGGCAATTTGCTGACAACCCAAACCATGCCATCAAATGTTTACAAGTATAAAACAATGTTCAAAAGAGTTATTTCAGCCTCCACTTTGTTTCTTGAAAACTCCATCCCTCTTTCAAATTTTGAATTTTGAACTTTAAACTGAGGACTGCTACTTGAGTGGCAACTAAAAATACTCAGTCAACTTTTGACACATCTATCATTATTTCCGGATGACTGCCACCCTTTTTTCTTCTAATGCACCCCAAGCAGAATTTGGACTTGAAGCATGGCACTGCAATTTGGACAAAACCAGAAACAGTCTGTCAAATTTTGAGACACTGCAAACAATGCTCTAATGAGTTATGGCTGCCATAGACAAACAGATCCACAAAGAAACTCCCTTTTTATTATAGATATAAAAAGTGTATTCAACATACAGCTGTTGCAAGTTCCCTAAAAGAACTTGCAAATATAATCTCAGACACTCTGCCTATGATCTTTGAAAATTCAGGTGAGGCCCTTGAAGAACAGAAGACAAAAAATGTGGTCTTTGTCTCCAAAAAGGCAATAAAAATTAAAAAGGAGGATATGGGTAACTACTGACCAATCAACGTGTTGCTTATACCAGGCCATTAAGCAGTCAGTCTGTTAACACTTAGAGAAAAATGCTGTGATTACTACAAGTAAGGATTTTTTTTTTCAAAAATAAGTCATGCCAGACTAATCTTACCTCTCATCTCATCTCATCTCTCTCTCCCCTCTCCCTCTCCCTCTCCCTCTCCCTCTCTGAGTAAAACCCTTGGTTTAAAAAAAAGACCTTAGTAGACCAGGATAATGCTGTGCATTTCGCACAGCTTGACTTCAATAGGGCTTTTGAAAAGGTCTCTCTTAATGTTCCTTCAGATAAGTTAATAAGATGTGTTCTCAACTATGTTGCTGTTAGATGAAGTTGTAGCTAGTTTGTAGATTGAACTCAAAGTGCTCTCACCAATGGTTCCCAACATCCTGGGCAGAAGTGACAAGTGGGATCTCTCAGGATTCTGTCATGGGCCTCAGCATCTCTATAAATGACTTGAATGGATGAATACTCAACAAATATGCAGATAACACCAAACAGGGAGAGGTGGCTAATACCCTGGAAAGCAGAATAAGGATTCATGATGACTTTAACAAATTAGAGAACTTAAAAAAAAGAATTTAAATAAAGAAAAGAGTAAAGTAATACTCTGAGGCAAGAAAAATTGATACACAAATATAGAATAGGTAAAACCTGGGTTGACAGCAGTCTGTGTGAAACAAACCAACTAACTAACAAACCAACAGGGTTCTTAGTAGACCACAAGCTAAATATGAGTCAATAGTGGGATGTGGCAGAGGAAAAAAAAAGCCTATACAGTTCTCAGTTGTTATCAACAGATCTATATAGTCCACACTGAAGGAAGTAAATAGCACCACTGTATTCTGCCTCACCCAGAGTACTGTGCCTAGTTCTCAGAAGCACAGTTTTTAAAAAGGATATTAACAAGCTGGAACATACAGAGGAAAGTAGCCAAGATGGTAAAAGGTTTGGAAACCAAACCTATGATGAATGGTTGAGGCTATGTTTAACCTGCAGAAGAAGACTGAGTGCTAATATGACAGTTTTCTTTAAAAATCTGAAGGACTATCATGTAACAGATGGCCCGAGCTTGCTGTCTGCTGGTCCAGAAGAGAAGACCTAAACCAATACATTAAAATTACAAGAAAAGGGATTGCAACCAAACATTAGGAAGCACTGCCTAATGGCAAGGGCTGTTCAACAGTGAAATAGACTAGCTCAGATAGCTGTAGACTGTCTTTCATTGAAGCTGTTTAGATTGAACTTGGATGGCCATCTGTCAGGGATGCCTTTGCACTGGCAGGAGAATCCATCATTGGCTATACTGTCTAGGATTGCTGGAAATTTCAATTCAATAATATCTGGAGGACTACACAATTCTGAGTCTAGCTCTACAACTAGACTTTAAAATGTGGGTGAGAATTTAATCTCATTCAAGTCTTCTTTTCCAAACATCTCCCTTTTTCATATTTATAGTCAACAAAGGATAGCCTCAAGCACTTCAAAAGCTGCATTTACCAAACCAGCTATAGTTTCCAATGGAACTACATGACAGATTCAGCACACATCTCTTGTACAATTTAACTGACCCAATTTTAACTGGAATTGCAACAGTTTAAGACAAGACTATTTGAGCAGAAACAAATGTACTCCCAGGTACCAGTGGTTGCTCTACTGCTTATTAAGATATTGCATCAAGCACGGGGCCCAGCTTCCATTTATACACAGCAGTAAACTAGTTTCCAGGCTCTGCTATACACACAGTGAAGCACTGTGTTCATTGATGACATCTCTAGATAATAAATAATGCCAAATGTCAAGAGTAGCAGTCTTTGTAAAGGCTATTCAGATACTAATTTCAATTTTCTTTAATGATACAATATTTCATTAACACTAAGAGTTAGTATAATGATTGTTGCATTAAAAATTTCAGAAGACCTGGGTTTGAATCCTCATTCTGCCATGGAAAGCCACTGGGTGACCTTGGGCAAGTTACATTTTCTAAGCCTTAGAGGAAGATGTTTAGGAAGATGAAGAAATCTTGCTATGAAAACCCTAGGATAGGTTCACAACAAGCTGTGTCAACTTGAAGGCACATAACAATAAATTTCATTGACACTAGAATGTATGACAGAATCCACATTCTTTTATCATGTTTTGAGTAACAACAATCTTACTCTTCAGAATTTATTTGACATCTCTAATTCTTTCATGCCTTTCCTGGTCTCTGGTCTCAACTGTGCTTCCTGCTTCTCTTTATGTTCTTCCTTGCCCTCTTAGGTTAGGATCCTTTTTGTGACATACATCACCACTGGTTACACTGTCAATTTCCCTTTGTAAGATGTTCCACAAAAGCCATATCCTGATTATGACTGTGTAATTGGAATTGCACTGGCATAAGCACCGAGCAATTTATTGGCATTTTTAATGTGTTCCCTAAGTGTGCCCCCTCGTGCCCTTTTGCAATCATAGCACAACAAGAGCACTCATCTGTGTGATGTCTGGTTCATAACTAGTTGCTCTCCCCAACAAATGACAACATCAGGAACAAGAAATGAAAATAAGGCCACAACTTTATTAAGTTCAGGAATCAGTGACATGGCAGTCAAAGGGATATATGGACATGAATTTGGATGTGAGAACTTAGTTAAGCTGAATCTCCTAACCATAGATTTACAGATTCAAAACTCAAGTTATAGACTCTGCAGTTCATCTTAGCCTGTGATCCAATGAAGGGACCAAATGTTCCCAAGCGATTCCCACAGACACAGTTGGTTAGCACTCTTTCCTGAGGATGTTACCTCACTGGTAAACCCTGTCCCAGGGTCTACAATTTTGATATTAAAATATGATTCAATGTGCCTGAGAGGTCACCTGGATGGGCATATAGGCAGCCATGGTTGAAAACCAGGTCAGGCCAGGAAAATCCCCCGTCACGTAGCCCCAGGAGACCTCAAGCTGTGCAAACCCACAGAAGACAAAGCGTCCTCAACCTCTGAGACTCAAGTCAGCTGACTTGAGGAGATTAGCGTATTTGCCCCAAGTTGAGCAAAATAATCAGGCAAGCACCATTTATATGAAGTCACACCACAACCCAATACAGCCGAAGATCCTGAGACTTTGGCAACACCTTGTAATCTCATCACGCAAAGGAAGTTACCATTGTGGAGCTTCTTTCTCATTGCAACACCCATTGTTCTCCCTGGGAAAGGATTAGCCCTCCAGGTACTTTTTCCCCTACAAATAGTCCCAGTTTTTGAGTGGTTCTTTGGATCACTCCCAGTCATCCCAGCTGACCGTTTCTCTGTCCGTTGAGTAATCCCCTCAGCCCTCTTCATGCTGAGCTCCACTTCTTCACTGTTTTTCCCAGATCAAGGACTTCAGGAAAAGGTGCAGTATTACCCCAGCTACAACCCCTTCAATATTCCCCCTATCCAGTTTTCTCTCTTTTGCTTCTTAATAGGTCTTGAGTGCATGTGTGAGTGATTGCGTTGGTGCATGAGACTTTCATTCAATAAAATCATTTTATTGGACATCTTCATTTGGTTTTTTGGCTTGGCCTGACCCCCTAAAAACTGGGTAAAAAGACCCCACTAGGTTACCCCTGCCTCTCACATTGCTATTGCTCATGCTCTGGCTAGTTTCTATTCCCCACACGTGGAGCACATTGAGGTGTCCCCCAAGGGACCCCAGAAATCAGGGTAACAAGGAAACCATCTTGGGACAAGAACCCAACTCACATATCTCCTCAATCTTTTCATCTTGTGATGACACTGAAAGCCTTCAAAGAGAATCAGTTGTAGCGAAGCACCTGCACCCAGCCAATTGCAAGAAATTATCAATACTCTTCCAATCTACATATTAAACCTGTATGCTTAAAAACCTTGAAAAATGCATATAATACTTCCCTCCCTGAGTGACATATGTTGAGTATAGCTCAGGAGTACTCTAACCCATAACAGCAGGAATTTTAAATTGAGCTCAGTAACAAGGCATTGCAAAACCAGAAACTTACATCAATGCAGTGATGTTAGAATGGTATTACAGCAAGATGATATTGTACCTTTTACAATCCAAGATATGTTCCCAGGCAAGAACATTTGTACTTATATTCCTTCCTGCTCAGACTACTTAAAACCATCCCAAAGATCATGCCCAGGCCTCTTGGTTCTCATTTTCTTTTGATCTTGTTTTTCTTGAAGTAAATAGACAGCATCTTAGGTATTCTAAACCTTGGGGGCTGTGTTCATGGCAGACTACTCTAGTATGCAGTTAACTTCCTTGCTCTAATCAATATGACAGTCGAGAAGACTTACTGGTGGGATTGCTATCTTGACATGAGCAGAGTTGTTGCCTCTCCTATGATCTCTAAGGAGAAAGCTTTTATCCTGTCTGATACTTCAGCTGTGGCCTTAAAACTGATATGATGTACCCATAGATGCCTATCCATAAAAGGTCCTTTTCTATGCACATTATATAAGGAGTTGCTGTCTCTTAAACTACATTTTACTGTGTATATGTACAATTAATATTTAACTGACAAGTAACATGCATTTCCCTTCTCTGAAGTAGGCATTAGCCAAAATGGATCTTGCAGCTGGATTGCAGTTTTCTTTTTTCTTTTTCCTCTTTTTAATTCCCCTGCCATTGTTTTTTGAAGCAACATTGTAATTACTCTGGATTTCATTTACAATTCATGTGAGAATGGACTATAGGTAGTTTCAAAATTGGAATCAAGTCACACAGTGTGGCCTAAATTCTCTTTTAATCCTGACTAGAGTGGAGAGTGCAATGGAAAGCCAGCTTTGCGTAGTGGTTTGAATGTTGGGTTAGGTCCAAGGTTCGAACCTCTACTCGGCCATAGAAACCTATAGGAGACCTTGAGTAAATCATATTCTCTCAGCCTCAGAGGAAGGCAATGGTAAACCCAGTCTGAATAAATGCTGCTTAGAATACCTCATGGTAAGTTTGCTTCAGAAACAACTTAAAGGCACAAAGCAACAAGCACAGACACATTGAATTCATTAAATCTAACTACATGTGGTTTCATCATTCGACAAGTTATTGAATGTGTCTACTCTAGTTGGAACTATCCCACAGATTGCCAGCCTATAAGAATTTTCTTTTTCTATACACAGTCAGAACAAATTGAAAAGACGCCAGATATATCAAACTGTTCAATGTAGTTACAAAACTGATGAGAAAATAAAAAACAAATTTCAAATATTGTGCAAGGTTACTACTGTATTTATGAAGCCATCCTATCTCCTAACGTTAGCACTGCATTCACAGGTGCTAGTGGGTGGGACTAGTTTATATAGATGACACAGAAAATTTACCTAGTTAATGCAATATCACTCACCTATCATGTGGATATGTGAACCTCAGTACAAGTAAATACGCAATATCAGAACAGGCAAAGTGAAACCCTCTAGATGTTGTTGGACTGCCTTTCCCAGCATTCATTATCACTGGCTCTACTAGCAAGGGCTGGTGGGAGTGACAATCCAACAACATATGAAGACACCACACTTTGTCGACCCCTGTAGTAAATGTATTTAGGACTGCAGGTACTGCTTGCAATCTTATGCACCCTTCTCTGGAAGCAAACTATATTGAACACAATGGGACTTGTGTGTGATTCCACATGCATAGGACTGAAGTGTGTTTCACGCACAAAATAATAGGTCAGCATCCTTTTGAATGACACTGTAGTAGAAAGCTCTCACAGTGTAATAATGGTGGATAGTCAAGTTTGGTGTTGTGCACACAGCAATTGCCACTGGAGATAATGGGACTTCCATTTGCACAATGATGTCTGGGATGCCTCATTGCACAAGCAATGAGAATTTCAAACTATTTGTATTCCAATCCATTGAATGAATGGTTTAACCCAATAGGAACCTGACCGACAGGCACAGGTTTATTTCTTATTTCTTTATTTTAGTTGCTACAAAAGTGTTGCTTTAATCTTTTTTTGTAAAAAAAAAACAACTGGCTTTCTTATAGAGACTTAAATGTGAAAGTATGAACTTATATCATGAAAGGTGTTTTATTGGTTTAATATTATGAAAGTGCTGTAGATACAGGAACTTCTTTACAATTTCATTTTGCCTGTGATATGAACCTCATCCTTCTATTCAATAGCTAAAGCTGTTTTAGATTGTTTTCTCGTTTGTGACATGCAAATATTTTCTTGAGACAACAAATCACTCTGTACATTATGGAATCTGTCTGCCCCTTCACAATTCCATTACTGATAGATAATTTTCAGGAGATAGAAAGCAGTAGCAGCACTTTGCCACAGTATAGTGAAACCAGATTTGTTGAAAGCAAAACCAAAAAAGTATATTTGGAGCTCAGAGAGTACCTTTTAAAAATAATTAGCTACAATATGGGGTACAATTTGTAACATTACAGATGTAAATTATTTAAAAGTAACTCTTTCCCTTTCTCAGAAGTAATTTTAAAAGTTTTTTTAAAAAAATATGAAATGTTTCTTCTTCAACAGCAAAAAGTACAACAAGAGGCAGAACCTGAGGCATGTGATATACCTCTTCCACTCTTTAGTGAAGCCCAGCCTTCATAATTATGAAAGTAACTAAAAGTTAAAGTCACACCCTAAAATGAACAACATTGTCCTTCACTGAACTGCAATCATAATGCTATGTAATTACATCATAGTTATTAGAAAAAGCTATACAGTCATCCCTCCATATTCACTAGGGTTAGGGACACAGGACTCCTGTGAAAGTGAAAAAACTGTCAATAATTCTAGGCTCTCCCAAACCATATTTAACACAGAAAAAAAACTATGATGACCATATTCACCCTACTGTGGACTCTTTTGAGGCATCAGGGTTCCTTCATAAGGCAGAAATGTGTGGCTGGTGGGGCTTACTGCCACCTCCGCTGCTGTCCCACACCATTTTTAATAGGGACTTACTAGACTCATTCACAGTTTCTCAGTCTCATGAGGCTTGCAGTCCCTATTAAAAATGGCATAGGAAGGCAGCAGAGCTGACATCAAATAATCTGTGAATAATCAAATCTGCAAAAGTGAAATTTGCAAATGTGGAGGGCTGGCTGTGCATGGTAAACAACTAGTACTGTGTTAATATAGCTACATTTGCTGTGATGGGAACTTTAACTGCTCAAATGGAGATCAGTGCCCCTTGACATCCTTCAGGAAATCACAGGAGAGAAATACAAGTAGGCAAAGACCAAAGGTAACTCTAAAACAAGGTTGGTATGTGTGCGAGTGGGGAGGGATGAAATCTTTAACCAATTTTCCAAGCTTGAATTTCATTACAGAAAATGGGATTAAGAATTCACTTTGAATTATTTTCAGAATGACCTGTTATAGGTTAAACTGTACTTAGGGGTTCCATAAAAGGTATAGTGTACAAGAGCTGGACTATAATACTGTAATTTAGATAGTCTTCTATGCTATATAATTTATATAGTTGCTTATCAGTCTGTTATTCTATACAAATCCACATGCTTGATTGCAGAATAGTCAAACTCGGTGTGTTATTTAAATAGTACCAAAATAAATAGTAAAGTCCTGGATCCGATCTATCAACTACTTCAGATTTATGGTTTTTAAATTTCGTTTTATTTTGTTTTATTTTGTCCCGAAACACACATTCTATGAAACAGTAGGTACTTACACTGAGGTTGACATTTCATACAGTTGTGGGACAGTTTGGCAAAATCTGATTTTTTTTTTCATGAAATGAAGCAAACTTTAATGAAATGAAGCAAATTTTAAGCACTTACACTTTCATGTCATTCAAACCATAAGTGACATCATCAGCATCAACCTGGACAGTACTAGATAAATGTCCTAATATTTAACATCCCTGCCTTAAAAGTCTTCAACTGGGATTAATTTTCAAACTTATAAAAAAGAAAATTTAAAAACATGCACAGTTCTAAATATCAACTATGAAAAAGGCTGAATTTAAGTTCAACTTTTTCCCCCTCCAAGGACCTCAGTAATAATGAATCATAATATCCCTGCTGTTGACCAGTAATGCCTACTGTAGACCCCCCTTCAAAAAAAAATTATAGTTGTGGTAACCCATTCTAGTGATTGTGAATTGATCCCCTCATCATCTGTAATGACCCTTCAGTTATGAATCTAGCAAATAAGCTTGGGTGAACATTCTCTGTTATTATGGGGCAATAACATAATTTTTTCTCTATTTTTCTATGCATGTGTGACACCAAAGTGCCTGTCTTTCAAACATGGTGTGTATAATAGTGGTTTTTTCCCCCACCCCATCATGCATTTTGATTCATTCTTCCCTGATTGGTGGAAGGTATAATATGTGCTTTGTTTACAACAATGCAGCAGTTGGAGGAAATGGCTAGGGAAACAAGACTATAAGAGCAGCAGCAGAAATACAAGCAGCAGAAGAAAACAGAAAAGCATGTTTGTCATGAGCTTTGACATGTTGCTCATACTGTCAATGAGCAGATGGCAGAGTCTGACTGCTTAGTCATAACAGCCATGAAGACTGTATAACCACAGAAGACATAAATTAATTCATAATCAGTCTTGTCTTGAATGGCAAAATTATTGAAGTTGATTGAATCAAAGTCACGGTTTCTTATGCATTAAGGGAATCTACAGGATCAGTATATGGATCAAGTAACTTGGAGGTTTGGCAGCATCGTGACTTAGGATTGTTTCTAGCTGAATAAGACTGAATTTGAATAAGGGCCTCTGCATAGCCAAGGGAGCCACTGAGACCATGACTAAGAAAGTTTCAAGGATGTGAGCAAATAGTCTCTCGCCTAGTTTGACCCTTTGATCCCTGGTGCCTAGTTAAAAGGAGATCTTGTGCATTATTTTCTGCATCTCCAAGTAGGTCACAGCATGATGGAATTAGGAACTAACTCTGTGTGCTTTCGTCTTCTCCTCAGTTATGTATTGCCACAATTAGGTCTTAGAAGCAAAGGTCAGAAAGGACCTACGCAGTACATATACTTACATGTTTCAGTAATTTACATTTTTCAGTTGATGCATTTTATACCCTTTGTCAGATTTATGCATAGCTCATCAGTTTTCCTTAAAAAAAGAAAATACAGCTTTTCTAAAACAGGGTGTCCAGAATGTACATCTCATGCTTCTAATTGAATTTCATAATTTGAGTTCAGACAATGAGATTATCTTTTAGTGTAAATGTTGCTTAGCCAACAAATGCTTCTAAAAAGGTCATGTCCATTCTTATGATGATTACACATTTTATTATATTTTACTGTTTTTTAAAATACTGATACTTTTTTCTTTTCTCCCCCCTGAATATGTATGTATTTTAAAGCTTTGATTCACCTTCAGAAACTGGAATTTCTACTATCTATCTATCTATCTATCTATCTATCTATCTATCACCATTAATGTATAGGATCCTTTACAGACTAACTTGAAGTAGAAAGGGAAGAAATAAGGGCCAAAATTCTCTGTCAGTTATGTAGCTATGCAGCTACCGTAGTTGTGTAGCTACTCAATGTTTCCTGGCCTGACCCCCTCATCCCTGTTTCCTGGGGAGCAGTTGCTATAAGCAACAGGGATATGTTTCCCTGTCAATCATGAAACAGCTGACTGATATTCCCACTCCCTTCCAGGAGCAATCTCCATTGCAACAGGAAGAAGGAATGACTCTGTCTCAATTTGATTGCTCAATTTGATTGGAGATTGCTTGTACAAGAGGGGTGGGTGGGTGGGTGGGAACTGTGATGAACCCTGAGGGGGGGCTTAGCAACGGAGCACCCTAGCAACCCAGAGGGCTCAAATTGATTGGCTGGTGCAAATGAAATCCCAGTCTAGCCAGAGGGAGGGACTAGATGGGGGAGTGAGCAACGGAAACTTAACTGAAAGAACAGGGTTGAAAGTTGATGTGGAGAGTTGAGAGCTGATGTAGAGAGTTGAGTGTGGATGTTGAGAAGAGAGTGTGTTTGGATTTCAGAGAGAGAGAAGTGTTGTGCTGGTTTATGAATCCTTACTTACCAAATACCTATTACTTTGACAGTGCGTTAAATAAAGATTTGTTTATATATTTATAAAGAACAGTCTCAAGAGAGTGTCATTGCTCTGTACTGGGTTACACACACTACCATCAGTACCACAGTTGATGGAGAGATAAATCACTGCTTGTCCTTATATCAGAGATGAGTGAAGATTTAGGAAAAGCAGTAGAGGGAGATAACCTGGGAGGAGAAGTCAGTGGGGGACAAAGAGTAAAAAGTGGCGACATTCTCTAGAGAAGGAGAATAGGAGCAGATCTGAGTTGTCATAGCCCTGGCTTGATCCAGAGATCTCCCTGGCTGTTCTGACCTGGAGTTAAATAGGTGTCAGGCTGGGCAGACCCTGGGTTTTCACAGGAGCATGAGTGGACTGCTTACCGATCCATAGGGGGACAGACCCTTGGAACTTGCAGTGTCTTCTGCCTGGTCAGTGGAGACTGGAGGACTTTCTCAGTCCCCATGTATTCCCTAAAGTAGTGAATACATAGCAACTGTGAATGTGAACCAGTCAAGAATGTATAATCCTAGGTTATGCATTCATTTAACTGCCTTAGTGAATTTCCGCCAAGGTTCCCTTCACTCAGAAAGTTTACAGGCTAAATTTCAACAATGAGAGGAAGAAAATAAGGTAGAGCCCTCAATTAACAGAAACTGTAGAGCAGTTAGAGAGGCCAGCGTCAGAAGGCTATGTAAGTCAGTGAAGCTATTATGTATTTCTGTTTTGAGAACAAAGGAGTAAAGGATTAGGTCAAATCATCTGATGCAAGAATTTTCATGTATCCTTTCAGAAGACCATTCTAGAATCGTACTTGTGAACTTTATTGTAAGCATTGCCATGAGACACCTGAGTGTCCCATAGTACCAAGGCCATGCTATAATTTGGAAGGATCTGATTTCTCTTTATGCTGAGGTGAAACATTTCCATTTGAGAATTAATATTGAAAACTCCAACAATTCAAATTTAAACTAATACATTCCTCAGTCCTAGTTAAGTGCTGACTGCCAGTCCCTGAAGTATTCTTCTAATGAGCCATGGCTTTAGTGCTTTCTCTCAATGTCTTGTCTATATATTTGCTTCTGCGGACTCAGGCTTCTTTTGTGCCCTGAATAATTCCAACAGTATAGAAACATAGGCCATTTCTGCATGACATCACTATCCCACAACAGCAGCTGGTTGTTTCCGGTCTAGGAGTCATGCTACCATACAACACTGTTGCTATCCAGCTGCTATCCCATCTCCAACCATTGCAAAACTGCCTTATACCATTTCCAGGGGGGGGGAATCTGTTAAGAGCCTCCTTTAGCTCTTCAACCCCATCAGCCAGCTCAGTGTGGTACCGTAATAGCACCTGATAGTGCTTCCTGCCCTCTCGGATCCAGGAATGGAGGGGGTGTGGGTGCTCCCAGGTTGTACCTCCCTCAGCTACTCCCATAGCATGGTAACTTCAAAATCTATCATTTTTCTGTGTTTATTTTAAATTTCTCCTTTGCAATAAAGTTTTTTATTTTTAAAAAAATACATTTTTGAGCACTACAGCACAAAAGTACAATAGTGTAGTGACATGTCATGCCGTTACAGTATGCTATGCTAATATGCCTCCTCCCCCCAAAAAAGACCAATCAGGAGCAGTGGGACAGGGTGTAGGTAGGGCAAATAAAGTAGTCGATGAAGCTGTAGCGTGGAAAGAACACTAGTGGCAATACCGCTACTCATTCGCTTAAGGCAAAAGGGTGCAAAAGAGAATGTTCCTAATCCGACAGCATCACGGAAATGGCAATGCTGGAAATGTAAGGGGAAAAGGTACTATTGAGGTATGGTGTGGAAAGGGCCATAGTTTCATTTTGAGGAATAGTGAAGTGAAGAACGGTGAAGTGTTGGCAGTCTGAATAGATTTCAGACTTCAACAAGAAGTCCAGTGGGAATACTGGAGTGGCCAACATATGGAAATATAAGCATGCTTGTTTTTTCTAAATCATAAACTTCAAGTAGTAAAAGAAGATTGGGGGAAATAAAACAACAGTACTAAAACAATCCCAAAACACACAGATTGAAATATTAAAGGAACACCTTCAAAAAATTTTTTTATTATCCTAAGGACAACTTAGTCGGGAAGCCAGAGAGGATGAAGAATGGTTGGAACTGAATTTAGGAAGTATGAATGTGTTTTAGGTATGTCTCAGGTATGTATAATTATGTTATATGTCATGTAATACTATTATACTCCTATGATTATATTATATCATTCTTAGGCTTTGTCTGTGAAGATTTCTCTTATTCTAGTATGTATTTTGTCTTTTTTATTTATTCTATTTCTTTTAAGAATAAAGAAAAGAAAAAGAAACGCAAGATGCAGGAACGCTTGGTGGGATGATCAGCTTCATAAACTATGACATTGCTTTCATCCAGATGCAGTTGCAAGTCAGATGAATGCAAAGGGATAAATGACACACTAAAAAGAGTAACTAGGTATTTAATTAAGGTAGTAGAAACGTTGTAACATTCTACAGGACAAGCATAGGTTTTAAAACAACAACACTCTCATCATAGGGAAAAAAAGTGTTTAGATAGTTCCATATTAGGCAAGACTCAAAACAAGACAGGATTCTTGTAGCTTTGATAGGTATGTAGATCACTGGTGCGTAACCAAAGGCATACACACTGCCAGTGGGACACAAAAGTGGTCTGGATGGCACACAGGTATTTTTGTCATATGAACACAAAATTGTTTCCCAACAATACTGCACTTTTAAAACTTTTACAGGCTCTCCACACTTATCTGATGGGTTAGGGAATGGGGCACTGTCAGAAAATGAAATAGGTTGAAAAACAGAACCCAAGTACTGTACTGTAGGGGGACCTGAAGGACTTACAGAGTCTCACTTGGGACTGACGGTGCACTCGCTGCTTACAAAATCTCTCAGATGGCTTGTCTTGGTAATTTCCCCCCCTCTACTCAGCTCATTATGCAGGTTGTATGTGCATGAAGAACTGATGAGAGAGCAGAACCCCCATTGAATTAATGGAATTTGTCCTTAATTTGAAAGCATCAAAAATTCAAGTAATCAGATAATGGGGCATCAAAGGCAGGGGCTTCCTATATTCTTTGTGCTTTGCAGAAACATTTATGCTCCACAAGATGATGATGATGATGATGATGATGAGTATTATTTTCATTTATATCTCACCTTTTCCCCAACAAGGGGGCTCAAGACAGCTTACAACTTAATGAAAACAGTACAGATTAAAAACTGTACAAAAACATCAGTAAAGCATTAACAGGATTAAAAGCCCATCATAGTCAGTTTTTAAAAGCCTGATAGAACAAGAACGTTTTCACTTGCTGGCAGAATGAAAGCAAGGAGGCAGCCTTCCTAGACTCCCTAGGGAGGGAATTTCAAAGTCTAGGAGCAGCCACCAAGAAGGCCTTCTCCTTTCCCCCCACCAAATACACCTGAGAAGGTAATAGGAGAGAGCGAAGAACCTCTCCTAAATATCTCTAACAAGGTCATACAGGAAAATAAGCTGCTTCAAATATCTTGAGCTATTTTTTTTCCATTTGTAATGTAATCATTAGTATTGTCTGGCCATTTCTGCACTGCACTGTTATAGTGCTATTATTCCACTTTCAACATCCTATGGAATTCTGGGGTTTGCAATTTAGGGAGGGGTCTTTAGAATTCTCTGCCAGAGAGCTCTTTGGCCCCAGTAAACTACAAACCCCAGAATTCCACCAGACGTTGAAAGTGGAATAACAATGTAGTGTGGAAATGGCCTAAGTCTTTATTTACTCCCAATAAAACTACCATAACTTTTAAATACCCTTTCAACTGACTGTAAATGATGGATACAGTAATGGAATGCCTCCAAATGTTTCTCCTTCTCAGAACAAATGGGCTTTGTGGCTTAAATCCTATTGCTAGATCCAGTTTGAGTGGACCAATTGTGGAAATGCTTAATGTAAACCCCCCAGTTCAAAGAGTCTAATCTAGTTGTGACTACCAACAGGATTCAGGCTTTTGTTTCTACCATGGTGGATCCCCAGTTTTTTAATGAAGGGAAGTGTGGGATTTAAGATATGAATGGGTGAAAACCATCAGTGAAGACAAAGGAATTTCAGCAGGTGCATCTGGTCATGCATGCCTCGCCTACTAAAATTCATCTATGTAAGTGCTTCTTAACCTGAGGTGGAAGACCTATTGTATTTTCTTTTCCCCACTATGCCAAAGGGAATAGTACCATATTTATGCTTATTGGCTGCAACTGTTTCTTTGCTTCTCTGGGCTGGCAGCCAAAAGTCTGAGGACAGCACCAATTCACAGACCACTACTTTGAGTAGCACTGATCTATATGACCAATAGAGGCACAAGCACCTTGTTCTTGTTTCATGTAGCCATCCATAGAATCATAGAGTTGGAAGAGACCACAGGGACCATCCAGTCCAACCCCCCACATCAAAGCACTGTCAACAGATGGCCATTCAGCCTCTGCTTAAAAACCTCCAAAGAAGAAGACTTCATCACACTCTGAGACAGCATATTCCACTGCCGAACAGCTCGGACCATCAGGAAGTTCTTCCTGAGGTTCAGGTGGAATCTCCTTTCCTGCAGCTTGAACCCATAGCTCCTTGTCCTAGTCTCTGAAGCAGCAGAAAACAAGCCCGCTGCCTCCTTGACATGACATCCCTTCAAATATTTAAACATGGCTATCATGTCCCCTCTTAATCTTCTCTTCTGCAGACTAAACATACCCAGCTCCCTAAGCCACCCCTCATAGGGCATGGCTTCCTTATGATATTTGTAAGATGTAGTGTCATCCTCGCTATGATATTTGTAATATGTAGTGCCAATCTGATTTCCCATATATTTCCCAGCAATATAGCTGGATACTGACATTTGGCTATTGCCAGGAGGGAGAATCTATGGTACACCAATTTTTTGAAGGCAATAAAGCATTAATGAGATAACAGCGGAGATCTCACTAGACAGCATTGCCACTGAACTCCAGAGAAGCTGAAATCAACAACATGCATTTAAACAAGAAATGTTACCTCTTTATTTGATATTTTGCTAATTAAATACAAATACAGTCTTGATATGATAACTCAGGTTATATCCTCCCAAAGTACTTGGCTGAGAAAATATTTGCTGAGGAGTTCTGAGGACATGTTGTACAATTAAAAAAGAGAGAGATTGGATACACATTGCTGCCCAAGGAAGTGGTTTGAAGTAAGATTTAAAATGTGTACAGTTAATGGTTTAAAGCTCTAGTCAACAGCTAGGCTATGTACAGAAGTACAAATACCACCAGCTGAGTCACTCAGGAGGCAGCCCAGCTGGCCTCCTGGAACTGTAGTATTTGGCAAGAAGCCATATTAGCAATGCAGACACTCCTTTAAATAAGTGTCTCCAATTGAGCAATTGGAAATGGTCTCATGCATAACCCAATTTTCTAAAGAAGCTACTTGAGAATACAAAGATGAGGAAAAGAAATTAACTTTGGCTGGTAAATCGCCTTACGATGTTGCTTAGTGGTAACAAGGGAATATCAGGACAATATTCAGGATGATGAAGTTAAGGATGTCTGGCCTCAGCAGTGACTGACTTTGTCAGAAATGACTCTTGGTCATCTGGAATTAAGTCTGGCATGATGGCATCACTGTGGCATAGAAAAAGAGATCTGCATTTCTGTCAGAGTGCACTGTAGTTTCAGATATATGTTTCCCAATTATATCCTGCATTTGGTTCAACAAAGACTATCTCCAAAAGTAATGCAGGAACTGCCTTAGCACTGAGTACGGGGAGGGGCTGTAGGTTGGTAATGAACTCTTTTTGTTAAATTTTTGTCACCTCCAAGCAAGACTAAGGAACTCTCCAGATGTTCTTGGATTCTACTTCCCATTATAATTGGCCCTCTATATTCACTAGGGTTAGGTGCACAGGACCCCTGCAAAAGAGGAAAAACCACAAATATCAAAATGTGTGTGTGGGGGAAGAGGGCTGAGGTATGGTGGGGAGAGCAGAGGGAAGGAAGGTTGGTCAATGTGGTGGCTCTATACTTCCTCTTTCACAATCATCTCCTTCCTTGAGTGTAGGGGAGGACATCAGGAGAGGTTTGTGGTGCCGAGTAACTGGGCTACAAGTCATCTTTGACTGGCCAGGCAGTGGCTGGTGGAGGAGAAGAAGGACCAGAGGTGGATTTTATAGGGCTGTGCAGCCTGATCAGAGCTGCCAAGAGGGAATGACCCCTTGGCAAAGATGCACTTGAAGTGGGGGGGGCAGGATTTGGAGAAACTCACAATCAGATCTGTGAAAGTTAAACCCACAAATGTGGAGGGCCAACTGTAGTTTTATGCCTTACCTGCAGGAGGCCACCTCAGATGAAGAAGAGAAGAGGAATGCCAGAAGGATGGTCCCCAGCTGAAGCCATAGGAGGCTGGCAGTCCTGTTGTGAGCCTGGTCCTTCTTAGGCAGCATCCACAGACTTAGAAGAGAAGACAGAGGCTTTGCACGATTCTGAATCAATAGTTTGTTTGTTTGTTTGTTTGTTGTATTTGAAACACAGGGAACAGAAATGCCATAAATGCAGTTCTCCTTTAGTAAACTATGCTGAGTTAATGAAGCCAGCTGGGCTGCTTTTTTGTCAGCTGGAAAGTAGTTCAGGGAAGGCCATCTTAGTGCTGCGAACAATAGATCCCATGCTTCCTGGTAACCTTGTTGATATCCTCAGCCTCATTTATTTTTAAAGTGAAAACTTCAGCATTTTAAAGAAAGAATTTCTTTACAGTTAGAGCTTTGGTGCATCTGGTAGTTAATTAATCATGCATCCTCTTGGCCTTGTTTGTGTCTTCTTGCATATAGGGTATATATTTCATATTTGAACCTCTATTATGATAGTTTAAATAACCTCCATTCCGCCTAAAGCAATTTGACCCTCCTCCCTGCATCTTTTGAGAATTTCTTTTAACTCACCCCTTTCATTTTTATTTTAAGTAATTTATCCTTTTGAAGTTAAATCTGGCTGATTTTTTTTTTTTTCCTTCAGCAACATATGTCTGGAATGTAATAATGTTGTGATCAGTGTTTCTAAGTGAAGTAACTCAAGAGGGCTTACTCGAAGCACCAGATCTTAAGCATCCTAAGTTAGGCTGGAAGGAAAGCTTACTTTCCATCTTGCCAGTCAGTCAGTTTCATCAATGTCCATCCATGTTTCCAAGTCTGAATGAGGTATCTGAGTTTGGAAGAGGGGGCTTACTCCCAAGTAAATGGGCATGAATGAAAGGCCTTTCCAACTGTGCTTGCCCAACATCAGAGCACAGACAGGCTGGGGATATTGTTACAAAGTTTAAGAGATGTCAAGTGTTAGAAGTGAGGAATTATTTGATCATTTTGAAATACATTTTGATATTTTGTAACTCCCAGAACCATCCTTCATGAATCAGTAACTTGGAGTGATGTTTGTTCCCACCGTGTGCAGCTAGTGGCGTCAACTGACCATGGCAAAAGGGTGTCCCCTACTCATTCCATGATTTTTTAGTGCATTCATCACTGCTAAAATCCTGAAGAAAATTAGATGGTGGCATGAGTTTCACAGGTAAACATCAAAAAATGCTTGACAAAATCCTATGCTTTGGAGTCTTCAGATGAAGTTGATAGTATTCCACATACTCTATCAAAGGTTTCACATACTCAACCAAGAGCATGGCCGGCAACCTCTGTCCCTCCAGAAGCTGTTGACTACAGCTCCCACCAGCACTCACCAGCAGGGCCAGTGGTGAGAGACAATGGGATTTGAAGACCAATAATTTTTGAAAAGCAACAAATTACCTACCCATGTTCAAAAGGGTTGTGTTTCCTGATGTCAGACTCAACTACTGCTGTTTGAATGGTATCATTTGCAATATTTAATGCCAGGCTCTTCTGTTGACTATTCTGTAAGACTGCCTCCACAAGAATTGTCTTTCCCTCCATGGTCACTTGGCAACAACTGTTCCATCAGACTGCAGCAGGGAAAAAGATGGGAAGCAGAGACATTCCACCAGCTATTCTAAAAGGCCAACTCCATGGGCTTTCTCCACTCCACGACTGTTGGTTGCAGCTGGTTGCCTTAAGAGCTTGCATGTCACTTTAAAAAAAAGATGCTGGGTTTACTTGCTTTCCTCTTCTCTCCATGTCAACTTTTTCTGTTGCACCATGTTTTTATATTAAGCTTGAAGCAGTGAATGCCTGGTTTTCTTCAAGAGCTGCTCTGGGAGCCTTTTGGCTGAAGAATAGGATAAAATATTTTAAATACAAATATTAATAAAAATTAATAAAAATCTACTTGCCTATATTAACTGTTACAGCAAGTTCCAAAATTAGAATAATTATGCATTGGTTATCTAAATTATTATAATGCATGCATTACAATGTTCTGTTTTGTTAATAAATGTAATTGTTTAAATTATTACTGATATAGTATGATCCAAGGAGATTGTTGATTGCATGTTACATATCACTTCATCTCTTTTCTGCTTCAGATCTCATGTTACTATGGAGTCCTCCTGCACTGAGTTCTATAGGTGGTGGTAGCTAGCACACATTTTGTCTGTTTATTCAAGTTTCATTTCAGCAATAAATGTGGGACATTTAGTTGCCCATTTGTTGTAAACCCTCGTGGGTGGCACAAGAACCTCAGGGTATGGTCTTAGGGAGAACTTCTGTTAATAAACTCTTGCTTCTCATACTCTAAGCCTCTGGGATAATGTGTGTCCCCACAGGTGTGTGTTGTTTTCAATACTCACTTGCCACTTTGGAGACCTCCAGTTATTTCTCAAATGCTGCAGGTCTTGGTTTCATTCCAAAAACACTTCCAGCCCAGCCGGCACCCAGGATTCTGACTGGGATGCCAGATGGTCCCAATTTCACCAGAAGCACTCCTGACTGAAACATTTCATTTCTCTATCATGAAGTACACGAGCATTTAACTAGTCAATCCAATTTAATCACAGGCACTTACCAGTCAATTTGATGATCACTGAATTGCCCCAAAGTTGCTATTGTCACAGGTCTTTACTTCTTGCTTTTTTTGCAAGGGATTGTTGATTACATGCAAGTGGAAGGGGGGAATCAAAGCACCTAGATCAGTCAGGGATCAATTGTATATTCACAGTACTATAGTTCTTTATTGGCTTGGGATTTGTTGATTCTGTGGCTTGTTCCCTTCAGATGTTTGGTTTATATGATTCTGTGCTTAGACAGAGCTGGCTCTGCCATTCATTAAAGGAAAGCAAATGCCACAGGTAGGAGATGCTAAGGGACAGCAGTGACAATGCCTGCAGTTGCCTTGGAATGCCAAGGACTGAGCTCCACCTCTTTAAACCGCATGCACCAAGACAGAACATTTTAGTCTCTAGGATCACATTTATTACAGGATCCACAGAGAATGAAGACTTTATCATACGATGCTCGTCTCCAGCTACAATGACATTGCACACACACATATCAGTATAGAGGCAAACAGTCCTATCTTTATAAATGTCTTTTTTCCATGGTGGGGAAATTCCTGATCAGGCAAGTCAGACTTTCCAGGCTTAGCTAATCACTGCCAGAAGAAAGTCAACAGCCAGTGATTTATCTACCTGATCTAGCCATGGCTTTATGTGGTAGCAGTTAGTATGTCTGAAGGAAGAAACAGCAAATAAGAGGCAGAGAGTTAATGAAATAAATGCTTTTTCAAACTGCAAGCGTTTCCTTTTATATTTCCAGGAGTTTGTGTGTGTGTGTGTGTGTGAGTGTGCGTGAGTGTGCGAGAGAGAGAGAATGAATGAATGAATGAATGAAGCCCGTAGCATACCATGGAGACATATCCTTCTAGTGACAGAGTCCAGAACAGTGCTGTATCTCCTCATGATCGATAGTTTTCTCACCCAAAACATGCTTACTGACCACCTAAAATCAGAATAAAAGCACAATTGGACAAGAAAGCATAGTGTGACAGAAGTTAGATTTTTGGATTTGTGTGCATGTGTGTTTGTAAAAATAAACACTTTTAAAATGGTTTCCCATGAGACAACAACAGAGGAACAATGATGCCATACTGGAAGTCCTGGGTGCTATTATTCTGAGGCAAATATGATTTATCTGCCTTGTGTGATAAGGCCCTGAGACCTACAACATAAGCATTCTACAACATTGTCACCTGTATATTCTAAACTGTTTTCACAGATTTCAGCCATTTCCCCATATAGTTTTTCTTTCTTTACAGTTAACAAACACAAACAAATATTTCTACTGGCACTGGGATGCTTTTTTTTTTGGTTTCACTCATGTAACATATTAGAACAAAAAAGGGCTCATGCTGTTTTTCAGCTAACCAGCCAATGCAACAAAGCAGATAGCAGGCCCTTTCACTCTGTACAATCATACCATTATGATTCTGCTTCAACAGTCATGACGTCAGCCTGTGGAATCCTTGGATTTTCAGTTTAAAACTTACCGTAGAATCAGAGTGCAATAATTGTGAATGTGAAAGTCCCTGTCTGTGCTCTAGTTCCCATTGGGAGAAAATTGAATTTTTTTCTCATTTGAGGAGTTGGGGAGGGAAATACACTGAAATTTTCATTACCATCAGAAAATAAAAAAATATTTTAAAACCTAACCCTAACCATGAATGTAAGCTTGAATTATTATATTTCTTATGTAGATCTAAAGCTATGCCATTGGAAGAGTCTTGCTTGCTTGCTTGCTTGCTTGCTTGCTTGCTTTCTCTCTCTCTCTCCCCTCTTCCTTCCTTCCTTCCTTCCTTCCTTCCTTCCTTCCTTCCTTCCTTCCTTCCTTCCTTCCTTTTTTATTTTTTTGTTTGTTTATCCTATTGCATGGGGATTAAATGAGTCTAGTGCCTCTGGGTGTAGTAGAGGACCCTATCTTAGTGCCAGGGTGTTCAAATAAAATTCAATGGCCAATCCAGTTGACTTCTGTGGATCAAACTGAAATGAAAACTTCCATCTTGTCCTTTGCCTCAGGCAGCAAAATATCTTAGGCAGGTCTTGAGCTTTGGCCTATATAGACACATCACCCCCCCCCCATTCAACCTACAGTTTTCTACAGTTTTTATATGCAGGAGTGATCTGATGACTTTCATTACACTGTCAAGGTTTCTTATTTACCTGCTACATGCACATTACTTTTCTTTAATGTTAGGCACTAATTGACCCATATTGGCCATTAAACATCTAGCATTTACATATGTGCATTGCAAAACTATATTTCCTAATAAAAATAAACTTCAGCTCATGCTTCTCTCTTAATGAGAAGGTGATAGTTTAACACAGCTTTAAAATAATACTTCAGGATGCTGACTGACTCCAGATTGCTCTTTTAGAAGCATATTGCTACTATTGCAAATAAGTTTACTTCCAGATGGAATTAATTTGGAGCCTGCATGTTCACAATTGCTTAGGTGGAAACAATCACCTGCAGATGGAAACAAGATTCCATTTCATTTGCTTTCATAATTAGACTGCTGTTATTTTTATTTCTCCATAAAGATCCTGACAGCAAAGCTTCGTTTATCTGGGCATCTTGGGCAAAACACAATTGAAACCCTTGAGCGGAAGGTGGTTGTATATCAAACTCAAATGGCTCTAAAGACTTGTACAGAGATCAACGGACTGTTTGTTTCTTGGTTGTGGGGTAATTGGGTTTAGCTATGGCTGTCAGGAGAGGGAGCTTTACTGCGCTCCAGATGCAAATCCCAGCAACCCTAGCCAAAATAGCCAACAATAAGGAATGCTGGGTGCTGCTGTATGGGGGTTAGGCATTTGGAATTCCAGTGAAACTTGATGGCAAGCTGCTAGACAACAGGAAGAGCACCTCAAGAATGAAACCCAGAACAATGGTTTGTGTGGGAGGCGCTTATCGATGTAAGGAATTTTATATAAGACACTGTTTCTGTGTGTTGTGAGCATTCAATGACATCTTGGCCAGAGAGGGTGGCTGGTTTGTATTTAAGGAACTGAAGAAAAAACACAGAGAACTGGTGTCTAAGACTGGGAGTTATTGACATTGACTGACAGAAGTTTGAACAGTTTAATGTATCAACACTGTACTATACATGAACTCTAACAAGATATTTAATTTCCGATGTTATTATAATAAATATCAGAGTTTGTTTTATAAGTACTAAGCCAGTTTGAGTCATCTAAAGTCACTGATAATAAAGAAAACATGCTGCCTGAAATAAAACTGTTGAGTTCTGCATGAACATTTAGACCCTAGCCCTGTTACACAAGTAGTGATAAAAGGGTGGAGTCAAGGCTAAGTGATATCAACAGGGCTTATTACAGTCAAATTGCCAGACCAATATGAGGAGAAATAAAGAGCTGTCACACATGATTCTTATACAGAAGATGTACAGGTAGTATTTCACCACAAGCAAGTTGTTGAAAATGTCCCCAAATTTTCAAACTAATGTCTGAGATGTCAAGATTACGAGGGCTCCTTTTCTCATACGTGGTGAAAAGTGAAAAATTACTGGTCTAAGATCTGCATGTTGATCCAAAAATTAAAATTAAAATTAAAGATAGATTTTCTAATGTTACCAGAAATGTTTTTGTTGCGCAAATGGAAATGGTGTGAAGCACCAATGATTGAAGAATGGATTGTTAAGTTTGCTGAGGTGTCCCAAATTGCCAAATTTATGTGGATTTTGAAGGATAAGTCAACTGAAGTTTTTTTAAAAGAGTGGAAGTCATTTATGGATTTTATTCAGCAAGAATAAATTTAATTCTGTAATAATCTGTGGTTATGGTTGTTAGTAATTTTAGTAGGATTATTTAGCTGAATCTGTAACGGTAGAATATACTGAGTATATTAGTTATATGTAAGTATATATGTATGTATGTATGTATGAACTAAGGAGCTATCATGATTCCCATCAGTCTCTTTGTCATCATGAGCTCACTCTGGACCCCATTGTCCACTCTCAGAATTCCATTGTTTATTCTGTCAGAGAGCCATTAACACCTTCCCCCTCAGGGTGGAAAAAGAGTATTTGAACTCCAGCTTTTCACCAAATAATTCATAGTACTTTTGGTGTACTGAGTGTCACTCTGCCACTACAATTACCAATTTGTACTATTCTTGGATTCCTAGTCTAAGCCACAATCACTTCTTTAATTTTATCTGGATTGGTAAATATCACTCACTTCACCCAGTATGGAACCTTTAGGTTCATTTTAATTTATCCATCCAACCCTTCCTCCTTTTTCCTTCAGCTAGCCTTGTGTGATTGTGAGACTGCTTGGATCTTGTGTGTGCATGTAATTGTCATTTCCCCCACTAAAACAAATAAGTTTACTTTTGGATCTCCAGTTGGCTTTCCCCCGCATTAGTACCACTAGACATAGGTGTAACAGATCTCATAAGGTTACCCCCCCTCTCATAGGCTCCTCTATAAGCTAATATTCCCCACCATTTCACAGAGGCACTGGCATCACGGGTGGAGCCCTGAGCCACCCATATTTTGGTGTAATGGTATAAGGTAACCAGCACATACATCTGAAAAATATATAAAAGCTTAAATATAAAGCTTAAACTAGAGCTATGGCAAAGGCTGGGAGCTAATAGCTGGTCAGAAGATTTCACTTTGCCTTAGGAATATGCCTTATGTATTTTCCCCAGTATGGAACCTTTAGGTTCATTTTAATTTCGCTTGAAGCAAATTCAGGTTACAATCTGGAGTCACTAAGGTTTCCTTCCTGAGACTTTTCACTAAATTTATCAAAACTTGGTTTGGCTTCCTTCAGAACTCCTTGGCTGCTTTGCCTGAGAAGGAACCAGGAAAATCACTTTACATTTTGCTTCAGTTGACATTTAAATGGAAGTTCTAGATGCACGCAAGCTCTTTTTTGCACCTTTGAAGTCATTTTCAGATTTTAGCATCATCCTTTTGTGATATGTGCAAGCTGCACTCCATTGCATTCAATTACTGTTTTCCTTTTAAAAAATATGACAGATTTCATAGTCTTATTTCTATAACTGGTAGAAACTCCCCTCAATTGACTTGAAACTGGATATGCATCAAGTTTGACTTAGGGCAGGAATGGGAATCTTGCAGTCCTTCAGATGTTGTCAAACCACAACTCCCAGTACACTCAGTAGCCTTAGCCTGTAATGATAAGTACCCATTATACCTGATTTTGACCGTGGTCTTCTTTAAATGGAAAATGTATAAAAGTCACCAGGGAAGCACATTTCTTGATTAACCACTCTGCCTTATGGTGAGGCAAAGGCTATTTTCCTCCACTGATCAAGCCTTCTCAAACAGTGGATTTTTATGGAGATCACTTTTTTGGAGAAGGCTCCTTACACATGGTGTGGAAACTCCTGTTAGTTTATATGCCCTAGCATTACACTTAGGAAAGTCTATGGACACTGGACTCTCTGTACGCTTTGTAAATTTCTACAGAAACAAACATGAAGCCTTTGCCTACTGTCAGTTTTAATCTCTCTGCACATTCTACATCTTCTCCATGCTCTTCAGCTATGTGCTATTGCAGGAATGGAATTGGCCCTTCAGGTGTTTTGGCGTGCCAACCACACAGGCCATTCCTTTGATGGCTATGTTGGCTGGGGCTATTGGGAGATGAAGTTAAACACTCCTGGATGGTTGAAAGTTTCCTACTACAGAGAAGATAGAAGAAATAGTAGTAGACTCAGATTTCCCACACGTCTCCAGGAAAATTCTAGATCAGGAGCATTGTAGGATTAAAGCAGCTGGTAGCTCTAGAGCCAGCTATGCAAAACAGAAGAGGTCAGGAGCAGCAGCATCACCCATCAGTCCTGCCAAAGTACTAGAGACTTGGCAGCTATCCAAGCATGCCAGATGTTATTGCTGTCCCTGCCATCTGGAACAGACATTGGTAGAAAGCCAGGGCATATTAGTAATTAATAGATGTATCATGAAACTCTTTCTCCTAGACTTTGCACATACTCAAAAGCACTCTTTTCTTATTTTCTCATTCCTCCCTGATGTGATTCTTAGAACTCAAATTAAGTTCTGGGAATAAATCCTGACTCCAACTAAACTCTCATTAGCAGCATCTTTTAAGGTTTGGTTTGGATACCAGGAAAAAGTAGGTCAAGCCTCAAAAGATCAATTTGTGGTATGTGCGTTTTGGTTTGGGTTTTTGTAAAAAAAATAATATGTAGTATCTACTTAAAAAGCTATTTTGCTAATGTCATTCCAGACATCTCTTGTAAGCAAAATTTTTATTTTTATGATACTAAGGTTAGCAGACTCTGCTTCTTTTATGAGTTTTTGTTGCTTTTCAATGATGTATAAACCAAATTTCTTTTTTAAAAAAATCAATACTACTGGTACAGCACACTGGCTCCTGATAAGTTTATTGCATTTCTAGATAAACATACATTTAACATTTTTTATTACAAAATCTATACAACTGTACACAGCCATTCACTTTTTTCTCCCTGAAGTTTAGCAAAATATGACCCTCACATTGAATTCTTGAGAAAGAATAAAGAATCTTCAGATTCAGATTCATTGATTTGTTTAGGCCCAAAGCCATAACAACAGACACTCTCTTAGGTCTTTTCCAGCAAATATATGGTCACAGCTTGTTAATACAGCAAAAAAACATGAGGAATTTGTAGGAGAGAATTGCTGGGCAGAAGAAGAAGGAAACATCCTTCTCCAATGCTAGATTTCATCCTTCTGCAACACTCACATTCCAGTCTAATGATGGGCTTAGGAACTTTGCCATTCCCTTTTAACATCAACCAGAATACAGATGTAATTCCGCAGACTATTCTGTGCAGATATAATTGTGGAGTATGATCTCCTGGAAGCTACTTATCCTACTGAAATCCTACTGAAATGAAAAAGAATTGGACAGCTATGGAGTTCATTTATTTCATCTTGACAGTAAATGATGAATGAATAAAGAATGAAAAATTAATGAATGAACAGATAAATGGATGACTAAGAATTTTTCAATGCATCATGGTTATGGATTTATTTATTTATTTATTTATTTATTTAGATGAGGCTATATCCGTCTTTGGACTGAGTAATCCTCAAGGCAGTGTGTGGTTCATAACAGTACGCACATGTACACAGAAAACCAATGTGGAGGAGATACAACAGAGAGGCTACCTGGTATTCTTCTATATTTCAATTGCTAGAGGGATATAGAAGCTCATGTTATTGTGCTGTATCCAGGAGATTTCCAGTGACTTTTCTGTCTGTACACTGATGACTGACACTAATGTCATGAGCACAGAAAACACAGCCAACTTTCTTGTTGTAGCTGTTAGAACAAGGTCAGTAACAACAAGTTAGCATGAGTTGCTTTGAATTTGATGTTATCACATCCCTTTGTTATTGTATATTACCTTTGTGGAAATCAATTATGTTGCATCATATTTAATTTCAGCTGGGTTCTGATACCAAACTTTTGTGGTCTGTGGATTGATATAATATTCTTTCTTTCTCTCCTCCTTTCCAACCCTAAAGCCCACACCAACTCAACCTCCCATATTGACTCAACACAACAATATTACTTGAAAGAAAAATCGTTAGGGCTTTACAAGGTTCATTAGACTCCAGCTTGATACTGAGGTCTGGCTGTTGATCTTTGTATATAATCCTGGTGCATGAAATCAGCAGTGCTGAACTTTGTAAGTTTAGTTACATTGCCTTAGATCTATGGCCTATTGTGCTGGAAATAATTGCAGAGGCTTAAATACATTAGTGGCACTGGTCTTACAATGTATGTGTGAAACCCTTCCAGAAAAGTTGGTGATGTGGCTTCAGACTTCAGTAAAGATCCACAGGGGCTCTCCTTACTGTCATCTTCAGCCCATTAAAAACTGAGAGGTAATGGTAGACACATGTTTACCATTTTCCACTTACATCCAGATAAATAAATAAGTAAATAAATATTAAAAAATAAAAATAAAAAGCTATTTCCTGCACAGAAAATGCTGTATTTGGAAAATGTATTATGCACAAAATTTTCCCATGTTTTTGTGCAGAAAACAACATGTCGTGCAATATTCTATGCAGAAAGTACTGTTTTCTACACAGGTAAGACTGTTTGAAAACAGTACAGTTTTCAACAACTTTCTGATAGCAGGAAGAAAATTGGTAGAATTATTTGTTACTTCTTTCAATGCTGGAAGAAGGCTGGATGTAAGTTAAATTAATAATAGCATAAATGAATAAAAACATAATAATATAACCCTAAATTCTGATTTCGTCTGACTGAGTGAAGCATATTGCTATGACCAAATCTGTGCATGGGTGCAAGCCTATACTGTACTTAGTTTTATATACATTTGTGTGCCCTATCCAAAATGAGGAGGCAAGCCTATTGAGAATTTCAATGAGAAACAACTTTATTGAATCTTTATAGTAATCTGCAGTAAACTATTGTTTCACATAATAAATGTTTGCTTCTTTCAGAGTAAGTGTCCTATTGGTTTTACTTAAGGGACTCTTACTACTTACGGTAGCTTTTTTAGAGGCAAGTGCTTTTAGCTCAGATATAATGGCTAGCCCTTTTCCTAACCATGATGCCATTCCCCACTGCTGTGTTAAGAAGAGCTGGGCCACATTCTTGGACTACACATAAGATGACCACGTAAATATTGACAATATTCATTTATTCATTGAATGTATATCCCTCCTTTCTCCCAAATAGGAACCAAGTGGGCTTACAATAATCCAAAAGGATGCTGTAAAGACTCTAGTTTATAAAAGTTTAAAATAAAGTAATATCACTATCATTAAAACACGCATAGGATAAACACTTAAAACACATTTAGAACATAGTTTCAGTAAAAGATAAAGAGATTAAAACAGCACATTACTTATACACACACTACCACTCCATAATTAAAATTAAAAATGGAAAAGCCTGCCTAAATAGAAATGTGTTCGTCTGCCAGTGGAAAGAAATCAGGGAGGGGACCAACTGGATCTTCCATTGAAAGGAGTGTCACAGTCTGGGAGCAGCCCTAGAGAAGGCTCTCTTCTGAGTCCTCACCAACCATGCCTATGAAACTTGTGGGACTGACCTCAGGCAAGTCACAATCCGTCAGCCTCAAAGAGAATGGCAAAGGCAACAAATATTGCTAAGAAAACTCCCATGATCAATTGGCTTACGGTCACCTTTAGTCAGTTTTCAAAGGGGAGAGACCTGATGGCTAGAAAGGACCTTCCCTTGACAGTGGCACTTTGTTGTTGTGTGTCATCAAGTTACTTCTGATTTATGGTAGCCCTAAGGTGAACTTATCACAGGTTTTTTTTTTACAAGATTTGTTCAAAGGGGGTTTGCCTTTGCCTTTCTCTAAGGCTGAGAGAATGTGAATTGCCCAAGGTCACCTACTGTCTGAGCAGGGATTTGAATCTTAGTCTCTTTCCACAACTCACTATTTGCAGCGCTGGGGTGTAGGGCTTGCACCAGCAGCCTCAGGAGAGAGGCTCTCGTTTCCCTGCTCCTCCGGCTCCGCACAAGCTTCTTGCTCGTGTGAGAGCCCCGCCTCTTCCTTTCACAGTGCAGCCTGGGACCTTCCCAGGCTGCACTGGTCAGGAAGCATGACCGGCCTGGCTCCCGAGGCTCCGCATGCAAGGTAAGTGTGCATAGGGTCCCAGAGCGATGCGTGACCGCGCAGCATTTTCCACTTCAAGCCGAAAATGAAAAAATGCATGAACAGTCCCTGCCGGGCCTGGAGCATTGCGCAAATGTGACTGCATTGTGTAGACCGCTCCTCACATGTGCGCAATGCTCAAGGGGCCCTTTCACATCGAAAATGCCATGCGAAAAGGGCCATAGTCTCCAGAAGCCTTTAATAAATAAACAAATGTTTGAATATTTAAATAACTATTTGAATTTTTAAATCTGTATTTAAATATTCAAATCTTGAATTAAGTCTTGGGTGTTCCTGGCAACAAATTGAGTTAAATCTTGGGGGTTCTCAATAAAGAAAAGTCGAAGAACCACTGAATTATAGTATCCAAGTCAAAACAGGTCTGGGAGATGTTACCCACAAAGTGCTCTGCAGACTGTCCACAATGAGCTGCCCAGGCAGCCTCCATACACCGTATCAGACATGGGAGTGATTGATGACGATGCTGCTGGCTCAGTACCCGGGGGGTCTTGGAATCTTCTCCTACAGGTATGCGGTTGGTTTTCTTAGCAGGCAGGCAGGCAGCAGTTATTAGAGAAGAAAGGCTTCCACAAGTGGATGATGGGCACAGCTACAAACCTCTATTCCCTGGAGGAGTGGTGGTGTGTCCTAGTGCTCTAGGAGAAAAGTATCAATAAGAAGTGACATTGATTGATTTGCATACATTGCATATGTATAAGTAAATAGAGAACACAGTACATCTATATATCTGCTTAGTCTCCTCTCCAAGTGCTAATTACTAATGGCCAACTAAAGGGCCCTCTGCTTTCCTATCTTATGGTTCTTCAAACCAACTTAAACTGGGTGGCCTTTCAAACAGAGGATATCTTCAAATATAATACTTTGTCAAGTCAAAAAGACAGCGACTATAGTTTCATAGGGATGCTTAGCTGAATCAGAAAGGCCTTAAGCGGAGATCTTGTCTTGATCTCTTCTGGCCCTATGATCTTGAAGAGGCAAATCTAAAGTATCTCCTCCTTGCCTTTAAAAGATGCCTCAGGACGCTCAACAAATTTGCTTTCTGGTTTCTTTCTCTTCAACCTGCATCGAGCCTGCCTTATCAAACTGGTCTGTAGCATACACCTTTAAGCAAGTTTCTACTCCATGCAAGCATGACACAGGTGAAAATCTTCCACAAGTAAAACAGCCAGTGTCAGGTAAGAGAGTAAAAAGTTCCATCTAATATCTAGTTAACAAGTCTATCCTTGTTAACAAGGGATTCCTTGTACACAGCCTCCTGGGCAGTGTACCAAGCTTCCAAACTCTGACAGTGGCAAGAAGAAGCCTCATTGCCCTGCATACTTCCCATACAAATGACCTACCTCATCCATGGGGTCCCTTGAATCATCAGTAAATAAAGAGATGGCGTAATTACCTCAGTTCTATGCTTTCTACCTCTCTCCCTTGCCCCACCAAAACACTGTTTTTAATGACAGAGAAATGGAGCTTGTGGTGCAGGAAAATTGTGCCCTTTTTTGGTTCCACAGTAAGCCCAGCCCTGGGAGATAACAATTTGATGGTGTCCTGCTTGCTAGATGCCAGATGATTCTTTATCTGTCTGTCTGGCACAAGTCAATGATTTTATTGCAAATTAAATGATTATATTACCTTGATATCACTAGGGATGGACCAACCGAATCCTTGAATCCTGGGCAAAGATTCCTTTCGCGGATACGAATCCCGAGGCCAAAATAGGCAAATTGAATATTTCAAATCCACACCTCCTTCCACATCCACCAGTGTGATTGGGCTGAGGGCGGGAGAAGGAGGTGGTGGGGAGCACGATCTCATGGTCCCCACTCTTTTGCTGCCTATCCCCAACACAATCCTGCCTTGGGCCGGCACTAATAGGTTGCAGGGAGAATGATCTCACGCTCCCCGCTCTTCTCCTGCCCCACCCAAGAGGAGGATTCGAAAGATTCAAGATTCGTAAGATTCATGGATTCACAGAACCTTCCAGGGATTTGGATCTAGATTTGAATTTGGAAAATTCTGGATTTGTCCCAGCCCTAGTTATCGCTTTAACTGTTGATGATTTCATTCTATGAAATTCTGTTATTGGGCTATTTTTTTTTAACTTTGGTGAGATATTTAAAATTATCTGCTATATTTCAGATACTAAAGCTTTCTAAAAGGCATTGGAGCTCTCTGACAGATTATTCTAAGTCCCTCACTGAAATACAAATCCAAGAATTCCATATGATAAAGCCATGACAGTTAAAGTGATATCAAACTACTATAGCTGTATAGCGTAGATACAGTTTGCATGGAGTGTGTTAACATGAACAGAGCTTCTGCTTTCCAGAAGGTTAGCAAAGTTGGCTTTCACAAAGTGGAGGAGTTGCTACTTTATGAATACTTCCTGCAGCAAATAACAGAATTAGCATGAAACTTTTTGCTAAGGATTATCTAAAATTTATTCTCCGCCTCTCTCCTTAAAGTCTGAGACTACTGCTTCTTCTGTGACCTTTAGTGGGCATGGACGGCAAATATTCTTCCCATTTCAGACTTTTTAACATAATTTGCAAAAAAAAAAAAAAATCATCACCGCCATCACCAGCATCATCATCTGCAAACACATTCACCTCAATTACAGTTGTAAACCCACTTGCTAGGGAGCGAGTCCCATTGAATTCAGTAAGCCTTGCTCTACTTAAAGGTAAGGATTACATTTATTTTAATCATCTAGCTCCAAAGTAACTGTACTCAGGGTTTTTTTCCCACCTCCATCCTCTTTTCACAGAACTTGTTTCTTTTGTTGTTTTTACTTTGGAACTACTTCTTTGGATCCTTTCTTCTTTGACAAGATGATTTGATTTGTTTGTTTAGCATTCCAAAAATAACAAGGATCGTACGGAACATGGCCCTTTATTTTTAGACATTTTTGTCTTTGTATACCTGTGACCAATGCATTTTTTGTTCCTGTGAAGCAGAATCTGCTTTCTCTGAATCATTGTTGTGTGTTACATGCATATTATTATCCATGATAAGCTTAATTACACGTCATGTTCCCTATTCAGAAAGAGAGGGATTCACTAAGCTTTATAATGCAGATACGAATCTCAGCTGCATCTCATGTTGCTCATCCTGGCATTCCTCTTTTCCCAGCCACCGATCTGAAGATAACATTCTAAAATCTGCTGCGTTTTTGGGTCATGTATCTGCAACAACAGCAAATATGCATATGCAGTTGTTCTACTGAGAGTAGAAAATTTGTGGCATTCCTATAAATAACATCTTCCAAGGGAGCACATGCCACCCCACTAAGCAATTGTGTTGTGTCATTCAAAATGTGCCATACCTGCTGTTTCTTTGCCAGGTTGCCCCTCTGAAGATATACCAAGTGAATACATCCTGAAGATTCTCCCCTGCAGCTCGGTGGATTGAGGTTTGTGTACATTTCTACAGCAGAATCCAAGGAAGTCAGAGTGAATGCAAGTGCCATTTGCAGGAGCAAGGGTGAATAAGAAATAAAGAGCTGAATACATTTGAGTAAGATTTCAGACGGAAAGCTATTGCTGTACCTTGTTCCCTGCTGCCTCCTTACTGCTATCCTCAGTCCTTTAAAAATAATAAAATAGTAATGCACACAATTTTTTTTATCAGCTTGATGCTCTCCCTAGTGCCTACTGAGCTACAACAACATTGCCATCAAGGGATAAAGAGATATGTTTTCTCACACATCTAAACCAAAGATTGGACTGCTTACTTTGTGAGAAAGATGGTGGTCAGAATCCTCGTCAGCACGGCGAGTAACTTTCCCATGCTTGCATCTGGAAAGCAACACGTTAGGGAAATCTAATCGAACTTTGAGCCAAACTATAAACACTTATACATTATGGAAGTCCCACAGACCTTTGCCAATTGTTAAGAGACTCTGTACTGCCTACCCTCAAAGGCAGACCAACCATTAGTCATAAATTTCAGAACACAGACATCTCCATTTAACTAATGGTACATTGAGGAATGTCTCCTGTTTCTGAGCTGTATCAAGCTGTTCTGAGGGATGTCATGCCAGGCAGATGGACAATATCTAAATAGTTATCTTCACAAGAGCCCTATTCCTTTTCAAGACGTCCCTGACTACTTCAAGTTTATCAGGCTGCCCATTACTTAAAAGATAGTTATCAGCTTTTTGATCTGTTGCAACTTTTGAGAAAATGACTTCCAGCAAGATATTTCCTTTGGGTTATTTCTATTCCATTGTATAGAGTAGCTTCCACGAAAACTCCCATCCATGAAATTTTATCATTCTTGAGCAATGAATTGTAAATCAGCTGGAGACTTTGGCAGCAAAGGAGGTGTCCATAAGTCTGACCAACATATATTCTCTAGGCAGAGATTGAGAAAACTTGGCATCTTTCATGACCACCTAATCCTTCTGGATGACAGCAGAAGGCACAAGAATATTGTCAAATTTAAAATATATATTTTGCTGATAGAGGGTATATGGAACAACCTGGTCAAGGTGCTGGTCTTAACCTATAAAGCCCTATAGGGTTCAGGTCCAGGTTATTTGAAGGACTGTTTTCTCCCTTATGAACCAGGCTGTGCTTTGAGATCTGATAGGGAGGCCCCTCTCTCTGTTCCAACACCCTCACAGATACATCTGGTAGAAAACCAAGAGAGGGTCTTCAGTGGCTTCCCCTTCACAGAGAAATTAGAATTGCACCCCGCTCCCTATTTTCTTTTCTTCAACAAGTAAAGACTTTTCTATTCTGAATATATAAGGTCCATCTTACACAATGCAGTGGGTATTGCTAATAGTTGTACTCATGTGAACATGGGTGTGTGTTTTAATTACGTATGTTTTAATCTGGTTTTAATTTTTTAATATTTTTAATCTTGTTTTAGTTTTTGTATTTAGTTGATTTTTAATAATAATGACAGTGGTGATGATGATGATGATGATAATGATGATAAGAATAGAATTACACATCCTAGCAAGAGGTGGGGATAGTACATCCCTCACCGATTATGTGACAGCAACTCCTAGCAGCCTTATCCACTGTATGTAAGAGCAAAGAAATTGCGAATTGCAGGTCAACATCTAGAAGGCTACATGATTCCCACTCCCTTTCAAGGTTCTCTTCAGAGGTTCTATTGCATATACTTCCACTGAAGGCACTAACACACATTGTCTATAAGGATAGATATCTTTTTTCACTTTGAACTCCTGTTTATGGGCTGTCCTCCCCAGTTGATTTTTCCCGGTTCCTACACTTACATTTTCAGCAGTGAGTGAGGAGCTTTATTTTCTCCCAGATATTTCAGAGTTTCAGATTTTATAGATTTGGGGGGGGGGACATGTTTTCCTATGTATCAACTTTTGTTGTACTTCATTTTCTGCAATATATTTTACTTATCAAACTTTTTACAATCTGAGCAGAGAACTCTTATTTTTGTTTATTAATTGAATAATCATCATTACCATTTTTCTGATCGTAGGGTCACCATAATTTGGAAACAACTGGAAGGCATACAACACACATATAGTAATTAATATTAATTAATTAATTACTTAATTAATTAATTAAAAATTAATAGAAATTTTAAAAATATAAAACACGTAAAACATTTTGGCTTTTGCCTTCTTCTGTTGCTAAAGATGATACTGAGCTGCATCCAGAGTGGCAGTTTTGAACCCTTTGTTCATCAGTGAATAAAGTATTATCCTCTGGGTTGAGACCATGCGGTATTAGGGTCTTAAATCTATGCGTCCAAAAATTCTCTCTTTTGTCCAAAATGCCTGAAAGAAATGCCATCCCTTGAGCAAATAGGGACAAATCAGAGAGGCTGTGATGTTCTGAAATGAAATGCCTGGCCATTGGTTCCTCCAGCTTCCTGATCAGGATTTGCAGTCTATACACACACACCCATACACACATACAAATTAATTAACTTATGACCTATTATGCTAAGTTCTGCCATCAGCCAGGTCTGGTGGCCCACTGCAAACTCTTCCTGCTATCTGCAATTTTAAAAATGGGCCTACTTGTCTATTACATGCCTGGTGATCAAAGTTTAGAATGGTGAACCATAGGTTGAACAGGCCTTCCAAAGATACATAGATGCTTACTTATTTAAAAAAAACTGATAATATTTCTTAACAGTCAGAAGAATTTTTTTTTTAGGTCTAGAGCATACTTTACTTCCATTTCAACATTTTTATCTATGAATTTTCCCAGTTGTGAACTCCCTACATCAGGTTCCAAGCAGAACAAGAATCTATTTTAACTTTTGTACGTTTAATGGAATGCAATTTTGTTTCCAAGGAAACTGCATGGTATTTTCTGCAGTAAATACCATGTTAGAAGAAGCATGAGGAGGAAGAGGAGGTAGGTATATGGAAGACATACCAATGCCATAGACCAGATAACTGGTTTCTGATTATCATCCTTAGGCATGCATATTATTAATGTTCAAGAGCTTAACCTTTTGCATCCAAGGAGTGAAACCTGATAAGACATTGTTCACATGTTCAGGCCTTGTAAGACATAATTGTTAATGAAAATACCTAGTAGAGGAAGAGTTTGATCTAAATTGGTACAGTGGTGTATGGGGAAGGGGCTATAATTCATTGCTCCCACCCTAGTTTTGATCCAAATTCAAAATACATGGTTTATTTTAAGCTTTTCCCACCATGGCTCAAGAAGCCAAAGGACCAGTACCAAATAGACACATCTTTCCAGCCCACTTGGCACCCTGTGTTATCTGGCATGACCATATAGTGCACCATATAAAGTGTTACAGATAGCCTCATCAAGATATGGACTTCAAACATTATCACTGTCCTTAGAGTCATGATGGCAAAAGACTAGACAACCAGAATTGACAAGCAGAACAAAGGAACTGAGAAACAGAATTAACAAAATGTGTGGAATGATGAAAATAACTCATATCTGGTGATGAAAATCAGTACCTTCTAGGAGCAAGTGAATCTTGCAACCATAGTGCACAGAAGTTTTAAGGTAGTTGATAATGCCTGCCTCAGTAGTTTGATCCAAAGCATTTGTACATATCATGCATGTACCCTCCTCAGTCACGCATAAAGTAATTGGTCCCAGTATTATATTATTAGTATATAATTATGAAGACTGTAAGTAAAATGTTAGGAAAAAGTCAGGGGGGAAAAAGAAAATGTTAACTTTTTTAAAAAATTTCTTTGTTTGAAGAATCATGTTCCTGATTGAAGCCCATATTGCCAACTCCACAAAAAAAGAAAAAAAAACTGTTTCCTTCTGCACATTTTGTTTTTCTGCTGCAAAAAATGTGTGTAGTCCTATATCAGAAGAATGTCTGGACTCTTCTGCCCTACTATTCACACTGGTGCCAATGAGACTTTTCCAGCTCTTACAAGCAGCAGGTAGACACACCCCAATTTGAATCAGGACCACAGAAGGGATAAATTTCCACCCAGGCCATGATCTAAATCTGGCTTACCATCCTTTCACAAGACAGCAGTGATTCTTTCTTTTTTCTTATGGATTTATTTATTTAGAAATCTTGCATGCAGGGCTAAACATGCAGAGACAGAAATATCTAATCTGGACCAGCTTAGTGGAGTTATGTGCATTTTCTTGACAGTAAGTTTAGTTTAATTCAATGGAACTCACTTCTGGGCAAAGAATCTTTAGTTTGTGCTACAATTGAACCTTCTAGGCTGAGATCCTATTAAAGTCACAAGACTATAAAATTTTGTGACACACTTTCTTGATCAATGTGTAATAAATAACTCAGAGAAAAAGAAAACTCACAAAGAAATTAGGCATAGCATCAAATGAACCACATTTATTATAAATTCTCCTTCTGCAGAAGAGAGTGCTCATAAAAGAGGACCCCCCCAATGTTGAATACCTTATGTTTTATTCCCTATCCAGATGCAAATTTTCCCTCCCCTGGGATCCAATTGGACAGGACCCCAAAGGTTAAAACCCAAAGGTTACAACCCTATCAGAATTGCCTAAGAAGTTACATTTCCCCTTCCCCATATTTACAGTATGAGTGACCACGCACTTAACCATGCATTTCCCTTGTGCTTCCTTAATTCTCATTAGCAATTTCAAAATGCCCCTCAACAGTTTCTAACTGCCCCTTTGCTAAACAATGCCAACTTTCTGTCTTGTATTTCTTATCAACTTAGTTTACTCCTTACAGCCTTGTTGACCTTCAGACTTGTCTGCAGAAGCGGGTGCCTCCCAAGAGAGGAGGACACCCCCCACTATTGAATACCTCATCTTTATCTGTCTGGTTCTCTACACCTGACAATTCAAGGTCTTGGGTGGCCCTCCTTCACTCAGCTGCCAGCTCTAAAAATGTGCTTTCTTAGACTTTATTGTACTACAGAAGCTCAAATACAAAATATACTAAAATATATGTGTAAATATATGTAAAATGTGTTATAAGCTAATACATATATGTTAGTAATACTGTTGTAATATTTGCAAAAACTAAAATGTATTTTATTTCTCTCAAATGGAGGCAGCCAGCCTGGCAGTCTGGGTGGCATATGAATCAAGGTTTTACTGGCTGATTTCTTGTGTGCCCCATATTGTTGTTGTTGTTGTTGTTGTTGTTGTTATATTCTTCTTCTTCTTCTTCTTCATCATCATCATCATTATCCATCTTGCCTTTTGCCCAAAATTGGGACTCAAGGCAGCTTATCATTTTAAAACAACAATAACAACACAGACAAAAACATGTAAAAAGGAAAAAACTCAAATTAGGATTAAAGTATTGGAAATATTAAATGATTTAAAATTATATTTAAAAGGATTAAATATCATTAAAAGATAAAAAGCAATTTAAACAGTTTAGTCTAAAATAGCACAGTGCCCTCAGCCCAATCTTTAGAAACGTTCCATTTTAAAAGGCTTCCTGAATGAAAAGATCATTTCCTGGCAACAGAAGGGCCTCTCTTGACGATGTCAGAACTGGGTAGAATCGTATAGGGAAATGCTGTTTACCATCTGGGCGGGACCTGAGCGATATAGGGCTTTATAGATGATAACCAGCATTTTGAAAATGCCTAGAAGCAAAGTCACAACCAGTGGAGTTGTTTTAATAGAGGAGTAGGATGGTCCCAATCAGTAATCATTTAATTATGGAAGGGCATTCAGATTGTAGTTTGTGCCCATGTACTGACCACCCTGTAAGCTGCTATACTGTGGGTGAAAAGAGAACTGTTGTTAGGGTGTATTGGATGCCCCCTTGTGCCAGATGTAAAAATGCAACCATGCTAGCATAGCACCACAAAGGATTCCAATCTTAGTACTCGATCCATCTGGAGAGGCGGGAAACAAATAAATAAATATTATTATTATTATTAGTAGTAGTAGTAGTAGTAGTAGTAGAGACTCAGCCACAGGAAATGTTCAAGAAAATATTAAGCTTTCATTGGCGTTTACTGGAAGTGAAACTGTTGCCGAATGTCTTTATGCAAGGAATATTGTTGTCTTCTATTTTCCAAAAAATGCTGTCTATAGCTCTCTCAGCTTGTTCTTGAAAGCCAAACTGAACCTGAGGGTAATGTTTCATTGGCAAGGGTTATTTTTCATTAGATTATAATCCATGAAACATTATGCAGAGGTGGGCAGCTATTGGGGGGCGGGCAATATTCACTGCTGCCTCCCTGCAGTTGTTTGCAAATCCTTCCTCCCCATGCTGAAAATTACAGAAAGTAAGAATCACAAATTATATCCAGTTTTATTTCGGCCTGGATTTTAGCTGAAGTTTTTTTTTTGGTGGCATGCAGATGATCACAATGAGTCAAAGAAAAAGGTACATGCTTCAGGTAGGCACACAAGAGCATTTGCAGTGACTGGGCCTTTTTGGAAGCCTAGACGGTGGCCACATTAGTATATATGGCTCTGTCTACTTTGGAGAAAGTCTGAGGAGTTCCAGATTGGACACTCACTAAATTGGTACCATTATTGATATCTGGAACAATTATTTTCAGTAATGACAACATCATTTTAGGAACAAAACTAGCACTGGGAGACTGAGAATCCATCTAGGTATGGCTAATGTGAAAATGTTGCACTAGGGAGAAAGAGGGTACATCTGTTAGTATTACATTCCATATAGGCCTTAATGTTTGGTCAGATCAAGAGCTGACTGAGACTAAAGCAAAGCTTAAAAGAACCCCAAGCTTTCACTAGAAGTGGAGAGCTGAAACTGTGAAGATAATGTCAAAAACAGAGTAAACCAAAGGAAGAGCTAAATATAAAATAAATGAATAAGACACAAGAAATGAGAATTCTGAACATGGATTGTTACAGATACATAGCATGTCAGGCTGATCTGACCATAAAACCACTGACTATATTAAACAAATGTAACAATAAGTTTTTGTCCAGTCTTTCAAATAAGAGAAAGGAAGCAGATCTTTTCATTCTGTCAGGAAACTGTGACAGATGTTGAATTCTCCCAATAGATATGTTATGATCCTTAGTGGATGCCAACTCAAGAAAATCCTAACTAGAAGTTATAAGCCCCCCACTCCCACATATCACAATGTTATTTCTGTCCAAACTCTATAGTCTCCTATAGTCGTAAACAAATGTTTACCTCCTTGTTGTGTAAGAGAATTCTGGGGGCCAGTGCATGGGCATAGATGTACCTCAAATTTCACTGTATTTCTGGCATAGTTATCAATTTTCATAAGTTAAAGTGCAGATATATAAAGGATCACTATATCCTCATTAGCCTTTACACAGCTCCTGTGTTCAGAAACCTTGATGAGACCATGACCATTTCCATACTACACTGTTATAGTGCTATTATTCCACTTTCAACATCCTGTGGAATTCCAGAGTTTGTAGTTTACTGAGGCCAAAGAGCTCTCTGGCTGAGAACTCTAAATGCCCCTCCCTAAACTGCAAACCCCAGGATTCCATAGGATGTTGAAAGTGGAATAACAGCACTGTAACAGTGTAGTGCAGAAATGGCCCAGGTTTTGAATCAAAAGAAGACTATGTTCAGCTGAAGATGGTTAGAGAGTTCTGTACAGGCCTTAATACTCAACACATGGAGATTTGCAATGCTTCTAGACCTACACCACCTTGAGAGGAGGGGCTTATGGGCTATTAAATGGGCCTGCTTGTCCAGTTGCACACCAGCATGAATCATGAAGACAAAGATGGTGGAGAGAGAAAGTATAGAGGTCCACAGTGCCTTTTCATTCTAGCTTTGCTCTTGTTCAGCAGCATAACAAACATGTGTAAGTAGAAATGTCTTGCTCTGGGATTTAGGAAAGAAGTTCTCTGTTTTGTTTTATTATTTAAGACTATATTTAGAATGAAAACAAAACAGGACCAGATCTTTAACAACTGAATTACACCTTCATCTCTCTTTCCACTGTAAGCTGGTATCAGTGCATAACTGCAGTTTTGATCTATCAAGAGGCAAAGACAGACAAAAGGTCCATATATCACCGGTTCATGTGTGGAGCTCGATTAGCTGCAGTGGCAGAGTTTACATATGGACCAAGGAGTTTCATTATACATTCTGGTGCAACTGACGGTACTGGATGCATTCCTAGCAATGAATTTTAAGATGCATGTTTTGGATCCATGTACGCCTACTGGAATAGCTTGAATTTACTTCCCTATTTTAATCCCAGCAAACTCTCTCTCTAGTGTTACATTTCTACCTGAAAGGAGACAAAAGCAAAGATAATTAACTTGTTGAGCTAACCCAGCCATTTTTGCAGTGCTCTTGAAACTATTCATGATTACTGCAAATGTATCCTTCCTTGTCAGAACTTCCTTCATAGTTTGGAAATACAATGTTTAAGCTTCTGAGGTGTTGACAAAGCGGTGGTGATTCAGAGCCTATATTTCTGTCTCTCTGCTACAGCTGGTGTAATCATTGCTCATCTATTTGCATTCAGTTTCATCTGCAATACTTTTTTCCCCTCTTTTGCATACTTGAAATGAAATTCTCCTCAAACCTACTCCTTTAATAACCTCTGTGGGGCAGATTGTTCCAGTGATAAGTCCTAATAATTTCAATTTACTTTGCACCATATATTCACAAATACTTCTATGACAATTTCATGCATGCAAACATAAGAGCACAGCAGCTCATCAGAAGTATCCAGGTTTCTGGCTAGAATCCTGCTTGGGCATTATAGTGTCAAAAATCCAGGTTGCACTAATGGTTGTGCTTAGTACACACTTGCATTAGGAAGGTATCTAGTATTTACCTTTGCAAACAATTCCCACTTTGCCAATAATGTAATGACCTGGAACTGCGACTGTTTAAACCCATTTTAAAATTGCATTTTAAATCGCAATTTTTTTAAACCCACAGCATGGTATGGGTAGATTTTTTTTCCTGTTCCAAGAGTTTTGATACAGGTTGAAGTAAATGTCAGTCAGCTACTTTCTCTCACTGTATTTTCTGTGTGATGATTATGTCAATATATTGATTGAATAGGGGATATGACATTTGCCCTTGGAGGGTTTCTGCTGTTCTTAGCCTTCCTCGTTAAATTTCTGCTTACTTGAAAGAATGCTTCTTCCCCCCACCCTTTAAAGTACACATAGTATTCGTGATATAGAACGCCATCATTTTAGCACTATGAATATGACTAAAAAAACAAACAAACACTAGACAGGAAAGATGGATACTGGGAGAGGAGCATGGGAGAGGTGTTCAGTTCATGGAAGAGAATGCAGGGATAGAAGGTAGCCATGCCCATAAAACTTATTCATACCTCAAGTGAGAGAAGAAAAGCCCAGCTGAAAAGAAACATACAGACTGGAGGTAGGTCTAAGATCTACCACAACCAGCAAATTCAGCACCAAAACTCCAGTATATTTTGAGCACAATTGAATGCAAGAGCAGAAACAACCATGTTAAGGCATTATAAGGCATCAAATCATAGAAGAGAATACATTTGCTGGAACTATTGGGCATTCTGAAGAAGCCCATAGTAGAAAAAAGCATGTAGTACAAGCTGGAACTCGTACCTTGCAGTTTAAGCTTTTGAGATATTCAGTGGATAACTTAATCAGAACAAGAGAAAGATACTTTTTAGACTCCAACCCCCAGAATACCACAACCATCATGGCCAGTGACAGTAGTGTCTTGGGGAGATACATGGAATTGCAGTCCAAAAACAGCTAGCTCTTCTGAATATTGTCTAACATGACCGTCTTCTCCCATCCCTCTATCTGTATAATGTCAATGAGCAATACATGACTATTTTAAACAATTTTGGAAACCTACACAATGATGGGACAGTATGAAGTATAGTGCTAAGAAATCTCTGGGAAGGAGTGCTGCAGTGAAGATCCGGAGAAATATCTGTTTCCTTACCATCTCCATAACTAGATGTATTATAGATGGGTAAAGACATGAATGGCAGACTGATGTGCAGCTGTGTGGAGAAGGAGGAGGAGAATGAGAAGGCGAAGGAGAGCCACCTATTTGATTTGATTTTCAGGGCATCAAAGAACTGTCCATTGTCATTGGTTTCAAGCTACTCTTTCCATAGAAGAATTTGGCAAAATATACTTTGGGCCCTATGAACAGATAAGATAGGGGTAGCATGAAAAAAATGGATTAAGGACACTTTCAACCTTATGTTCTCAAAGCAATTTTTTTTTTAATTCCTTCATCCCATAAATAAACATGCATATATATTTTCTCTATTCCTTTTAGAAGTAATCCCTGAGTACCTTCACACCTCTCTTATCAAAAGGATTGTTAACAGTTTTTTTTTTAAAAATGCATACATGTTTGATAATAACCAAGATAGTAATTAAAATGTAAACAGGAAGATAATTAAGTCAGCACCTGAACAACCATAACACACTCCTACATACTCTTAAAGGTATTAGTCCAGTAACTGGAGTAAGTCCAATTAAAATGAATGGGTCTAATTTCTGAGAGTGCATTGAATTGCTCTGTATCCTCACAAGAGGTTTACACAGTAGGTCATCATTTTCATCACTATTTACTGATGGAATGGGTCTTGCTGGGGATGAGGCATGGACTTAGTGCCTTATGGAAATCCACTTAGTGATTTCAATGGCTGGTTGGAAATTTGCAGTGATGGTAACTTGGATTATACCCCAAATGTTTTAGTCATTATGTCTCACAGGAGCTAGTAGCCCTACATTCTTTACTGAAATATAACACCCTCCTCAAAAAGGTCAGATGTTTAGCTTTTCCAAATGAGTTCTTCACTTATTGCTTTGAGTTGGCGCGCTATGCCGTGTTTCATGGGGTGAGGGTTTTTTCTAAAAAAAAAAATTCTCTGGTGTTAAGTGAGTGAAATTGCAGTGACTTACATCCTTCCATGCAGTGGTGAGTTGGCTGATTTATCTGGAGATGAAGAGCTATTGTTCTAAACACCCTGGGAGAAGAGAGAGATGTATCTCCAGCTTATCTCTATTGCTTTCACTCTTATAAGCTGGGAATTGTGTCAATCAGTCAGAGCAATGAACTCTGTCATATCTGCACTGTGAATAAGGATACATGAGAAAGGTCTACTTAAAATGTGTGATCTGGAGGCAGATGAAGATACAAAAAGGCAAGAGGAATTCTGTGGCAAGCATACGGAGGACTAGGACAAATGTTAACACATGTACCTTGTTATTCCAATGTATTCCAAATGCTTTAGGCTAACAAGGCAAACAATATCACTAAATATTTCTTGTAAAATATTAAGGAAATATTATCTTCTGGCAAACATTAACAGACATGCTTTTATGAAGACCTTATGCAGATAAGACTACATAGCAGGAAAAAAGAATCTTCAGCCCACAGGCCTAATCTAGCCCATGGAGCTTTCCAAATATGCCCTTCTCTTCCTTCCAGAACTGTTCCTAAAACTGCCAAGAAGTCTTGGTATATCTGATCACTGAAGAGAGCAGGTATTCCTGCATTCCCTTCTCTGTCTTCTTCCCTCTGTAGAAAACAGAAAGGAGGAGCCAAGTTGTCTTCCTCCATTGTGGCAAGTGCTCAGGAGTGCTGGAGAATTTGCTCTGGAAATAAATGCTCCTCCATAGGGAGGAGTCAAAGTTATGTCTAGGTCCATGCACGGAGATTCAGAAAGGTGTTGTCATTTAAATGAATGGGGGAAAGAGACAAGCCAAGGTTGGGAGGAAATGGCTTTTTAAAACAATATTGGATTTTTAAAAGCATGATTATCAAAGAAAAAAGAGAAATGGAAAGAAAAAGCAAGGGGCGAGGAATGGATAGGACACAAACAAGGGCTAAGCATATGCCTCTTCTGGATTCTTTCTTCCAGGCTTTCCTCCTCTGAGGAGGACATTCCTCCAGGTAAACAAGAAACAAAAGGCAGCTGCATTCTCAGCTGAACCTCTGACATTCAAAGGCATGGTCTCTGATGTCATCCAGCCCATGGAATGCTGGGAGAGGGGAATGAGACCTGGCCCCTAACTGGATACAGGATCATCACCCCTGTATATACAGTGGAAGTGCCCTTTGGATACAGAAAAGTCCTGAATCCAGGATTGAATTGGGAAGATTCAGGAAATTGTTGCTGTGATGCAAGGGGGTCTTGACAACAGAGCCCCCCTGGCAACTAAGAGAGTTTAAGCTGATTGGCTGGTGAAATGGAACCTTGGATGGCCCAGGGGAGGGGCTGATGGGAAGAGGAAAATAACGGATTTTAACTGTCTAGAGAGCGATTGAAGAGAGAGTGATTTGTGGTGTCTTTGAGGGAGGTTGGAGATTTGAATAGCTCTGTGGAGGAGAGAACTGAGAAATTGGATGTACAAGAGATAGTGAATGAATTGAAAGAGAGAGAGAAGAATGATGTGCTGTTTATAAACATTTAGATACAAGACACATTTAAAGCAACAGTGTTACAATAAATGTTTGAAGTTCTGTGTTCCTCAAAACAGTGTTATAAAGTCTTATTTTGAATCCTAGAATATACACGCTACAAATAATATCATCTTGAACTTAGTGCCAACAGTACCACAGCCTTGGAAAATATAAATCACTGCTGATCTTTACATCTGGGAGAAGGGCAGATTTAGGGAAGGCAGTAAAAGGGGAGAGTCCTGAAAGGAAGAAGCCAAGGGGGGACAAGAGTGGGGAAGGAAGTGCATTCTCAGAAGGGGAGATCTGAGGCAGACCTGTTTGTCCTGGCCCTGGCTTGATTCAGAGATCTCCCTGGCTGTTCAGTTCTGATCACAAAGAGGTGTCAGGCTGGGTAGGCCTTGAGTGCAAGGCTTAGGTGCACCTTTCTCACTCAGCACTGATGGGCGGTGGTTTTCCGTGTTTTAACAGTTGCCCTCCTAAGCAGGATTTCTCTGAAGCAGTCTGAATCCAAACCTAACACCTAGGAAAATGAGCATTACCAACAGTGATTCAGAGGGCCACAGAAAACATGCTAAAAACTGACACTTCTCTTCTCAAACTCTCCATATAAGGAAAACAACAGGGATGGAAAGGTGGAAATTAGGATATAAGGAAAGCAATCAACCTGTCAAATAACCTCCTCAGGGAGGCACGTGATGTTTGCCTTGCTATCATTTCTGTGCTAGCCAGAAACTTATTTATTTACCAAGATTTTTAAAGTACTGCTGAAGTTTCACTTCCTTTAAGCTGCTATGAGTTTGTCTGGATTGGAATTTTTCTTCTGTTCTGTACTGTTCTATTGTTTTGTAATATTTTAACTTTTTCTTTCATAATCTGTTCTGAGAATGCTGATTGGTCAGTGAAGAGTAAGACATAATTTTCAGGAATCTATGAACCACCCAGCCATTTCTTTATGAATAAAACTGTCTTCAAAACATTGAAACAACCCTTCTTTAAAGGAACAATATAAAGGATAAATTATCTGTCACTCACATTTTATACAAGTTAATTATGGTAGACAAGGGTGGTTCATGTTGGTGAATGGCTTTGAGAGAGTAGAAATGACATCCAAAATAGAGGCATTGGCCTTGACACTGCTCCTCCTCTTTCTCCTACTCCTTATACACCCTATAGCTTCTGGGTGCAGTGCCACTTCTGTTGCTTGGCTGTCCAGCTGCTTGGTAACTGTTGGCCTTTCATGCAAAAGCTGGGGGTTGGTCAACTGATAGAGACCAAAAGCTTGGAACAAGCTGTCACTGAAGTGCTCTGGAACTTCAAAATAACTGTACAAGAGCACATCACTGCTAATGGATAGACATGGCAGGAGTCACCAGATGATCTTCAAAATGATATAGACATGAAATTCCTGGAAGACCGGCTTGATCAGTTAATAGTAGAGGTAGCTTCCAAGCATCATCAGTATCCCAGAGAAGTGCAAGTACCTGTCAAAGCTGTGAAAACACAGCAAAAATTGTTGGCTGCTATGAAACTACAGTGAATCTTCAAGAAATGACAACAAAATCTTCTCAAGATTTGAATATGGGAGACCTGAGCCTTGCAACCAAAAAAACAAAACAAAACAAAACAAAAAACCAGCATCCAGACAAACTGGATAATCATTAAAGTCTTTATGATAGATAATCCTGGGGATATTTACTCAGTAATCCTGGGGATATCTACCCAGAGATGAGTCTCATTGGGTTACTTACTCCTGGATACATCCAAACTATTAATTTTCTCATTGTGCTACTGTGGCATCTTGCAAGAGTTAGGACATGGTGGCTTATATTTAGGAGCCATTAATGTGAATGGCCAGAGAACAGAACCTCATGTGGTACCAATGAAGTTCCAGCTGGCCCTATAAAGCTACTGGATGCTTAGTTTCTAAACCTGAACATCTTGTATTTGGTTAAAGACCCAAGTTGCCATCAAACTGCCTCTCAATTTTATGGGAATTTGCAAGCCTACGTGTCTGATGCCTTCCATTTTGCAAAGCTCCTCTGTCTGCCTTGTTTCACCTCCTCCAGGCCACCAGCCCTGACACTATTTAAGATGCATTTGACAATAGTCTGCAAGACTGAGCTGTTCCTGTCTTGCAGTTGAAAATCTATTAAGTGCTTTGGAAGTCCAGAAGATAGAAAATGAGTATGGCTGTCAATTATTAAACAGGCATTAATCAGTTTAAGTGTCTTTTAGATAAATTATTAGTCTACAACTAGGGCAGCGCTCCCAAGAAAACAAATGGGCAAAATTTCTCCTTAGTCTGATCTTCCTCTTATTAGCTTGTAGTTAGTGGCTGTGACTGCAGGTTGTGAGGCCTCCCACTGCATCAGACCTGGGCAAAGTATGATCCTGGGGCCACACTCAGCCCTCCAGACTCTCTCCTTCTCTTTTCTTGTACATATAAAAGGGCAAATTGCCTTTCTTGCCATTTTCCCAGTGAGACAATTCACCTTTTAAACAGAATCATAGAAACAGAAAAACCACAAGGGACATCTAGTTCAACCTACTACCATGCAGGAATATCCAGCTAAAGCACTTCTGAGAGCTGACGATTCAACTTTCCAAGGAAGGTAAGTCCTTTCCACTCCAAGGCAGTCTTTTCCACTGTTGACTAGCTCTTACAGTCAAGAAGTTCTCCCTAATAGAATCTCTTTTCTTATCATTTGAATCCAGGTTGTAACCTTTCCCTGCACTGTTAACACTGAAGGAAGAAAGCTGTTTTCCAAACCAGAACTGGAATTCGGTCTGGTTCCAGTTTTGTTTGTTTTTCCTCATTTATTGGCATCTTTGTCAGTCCATGTGCCCCCCACTAACACTAACAGGAACACAAAGTTGGCCCTCAGCACTGCCATTTTTTCTCACCTTGGATCTGTGTCTAAATGGACTGCAACTCCTCTCAACCCCTAAGCATTGCAGCCAGCAGTGATGGATGGGGAGTTGTAGTCCACCGATATTTGGCATAGTTCCTGATTCTCATCAACTTTGTGAGTCCTAGAGGAAAGGGAGAGAAGACTGTAATACTGATCGGATCTCCATTCTTCATTCAGTGGAATCCTCCCAAATTAATAACCACCCTTGGTGTTTTCCCAAACCTATGATCGTTGTTATAACAATCTGGGAATAAGGACCATCTCTTCGCTCTCCCCCTCCCCCTGAAGCCTCAAATGTAATCAAGCATATTAATATGTAGTAAATGTAAAGAGATTTCCATCAGCCTTTAACAAGTCTGGGCATCTGCTGTCCAGATATGATGACTGAATGAATAGATTCATTTTAATCACAAACAGGAATACAGAATATGATGCAATATGACCCCTATCATTTCAAATTAGACCTGTGGATGATGGGAGTGATCGTCCATTGCATCTGAAATGTAGTGTGCCATAGAAACCTTTCCTGTACTATCACATACTCTGCCATAAACTATTCAGTACCATCCTTGGGCTTGACACAGACTTCAGGCCAATCACTGAGATGGAATTGATGGCTGAAGAATTGGCCCTGTATTTACTAGTTATTTATTCTATGGCTGATAAATTATCCTTCAAATCTGAGAACAGTCATCAGTGAAATGCTACAGAGCTACAGGCAGTCTTTTAACAGTCTCATGTTGAGTAATAGTGGAAGACATAATAGAATAAGTTTCCTGCTAATTAATCTGCCCCATTAATAAGCCCATTTAATAACTTCATGAATGGAGCTGTGAAATTCAAAGGAAAATGAGGGTGTTCTGTGCCAGCTTGTAAGTGCACGGGAATGATGACATTAAGAGAAGAATTTAAGAAATTAAACTCTCGCCCATCACCACCAGCAGCAGAAGCCCAGTTTCTCTTTGGGAAAAATGCCAGTATTCTGGCAGTTTTATGCAAAAGTTCTGAAGACAACAGAATATAGTCACAGTTTGTGGCTGTAAGTTTATGGCAGGTCATATCTTCTGCCTGCAAAAGGTCTGCAGTTCAGTCTCTTTCTTTTCCAGGAAAAAGCCACACAAAGCTCCTGCCTGAAACTCTGGATGTCCACTACCAATCAATGTAGAAAATACTAAACTAGATGGGCCAATCATCAGACTCAGCATAAGAACACTTCTTGAGTAGCACTACTACTAAAAAGCCTGTCTTATCTGAATAATGGGCAAGGTGTCTACTGACCTTTATTGGTGTTTTTCTGCTTGCAGTCCCAGAACTGACAGCACATCACACTGTGTTACATTTGCTATTCAAGCACCCTCAAGGATGACTGCCAGTATACAGATTCCAACCCACATTTTTTAAAAAGCATTTATTTCAGTGCCCAAGAAGCATTGCTTTATATGATTAAGCTCTTCTGAAACACTGTGCAAATGATCATGAGGTGAATAACTGGCAATTTCTATTCCAAGAATGGCACTGCTCCATGAACTGTTGAACTCATGTACAAAATGTTCTCCACATGCTTCAGTGATATAGCCCATTGGATTGCAAATATGCTCTCTGGTATTAATCAGGAGGTCATTAATCTTAACAGCATCAGTGCAGTGTAACTGTGAATTGCAAGTAGGGCAACAATACTTTGGTGCTGACTGTTAAATATATACATGGGGAGGGGCAACAAGTACTGCATGTATGTAAGTACCTGGCAGCAAGATACTTCATATGCCACAACATGGAAATCACAACAGGGTTTGTCAAGATCTCTTGATGCATATTGTGTTTCCAAGGAACATCAAGTTGGTGTTCCTACTTTGAACCTTTAGACCAGTTTTTATTCCACTCCAGGGAGAATATTGAGTAGCTTGGCTGTAGCACTCATTTTCTGGATTTGAAATGGTTCCCAGGATGCTGTCTTTAAGTTAGCAGGAGCCTGTTAATTTCTCTTGCACCTCTTGGATCAGATAACAGCAAACCTTGCAAGATTTGGCTTCCAAATCAAAGTATGGGGCTACAAAACCAAGCAAACACACACACACTTGCTTGAGCTGTGTCCTAAAAATCAGTCTCACAGAACATTTTTCATTGGTGGTTAAGAATGTTACGATAGGTTCCATAAAAACCTTGGAACTAGCCAGCAGCAGTGGGAGTGAAAGACCATTGCTCTTTATAATAGTGAAAGCCTGCTGATCCGGCAAAGGAGTTCTTTCATTCTTCTTCCCTTCTGGTGGTCGGCATTACATTTTGCTGAAAACAAACAGTAAGCAAGAGTTCACTTCAGTTCAGTTCAATTTATTTGTTTAAGCTATAGGTCATCACAAAAACAAATATCACTGAACATTCTGTCATAGCCATAAATGCTCAACAGATTACATATCTTATGCACTTGCAGACACCATGGTAACTTCCATAGGCTCTGCAGTTTCCTTTAGTAACTGAAGTGGATAGCAGAAGTGGATGATTATCAGTGATGGAGAAGACAGAAGCTTGTGAAGGATGATCTAAGGGATGATCTCTCATATATATATATATATATAGAGAGAGAGAGAGAGAGAGAGAGAGAGCGAGCATCAAAAGCCATTCTCCACGGATCCAAAGCAGTGGGAGGGAAACATGGATGCACCTTTAGGTATGAACCATTTAATGCTGCATAGCATAGATGGACAACCTGCGGACTTCCAAATGGATACTCCTAGCAGACCTTTTCATCAAAGCCAATTGTGAGCAATGGTGGCAGTTGCAGTCTAGTAAAATCAAGAGTGTGACAAGTCATCCACTCTTCCTTTATGGGCAACAGGTACAGTCTACATTAAATCAGCCCGCATGTTGGTGGTGCAATCCTATGGATGTTGTGGATCTGCCCTGTAGACTTCACCATGCCTCTTATACAAACTGTCATGCAAAGAGGTAAACAGAAGAACTATTCTTGATGCTAATGTGATTACCACTTGTCCATTATAACCACCACCATCTTGAGCAATTTGAAACGCTTTCAAGATGGCAGCCATTATATGCAGTCTATTAGACAGAATGTTGGATCAGACTGAGCAGGCTTACATTAAAATCCCAACTTGACTACTCAAGTCTTCATCCAATGTTGTATGTCTAAAATACTTCCCAGCATTGCCATGAGGATAAAATGGAGGTAAGAAATCAAGTTAAATATCCTGAGCTCCTTGGGTGAAACATGTGGAAAAACATAAATAATAATGAAGTGATAATGAGTACCTCCACTGTTCCCTTTTCTGTAGTATATAACACTGCATACCTTTTGCATGGGGATGTTTCCACTAAAATGTGGAACATTTTCAAATCAGGTTGACGTAATGGATACAGCTTTGTATTTTTATAGCTTCTGTTGGCCTGTTCAGTCTAGAACATTTGTGCTTTTTGATTAAATGGGCAAGTTAATTTACTATGTGCCATTTGAAGTCATTATAGTACTGTTTTGCCCTCCAGCAGCCCTTTCAATGACACAACGTTCCTGATTCTTGTATTTTTAATTGAAATGTATAGCTGACTTAATCTTTACTAAAGATTTTATGAAATAGCCCTTCAATACAGGCAATATTTCAGCCTTATTATTGAATAAATCATTCTGCAGATGGATTATGAGGAACAAAATTAAAATTACATTGTTGTTATAATTTGTTAATTTCATCCACATTTTTTTTATTTCTACATATAGTATGAGGATCCTCATTCTGGACCTCTTGTCAGGGTTTTTGGAAATATCACTGGTATAATATTTAAAAAGTTGAAATGCAGCGTATAAATATCTACAGTGAGATCCTATATCAGACACATGACCATGGTGTCATGGCTATGAACTGTCTCCTGATCTAATCCCTGAAACACGCTCTAAAATCCAGCCAGGCACACTGACAGGTGGGGTTCTGCACTGCTGGTGGGCAGGATTTTTAAGGCTGACACATCCAGCTCACAACTGAGTGACAGTGCAACATCAAAAGTAGATTCTCCCTATAGGGTCCTGTCACAATTCATCAGTGCACTGCTGTTTGCACATAGAAGGGACAGACACATCATCCTTTACTGCCCCACTCACCAGCACCACAGAACTTCATCCCTTGGTGCAGATGGCTGGATTTTAGGGAGAGTTTCAGGGGCATTTAAGTCATGGCAATTGTGCCGCAGCCATACAGATGAATTGGAAATAGTTATGAGGTTGTAAGATTAAGTTATGACATCATAATTAACAGTATGCCAAACATTTTTTTATCTGTTCTTTCATCCTGATGTATCTATATCACTCAGGCTAGTTCATAACAGTTAAAAATTGCAAAGAAAAAGAAATTTAACCATACAGTAAGAACAGAGGGAAGCGGAGCAGATAAAAAGTACTTAAGAATGGTGGGTCAGCAGTAAAGCCCATCCATTCAGCTAGTCATATAGAATTAGTATTACTATTGCTCAGTAAACAAGGAAAAAACTGCATTTGTTTGGGTCTAGCTAAGACTTTCTTTTATAAGCATCAAATGTACTGGGATTCTGGTACAGAAGATACAGACTGCTTCATTTTCCAAGAATGCTCAGATGTCTTAAAGCATTAATAAAACTCTAGGGAAAACTTCAGCAAGATTTACCTGTGTGTTATTCAAGACAGAATATAATATATTCAGACTGCAACCCTATGCACAAGCAACCATGACTCCTTTCTGGTTTCCAGAAAGCATCACACCACATTCCAATAACTCCCTCCACCATTCATATGGTTATCTACTCACACTCACCTTAGGCAACATCTTTCCTCCTGCCTTTGTCTGCTATCAATCATTGTTAGAATTTAGTTTGTCACCTCATCACCATACCCACAAATTTTTCATTTCTGTTGCTATTCACACATACAGCATGCTCATTCATTGCTATAAAGGTCTGTTCTTAGACACTTCACTCAGTGCATCTGATGAAGTAGGCCTGTGTCTACAAAATCTTATGGTACGAAACTTCTTTATCTCAATTAGTCTCAAAGGTGCTACAATATCTCTTTGCATACATCAATATAGTTATCTATGGGGAGACATGAACCACAGAATTCTAAGTGCACTTGCTCCTGTACAAAAATCCTCTTTGGAAAAATAACTCCAATTTTGAGGAAGAACACAAAGTAACTTTGAAAAAAAAGAAGTCTTAATTTATACAGTTTCCTAAAATGACATTTGCCTTCACTAGGCAACTTTCTCCTTTAGTCACCACCACCAAAGTTCTATGCCATTCTTGTACTGTTCAGTTTTTCATGATAGATGCTCTTCTCAGTTAGCTGCATTCAAATAACTTTTCCATCTTTGTAAATGTCCACCATGAGCATATAGGACAGGTGCAGACACGGGACCTGGGGAACTGCTGCCATTTTTTGGCTCCCCTGGCACAATTGCAGATGTCCTTTTGCAGACTAGAAGTGTTGATTCATCTCTTTCACCCAACTTTTTAAATGAAAAATATGGCTCTTCCATGGTGTCTGCAAACACTAGAAAAAGCCTAATTTGGCCCCAGGTAGTGCTTTTTCAGTGGGAGTGCAGGAGATGCAAGGGATTCCCCCCTCCAAAGACTTCAAGCTTCAAAATCCTTGGATTCAGAAGTTTTTCATATTTTAGATTTTTTGGGATTTTGGAATACTAGTATTTGTGCATACATAAAATGTAATACTGTACAGGAAATTTCTAGGGAGCCCATGACTGAATGAGCAGAAGCACCACAGCTGCCTCCTTGAAGGCATAAGCAGATGGCTAGTGGGTTCCGCAGAGATCTCCTGTACAGTGCTATTTTTTTTTTCTAAATACAGGTGTCAGGTCCCTTCTATCCTCAGTCTCTTAGATCTTCAGTCTCTCTCCAGCCTCATGTCTCAACACAAGTAGCAAACGAATGAGATGTGAGTCTGGACAGAGTGTGAGGATCTCTGAAATGGGACAAAGCATGGATTTCCACTCAGTACTGTGCTTAGATTCCCACCATTTCACAGATCAGCACATCTCTTTCAGTCTTGTGTCTTGTCTGTTCACTGCTTGTGTTGTGTATGAGACATGAGGCTGGAGAAAGACTGAAGACTTGCTTGATGAACAAGCAGGAGTACTGAAGCCACTCTCTCGAAGGCAGAAGTGGGTGGCTGGCAGCAGAAAGTTTCAGTTTTTGGATTTTGGATTTCCAGATAAGGAATTTTCAACCTGTACTATATCTTAAACTAATCTGATGCTACCAGAAGATGGATGGTTAATGGATTTCTCTTCTGATGCCCCCTGCAAGGAAGCCTAGAGCTGGTTCTCGAAAATCTCCAGTCAAAAAGTCTATGAAGCAATCTGGCTAAATCAAAATGTGATTTATGAAAATATAAACTTGGCCACAGATAATTTGCTGCTACTTTCCAACCCTAATGAAAATGGATAATCATATAATGGATATATCACCAAATTTATTTTGCAGTATTCAATAAACTATCAATAATAAATAATGTATTATAGTTATAGACCAACACAAAATAACAAATCAATCTTTATCAAGAGCCAGCATGGTGTAGTGGTCTGAACATTGGACTACAACCCTGGAGACAAGGGTTTGACTCCCTGCTCAGCCATGGAAACCCACTGGGTGACCTTGGGCACATCACACACTCTCAGCCCCAGAAAACTCCACAATAGGTTTGCCTTAGAGTAGCCATAAGTCAGCAGCAAATTGAAGGCACACAACATGTTACCCTGAAAACTGGGGGTCCCGTGAGGGGCACCCAGACTTGCCAATTAGAAATACCAAGATGAGGAAATTAGACTCAGAGCACTGTTTTTGCTAGCGAGAGGCAGGGCAATGAAGCGAAATCTTTCACCCTATGTCTACAGCGTCGGGTTAGAAAGTGGCTAGACAAGGTGTTTCCAAACAATGAACAATTCTTTATTAAGAACACAAACACAGAAGACAAACATAAACTAACTAGCTTAGAAAAGAGTGAGAGTTGCAGGGGAAGGCAATATGACCTGTTCCGTAGTCCTGGGGAGAGGTTGGAGATTCGGGGAAGAAAGCTCAGTGTGGGGCGCTGAGGAGAGTCCTTTAAACACACCAACAGCAGGGCGGGATGGCAGTCAAAGGTGATCGGAGGGTCGGGTAAAAGTGAGGGGTTTTTATAGGGAAGATCGTGCCTTTCGGCTATGGCAGTCCCAAAGGAGGACAAAAGAGGTTTCGGTGCTGGACAAAAGGATTTGGTGAGGTCAGATTTCGCGTGATGGGATTTGTATGTAGAAACAATACCTTTGGCCGAGACGCTGATGGCCCAACTCTCAAGAGTAATTTGCCTAAAAGCCGTGTGACTATTGAGGAGTCTGTGGAGGGAAGTTCCCTAAAGCTTTGGGTGAGTTTTGGGTGCTGGCTACAAAGAGAAATGGAATGCAAACCATTAACGGCCGCTTCTCTGTCTGTGCTTATCCGGAGAACTTTGCGAACACGTGAGGTGAGGTAATCGCAACCAGTCCAGCTAAGGCCAAATTAAATCATATCAAAAGGATATCTGGGGGTCCTCACTGAGGGTGCCATGGCTGAAATAACAAACACATAAGACAAAGTATCATAAAATGCAATGAACTAAAGTTCACTAACAACCACCACCCAAGAATAAGTCATACCACTCTACTTAAGTCCAAGATTTGTACGTGATCCCCAGCCCCAAGTATCTCCCATGGCTACTTGTTATTATATACTGATTTATCATCTGTCTATAAGTAACAATGATAGTTGCATAAAATCTAGCAAGTTTATCCATAAGCTGCGCCTCCTAATCAGTTAGCAGAAGGGAAAGATGGAATTCTTCCTTCTTACCAGGAATATTCTATTTTCTGTAGGATAGGTATAATTAACACAAGGCATCTCCCTTTGTAAAAAGGGCAGTATAAAATGGCATGACTAAGAGTTTCTACTGCTCATTTGCACAGGGACAAATATGTTCGGGATACAGGGTCCTCTTATATTTTCCTTTCAATACAGCAGATGGTAGCACATTAAATTTTGCTAATGTAAAGGCTTTCCTAGCTTAGAAGTTGTTACGTTTGTCAAGTAAGTGGGACAGCCAAAAGGTTTTGTAGTAATTCTAACATCAGGGTATTTGGTGACTAATATCAAGTGATGTTGCAACTCTATGTTCCTTATTCATTGTTTGATGGAATATTTGGCATCATTATAGCCAAGTGCTATTAACACATTAGGTTTAAATCTATATGTTAGAAGTTTCTTATGACTGTTTCCATACAGATAGGAAACTGTTAGTGTTAAAGGAGCCAGCCCTATTGATAAAAAGTGAGTTTTAGCCAATAATTGATCTTAAGAGTCCAGGCATGCGCCTTTTTAGAGATCAGACATGCCTCAAGTAGCAAGGCTCCAATGGGAACACAATAAGGGACAGCAAATACACTTCTAAGAAATCTAGTCTGCAACACCTTGAAAGAGTCAAAATTATGGTAATCACAGAATTGTGAACCATACAACTACTGACATACAACTTGGCTATAAATACTTGGGTAAAGGAAGGAATGTGTTGCCCCCCCCCTTTAATATAAAAAAAATCTAAGCAAAGCTAACATACTCCTCTGTGCATTCTCTGCTGTCATTTTCTTCTGCAATTTCCATGAACTGGAACATTAAAAAACTATGCCAAGATGCCTATACTTTGTGACCTATTCAATAGAAGTCCCATTTATCTGCTATTTAGAAATGACCTCCTTTTAGGTAAAAAGCATCACCTTTGTTTTATTATAATTTTTGATTAATGCTTTATTACTACAGTTGTTGGCAAGCTCTCTTAAGAGTCTTCTTAGTCCTGTTACCATGTAAGATAGAAGCACTGCATCATCCTCATAAAGGACAATTGATAAGGAATGATTGGCCGACTTGAGGGGGGTGGGGTGGGGTATGAAAGCTGGAACCCATTAACCTTTTAATCAGTGAGTTGAGATGAAAGTTAAATAGGGTAAGTGCTAGAATGCAACCCTGCTTAACTCCTTTAAAAGTAATGAGTTAGAAAGGTGCCCCATATTATTGCATCTTACCCAAAGGTGAGCATTTTCATATAGGCCATGAACAAGCATTAGCAACCTTTTGTCAATTGTGGTGTCCTCAAATTTTTTCTATAACTTGTACCTAAGAATTAAATCAACTGCTTATTTAAAAATCAATGAAAACAATAGAGAGAGAAGCCCTGGATGAGGATGCATATTTTTCAACTAGGTGCTGAAGGAGAAGATCTATAGCCAAACATCCACATCTAAAACCAGCTTATTTGTCATCCAATATATTTTCCTGATCTAGCCAGTCCAGTAGTTTTGCATGCAAGTGAGTAGCGTACAGTTTGCTAATGCTATTTAGCAAGTTGATTGTCTATAATTAGCTGGACCTCCCATTCTCAGGAAAGATGCTGAAGGGCCAATCCAAATCAACAGCTGAGCTTAACCTGGGGCCCACCAAGCTAGATGTGCCTTAAGCAGTTCTGAGGAAATATTATCACTCCCTGTTGCTTTACATGGTTTTAGCTGTACATTAATTTGTACACCACAGCATCAGTAACAAGTGATCATTTAGGTAAATTACTGCTGTCAGCTGTCATAGAGCACACAGTATCTTGATCCATACATAGATATTCCAAAATTGGGTCCCAAGAAGAAGCTGGAATATTGTAATCCATCCAGGACAAAGTCACAGAGACGGCTAACTACCATCCTCTAGGATGTAATTGAATCATGCATCTTACATGCAGTGATTAAATATTGCCAATTTTCCCCCCAGCTGTGACTCTTTTTCTCCTTAAATAAGGTTTTATATCTCCTTTTCAGGAAAAATCAGTCCTCAGGCAGAATTGTTATATTTTGTTCTCTATAGGACCTATATCATGCAATTTGTGAGTTCTTCATAACAACACCATCATGGTCAAACCAAGGTTTGGAATTGTGATTTCTCATATGTGGTCCATTTAAGGATTTAAAGGTCAGTGGATATTATAAGGACTCAATCGGCTTTTGGAACAGTTTGATAGCTCTATTTGGAGTATTTACTGTTAATGTAGAAGAGCATAAGAGAATGCAGATCTCTGAGTGAAGACTCTTGCCTAGAGATGTATTTAGTTCTTCAGACCATTTAATGTTGGGTGGTCTTATTTCTCCTAACTACTAATAATGGCTTATGAGCTTCATAGATGCCTTGCTTATTAAGTTCCAAGTACAGAGCAAATGGTAGGTGGCTGCTGTCTGAGTGGCAATCTACCATAAAGTTGGATACCAACCCCATCATAGTATAAGAAACTAAAACATAGTTACTTGAAGAAGCTTCATTACTTGCTAGGAAAGTAAATTCCCCATTCTGTCCTTCATTTCAAAATGATGAAATCAAATGTATTTCTCATGTGTAGAAGGTACAGCCCTGCATGGTTATATCCCTTATCCCTTGATTGTTTACTAGGTAAAGGGTGAGACTCCCCAATTTCTGGGGGAACTTCATGGAAATGAGAAAAAAGCTCCCCATCGTTCTGCCTGGCCCGTGCATTAAAGTCTCCTGACACAATGACAAGGGCTTCTGGGTACAATGTAGTCAGTTTATCAGTGTATTCCTCCAAGATTTTTCAGTCTGTCTTGATCTGAGTCAGACAAAGGTGAGGAGGCAGATAGGCATCAATAATCAAAAAACAAGTGGATCTAAATCTAATGACTAATGCTATAGCTAGATGGAATAAGAGATCAAGTCTGATTATGAGACCCTGAATTTTGGTGGAAATAAACATGCTTGAACTCTCTCTAGCCATCCCATTGTTTGTACTTGGCAAAGCTTTCAGTGCTTATGTGACAAAATCATTCAACTCTAAGTCCTCATAGGCTCATATCTCTTGAAATAATAATATGTCAAATTTGGCAATGTAATTAATAAAGGAAGGATCCGAGCATTTGTTCTGCCAATCAGCAGCAAAAAAAAGGAAGCTGGGAGTTTTGCAGGGACAGATAATGTCAATTAGAAGTTTGGCAAACTCCCCTAAATGTGGGATTTCCAGATCTTATATTTGCATTAAAAACAGTTATTGTTCCCATTCCATTTCACTGGTTTCACTTCTTGTTGTACACATCAAATGTCATGGGCTCACCTTCCCACTGCATTTGAATGGAAGAAATTTGTATTGGATGAGAGTGCAGCATCTAGGGAGGTTGATTGCCTGCCCTGTGATTAAGGGGAGCAAAGGATCCTGGAGAGCCTGTTGTAATTCTTGCAAAGCAGTCACTTTTGCAGATACTTCAAATTGTACTTGACAATCTTCCAGCAGGGATTGTAAATCCTGACCTTGAGGAATTGTACATTCTGGAGTTACAGTTCTGGGATCCATGTTGGATAATAGAAAATTGATAAGCCCATTGTAGATATGATATATGGATTGTGTAGAAATGCACTCTTCCTCTAATGCCAGTTCCATTGAGATACCTTCCTTGTGAGGATCCTCAGTACTGATCATTTTCTGAACTGGGAAATTAATGTTGGAGTGCATAAGGTCATTCCTCTGTCTGGAAGAGTCATGAAACTTCTCCTCCTTTGGCCACATCATTGAAGCTGTGGAGTCTACTGCCCTGCAGCTTTCCTCTTGGAAGTTTCATACTAGGAAATATAAAAGTAACAAGAGATTCTGCAGAGCAGCCAATGACTAACAGACTTTCTTTTAACCTGTTCAGTCTAGCGGCAAGACCAGCTTGATCTTTCTTAGAGGAGGAAGGAAGGGAATCAAATACTTCTGTCTTCACTCAATAAACTATAGCTTTCATGCACGTATAGTTTACATTCTACAACGTTTATGCCCTATGTCAAACAAACAAAATTAACCTCAGCGGCATCCATTCCACAGTAATACAGACATATGTTTTTTCAGCTGCCAGATCATGTTTTATAATGATTGAACCTGTTAAAAATTCTACAAAAGTATATCCATGGTGATTTTTTCCTATATGGCTATATGAGAGGGGAAGCTAACTTCATGCTTAATGCATTCTTATACTTAGCATTTTGTCAGTATTCGCAAAAAAGGGCATTTTTCATATTATGCATTCTTCAGCTCAAGAACTTTTGGAAATAGTTTCTGCCAGGGCATGTTGCCAGTTTGATAATGATATTGCCAAACAGGGGAAATATGTTAACTGTTAAGTTTTCCAGTGAGTGAACTGTAACTCATTTGAAAATAAGTATCACTTCCGAAACATATCTTAGAAATGTTTTTCTCCATTACATTTGTAGCACTTGGGCAAAAGGAAAAGGGTGACTTAACACATCTGTCTTCTAAATTAGTAATAAGCAATGTGTGTTCTCTGTTCTTTCATGCAAAGTTAAAGATGGAAGTGTGTTTGAGAGTGTGTGTGTGTGTGTGTGTGCGTGTTGGAAGGAAAAAAGACTCCTTTAATATGGGCTTTTTAACATGGGTGGAACACATTATGACACGCATCTACCAATAAATCCCCCTGCTGCATGTTGTTATCCAGCAATAGCCAAAAATGTGGGATGGAGAGATAATCATTTCCATGACCTCTAGACTACATAGACTGTCATATTGACACTGGAGAGAGGTCCCTCTGTTGTGTAGTGATTAGAAGGACTGGGACTTAGAAGACCCAGGTCTTAAATTATGAAAATCACTGAATAATCTTGGATCACTCACTCTTATCTTGATGTATCTCATAGGGTCATAGTGAGAATAAAACAAGGCACAAGAAGGTCATGTAGGCCACTTTTAGTTAAGTGGGGCAGCATAGAGGATAGAATTCCACATTTTGGATAGCAACTTTAAGTCTTGAATAAAGCCCAGAGAGCACTAACCTCATCTCTGCCATGAAAGCCACCACTGCAAGGCAGGATATAAATGTAACTAATAATTAACAATAAAGAAATGGATGATTAACACTTGTTTCATCAAAAATATATATATAAAAATGTGCCATGCAGGTTTCATTTGAAAAGAAGGGACTTTCTTTTCCTCTTGTTTTTAAGAAAGCCAGTTTTTACTTATAACCTTTGTTATAAAATATATACAACTGTTGTTTATGTTAGCTGCAGTGTCAGTTGAACACTTGGTTTGGTTTTAACTAGTGAATAGAACACAAGGGCCAAGATCCTGCATCACATGCATATCTATGATATTGTATGTATCAGATTAGGCCCATACCTGAAAAAGTTGCTACGTCAAATGTTTCTACTTATTTCTAAAAATTGTGCTATTTTGTGGTTTTTACTTTGGCTCGTACATTAGATATTTGATTAAGATTGTGCTTGAGCAAACTGCATTTAACCTATAGCAGTTTAATAACCTTTATACTTAAAGCTTGAGCTCTTAAAGATAGGAGGGCTAGAGGGTTTATAGTTCTTATAGTTATTTTGCATTTGCTCATGTATATGGTTTTTTTGGTTATCCATGCTGTTATAGCTTTAATAGTCATGGTTCAATCAATGTCTTATATTATTTTCTTTCCCTTGCTAGACATTTTATAATTGCTGACATTGTTGTGCTGTGACCATTTTAATGCTACCATTATTACCTCACACACTGTTTTATAATCATATATTGCTTTTCATCGTGTTGTCTATCATTTCAATAAATTGTAAATTTGCTTTACTTTTGAGTGTGTAGCTAGTTCAAAGGTCATTCTCCCTTTGCTCATTGGAGTCATGCACCTAGGGTATATGAAAAAAGAACCCAGATGTTCACCCTGATTGTAAATGTGAATGAGAAACAGTTATACTGTCATAGGTCTAACTTACAACATGGTAATGGATTAATAGGATGCCATCCATGATACCTTTGAATGTTCTCCCCCACCCATAAGTCAGGACAACCAAGTTCAATAACCATCCTTTTCACTGATCCTATAATAATTATATGTGTTTCTAATGATAGACCCTCCAAATATTCCCCCCAACTCTACTTAGAAATGAGCCTATGAGCAAGTAAGCAAGCATAATTGTGTGTATAAAATTAAGACAAACTCATTTATACTCACTTTCATTCAAGCCCACAGGATGGATGCTTCTTCTTCAAAAATGGATCATCTCCTGTTTAATGCTGAGATACTAATTTCCCCACCCAGTTGTTGAATCACATTAGTGTTACAGGACATGTGCTGGGACTTCAGCAGTCATTTCATAAATATACCCCAGGCAAAAACAAACCTGAGTCCTAAAGAAAACTTCCTTCAGTCCCCAAATTTCTAGCACTGCAGAAAGAGAGAGAGAGAGAGCCACTAAAAACTGCCCAAACCTAAAACTCTTCTATTTACTGTTTTCCCATTTCCTTGGTAACTTCCTCTGTACCCTCCACCTTTTTTTGGATGCCTAAACTGAATCTCTGAATGTTCAACTGTTACCCTGATTTCTAGGGTCCCGTGGGGGATGCCTTAATGTGCTCCACGTGGTAGGGAATGGGAACTCAACAGAGCACAAGCAATAGCAATGTGAGAGGCAAGGTAAACTAGCGGGAACTTTTTACCCAGTTTTTACGGGGTCAGGCCAAGCCAAAAACCAAACGAAGATGTCTAATAAATGATTTTATTGAATGAAAGTCTCACACACCAACACAGTCAGTCACACACTCACTCGAGACCTATTAAGAAGAAAAAAGAGAGGAAACAGGATAGGGGAAATATTGAAGGGATTGTAGCTGGGGTAATACTGCACCTTTTCCTGAAGTCCTTGGTCCAGAAAAAAACAGAAAGAAGTGAAGCTCAGCACGGAGAGGGTTGAGGGGATTATTCGACGGACAGAGAAATGGTCTGCTGGTATGACTGAGAGTGGTCCAAAGAAATGCTCAAAAACTGGGACTATTTGTAGGGGAAAAAGTACCTTGAGGCCGAATTCTCTACCAGGGAGAACAATGGATGTTGTAACGAAAAAGAAGCTCCACAATGGCAACTCCTTTTGCATAACGAGATTACAAGGTGTTGCCAAAGTTTCGGGATCTTCAGTTACTTTGGGTTGTGGTGTGAATTTATGTAAATAGTCCTTGCCTGATAGGATTTTATTGCTATCAGTGCTCAACTTGGGGGAAAACACACTAATCCCCTCAAGTTGGCTCCTTAGTGGCTGAGGACCCTTTTTCTACTGTGGATTTGCACAGCTTGAGGTCTCCTGGGGCTACGTGATGGGGGATTGTACTGGTCTGACCTAGTTTTCGATCATTCAACCATTGTTGCCTACATGCTCATCCGGGTGACCTCGCAGGCACATTGGATCATATTTTAATATCAAAATTGTAAACCTCGGGACAGAGTTTACTAGTGAGGTAACACAACTGAAGTTTACTAAAATTGACAAGTATCAAGTATTGTTTTCATGTTACACAGCCTACATCCATATTATTCCCAGTCATCTCTTACATAACTTAACAAAAATTTTCCATGCAATACTACATAATTATTTTCTTCCATAAATACACTTTTCAATCTTCCCCTTCTCCTCCCTCTCTCTCTACCCTACCACCCCATTTTAATAGTGTATTTTATATACCATCAATTCATCCTTTTCCTCCAGTCTCTCCCTATGTCGCTCCCCCCTCCCCCCAACCTTACTCTCCTTATTATGTGTTTTCCCAATTCAATCTCCTTTTTGAGTTTCTTATTCTAAACCTCCTTAATGTGAAATCTCTTTTTCTTGTTGTAATCTACTTAATATTCTTTACTTAATACCTTAATTTTTATTTATTTGTCACATTCTATGTTTCACCCTTAGTATAAAAGTTACTCTTTCTAATCCTCTGTTCACCTCTATACTTTAATCTTAATTCTCTTTCACCCATTTAATAATTACATTCCATTGCTTTTCAAATTATTGGTTTGAATTTCCTTTCAGCATATTGGACAGTTTTTCCATTTCAATAATATCCATTACTTTAATCTTCCATTCTTTGTGGGGAGGCATTGTTCCTTCTTTCCAGTGCTTTGCGTAATTCAATCTTGCTGCTGTTATTAAATTTAATTTTGTCTTCATTTCACTATTCCTTTCAATCATGTTTAATAAATATGTTTCCAGAGTCATCTCAAATTTAATATCAAGAATCTTTGTAATACTGTCATGGATCTTTTTTTAGTTTTTTTTTTTTTTTTGCATGACCACCATGTGTGGAAATAGGTTCCTGTTGTTTTCGTACATTTCCAACATTGGTCATTCCCTTTATGCGTTCAGAATTCTTACTTGTAAGGAGCAATACTCTAGTTCTATCACCACCCTCCTCCATTGTGTATCTCTGGTTACATGCTACTGCAGAATTGTACAGAAAAAGGGGTTCTGAAGGAGGGATAGTAATCACCAGTAATCCACCAGTGTTTTGGTGGATTGAATACTCTTTCCACTTCAGGGGAAGTGTACCAAAACCAAGAAGTAGCCAAATCCTACCCTGTAGTTTCTTCTCCCTCTTGGTTGCTGCCAAACCACTCAAACAAAGCAGCCATTTCTGGGTTCCACTTGTCTCCCGACAGCCTCTGTCACCTTCTGTGACACTTTCTTCTTCATTCTTTAAAAAGATAAAGATAAGTATCCACACCTGAAAGGATGCAGTGATACACAATGCCTCCTATTACTGTTTCAGAGGCAATGGCTTAAATATGCGCCATCTTTTTTTTCTGAGTTTTATGTGCCACCCACTGCAAGCAGAGCTCAGGATGAAAGAGCATGTGAAGCTATGCCAGCTGAGAGGACCCAGAAATTATAGTCCAAAAAAGCACCTTTCGCAAACTCTCCTGAAGTCATTCCAGAAAAGCACTGTTTGGGGAAAAGTTGTGGCTGGTCATCTGTCAGATGGTATTTCAATGGACTACAGTGTGGAAGCTCTGCATTACCTTGCCATAGACTAAAATAATAAAGCTCTCCCCACAGGCCCTGCTGATCTTAGTGGGGCTCACTTCTGAGTAAGTATATTTAGTAGTTCTCCATAAACATATTTTCATATATCAGTCTTTATTTGATTTTTGGTATGCTGCAGCAGTTTTAACAGATACTTCAAAGATCTTGATTTTAAAGCAAGACAAATATCCAATAATAATTAAAATTGATCCATACCCACCTGTTCATATACAACATAGCCAGGCAGTTGCCCACAGAGTTACAATGAAGGGGTCTTCATTCTTTGAAGTAACATTAGCTACTTCATAGCTTGATGGTGAATGGTCATGGTAGGGGGTGAAAAGTAGTGCAAATCAAACAAAGGGAAAGTTTCATCCCCACACCTGCCGACATCCAAGAATGTAGTTACTTTTCACAGCACAACTCAGTCTGAGTCATGTTGTTCCCAATATGGGAATAAAGGAAGCACAAATATCAACAAAGATCCTCAGACATAGCTGTGATGAAACAGATGTTTGGCAGTAGTTCCACACACACAAACCTCAAAACCCACCTTTTCAGTCTGGATATACTCCAGTGCAAGGTTTTCCAAGATACTATAGATCAGGACACTGGGGAATGATGAAAACAAGCAACCAGGCTGAAAGGCAAGATTGGAGTTGGTACATTCATTGTAAAAGTAAAAGTGAAAGTTAGACTCCAGCAGTTGTGAGATCCTAAGTCCCGCTTACAATCTCATAACCACCGAATAGGATGCCAGTCATCATTTCCTGGCCTCATTAGTGTATTTGTTATTATTATTGATGGAAGTCATTGGTCAGCTAAGAGGCAACAATCAAAACCGTGGGATGAATTCAAATGACTCATAGGTAACCTGGATGGTATCCAATCTTTTGTGAAGGTATCTGTTATCAAGTGAATCCAGATAGTTTTCTGTGTTTTTTGCAGACTCTGCTTAATATGATTATTTCCTTGATCCCTTATTAATGAGCCAGAGGCACTTTTGTATACAATCTCCTTTCCCAATGTTGAGGACACTGCATATTTTTCTGTATGGCTGAACTGACTTTCTTGGAATGGTTTTGACAGTCAAATGCATATACTTGTCACTAATTTTAGGGGGAGAACACAGAGAGAGAGAGAGAGAGGGAGAGAGAGAGAGAGAGAATGAGAATATGTGGGTGGGTAGGTGCATGAAACAAGATAGAACATTTTTTTTAAAAAAAAAAATCAAACCTACTTGGAGTGTTGGTTTCATCTAATGAATACTCAAATTGAATTCCCAGCCTTAGAGAACTTGGCATCTGATTCATAATAGTTTAATTGGCTTTAAATCTATGTGCTCTGTTTTAATTTAATTTATGTAATTTGTCCTCGGGAAACAAAAGGAAAAACACCCAGGACCATCATATATCTAATAAAGTAATATGCCCTGCAGCATGTGATGCATTATTAACCTCTTTAGGTTACATAATTTTATAGGATGCCGAATAAACAAAATCAAAAATTGTTTACTTTTCTGACACTCAGTTCATACTATTCCAATCTGTCTAGGTTAAAATCTTTTTATTGGGGTTGTTGCTGTTTTTAAAAGGGTATTCACATAGGAAACTGCAGTCTGAATCTTAAACAAATTCATTGTTGGTGATGAATTATAGCAGGTCATTCAGATTTCCTTTGTAGAACTGTTCAGATTTAAAGGGAACTTTCATTAAGCTAATGGAGTGTGAAACAATCTGTGACTTTTTGGCAAAGCTGTTGCTGAGGAAGAAATGGACCAACGTGGGTGGATGTAGCACTATAATAAGACACAAGATGTTCATGTGTATGTGTTGTTTGATTAGTACATGCACAACCTTTCAAAAGGAAGCTAATGGATAACCCATGAAATCATGAATAAGGAAATATTTTGGCAGTACATATTCCCCTTAAAGTCAAGAGAAGCCATTAAATTAAAGTCAGAACATGAAAGATGATGGGATCACATTTAGAAAGTACTCCCTCAGGTGGTGAAAGAAGTCGAATTATAAAAACATGGTATTCCCCTCAAATATGCAGCAAGTATGCATCTTTTATTTTCCATTCTTTGTTCTTCATTTTCTGTATTTGTGATCCTGCTATTCTTCATCTAGTTTCTTGCCACAGAAGCAAGCAACAAGATCATCTCGCTTAACAACCCTCACCACATCTTGGCACATTCTTAGGATGTCTTATAACTTTTGCAAACACATGTAAAGAGAACATCTATCTCCTCTTTCTTTTTTCTTTACAAAAGAATCTCCCTTCAAAAAGAATCTCTCTACAAGAATTTCCCTTCCTATAATGAAGAGGTGACAGCTACTGAGCCAGTTCAATCTGCCCAGTGTATAATAAGGGTTATAGTTGGGGGAAGGGGGCATGTGGATCAGACCTTCCATTCACCCAGCCAGCCAGTACTACACTACAGTAAAGGACTGAAGCCATTTCTGCACTAGACTGTTATAGCACTATGATTCCACTTTCAACATCCGGCTGGCCCCTCCCGAAACTGCAAACCCCAGGATTCCATAGGATGTTGAAAGTGGACATAACAGTCTAGTGCGGAAATGGCCTGAGACTTGATTTCAAAGGTTGTGGGGTCCTGATCAAAACTTTTCTGTATATATCATTCCCTGCCACTAACCCCAATGGGTTCACTGCAAAAGGTAAACTCTATATGTAACTCTTTTTTACTTTGCCCCTGAGCTTAGCAGTAAAGGGTGGCAGGATAGGAAGATTGGGTATGAAAAAACATGCACAAAACACAAACTTACAAAGCAAACAATTTCTCCTGGGCTGAAATAATTATTTCTCCAGGCAGCAACATCAGTATAAAATGTTATCTATTTATTTCTCCATCTCTTGATTTTGAACTTTGAGCTTATTGTAGAAAAGTAAGGGGGACCCTGGGTCAATTTTTGTTCCCCCCTCCCCTCTGCCCCCCATTCAAACCCCCATTGTGCAAAGAAAAATGAGCTGTACTTGGGAAATAAACATATCCTCAGCTATCCAGTTTGCAGTGGAAAAGAAGAGTGCCATTGATAAATTCTCATCTGAACCCCTCTGCCTCTGCTCTTCAGACATTATCTGACAGACTATTCCATTATATTGTGAAGAACAGGACAAGCTGTATTATGCCACCTACCGTTCCTCTTGTTTTCTTGGTAACTTCAGTTAGAGAAATGTAGTGTTACTGTTGAAGAAAATACTATTACAGTGGACCTTCTGTATCTGCAGGGGTTCTGTTCCAAAAACCTCCATGAATAGGAAAAAAACACAAATGTTTGTGTCCCATATTATTCAAAGGCCACCATTTTAGATATAGGACATGATGTTCTGCTGTTGCTTAAATGCACAGATCTGGAGACTGCTTATATGAAGGGTCCACTGTACTGAAGATGCCTGGTGAAATACTTTTATTTCTTCCCTTCTCTCATACAGAAGTGTATACACCATATGCACACAAATCTACAAATATATATATATTTCCAATGTGAGAAATAGATTGTCAGTAGAGAAAAGGCCCATAGAGAGTGATAGACAAAAGAGAAGCAGAGAATTGTGGGATACCTTCGAGGACATTACCAGCAGCAACATGATTATTCATTGGAAGTGAGTGAAAAATTCATATGAGCATTGGATTGCACAGACTCAGATTTCAAAAACTATTCTGTTGAGGAAAAGAAAAATATGCTAACAGCTTCTAATTCCAAACTCAGTGTCTCATCCCTTTTGACCATAAACCATCAGTGGAGATACTAGTCAAACAGGCAATACTGGGCTGCCTTTAGGGATCAAGATACACAGCAGTTTTCTTTGTTCATAAACATCTTTATCCTGTGTCCTTAAAATGGAGTTGACCATATCCTATCACATGGTTTGGTTTGGAGAAAGGGGAGAGAATCACGGCTACCTATTAATCCTATAAGGTGACAAGTTAGAACAAATGCATTTATATGTTGTCAGTGTAATGAATCACCTATTCATTTTAACACCTCTCCATGTAAATATCAAAAGGAGTTTCGAGATTCTTCTGGCATAGTATTTTCTTTTGTAAAACAGGTGTCATTAATCTCAAGTGTTGCAGCAAGCCGTAATCTCCTCCTGCCACCCTGTGTGCTTGCTGACTGTGTAGGAGGATGCCTGCTGCCTTGTTTATCTATTTGGAATATACTCCCACAGTACAGTGCTTTTAAAATAATGCCTGTCTCCCTGCTACCTGTTTACTTTGAGAGAGATTTGGTTTTTTTAAAAAAAATGTTGTGGCTGCAGTTCTTGTTGCTCCTCTCAGTCTTTTGTCCCTTCTGATTCTTTCTTCCAGAAGCAAAAACACTGTTCCTCTCGGCAGGTAACCATCAGGAGAGCCATTGAGCTACTTTAGCGTGGAAGGGGATGATAATGTTTGAAGACATGTAACAATTCAAAGGCACAAAACGTGGTTCTATTGCCAAAGCTGACTGGGTGGTAGACTGACTGGGAACTGTGTGTAAATGGCTAGAAAGTCTTCAGAGGAGGAATGATCCTACACTGTACCTTCAGAGAACAAGGGCCATAAGTTGGAACCAGTATGAGCAGGGGGAGAACTGGTTTTGAAAAATGAAGATCAAATTGGGATCCTTTGGTTGGTGATAAGTTAAACTCAATTGCTACTGTTTTTTCTTGGCTTTGTATTTTGTTTACTTCTAAACAATAAGTTCTGGACTTCATAATCTTATTTTTTAATTTTGACGCAAAGTTAATAAATCAATGTAACCAAGTGTGTGTCCATATATACATTTGTCCCTTTGACAGCACCTTTCTAGATCAATATTCCCAGTACAATTATCTAAGAGAAAACAAATCACATCAAAACGTTTGAGACACTATATCAAAAAACAAAAACAAAAAACGAATATTATGAGGTTTTTCATCCTTGGTGTAAAAGCAAAAAAGAAAGCCCTACAATCATGTAGGGATGTGGAGGCGGGGGGGATTCGCCCCAGGCGGCAATGTTTTTGGGGCATCCCAGCCCATAGCCACATCCCTGCACACCCTGGCCACACCCCAGTGCACCCTTACCCTGCCCCCACACACCGCAGCCACGCCCCCGCATACCCCAGCCATGTCCCCATGTACTGCAGCCACGCCCCATGCACTCCAGCCTCACCCTTCATGCCATAGCCTTTCTCCCCTCCTGCTCCCCCTCCACACACTTCAAGTTCCACCACAAGTTCCACCACACTTCATGTTCCACCACCTACCTCACTTTTTGGCACAAAATGCATTTTTTTTTAATAAATTGGGTTTTTTAAAAAAAAGAGCTCCAGAACATGAAAAATTCAATGCCAACATGAGCAAATGCTTCTGCACCTTGCTCAACATGAAGAAAATTTCCTTCTTGCTTGCAAGAATGAAATAACCAAAGTTTTCCATCCCTGCTACATGGATGCTGCTGTGTCAAACCATGAACAAAACAACATCTTCAATGAAGAGAAAATGTTATTAAGGGAGCATTCTATATTTGTGGGAAGAAGACAGATGAACTCAGCTATCACTGACTACATTATTAGGAGAGAAGAAAAGATGTGTGGAATCAAGCCTGACAGTATCAGTCTATAAGTAAGGAAGCAAGGCAAAGACAAGGCAAAGGAGGATAACATATCAAGCAACCATAACTACTGCCTATATATTTGTTGCCTTTTGAAGGCATATAGGTGCATATCCAAGATGAGTGTTTCCCACTTCCAATACATCTTCAAATGCAGTTCTTACTCTTTGGCGGGGAGGAGCGCAATGATATCCAAGAGTAAATAGCACAAAAGATAATCTTGCATGGGAAGAATGGTTGCGATAAAAATGAATGTGTTACCAAAGATGATTTTCTTATTTCAAAGTCTCCCTACTATCATTAAAAACAAAACCTTCTTGCAATGGAAGAAAGACTTATCCAAATTTATTTGGGAAGGTTGCAAACCACAAATAAGATGGAAGATTCTTACAGATTCAACTCTAAGAGGTGGAGCAGGTGTACCAGATCTCTACATATATTATAAAGCAATGGCCATGATATGGATCAAAGATTGGATAACTCTTCAAAACCAACAGATGTTAGCATTGGAAGGAGCAGATCTTAGAATGGGCTGGCACACCTACATGTGGTATGACAAAGCTAAAGTAGACAAAGACTTTTCCCATCATTATATTAGAAAACCACTGCTAAAGATTTGGAATGAATACAAAAAGAAAAACCTCAGACAACTACCCTTGTGGATCTCCCCTCAAGAAGCTTTTTATGGAAGATGGAGAGGAACGGGGAATTGGTTAAGATACAAAGATATTATCAATAAATCCATACCAAATGAGTTAAGAATCAAAACTAAAGAAAAACTAGAAGAAGAAGGAATCAGTTTAAATTGGTTCCTTTATCGACAACTGCTGGAAAGATTCCACACAGATTTAAAATTACAACGTTTCGACTTAACAGAAAAAGAAGGTATGATAAAATCTATATTTGAAAATACATCACATTTACTGTCAAAAATTTACAAATAAATGTTGAAAGAAGAAAGAGAAGATGAAACAGTTAAGGAAGCCATGACTATTTGGGCTCAAAATATACAATTAGAACATTGGGAGCAAAGCTGGAAAATTACCCAGAAATGTACAGTAGCCCAAAATCTAAAAGAGAATTATCTAAAGATATTTCACAGGTGGTACATGACTCCAAACAAATTTAAGAAATATACAATACAGGTACAGGAACTTGTTGGAAATGTCAAAAAGAAATCGGAACGATGTACCATATACGGTGGACTTGCAACAAGGCAAAAAAGTACTGGGATGAAATACATTAAAAATAGGCACAATACACATTATTGTATGAAATGCTGTATTGACGACAACTGAAAAGCATATTGATGAATGAGTATATCACCAGCCTGTTCCTCAGCAGCTAGTCTGTTGTCCAAAGCCCACATGAATAAGACTTTTGCCTGCTGGACAATAGGTAGAGGGTCAGCCTAGTATTTCCTGAAAGGGAGTTCCTCAGAAGGGGTAGGAACAGAATTAGCACTGGAATTATTGTATACTGTCTCTATGGGGAAATGCCTGAGGAGCAGAACATTAACATGTTGCTGGACTTATACAGGTAGACTGTCCCTCTGACAAACACTGTTCATGGTTTGACAATTTTTGAATCCACTATGTTTGTGTCCCCTTCTGGGTGCCCGCAACCTTCCCTAGCCACTTATCCAGTTACAGCATGTGTGGTTTTTAGTTACTTTAAAGTTGTGCCTTTGGTTTGTAGCTCCTTATCTCCACTTCTATAGGCGTATTGTCTTATTAACTAGTTCCACTGGTGAAATGAAGAAACTGAAAAAATTAATACAAAAGCATCTCTACATTTTTTTTCAAATTCTTTTGAAATATTTTTACTTCTTTCAAGATTTCCATGGGCATTCTAACTGGATAGTACTCTCCAAATCTACCTGACCTGATTCAGTGAGAGTTTCAATCAACAGATGTGAGAAATGCAAATTTGAGATTCTCTTAAACTTTTATAAATGCTTTGCCTGAGTTAGTCTGTCCTTGAAGTGAACTAGTAATGGTGAGTTTAGAAAGATTAACATATTGCTAAAGTCCCCAGCATCTGAGGATGGATACGATCACCTTTCATGAAGGTTGTTATACAATGATCCATAAACAAAATACAAGAAGTTAGTCCCTAAGGTACATCAGTGCTGAGTCATGTGTCTGTAACATGATTCAAGATGACAGTGGATAGCGCATTGGTCTGCCTGCAAGATTCATAGGCCTTAGTAAAAACCAGATGAAAATCTGGATGATCAAATGAGAGTTCATATATACTGAATTCATGGAAACATTTAGGGTTGAACAAGTTTGGTGAGTGTTGCAATATAAAAGTGAACAAGAACAGTGAATGTTGGGACATAAAATATCATTCACTTTAATCAGCAACTTCTAGCATTAAAAATTATATTCAAATATTTGCATTGCTTCTCGCTCAAACCCTTATTCTGGGGTCCTACTGACACTGGCTTTCATTTCTGGTATGCTCTGTTGTTACCTGGAGCAATCTCAAGTAAGGTTTCAATCCAAAACTTAAACTTGTTCCATTTAAAAATTTAATTTTTTAACATTAATCAGTGAAAAAGGAATAATTAATTTGCTTTTTGTTAACTCTGGAAAGGTGGGGATTTAATTCAATGCATTAATTGTTAATTAATTCATTAATTAAATCATTAATATTAAAGTGCTCTTTTTAGCATTTTTTGCCTTCCCTAACCTGTTACTTAAAAAATGCATTGTGCCATCAACTCCACAGTTTGACACTGGCTGAACATAGCATAGTCTCCAACTATCCCAATTTCGCAGGTACATTACCAATTAGCCCTCTGTCATCTCACATTTTCATCAGCTCTTAAAGTGCCCCCATTTTTCTCTCTTCTTCTCACCTTCCCCCTTTTTCTTTGGCCTACCTAAATTGCTGCAAACTGAGCTCAAAGGGAAGAAGAAGTTTGTATTCAGTTAACTCAGTGGTGGGAGAGGATGGAGGGGATGGAGTTTCACCCATCCCAGTGGACTCAGGCAAAAGCAAACTGCTATAGCCTCTCTTAGCTTGTGTCTTCTTCCTCATTAACAACTTTTGTTATCTTGACTATACCCTGATGTTTTGGGGCCACATATGCATCCAAGTTTTCATAAGTGAAATGTTGGAGGATATGACGTTGGTGTATTTGTGGTGCAACATAATGAGAAACTAGGGGCTGAGGGGTGTTGTCCTGAATCATGGAATCCTGCTCACTCAATTCTGATCAGTCAATCTATGTTATTAATCTTTGCTTTCCACCCCGACTCAGTTCCATCGGCATGTTTGCTGTGCACTCAGCGTTCAAACACCATTGATTATTTGTTTGGATTGGAAAAGGAGAAAAATAGGTCTATTTCTAGAAGTCCCTGAAGTGAAACAATGAGCACCATCTGAGCAGTGGTGGGTAAAAAAATTCTTAAACAGAAATATTTTAAGTCCCTCTGAGCATAAAACTTTTGTCTGCATTTTTTAGAAAATATTTATACTGAAAACACATTTAACTGATATAAAGCAACATACAAGAGAAAAAAAATACATACGAATACCTAAACGTCTACTAACTAAACAACAACCATTTAAGTAAACTTAGGCTTGGGAGCTGGGTATGTTTAGTCTGCAGAAGAAAAGGTTAAGAGAGGACATGATAGCCATATTCAAATATTTGAAAGGCTGTCACATTGAAGAGGGAGCAGACTTGTTTTCCACTGTTCCAGAAACTAGAGCAAGGAGCAATGGATTCATGCTACAGGAAAAGAGATTCCACCTAACCCTCAGGAAGGACTTTCTGATGGTCAGAGCTGTTTGGCAGTGGAATATGCTGCTTCAGAGTGTGGTGGAGTCTTCTTCTTTGGGGGATTTTAAACAGAGGCTGAGTGGCCATCTGTCAGGAGTGCTTTGACGTGAGTTACTGCAAAGCAAGGGGTTGGACTGGATGGCCACTGTGGTTTCTTCCAATTCTATAATTCTTTTATTCTAAACTAACTTACTAACTACAAAAATTCAAGAGGGGGTACAAGAGTTACATGCTTGATTTCTAACTCCTTGGAGAATAACCACCATTAAAATCTTGTTATACTTCATCAAAGTTCCATCAATATATCCATACCAAAATAATCAAATTACCTAAATAATAAAATAATTAAATAATTAAATTATCGCATAATAATCAAATAATCAAACTATCTGTCTAATGTTACAACTGTCTGCAACACTGAATAATTATTTCATCTACTTCCACTTAGAATCAAAACACCTGAAATGATGAATTGGCTAAAGTAGTTGAACAAGTTCACCTAGTTATTTGATCACGAGTCTCCAGTCTAATATCTTTAGGAGGAAGGGCAACAAATAAGGATATAACCGATTAATTTAACAAGTTGATTTAACCAGTTAATTCAGACCTCTGCTTCAGCCTCTTTGAGTGGTACACAAATTATCAACTACAGCTTATTATGCCATGGAGGGGAGGAAAAATTTCAACCAGTATATTTGAGCTAAAGGCACGTTTTTAAAAACCTGCATTGATGCTATTCTGGTGCTAGTATCTTTTCTCAAAAGAGAAAATTGAAAAGAAACTATTGGAAATGAGCTTTTAACAACATGTGGTACTTTTTGTATGCTGAATTGCAAGTTATTCTACCATCCTTTCAAAAATGCTGTGTTCCAGGGACAGCTTTTTCTTTAACTAACTGTCTATTAAAACATAAATACATAAATTAAACATAAATACATAAATTAAAACATAAAACATAAATAATTTAAAATATTATTGAGAATATTATTTAACTGAAAATTCTCAGATTTGCCCATTCTGAACCAGTGTTCCACGTCCATTCAGGTGTTCATATAAATTTTATCTTTATTATACGTAGAGGACTATATTTACTTTTGTAGACAGCAAAGATCTATGTGACCAAAGATGTTTACTTGTAACTTCACTTTCTCCATAAACTTACTAAGGAAAGCCACACTGTAGGGCATTAAAATTCTTCTGCTCAGAAAAGACTTCCAAACTGAGTTGTTTGAAAACCCAAACATGTCTTGGACTAGAAAATCTTGAATCAAACACCAGCTGCCCTGTCCAGATTTGAGAACTAAGTGTTTTCTTTTATTGATCTTCATGACTCTATGTACATATAAAGCAACAACCACAGTATTATCAACTGAAACTTTTATATGCCTATAACAAGCCAGTTACAGGACATTTACTGGGACATCTGAAAGAGTTATTTGATGCTCCCTTGGAAAGCAAAAGTTATAATATTGTTAGCCAATAGAATGTGGAGGCAGGAATTTCATACATGGAAAGACATCAAAAGATGTCAATCATAGTCTGTCTAAGACAGACTATTCTGTTTGGCATTGTCTTCATTTCTAGAGTCATTTCATCACTCCATTATGCTTTATGCCACCCCTGAAAAAGGAAAAATTACTTGGATGGTATAATGAAGTTCCTTTGGCTATGAAGATGAGTGTCATTTCTCCTGTTGGCCATAGTTGGCCTTTAGAAAAATGTGTTTCCCTTCATCTGGATGACTTGATGTCCAGACCATCGTAATATAACTGAAACCATCACACTGCAGCTTCAAGCAACGTTAGACTGCCCTGTACTGATTCAAACCAATGCAGAAAGAGGAGAACACTGATAAGAAAAATGTTATTTCTATAATTCTGATGAAATAGACTGATGAGGATGATTTCCTTTGAGCTTAACTGGTAATCAATAATTACATAAATGACTTCGATGTCATGGTGATCACTTAGACTGTTTCTCTATCCCACTGTTTTTCCTTGTTTTTAACAAACTTCCACTGAGTTGTTCAGTTATAAACAGCAAGCTTCTCATGGCCTCACTGTGGTACAAAGAAACAGAACGCATCTTATTGGGTAGCTATGGCCACTGCTGGATTAGTATTAAACCTAACAAAGATCTGCAATGTAATTTTCATTTATGAGGGACTCTCGTGATCTAGCTTGCTATCTAGCTTGCTGGATAGCTTGCTATCCAAAGATTGAAAAGTCACTTTTAAAAGTTAGTTAGTTCCAGTAATAATCCTAGAGACAACCAACATGATATAGTGGTTTGAGTGTTGGATTAGGGCCCTGAAGACCAGGGTTCAATTCTCCACCTGGCCATGGAAACCCCCAGGATGATCTTGGGTTCATCAGTCTCAGCCACAGAAAACCCCATTGTTACCATTCTTTACCACCCAATATGCAGTTTTCATACATTGGACTTATTAGTGATTGGAGAACATTAGCAAGGTCATGCTGGCCAGAAAACATGTTCATGTTTATGCTGGCTGGAGATATGTTCAGGGCCCTGAAAGTTCAGATAGGATCTTATGCTGATGAGTTTGTGCTAATCCTTTCACCACTTCAGGCTGTTGGCATTTCTGCATACAATGATAGATGAACTGCCCAGATTTGTGGGCAGTCAGAGACCATCCCTCAGTCTTACCCTACAGAGATCCTCCCTCTACACCATATAGAAGATTGTCATGAGTACCATCAATGTTTTCTCACTCTGGAGTTAAGCAGTCAGCCCATTCCAGATCCCTTTGTCAATCCCATAGGAAAGTCATGATGTCTTTATCAATGCAACCCTTCAGGGTATGAAATGGGGTATAAAAGCCCTGGCTAATCGTAGTGCATAGTACATAGTGCACTAGACTACCATTCCTCCATTCTACCCCTAGACACTGTCTGACTCCCTCCCTGTGACCCCTTCTTCAGGACTAGTAACTATCACCCTTTCCATCTAATTTCTCTCTATACAACCTTTTTTTGCTTCTCTGTCCAATAGCCTGTGTGGAAAATAATGTTTCAATGCAGAAATATTCATTCCTGCACAAAATTACAGTTTTCTATACAGAAAATGCTGTTTTCTATGCAAATCAATCACATGCAGATTTTACTCAGAATAAGTCTAAACTAAAAATTCTCATCAGCCCAAAATTCCTCTTGTTAGAGTTTGTCAACATTTGAAAAACACATTTTTCAACTCTTTTTCAACTATTTTCAACTATTTCCAACTCTAGTAGATGATGATGATCACCATCATCATTTTCATTTTTCTGTTGAAATATTTACCACACAGAAAATGTTGTTATAACAAATAAATAACTATGTGCAGATTTTGCGCAAAATAAGTCCAAACTGTGAAGATTCTCATCCATTAAAATTTATTTTTGTCAGGGTTTCTCAACACTTGAAAAACATATTTTCTTACCCTTTTTCAAATATTTTCAAAGATTCTTTCCATCCCTAGTAATGATGATGATAATGATCACCACCAACACCACCACCACCACCACCATCATCTTAATTCTGACTTTTTGTAACTCACTGATCCCGAAGGTTAATACAACAGGTGTGCAGATGCTGCAATCTTTGGCAAAGAGATACTGTCAGGATAGAGCCAGGAAGTGCTAAACAAGTGTTCAAGATGTCTCATATGTGTGTAAACATGGGCAAATGTGTGTTCTGCCTCCGTCTAGTGCAAGGTATTAAGACCAAACCTCTGTGTCAACTTTCAAAAGCCAAAAAAATGCCCCCTATCGTGGGATATGAATGGCCCTAGAAAGTGGAAGAACATGTGTCCCTCTGTAAAAAAAATCAGAATGGGCTCTGATATGTATATAAAATGGTTATAAATTTAAAGAGTTAAAAGCCAGATAGACCAGGTGGAGTGTTGTGAATGTGTTTTTGACAAGTTACCACATGATATTCTTGCAGACAAAATGGTGCTACTGTATGTTGGATTTGTAACTAGTTGATAAATCAAATCCAGAGAGCTCACCAAGGGTTCTCCCTCATCCTGGATTGACTAGTGGGCTGTCTCAGAGTCAAGTCCTGTCTTGGAGCTGGCATTGTCCAACATCTTTATAAATAACTCGGATGACAGAAGGCATGCTATCAAATGTGCAAAAGGAGGTAGATTTAGCTTGTCTCCTGGAGGACAGGATCAAGATTCAAAATTACCTTAACAGATCTCAGAGCTAAGCCAAAACTAATACAATTAATTTCAACAGAGATAAATGTAAATTATTTCATCTAGGCAGGAAAAATTGAATGCACAAATATAGTATGGGTGACATCTGGCTTGAGTTAAAAGGATCTAGGAGTCTTAAAAGATAAAGGTGAGTCAACAGGGTGACGTAATGGCTGAAAAAGCCAATGCAGTTCTATGCTACATCAACAGGAATATGGTGCCTAGCTGAAGAAAAGTAGCAGTGTCATTTTATTCTGCTTTGGTCAGATCTCACTGTATCTACTTCTAGGCACCACTGTTCAAGAACTATAATGACAAGCTGGAATTTGTACAGAGGATGGTGATCAGGATGATCAAAACTCTAGAAATCAAGCCCTATTATGAATGGCTTAGTGAACTCTGAATCTTTAGTTTGAAGAAATGAAGACTGAGAGGTGACTTGATATTTATCTTTAAATATCTCATGTAGAAGATGCAATAAGCCTTTTTCTGCTTCTCCAGATACTAGAGTAGGAGTCAATGGGTTCAAATTACAAGAAAAGAGATTCCACATAAACATTAGGAAGACCATACTTATAACCAACTCCTGTGTGACTTGTGGAATAGAGTGCTTCCAATAGTTGGGGGCTCTTCTTCTTTTAAGAACTTCAAACAGAGGCTGGATGGCCACCACTCAGGGCATTTTAGTTGTGTCTTCTTACATGGCATAGATTTTGACTAAATGGCCCTTCCAATCCCTCCCAGTTCTGTGATTCTATATTTGCATAAGTGACCGTGCCTTTCTCACCCCCAAAACACAGGAAAAATGTGAAGGACTTTTAGAATTTTTACCCTAAAGTGAGGGTCTATTGATTGCCTAAGTCTACTGAGTGAAAATAGTTCCCAGATGGTGGAAGGGGACAACAGAATAATGGGTTTCACCCTGGGACTTACAAGGTATGCATTTCATGCTATTTAAATACAGTTTGCACTTGGAGTGTTTAGAGCTGTCACCTGTTGGCCATGGTCACCTGTATAAACATCCAATAAATTGTCAGTCTTTTGCAAGTCTTCCTCCCTGTTAATAGGGCTCCATTATGCAGCCACCTGTTATAACAGATGGAAAAATGACAGTGCTTTTCCATCTCTATATATTTTGAGTACACCAGTAATCTCAGGTGACTAGAAAGCCACTTTCAATAGCTTGGGGATGGGGGTATAATGCGAACACCTCTATGTATTACCTACTGCTAGGGATGTGTGCATTGACAGCCATTTTGTGTCCTCATGAAAAAGTCATGGCATGATAATGGTGCACATTCTTGTTCTTGATGAGAACGAGAGAAGCTACCTAACTCTGAAAAAGACATAGGAAGAAATCAGTTTTTCACTTCTCTTTCACAAACCACGCCAAACTCTTCACTGTCTTGTATGTGAGTGGAATATGGGTTTAATGCCCATACAGTTTCATCACTTCATAGCTGCACTCTACAGTGGTAACTTGAAATTGTGTGTGGACCATCACATAGGCAATACACCGATAGGACTTTCTGCTTTAGCTCAGGCAAAATGCCTTCCCTGTGTAGTCAGTTTATACATTTATACGTATGTATTGATAGTGATCAAGTGGACAACGAACTGTAAACAAATCAAATCATAGTAGTGCATTTTTCATTTGTTTAATTTTTATTATTGACTGTTTATAAAACAAGAACTTCTAATAGGGTTCTCTGTTACTTTCATATCTTGTCTTTTAAATAACCATGGTATAAATAACAGTTATTATCTTGCTTTCATAACCTACCTGATGCTATTGACGAGTTTTGCACCATCAAAGATTTGAATTCTACCCAGGAATCCAACACTCCGTAGGATATCTTCAGATAACTTGCCATCTTCCAGGGTGTGTCACTTTTTGTAAATGTGCTATTGTAATAATATCTATGGCAATTTCATTCATATATTTGTCAGTCCACTGAAACTGTAAGGTAGATAGACAGACAGACAGACAAGACAGACAACACCAATGATTCTATCAGCATTTTTTCATTCAGTGAAGGTATTTTCATTTTGTAATGGGATTCTACAAGAAAGAATGCCAGTGATTCCAACAGGCAAAGGAATTCATGCATTGTTATAACCAAGTGTAAGTACATATGCAATTTGTCTTTATTTCCCACATAAACAGTAAATACAGTTGTGGCTTTCTTGGGCCATTCGCTGAAGCGGCCTACTGTAATTCAGGCCATTTCCGCACTAGACTGTTATAGTGCTATGATTCCACTTTCAAGATCCTATGGAATCCTGGGGTTGCAGTTTGGAGGGGCCATCTGGCCCCTCCTGAAACTGTAAACCCAAGTTTCCATAGGATCTTGAAAGTGGAATCATAGCGCTATACAGTCTAGCGCGGAAATGGCCTCAGTCTGATAGAGAAGGAAGACATAGGACATTGTTGATATTATTGATGTTGGTAGATTTCTTCTGCTAAAATTTTCAGAACATTGTAGTCTTTGGCAAACATGAACTCTAAAATGTATGTAAAGAACTGTAGCAAGCCCCCTCAAACTTGGAATATATCCTGTATGAAGTTCAGGGTAAGGCCAAATTCATTTTGTTGCATAATTCAAAGGTCTTTACAGGAGGTGTGGGCACGAGCTAATGGCCCATGTAGTCCAGGAAGAGAGATTTGCACAAAGACCAAGGTGTCTGTTCATGTAAGGTGTCTATATATCTTGTATTTTACACACACAGAGAGAAACACAGAAAGAGGGAGAGAGAGAGAGGGAGGGAGGAGAGAGATGCATTTTTTCATGTAAAGGAGGATATTGGTCTCATCAGAGGGCTCTACCTTTTGTTTTACTAGTTGCTCCTAAATGAGGTTCATGATTGTTCTGACAACCAAATGCATGTCAACATTGGTAAAACCAGTTGCACACTATTTGAGAAAATCACTCCAACACAAGCCTTCAATAAGATGGCTGGGTTCCTCTTACAATCTTCTTCTTTCTCTCTCTTTGCCTGTTTCTCTTTCTTCCACCTCCTCCATTACTTTCTTTTGACTTCTTCATATAATTCTGTTTCAGAACAGAATGTTGACCCCTTAGGAAACAGCCAGTAAGGTTCTGCTCTGCATGAATTCACTGCCATGCATTTCCTTGACGTTCTCTCCTTCGCTTTATCTGTAGGGGATTGAAGAAGAATCTCTAATGGCAAGCTCACATTTGTAATCTACAGTTTCAGTACTGACCCACAGTGGGAGTCTGCTTACTCTTATTATACACCATGAGGCATTTAGAAAGGGAGAGAGAGACTTATATTTCTTCCAGCAACATTTAATCATGTTTGTCATGTTTGAGAAACATCTGAGCAAATGTTCAAAGTGAATTTATGAGGTTTTGCAACCTTACGCAGCCACAACATTGCTCTTGGAAGTTGACACACTCGGAGCTTTTGCCTCCCATCACGATCCAAGCCATTGTTATCCCTTCAGTGTAGTGATGTCTAAACACCTGCTAAGAAATTTTGGCAGCCTTATCAAAGCTCTTCTGGGTCTCCTTGCAATGCCTCCAGTGATTTCCAGCAATAAAATCATTTCCTTTTAGCCACAGTTTTCACTGACGAACACTAGGGACCTTTCTGCACTACGCTGTTATAGTGCTATTATTCCACTTTTATCATCCTGTGGAATTCTGGGGTTTGTAGTATACTGAGGCCAAAGAGCTCTCTGGCTTAGAATTCTAAATGCTCCTCCCTAAACTGCAAACTCCAGGATTCCATAGGATGTTGAAAGTGGAATAGTAGCACTATAACAGTGTAGTGTGGAAAGGCCCTAGAATGCAAGGGGAGACATAGACCTGAATTCTGTTGTTAATCCCAGCTAATGTAGACCTTGAATGCATTCTCTCCAACACTTCCCTAAAGAAAACTAGGATAAATGGAACCTTGCAACATCAGATTGTGGTCAAAACAGCCAGAGTTAGGCCCTTTTCGCACCTTACCTCATCAAGGCAGCAGGGAGCAGTGCTCACGTGAGCAGCCACTCGCACAAGCTGCTCCCGACAGCCCTTTTTGCCTCCCGCATGCCTTCCTTCTAGCACGACCGTTGCACGAGCACCCCGCCCCTTTCTTCCACAGCGCAGTCTAGGAGTTGTAGGCTGCGCGGGGGAAGCGTGACCAGGCCGCCTTGCCGACACACCGCACAGAGGTAAGTGCGCGAGGGCGCCGCGAGCATTGCACGAGCGCAGGGCATTTTTGGCTTAAAGCCGAAAATCAAAAAATGTGTGCGCTCCCTGCTTTAGCCTCATGAGCGTCACGCCAGTGGGAGTGCGTCATATGGAGTGCCGCTCCCACTCACGTGATGCTCAAGGGGCGCTCGCACACACAAAAAGCATGCGAAAATGGCCTACATAATGAGGAAGAATCGAGAAGCTAGAAGAGGCTGCAGCAGTTTGCTTGTTGCCTGAGTCTATAGGGAAGGGGCACAATTCCACCTCCTCATCTCCTCCTCCCTCTGCTGAGTTGCATGCAAACTACATTTGCACTTTGAACTCAGTTTGCAGCAATTGAGTGTGCAAGGGCAAAGTGAGCCAGGGCAAAGGAGGAAAGTGGGAGGAAAGTGGGAGGAAGAGAGAGAAACTGGAACATTTTAAAAGCAGCTGAAACATGGGATGTCTAGCCCAATTGGGACAGCTGGAGGATATTTAAGTCATATATTTAAGGATATTTAAGTCAATGGGATGTAATAAAGTGTGGACTCACAATTTACAAAAAATCCCATGAATTTGTAAATTGGGCAAACGTTCCAATTTCAAACTGGGCCTGAGCTCTCATGCAAGCTAACATCAATTGTAGGTGGGCTTGTGACGCAGAGACACAAAAAAAAAACCAAAAAAAACCCCCAACCTATCATAATCCTGCATACTATTATTAACAACTGAGGGTAGGAATGGGAGAGGTGTTTCACTCTGGTTTTGACAAAAAGAGAAAATTCATACTAGGTAGGATAGAAAGAATACAAGTTCAAAATGATTTGACTGTGGGAAACACTGAAACTGACAGATTTGCCACCCAGACAGAAGTGAATCGCTTCTAAAAGTCTGAGTTTAGATCGCTGTATATTTAAGCATTTTAATACTTTAGAACTCCCATCTTTTTTTTTTCTGTCAGGTTCTCACTTTTGCCAGCTGTATAGCAGGTAAGTGTCGCATAGTCCTCTTCATAACAAGTGCAGTAGTTTTTATTGAAGTTACTCAATGTACATGGGTAAGAATGCCATTTCAGATCAGGCTTAATAAAAACTTAGTGTCTTCATATTCAAGGCAAAAGCAGTGAAAAGATTTCTAGTGCAGGACAAAGGGAAATGGATAGATTTGTTCATCCCCATCTGGGAGGGACTTTCCTATTCTCTCTTTTCATTAGCACTGCAAGATTTTTAGGATTAATATTTAAAAATCATGCACATTTGCAACAATTTGAGGGAGAAAGAATGCACTGGCAGTGTAAGGCCCCACTTTGGGGGTCCTGATATTAGTATGGTTTGGATGGGCACCATACCTAATTGGCACAATATTGAATTGGCAACTGTATTAATTGACTCTGATATCAAAATCAGACCCGAAAGGTGACGGAGAGGTCAAACCAAGTGAGGGAAGGAATTTGATTGTAAAAATAAGAAAGGATAGGTCAACTCGAAACTTCCTCCAGGTAAGACTGAGCCATTTGTCAGGCAAATACACACCATTTCTGTGAAAAATGGGCTTAAATAGAAGCTGGAATTTTCCTGAGAACCCAACTGTGAGAAGCCTACCAGGACACTGATTGACAAATATCCATCCCTTGTATACCTGGACTCCTTCCTCCTAGCACCCACAATAGACAGCTATTACAACACCCATCATGTCTTTGTCAATCAAGCGCTAAGCTCATCAACAGCTGAAAGACCCATTGTCCAGAACAGATTCCCTTTTTTCTTGCATCTGGAAACTTCACTGCTACAGGCTATTTTCAGGGTACAAATACACTTGGTTTCAGGATGCCCAATGCAGTCTCTTGCCTTTCTGAGCATCACTCTGTCTGTTTGATTCCCAAACTGAGAACTGCCCGTGGGTCTAGTACCTGAGGCACTTCGTCCCACTTCTCTGCTTCTCATCGGATCTGATAAATATTATCCGTACCCTTCACAGTCTCTATCTGTTTTCTTCCCTTTATTTCAGTTAGCTCTTGGGTGAATGTGTGATTGTGTGTATCTTGTGTGCATGCATGAGTGAATTTCCCTCAATAAAACACATTTTTAGCTTACTTTTGAATCTCTGGATGGTTCTTTCCTCTGTGTGCCCTTAAACACTGGCAGCAAGATCTCACTAAGTTGCCCTCCTTCTCGTAGCCTCCTGATTTTGAGCTAATTCATTCCCCACTTTTTCAAGGAGGTATTTGGCATTGCAGGGTGGCCCTTGTGGCACCTATGTTTTGGGATAACAGCAGGATAATATAAAACAAGTCCCAACGCAGTACAGCAAACTTGATGGAAAAGAAAATGAAGTTACTGTAGTCTCCAATCATATTTCCAGACAGACAGAGAGGAAAAGAAATAGCAAAGTAAATGGCAATGGCAAGCAAGAGTACAAGGACAGACTAGCTAAATACAAATACACTTAAAAAGTAAGAGTGCTGATTACAGGATTAACTCAGGTTCTCCTTCTGCCCTCCATATTTTATTTTATTTAGCTGGGTTTTGCCAAGAATTCTTTGAAAGATTGTCCATGCAGGACCAAATTGAAGGAAGACAGGGAAGCACTGGGAAATGAAAAACACTAAAGGTTTCATGCTGGTACTGAGCTGCAAGACTTACACTTACAAAGACAATTCTTTCACATAAAAGACCCAATGTATTTCAAATGCAGTTTCTCAGGGGCAATGGAGTCAAATGTTTGTTTTCTTTCCTTGAATTTATCCCAGGAAATTCTGAGTGGATTTCTTCTGAAGAGGATACATATCCAGAAAAACAACTTCTGGTGGTATCTGTAAGGACATTGAGATGTCCTCAGTACAGATGCTGTAGGCTGTGTAGGGTTGTGAAGACTGTCTCCCAGATTTCTTATTCAGTAGGAGAGAGGTTGTCTCATCACATCAAACCAGCCTTCTGAGAAAATACTCACTTGCAGCAGGAGTACAGGAAAAGGACTGCTGTGTTCTCTCTCTCTCTCTTTCTTTTGGTTAAGGATTTTGTAATTTAGGAAAAAATGTCTCAGCACATAACTACTGAACCAGTGTGATATATGGTTTGAGTGTTGGAATAGGACTGAGAGGGACTAGGTTTGAATCCATGTTCAGCTTTGAAAACCCACCAGATGATCTTGGATGAGTCACATTCTCACAGCCCAAGAAGAAAGCAATGGCAAAATTCCTCAGAATAAGTTTTTGACAAAAAAATTATAGGATAGGGTCATCATAAACTGGAGTTGATCTGGAGGCACAGAACAACAACACAACAACAACAACAACATGAATCAACATAAATCTTCCATGTGAGAAGCAGAGCATGCACCCAGAGACAGCAAATATGGAAAGCCTGCTGAATGATCAAAAAGATGCAAACAAAAATCCTAATTTTTAAAAGTTCATACAACAAAACCTCAGCAATCATATCATGCAAGCTGCATGATTTGCACGCTTCCGATCCCTCTCCCAAATGTGAAAATTCTCTTATGTTAAATACATTGCCTTCCATGTTGAAGGCAAAGAGGGGGGGGAATGTCATTTCTCATTCTTACACTCAAGAAGGATTTAGTAGACCCTCAAGGTTGTTTCTCCTTAATATCAGCTCGGAACTAAATACACAACTGTGACCATCCTATGTCAGTTTTCACTTGAAGAGTCACACTTTCAGAAGCATCTTGTGGGGGGAATCTGATATCTCACCGGGTTTTAAAGGCAGTTTTCAGGTAAAACTGTGTTACTGTCCCTTTATCAGATAAAATGATTTCCGTAATATCATTTTCCTTTTCGTCAGTTGTCTAACTGTGCTCCTTTTTATATAACTATGGTTATGCAGAGTTTTTTTTTTTGAATGCTATAAAAATGCTAAATAAATAACAACATCAATAATAAAGTATGTTGCTACTACAGAATTAGCATGTATTTTTGTAGGAGTAATACTACCATTTATTAAATTTCATAGTTTGGCTTTTCCACTACGCAGAAGATTCTTCAGTGAATTCTGGCTGGTGGAATGTGAAGAGCTAAGCACAGATGTGAAAGCCCCAAAGGACAGTGGCACCAGGTGCCAGTTTCAATTAACTACATGCAAATGAGTTTCCAAGGTAGCTCTAAGGCTTTTTGGAAGGTGGAAAAAGCCAAACCCCAACCTGATAGTAAGATGGTGCAGTGCAAATTTAAGAAGTACTACGATGTGCAGAAGTTTTTTTCCCCCACACAGAGGCCTGAAAATTCTGTTGAATTGAATTGGAAATAAGATACATTTTTTTTAAAGACATCATTGATTATCTAGTAAGGTATTATCCCCAAAGAAGAGTTTGAAACATGGAAATGAAATGAAAGGGAACAGAAGATGCAGATCAACCACGTATCTAATGATGCGCAATCCAGCTCTGTGTCTTCCACTATAATTAGTGAGGAAAGAAGATTTCAGGAAGGGACAGGGAGGTAGAAATGAAACTCTTCAAGCCTAGAAATTCTAAAACCACAATAAGCTGATGCTTCTTGCCTGCACACCACATTTCTGCTCTGACATTGGATGAGAGTGCCAGAAATGTTTGTTTAGAATTAAATAATGGCTGTTTAGATTGCAGCTAAAGGGGGTTTCTTTCAGTGCAGTTCTGAATATCCACTCACACACATATTTTCATGAGCCATTCATTCCCACATAAAACAGAGTGGTTTTTTAATGATGGGGGTTTGCTAAATTCTGATTAATGATAGTAAGGGGAGGTCAGTTATTATTCCTCAAGAGGTGACCATTTTAAAAAAATCAATCAATCGATAGATCATTTTATTTATTTATTTTCCACCTTCTTTCCAAGAGTGGTATGGAAGGCGTCTTACAGAATAAAAGAAGATACTACAGAATAAAACCACATGCCGCTAAAAACATACAAAAAGTTAAGATTAAAACATTATTGACAGCCAGTGTTGCGTATGAGTTTCAGTACTGGACTAGAATTCTGGATACCAGGGTTCAAATCCCTGCTCAGTCATGGAAAGTCACTGGGTGACTGTGGACAAGTCACACTCTCTCGGCCTTGGAAGAAAGCAAAGGCACCGTCTGAACAAATCTTGCCAAGTAACCCCTGGAACAGGGTCACCTTATGATCTCTCTAAGTTGGAAAAGACTTGAAAACACACAGCAGCAACAGCAACAACAACAACAATATATACAGTGCCATCCACATAGTGGGTTTCTAAAGAAATGTTTTAGAAGGTTTTGCATCACTTCAAGTCACAAAGAAGTACTTGCCATCCTCCTTAAAAGTGAACATAACATCTTTCCCATTGGGTCATTCTCTTCCATTGAAACAATTAATGTTGCTGGGTGGCTCTGTTGGTGCTTGTAATTGCAGCAAAACTTCCTTATAGTACAAATCAAACAAGTAAGCCTTGGCCACTTTGTCAGGAGTGCTTTAGCATGCTGGATGTATCCAATCTTGCCTAATTTAGAAACAAAGCAGATTTGGGCCTGGGATGGGATTTGGATGTGGGATGGGATGGGCTTGAGGTTGGTATGGCTGGATACTTGGATGGGATTCTACTCAGGGATATCATGGATCTCCAAGCAGGGACAGGAAAGAATCTCCCCTGCAACTCTGGAGGCTTCCAGCATTCAAGAGTTGAGAAAACTGTACTAGATGAACCATAAGTCTCACACAGTAAAAAGGAACTTCCTTTGTTCTTGTGTTACAATCCTTGCCATCCTGCCAAAGAAAAAGAAGAAAGAGGAAAAAGAGAAGGAAGGAAGGAAGGAAGGAAGGAAGGAAGGAAGGAAGGAAGGAAGGAAGGAAGGGGAAAAGGAAAAGGAAAACTTATTACGTTATATATACTGTTTTCATTTCACCTACCTCCTCAAACCAATGAATAATCTTTGAGTGAATATTTTGGACCAGCTTCAGTCATAGGCCATTTCCGCACTACACTGTTATAGCGCTATTATTTCATGTTCAACATCCTGTGGAATGTTGGGATTTGTAGTTTACTGAGGCCAAAGAGCCATCTGACTGAGAAATCTAAATGCCTCTCCCTAAACTACACATTCCAGAATTCCATAGGATGTTGAAAGTAGCATAATAGCACTGTAACAGTTTAGTGTGGAAATGGCTATAATTGTACCTCCATGTCTGACAGCTTTCTAGTCCTAAATCTGCTCACTTGCATAATCCTTTCAGAGTCAAAGGGAGGGAGTTTGACAGGTGAGATAACTTTCTATAGTAACTTTGAAAGTCACAGTTGAAAAAAAAAAAAAAAAAATCCCACTGCATTGCACTTTAGGGAACATAGATGTCTGTGCTTATTATCTTGGTCCAAAAAAAGTAAAATAAAAGCAAAACTTAACTAGCACTCAGGTTCTCCCAGGCCTTCATAGATCATGACTGGATGGACTTAATCATAAACCATTTCTGCACTACACTGTTATAGTGTTATTATTCCACTTTCAAGATCCTATTGAATCCAGGGGTTTGTAGTTTAGGGACAGGCACTTAGAATTCTCAACCAGAGAGTTCTTTGGCCTCAGTAAACTACAAACTCCAGAATTCCATAGGATGTTGAAAGTAGAATAATAGCATTATAGCAGTGTAATGCAGAAATGGGCATATAAGATCACAACCTAAGTCACTTATTCTACAGAAAAGAGGTGCTATATGTTTCCCTTCCATGACTAAAAATAAAACTATATTTAAGATAGAATTTCAAGGAATCCTTGTATTTAGTTTTTCTGGTTTCAGGCCTGTTCAAAACATGATGCTGGTTAGGAAAGGAAAAACACCCCCATATAGCATCCTACATTGGTGATTTTTTCATAATACCGACCTTTAAGCTCGACACAGGGAGTTCTAAGAAGCTGGCATGGCACAGGAATGGATTCCTGACATGATGACACTGGCTGAATAAGGAACTTTATACTGAGTCTGGGAAATGAATTGATAGCCCATGCAAGTGATTCTGAATAGCCAAAACATAAAAGCACTGCTCCAGTCTTGTAAACTGGATTGTGGAGAAGGGTTGTTGTTGTTGTCTGGACGGTTACTGGTTTGGACTGCATATCCTAGAATCCGCTAGGAAGCATGGCCATTGGTTAAGGGACTAGGGAAGCTGCAGTCCAAAAAGGTTCTGATTTTGTACAGGTAGACTCTCAGCACTATCTTCTCCAGAGAAAACCCCATGTAGGGTCTATCACATTAATCCAGTCTTTGGTTGTCATTCAACAGAAAGTTCTTTCTTGATCCCTTTATTTTGACTAGACTCTATGGGATTTTTGTGTGTGCCACTTCATAAGCTTGCAACCTTACAATTGAACCTCACCTACAAGGTCATTGTAGTCATTTGTGGTGAAGTCTTGACCCACAATTCAAGAATCAGTGCATTTAGAAAGATGGATTAAAAAAGAGCAGGGTACCAATTAGATGCTGAATATTGTCACAGAGTAGTTCTGGCCCTGTAACTGGAGCCATTTCCATGCCTGGTTTGCCTGTCCACTTTAATCAGTCTCTGTTGGCTGTAGATGAATAACAGTGAGCCAGGAATGGAGGAGTGAGACTGCTGAAGGAGCAGGTTTGCGGAGGTGTTTCCCAGAGTCTAAGGATCACAGCCAGATGATTGGCACAATGCTCTGTTTAACAAGGGTAAGGACGGCACGGGTCATTTGTTCCTTATGGAAGACAACATTCAGTGCTCGTTTCTCTCAGTGGAAATCCAGAGTAAGATCAGAAGCTCTGATGTCAGCTATAGACTTCTAATGTTGCACATTAGAAAACTATGATGTCAAAAGTGTGACTTGCAGCAAAATGCTGCAGTGTTTCTGTTTGGATTTTGGTCAGTCAAAGATGCTGCCTTCCAGAAGTCTCCATAGTATCTCTCCCTTTAACTTTAGCCCATTTTCTTTTTAAATATCTCAACCATCAGTGACTGTGTTCTATTTTCTTTGGGCTGTTGTGGAAACCTCATTCCCCATTGTTCTTTTCAAAGGGTTTTGTTGTTGTTGTTGTTTGGTATTTCTGCAAACTTTGGGGTTCACCTAAGCCTCTTGTGTGGTTGTGGTACTATCTGGGACCATACATTTTCATTAGGATACAGCAGAATTGGACAAAGTATGCCCCAAGACCATTTTTCTGTGGAAAACAGCCCTCATACACTGGTAAAAATCCCCTACACACACTGGTCAAGATTCAGCACAAAATTAATTGCCTTCCACCTACTTCTGAGGACTTCTGGGAACAGTGAGTTTTGCATAAAAAAGCTCAACCCAAACCCAGTCCAACCCAACCCATTCATATTAAAAACAAACAAAGAAACAAACAAGCCCCTCCCAGCTTTGTTTTCACTGGCATTGTCTGGCAATGTACAGTCCCAGTGCTGCTCACAAGGATGGGGAGATTTAGCGTGAGAACAATCCAGATAGCCTATCCTGACTATGGCCCTTTAGGCACAGGCTTTCTGTCGCGCAACAGCCCTGTGAGCCTCGCAGGAGTGGGAGCGTCGCTCTGCGCGACGCACTCCCACTTCCACAGCGCTCACGGGGCTGCAGCGGCGCTATCGCGGGTTTTTTAATTTTCGCCTCAAAGCGAAAATCACCCGCGCTCGCACAACGCTCCCGGCGCCCAGGCGCACTTACCTCCTGTGCGGAGCGTCGGGGAGGCGGCAGGGTTGCGATTCCTTCCCTCCAACCCTGTGGAAGGAAGGGGCGGGGCACTAGCGCGACGGACGCGACACCTCCTGCTTCACGCGCGCGCGCGGGGGGACGGACGCAACACATCCTGCTTCGCGCGCGCGGAGGGGAGGACGCAAGAGCCTCCTGCTTGGCGCGAGCCGGGGGGACGGACGCGAGAGCCTCCTGCTTCGCCCGGGGGGAGGGCAGCTCGCGCGAGAAGTCTCCTCCGGTGCCGCTTCCCCCTCCTTCCTTCACCTGCGGAAGGAAGGAGGGGAAACAGCAGCCTCCCGGAGGAGCCTTCTCGCGCGAGCCGCCCTCCCCCACTCGCACGAGAAGCCTCAATGCGAAAAGGGCCTATGTGTAGTTTTAAAGCTATACATAGATAAAAACTTTTCAAAGACAGAAGCAGTACCATAAAGCTACACTCTATTCATTTTTATGTCTCTGGTCAACTTCTTTTATTAAAAATTGTCTTCATTTTTCCAGATCATCCTACAAACCAAAGCCATATTTTTCACCCAGACACACAGTCAGATGATGGGCAACTCCTATGGTAAGTTATTCCCTAAAACTTTTATGTTGTTGTTATTGTTCATATCCGAAAAGACAGAAACACATCCAGGACATGAATCTTCCCATTACCCTTAAAAAAGAAAAAGAAAAGAAAAGAGAAAAGAAAAGAAAAAAGAAAAGGTATTTTTAATGATAGACTACCAGTGAAAAAAAGTTTTGAACATCCTCTGTCTAGTGAGTAAATCAACTAGCTCAGAAAATGTGCTGTTGTTTGTGATCTGGTTTAGAGCCCTTTTACCTAATCCAATTAGAACACTATGGCCCTTTTCGCATTAAGGCTTCTAGCGCAAGCGGGGGAGGGCAGCTCGCGCAAGAAGCCTTCTCAGGAGGCTGCCGCTTCCCCCTCCTTCCTTCCGCAGGCGAAGGAACGAGCAGGGAAGCGGCAGCCTCCTGGAGGCGGCGGCGGCGGCTCACACGTCTGTCCGTCCCCCCACGCGCGCGAGAAAGGAGCCTGTCCCATCCATCCCCCCGTGCGTGTGAGAAAGGAGCCTGTCCCATCCATCCCCCGCGCGTGCGCGAGAAAGGAGCTTGTCGCGTCCACCCCCCTGCACGCGCGAAGCAGGAGGTGTCGCATCCATCACGCTAGCGCCCCACCCCGCCTCTTCCTTCCGCAGGGCCGGAGGGAAGGAAGCGTGACCCGGCTGCCTCCCCGACGGTCCGCAGAAGAGGTAAGTGCGCGCGGGCGCCGGGAGCGTTGCGCGAGCGTGGGTGATTTTCACTTCGAAGCGAAAATCAAAAAACCCGCGATCGCGCCGCTGCAGCCCCATGAGCCCGGCGGAAGTGGGAGTGCGTCGTGCGGAGCGACGCTCCCACTCCCGCGAGGCTCACGGGGCTGTCGCGCGACAGGAGGCCCGTGCAAAAAGGGCCTCTGATTTCACTTTAACTGCCATGGCAACATCCTATGGAATCCTGGGCTTTGTTGTTTGATGAGGCACTATTGCTCTCTGGCAAAGAATTTGCATATACCGTACTTGCTTGCACTGCAAATCCCAGGATTCAACAGGATGCAGCCATAACAGTTACAAAAGAATCACAGTCAGTGAAATCACTGGGTGGGATGAAAATGACACTAGCTGGTTTCTCTTGTTCATAGGATTATATGGCACTCAAGGGCTTGGTGGCAATTAGGAAAATGAGTAAGCTCTCTGCCCACTGTGTAAGTATTCGTTTGTTTCTCCCATTGTTAGTTTTGTAAATTTATCCCATTACTATGGCATAACTTAATCCATTATTCCATCATCAATGTTAGACTAGGATGAATGCCACAGTTAACATTAAACAAAGCAAAGTTGTTCCCATTGCTCTACAAATCCAGCTGGGTGGAATAACTTATGACTTATGAAGAAGCCATGTGCAACACGCAAGTGATATCCTGGAGAAGTTCCTTTTTTGGATCATGACTACAAGAAATGTCATCCAGCACAACCATTGAGATTTCTGGGAACTGAATTGTACTCCAAGTTTCTGCAAGTTGTGCCACAAGCCAGCTTGCTGGAATCAATATACTTCTTTGTTTGTGTTGCCTGCCTGGGACTATCACACATCTGGAAAGTCACAATAAATGGCTATCTGGTTGCAGCTTGGACAGAGTTTACGTGCTTTTGCAACATGATTACTATATACGAGGCAGCATAGCAGTGTGGTGTTATATATATTTGAAGTGACAAGACTTTAGAGAATAATTTATAAACAGTAATTTAATTAGAAGCAATCATTTTACTTTTCCAGCTTCAAAAGGGTTTGACATTTAGCATGACCTCAACTAAATCATTTTAACTTCTATAGTTACAGAACAGAACTTTCCTGAAAAGAGGATTATTTCTGCTTCCCGTAGTACAATTCAGCATGACAAGACATTGGAGGAAGGCTATTTTGTGTGCCATATGCTGTTACCTTAAAATGGATGCACCAGTCACAGCTTCTCGGAAGCAAAGAGCTGCAGGCATGGTTTGAAAAATCATTTGAGTCAAAAGGTATTTTTCTTCCAAATTTTAGCATATTTTCCCTCAAAGTAGTGACACCATGAAAGCTGGATCTGTTTCATCTGACAACATCCTATTGTGCAGCTATTGCCAGAAGCATTTTCAGTTGCTTTTGTAATAAAAGAATACTACCCTAGCACTTTCCAGTTATTCTTGATGCTAAATGTTGAGAACTACAGAGGATGCTAGGAGTTCATGTTATCTGGTCATAATGGCCCTAGAAGAGAAGACAAAAACATCTAGTGCCAGTTAAACCCCCAAAGATGTGGGGGAAAAGTATTAAAACCAAAGGAACATGGTAGAGGTCACTGGGGGTTTTTTCCCCAAGAAAAAACTTCCAAGCCACCTAGACTTAAGGAGAAAAGCCTTTGTGCTTAGCTTTCCTAATGCTAAAGATATCACATTTTTCCATTTGACAAATCTGACAGTTTGAATTTAGGAAAAGAGAAAAGTTTGATGTGAGACCATATGCTTTGTATAGATTCACTGGTTCCAGTTTCACTCTGCCCTGCAGAAATGGTCTCAGCCTGGACAGGGCTCTGCTTGAGAGCTAATCCTGAGCTCAATAAACCCATGGCCTACCTCAGTATAGTAGAACATCATATATTCAGTTTCAGCCCATTATTTCCTTTCCATATTTGGCAGCTTGTGCAAGGAAGGTTTGACATCATTGTTTGGGTGCATATGAATAGAGGAACATTTCTCTGTTTGCAAATATTCAGGCATTCTAGTTTGGCTAGTAACAGTTAGCAGAAACAAGAAAAAGCCTAAACATTTGAATTTGATTTTTCTGCATAAGGTTTGCATAGGTGATATTATTTCAATCAAAGGTAGGCAACTTATGATCTACCAGATATTGCTGAGCTACAGATCCAAGTAGCCCAAATGAGCATGACCTGGAGCAGACCTAGCTTATCCCCATCCTTCTAATCTTACCCTGTTTGTGTACCTACCCAGCAATTTTGTGCTCAGACTTGATTTTTGATCCCACAAACTTCCACAAGTGTCTTGACAGCCCTGACTACATTTTTGCCTCCATGATCAACCATATATGTACAGGGAAGAACTGCAAATCATAGAGACCTGAGCTGAAACAATCTCCTGAGAACAATTTTCTCAGGATCTGAAATTTTGATTCTGAGGTAGTGTCAGCTAGTAGAACTCATGTCAGTGTGGTGGTGGATCCATGGTAGGTTTTGAGCAAGTTGAAGGATCTGTTTAAGATGCTGAACTGATTTGGGGAAAAGTTTCAGTACCTTGGATAGTCCCTTTTAAATCCTACATAAAACCTAGAGTGGATTCACTAGTGTCCTAGCACAAGACCCATCAGCTGCTACTGTTCAGATGCATAGGAGCTTGATGCTGTATTCTAAATTGGTGTTTTGATTTATGAATTCTGAGCTAATTTTACACAATTTTGAATATGAATTTCAGGTTTTTTTTTACAAAAAAAAGTGAAACATTTTGACACTGTCGTTCTGGAGACCAGCCAGGGGCCACAGTTCAAAGCAGAGTCTGTCAGGCAGCAGAGACAGTAGCAACCACAGACATAAGCAGAAACTTACCAGTCAAAGAATTACAGTTCTTGCGGGTAAAACAGTCCAGATCAATGTGATCAGGCAATAAATCCTAGGCTTCAATCCAAGGGAGCACCAAATAGTGTGGACAGCAATGAAGCAAGTTTCAAAGTCCTTCAGAAACATGAGCTAGAAACCAAGAAAGGAGAGGGTTGCTTCCTCCAGAAACATTGGTTGTTGGCAATGACTTTGTCAAGGGAGGGCTGGGATTTTTATGGTCTGGCAGCCTCTGTCAGGAACTGAATTCATACACACAAATATAACAGTGCATAAACACTATTTATTAGGAGCGGGATACATAGTACGGAACTTCAGTGAGTGAACTGGAGGCGATTAACAAGATTCAAAACATAAAAGGCAAAGAGATTCCCATCCTGCCCACAAGAGACCTTGGAGTTCTGGTTTAGCCTGGTAGCGCTTATCACTACATTCCTAGCTTTATTTATCTAACTGTCTCTGGTTCTCATACCTTGTTACAAGCAAGCTGCTACTTAACTCCTACTACATGTCCCATAACTAAAATATGGAGGGATACCCGACAGCCTCCCTCAACAGCTGCTTGATTAACCTCTCTGTATGAGACACTGTCTCATACTTAAGTGTTCTGAACACCATAGAGCCTCGCTATGTCATCTGCTTTCAGTTGCAGTCCACATCTGTGTGCTGTGGCTGCTGAGGAGGGTCACTGCCTGTTTCAAGAAGCCACATGTTCCCCTGTCCTTCCACTTCACTGTCTATGTTTGAGTCTGATCCTGGGTCCTGGCCATCACAGATATCAGTGACAGAATATTTGTCCCAGAAAATGGGGCAAGTGTGGTATTGAGCTACACTTGGGGCATCAAGGTTCAAGAGCACAGTAAGCAATAAAAGTCTGTGTCTTGTGATGGGCCAGCTTCACTTTCTCAACCTGACTTTATCATACAGGATTGTTGTGAAGATGTGGAGATGGAGAACCATAAGTTCAAACTGGTGTTACCCTGATTTCTGGGAGTCCCGTGAGGGATACCTAAGTGCGCTCCAAATTATACAAGTTGGGGAAATTAGTCAAAGAGCACAAGCTAGCAATACGAGAGGCAGGGCAATGGAGCGAGATCTTTTACCCAATGTCTATGGGGTCAGACCGAGTCAAGGAGCAAACAGAAGTGAATATAATAATTGTTGTCTTTATTAAAATACAATCAAACAGTGTATGCAGCACACTCACACAGACAACTACGGAAATAAAGGTTGGAGTTGGATAGAGGGATTTTTAGAGGAGGTTGTTGGTATGGGTATTGCTACACCTATCCTGAAGCCCGGCTAGTCTACAGCAGAGGTTCATAGAGATGAAGTTTCTCAGTACATGGGACTGAGGGGAAGGCTCACCAAGCAAAGCGGCAGCAAGGTGGGACAGAAGTCGGGAGCGATCTGAGGAAGCTCTCAAAGTCAGGGGTTCTTATAGGGGAAAATGTGGCCATAGGCTAGTCCATACTTGGGGAAAACAATGAGGAATTAGAGACACAGGATCTCAAATCTGTGTATTTCAACTGCATCCAGTTACTAACAGAAGGGAAGGTAATTCCTAACGTATTTCTAACAAGAATTACCTATGAGAAACTAAAATCCTAGGCAACGTTCAGTAAATACACTAGTAAATAAATAAATAAGTTTGAAGCTCAGTTCTCAAACACCTATGTTCCTCAGCAGGTAGGATCTGTGCTATTCAGTCCTTCATCCATGTCATTTGATGTGCCAAAATAACCCAGAGGTATAGCTGTCTGCTTACTGGACAACTACCAAGAAGAAAACAGAGTTTCCCTTCATGTAGGAGGAATTGGGGATTAAATGACTCATGCTTCGTGACTTGAATCATGCCACACGTATTTACAAATAGACCAAAATATTTCAAACTCTTATTTCTGACCACAAATATTTCAGTCTGTTGTTTTAATAACAGTAAATTCTCCATCAACATGGAGTTGACTTGGTAGCCAGTTCCATAGTCCTGACTAGTATTTGAGATTAGGATTCCTAAAATTAGGAACAGTACAGTGGGCCCTCATTATCCATTATGCTGTTTGGTTCCAGGACCACCCTCCCTTGGATACCAAAATTCATGGATGTTAAAGTCCCATTATGTACAATTGTGTAGTAAAATGGCATCTTTATATAAATGGCAAAATCAAAGTTTGCTTGTTGGATTTTCTTTTTCTTTTCTTTTTCTTTTTTCTTTTCTTTTTTTTTTTTTGGTTGATTGGTTGGTTGGTCGGTTGGTTAAATCCATGGATACAGAATCTGCAGATATGGAGGCCCAACTATAATGGCATTTTCAATCATGACCCTAATAATATGGAGAATTCTTCCTGTAAATTTGTGGATCAGGATTCAAAACCTTACTCATTTGATTAGATGGCTGGGCTAGGGTTGTTGGTTTTTTCTTATTATTATTTCAATATGTAGTTATTTTACTTTGTAACATATGGCTTGACTTTTTTATTTTAGGATTGTACAATAGAAACTAATTGAAAAATCAGTTTTGAAATTAAATAAAAAAAAATTAGCTATTGACATTAAAACATAAGTAAGAGTTTAAATGATTCCATGCTTGCTAAATGCTAGCCAGTTGAAAACAGCCCAAATTTTACTCTATCTATCTATCTACTATCTATCTATCTATCTAGACAGAATTCAAAAAAATATCCAGCTTTGATTTTGTTAGGTTTACACACCAAAGGTGCTCCAGAGTTGTGAGGCAACAACCAAGAACCATAATGAAGAGATCAGAATTCTAATGAAGAAAAGAACTTCACACTTTGTTATGTTTGGGGAACTTCATGCTTTCCAATTTTGCTTTTAGCTGTGAACCATTTCAGTTCAAACCCACACAGTCCTAGCTGGATTTCACAAATGAAACGTTCAATGAAACTCCTTTTCTTATTTTGTACAATGTCAGCTCTAATTTCCCCTCATAACACGTGAGATTACTATCTCAGTGTGAGCACAGAGCAGCCAATAAAAAGTGGGCAACGAATATAGCTTGCTAGTGCCTTCTGAAAATCATTTCATTTTATTTTAGAGGTTCAGAACTTACTCAGGAAGGCTAAGCATATTGATTATGTGATAGCACTACATTTTAAAATACTGCCTATGTATCTTTTATACAGTATAGTAGGAATATGTGTGGTCAGATTCCCCAGTGAGGTAGAGATTTATTATAAAAAAATGTCAGTCATTTCTTTTAAAACTCTTATCTTTTTATCTTCAAATGGGACCTCTTATGAACTGTATCATATCTAATTGCAAAGCAGAGAAAGGAATAGAAATGAGGGGATAATGAGAGTCCTTCTGTATTTTGATGTCTCTTCTTCTGATTCCAATTTCAGGGCATATCCTTCTTATATCTGCAACCCACAAACCAACTCAACAATCGAGTAGGTAGGATCAGCCGCAAAAGGTTCTTTACTGGCAGAATATTGCAGAGTGGATTCTGCCAGCAGCTGGACCTGTCCCCAGAACCGACATTGGCAAGGGCATTCACACAATGCCAGCTGGAGGCCACTGAGTAGAAGGCAGTGTCTTGGTACTATACCTGCCAATTTCGTAGGAGAGTTGGAACAACAAAGGCAGATGTGATTCCACAAGTTATTCTATCCTAGGCAGTCTGAGAGCACAATTTTAGCTGCTTTACTGTTTAATCACTATTTAGAGCACAACTAAAACAAAATCAGAGCATCACAGGATGGGCTGACATCCCTCCACATTTCTAAGCAGGCATTGACTCAGTTCCCAATTTATCTGTTGTCTTTCAGTGCATTTTGAAAGATCTTCACTGACATCTTTCATCTCATATTTCTTCTCATCCCCTTTACATTTGACCAATGCACTCTTCTGCTGATCTTGAGTTTATCCACCATCACCAATTTTCTGTCTGTTCCTCAGCTCAGGCTCCAATTCTACACCTCATGTAAATGGCCCAGAATTCTCATTAATTCTAAGCAACATAGCTAATGCTGGGATATAATGACAGTTATTGCCCAGCAGCACCTGGAGAGTCATATGCTGCCTCCTTTATTATATACTTTTATACAACGTAAAGCCTACACTCAAGACACAGTTCAAAATCCAAAATATACATTGTTTATTCCTTTATCAGGCCAAACAGAAGCTAAAAAAAACATTACCCTAGATTTGAAACTCACTGACCTCTCCTCCAGCAAAGATACTTTTTTAAAAAATATCATAGAAAGGAGAGAAAAGTAATATTGTTGGAGTCACAAAAGGCTTCAAGTCTGCCTCTTGTGTTTGGGATGTTACAAGGGCCAAAGCGTGGGACAGCAGGAGAGCCATGATTGGCTATCCTCCTCCTTTAATGAAAAAGGAATGGCTGAATTTGATCCAGACTTCAGCTCTCTGCTCTCAATGCTTTCCCATTGAAATCGTTCCTCTCACAAGGTGCTGTTTGCCCGGAGTGTCAAAACAGCCAGTTACCAACTGGATAAATAACCTCTCCACACACAAGGTGAGGAGGAGATTTTCATTTAGAATCTAGAATAGGAGGAGAGCCTTGAATCTTACACACACACACACACACACGCACATATACACAAAGTTTTGGTGTTATGGCTGCTGTTATCCTTTACAAAACAGCAGGAAACTTGGTTGGAAATGCTTCATGAACTGTGAGGTACCTGGTTCAAATTATGCCAGCTCCACAAATTCACCCATTATCCACATAGCTTGAGCCTCTACAGCTATATCGTGAAGTAGATCCCACTTATTCCACATTATGTGTGCATAGGACTGCAGCCTTAGATAAGCCAATATCTCTCAAATTCAGCACTCCCCCACCCAATCTGCATTATATGTGGATAATAATATTTGTCTGCCTTACAGCAATGCCAGGTAATGCAGGTGCACTGCTTTAAACATCTGAAATCCACAATACAATTGGTGGTGATTAGAATGCTGTTTTCCACCTGTTAGAAAAAGCTAATATTTTCCTTCCATCTAAACTCTATTAAAACCATTTAAATATATACACCAATCTAGTTCAGATGAACATTAATTAATCCAAAATGCATTTAGGCCACCAGTGTCTACCACCTCCAGTGATTCCTCAAGCAAGTAGAACAGACAGAATATGAATTTTGTGTAGTAACCCACACCTACAGGGATTATCTACAGGCAGTCTTACCTATTTCAGGTGACATTTACATCCCTAGTACAGGGCACCTCTGTCAGTTATTATGTATGAAATGTTAGGGCTTCAAAAATATATCCCCACATCTCCCATTCCAGCACATATGGATCAGCGGAGGGACAGAACAAAAGGCTACATTACCATTTAGCTCAAGAAAGCTGCCTTGAGAAAATTCAGAACAGAGATGGGAAAGGGGAGGGCAGAGAGGAAGTTGCAGGGGAGGGATACTTTCAATGGCATAACGTTATGGAGTGCAAATAAATCATTTTGATTGTGGGAACAGTGATAGATAGTAGATTACTTGACTGGACACACATCCCTAGGGTACACCCCTCCCCACCACCAAAAGAGCTGACCTAGTTGCTGGTACGGTTGTTTCAACAGCAGCCAGAAATTACTTATTTCCCCTGAAACAGAGTCATTTTACTACCAGAAATGCCACAATGACTTTCATTTTTTATGTACAGTGAGATAATGCACCATTGATTATATTTCACGATTGGTTTACATAAAGATTAACTTTAAAATGTGTGGATATTTGCAGGCAATTTTTAAAACCTTTCCCGTTCTCCTCCTGGTTTCTTGGTAGGACTATGCTAATATGTGGCTAAACTCAAAGAAAGGGGTATACCCATGGTGGGTCACTGCCTTAGCTGCATAGCCTCTGTTTCTCAACCCCAACATTTACAGGGTTAGACTGGAACTTGGAGCATCCAGGTTCTCCCTGAGCCATGAAGCTCACCAGGTGACCTGGGGCCAGTCATTCTCTCTCAGATTGACTTATCTGACAAAATTCTTATGAAAATAAAGTAGACCTATGCATGGTACCCTGAGCTCATTGGAGGAAATACAGTTATTTCTTGAATTAAATTATATAAGAATGAGAGAAATTGTGGTGTCAAAGACACCAAGAGATCATGGTGTTAGAGATACCTCAAAAAGGCCAGATTTCTGCAAGGAACCACCGTGGCTAACAATACAAGGCCCCAGAATTAATTTAGGACAGGGATATACTGTCAGTTCCCTTGACCAAAATGCTTTAGATAGTGAGTAATATCAGCAGACATTCAAAGGTCCAAGTTTGTAGGAAACAGTGACTTCAGTTTAGACTGATTCAATCTGTGTTCTAGTCATGACCTGGAGGTAAAATTGCTAGACATCCTATATCATAGAAAAACTGGCATAAAGCTAACCAGAATGGATGTGACCCTGGACTTAATTCTGAGTGGCAAAACAATCAGTGTAAGATTCAATTTTGGCTTAACAAATAGAGACAGGAAGACATGAATCAACCACACAGGTCAGTGGGACAGGGACATTTGAAAAGTTATGTTCCATTTTATATGCATTGATCTTGGGAAGAAATTTGTTGATTTCTAAATCTGGCATAGGAGGAGGAAGGGACACCATAATATGAAGTCCTGGCATCATGTAAAGTATCAAGATGAATTAGAGCTACTGGACATTTCTATTCAGTTAAAGTTCTGTCTTACTTACAGCCATATTCTGTGGTAGCCAATATGTAATATGTCCCTGAAATCAGCTTCTCTACTGGAGGACTGGAAAGCATTCAGTGTAAGATATCCAGGTGACTATGGAATCCCATACATTTTCAGACTTTCTTGAGTGAAATAATGGAAAGTATTATTAGAGATAAAATTATCAATCATGAGCAAGATTATACCCTGCTGAAGAAGAATCAGCTTGGACTCTGCAAAGGTAATTTCTATTCCAACCTCTTAAACTTCCTTGAGAGTGTCAACAAGTATATCAACAGGTATTATCTGATAGACTTGGACTCTGAAAAAGCTTTTGGCAAGCCCCTTACCAAAGATTCCTGGGAAAACATAGAAGTTATGGATTAAGAGATGATCAGTAACTGGTAAAATGACAGGTGGGGGAGAGAGAATCAGATGGCTATAAACTCTATATTAGAGTTTCAGTATATCAGTATCAGACTAGTACAACTCTCAAAAGCAAATATTAGGGAGCATGAGCAAGATGGTGGTATTCTGCTCATGTGCCATTAGTAGACTTCCCCTGGACCATTTTGTTTGAACCATTGTGGGAACTGAATGTGAGACCCTTTTCATGCTACACAATTATAGCATTATGATTCCTCTTTAACTGCCAAGGCAACGTCTATGAAATCTGGGAATTTGCAGCTTAGGGAGGGACTTTCAGAATTCTGTGCCAGACAGCACTAGTGCTTCCCTAGACTGCAGATCCCAGGATTATATAAATGAAGCCATGGCAGTTAAAGTGGAATCACAATGAAATAATTGTGTAGTGTGAACATGTTCTGAAAGGGCCCCTGGATTTCATAGCCTTTGGTCTTATTAATTCCAGCTCTTCCTGTGTTGGGAAACGTCTTCAACTGGTAGGTCAAGGATTATAAACCATTGTGCCCTCATTCAAGATGAACCACAGTAGTGATACCAAAATAGAAGGGAAAGTAATTGGAAACTGAGAAGCAAGTTGTACTTAACTAACAGTCATGTAAAGAAGGCATGATGGCCTGCATTCTGATGAAATTTGGTATTATGACTTTCCACAATGAAGTAATTGATGAATGAATAAAATGAGGTGTTTAACCTTGTTTTACAGTATTAGACATGTAAAAAATATTCACATTTCCCCCCGTTTGATAACAATGAGTGTCTCAGAATGTTATTTTTAAATTATTTTTATTTTTGCATTTGGTGACTACTATTGAAAAAATTTCATTGTAAACAAACTTTTTATTTTGCACACAGTATGATCTTGAGGAGAAATGCCTTGTGTTTGGGCAAAACATGACATTTTGCAGAAAAATATTTTTATTAGTATAAAATACAACAATTTGAACAAAGAAGCAAACAAATTGTATTTTGTACAAAAAAGTCTTTTTTGTTACATTTAGAAATGTGCAAAACCTTTCTTCAAAGTCTTCAAATATGGGGAAAATTGCAAGTTTTTTATTCTCATATTTGAGACTGAAACTGGTGTTGGTTGTCATCTTTAACCAGTATTTTTCCACTTCCAAGCTACTTCAAGTTGCTTCACTTCCATCAATGGTCAAACGTTTGTCCTCCTCCCTAACACCAATATGTCTTTAATTTCATTTTTTGGAAGGAGAATCAGGTTGGTGAAAGTTTGGAAAGGGAGAACAACCAGTGAAAAGAATGTACGTGCCACCTTACTGTTCCCCATTTTGAAATCATGGCCTTCTGTAACTCTTTTTCCACTTTCCTCCTTATCTTAAAGGCAGTGGGCCTTTGTGAATGTGTATGTAATGTGTCATTGGCCTCGTAGGGGACAGAGACAGATAGAGTACACATAGATTCCCAAATCTCATGTTACCATCCAATGCATAGTGATAGATATGAGGGTGATGGCCAGACTTATTTACTATATAAAAGTCAATGTTTGTCTGTCAATTTGTGAGTTTGTCTGTTTGTCTACATCAGGCAGGCAAAGACCTCATATGATTGACTCTCCGAGGTGAGAAGACTTCATATGATTGGCTGGCTGTGAAGATTCTATGGAATCTTGGGGTTGGTAGTTTAGGGAGGGGCCTTTAGAATTCTCACCCAAGAGTTCTTGGGTGTGAGACCAGTTGCTGTAGAGATGATGCCTACCATCAATAAGAACGCCAGAAAACATTTGGGAGGCATATGTGAGAAAAATTAAAGTGACATACACAATGTAGTTGCAAGGTCTTCTCACCTCACAAAGTAGATTGTATGGGTTCCATATGTGAGGAATCTTAAAGCTGAAATTCAAAGCAAACAATGCTTCCAGAAGAATGTAAAACCAATGCACAAATTCAACAGAAAGAAAAAAAAAATCAAAAGCCAGTACATCAACATCACCGGACAACGCAGATTGGATTGAGGACTATGGGGGAAAATTACAGGTACTGGATTAGGCCAGTTGCTATGGAGACAATGTCTAGTGGCAAGGAGGAGGACAATGTATTCCCTCAGGAACCCAACCTGTGTGTGTTAACAACTCTGAATACAGATTGGATTGGGGAATATGGGAGAAAGTGATAGGTACTGGAATAGGCCAGTTGCTATGGAGATTAGGCCTAGCAGGAAGGAGGAGGACAGTGTATTCCCTCAGAAACACAACCTCTGTATGTTAACAACTCTGAATACAGATTGCACTGGAAAATATGGGGAAAAGCTACAGGTACTGGAGAAGACAGTTTAGAGAGTTCTAAAGAGGAAAATAAAATCTCGAGCAACGCTGGGTAAATATGCTAGTACATCTATATATAGGAGCAACTGTGAAGAAGGTGACTGTCTAAAATGTGCCTTAGTTTCAGAAATGAAGGCTAGAAGCAAGTAGGTAGCCAAGCAGGCCCGAAGGGCTAGACAGTTCAGTATTTACCACAGTAAGTAGTTAAACTGAAGAACCATGCCAAAGTTACCACCTGTATATACGGCCAAGAGGAAAAATATTGAGCCCACGTCTCCTGTATTCCTTATTGAGCTAACAGTTTCTACTCTACCCTTTGACTATCTGTAGTGGAAAAGCTCTGTTTCCAACACTGACAAACCACCATGCAGGTACCCCAGTCCCACTAGCATATCCAGGTACAATAAAGGTCCTGATACTACCAGTCCAGCAGGTAATCAGCGGTTTCTGTGTTAGTAGGGGTCTGAATCTGCTCTGGCTTTCAAACTCCAGGGTGCTAAACCCTATAGACAAAATAGATTCTGTACACTAGACAGCTCTTTTTAAAATTCAGACAAAAATCCAAAGCAGATTTACCAAGGCATTAACATGGAAGTCATCAGCACATGATTGTTGCTGTCAAGGAAACTGCTGATCTAGGCATCATTTTCTGAACCTTGTAATGCATATACTCTTCCACTTCAAATTCTTAGTTCTCAAGGAAAGGAGTTCATTGAATTCACAGTAAAACTAAACTTCTCCCTCTTCCACGTGCATCTACTGAACTTATAGTACACTATAAGATCACTGAAAGGCCCCTCTGTTTTTATTCCCTTTTTGATTCCCATGTTAGTAATCTTTCTGTTTCTTTGTCAAATGAAAATTGTTGGTTCCCTTTAGAAAACATGGAGTGTATATTGTTTCCCATTAGGAAAAATCTATCATCTATCACCTATCTATCTATATTCCATTTGTAAACATGAAACTGTGTCAACAAAAACAATCCATCCTAGGGGTAAGAAGCTCCCTAAATAACATATATTTGAATATCTAGTTTTAAGTTATATTAGCTTTCTCAATCAATCAATCAATCACTTTATTTCAATCAGTCAGTCAGTCAATCAATCAATCAATCCCTCCATCACTTATTCCCAAAATTGGGACTCAAGACAGCTTAGAGCACAACATATGTGTTTCACCTCTTTAGTCCCAATACAGCATTTTTGTACTTGCATCCCATGATGGGTAAGACAAACCAAATCTCTGTGCCTACATCCATTTTTTTACTTTCTTTTCAGTCTTTTGAAACCACAACCAAGGCTTTTGATAGTTACGTTTTTTCCTCTGAGTTAGATGTGGCCATCTTTTGACTAGGTTTTCTATGCTCCTTTGCTCAACAAGCAAGAGACATCATTGACCTCTAAGCCTTTTGTCACTGTGCTCTTTCTAGGGTTGGAATGGGTTGGTGGTTCCTCCCCCCCCCCGTTCCATCTGAGCTGCAACTTACAAGGATACAGCCTATCCTCATTCTCCTATGACATTCCTTTTCCTGGATAACTGATTTCACCCTTTTATCTCAGAGGTTAATGTTTGATCCAATTATGTTATCTATAAACTTCTACTTTTATAGATAGAGCTGTGTCTGGCTGTTTTTATTGGTCTGGTCACATGTGCCACTTAATAACACATCCACTGGTCCATGTAGGGATCATCTTGAGGCCCAAGTACTTGATACAGGGAGGATTCTTCAGAGGAAAGAGGGCAAGGTGAGTGACAGGAGCCCAAGGGTTTGGAATGGAGGAGACAGCCTGGAGATGGCATCCTTCATAGGCTCTACCTATGTTGTAATGTCTAGGGCCATCAAGGAGTTCCATAAACTTCATCCTGGTTTCCATTGGTTCAACAATGTACAGGTTTTTTACATCAAGGCAAACTCCAGGTGGTGAGGCAGACTAGCACTTCAGTTTTTTTAGGCTCAGAATTAAGCTTTTGCTAGAGATAGTTTGCAATCTGAGGATGTGCCTGTTTCCACTCTTGTTGATGTGTGCCTTCTAGTCATTTCCAGTTTATGGCAATCCTAAGGTGAATCTATCACTGGGTTTTCTGGGACTGAGAGTGTGTGACATGCTGAAGGTTCCCCAGTACGTTTCCATGGTCAAATGGGAAACTGGACAGTCATCTCCAGGGTTGCAGTCCAACGTCCAAACCGCTACACTAGGCTGAGTCTATATCAACTACTTTTCCTTACCTGATCAAGATGCAGTCTCTTTTATCTCTTTAAACACCATTTGCCAAAATTTCAGTACACATTCACAATTCCACCACATATGAATATATGTACCAATTTCTTGACAACCCCTCCAATACAACCTTAAATAATTCTTATCTATGTGATTTAACCTTACTGGTGTTAGGTACTATCTCCAAACCAATTTATAATAAGATGCAGTTTCAACAGCCTCTGTTCTCTTCATGTTGACACTCACTTTGGACTGGAGCATGGAAATGTCACTTGGAAAGCTAATGCATTAAGAAAAACTCAAGACCCTCATTTATCTGGCATGTTATTGAGGTGGAACAAAGTAACATGTGGTATAACTCAATAGTAATGTGTTAAGAGCCTAGGGGTTAAAGAAATTTACATTTGTTTAGGTTGAGTTGAGTTATGTACACTGAAACCAAATCCAACAGCTAGTTTTAGTTAGAGGAGACCTACTAGATTAGTGAAATCTCTTCCTTCTTACATCTCACCTTTTCCCAAGTCTAAAACTCAAGGCAGTTTTCAAAAGTTAAAACAGATTCCACTAAGCATTTTACATCATTTACAAAAGTTTAAAATATAATTGACCTATCAATAAAATGAAAAGCAATTAAAAGTATTGGTTTGCTATTCAGCAGTTGAGTCCAAAAGGTATACTCTAGTTGGAAATAGCAATTGGACTGAAGCCATTGCATTGATAAATATATGATGACATGCCACAACAAAAATGTTCTGCTAGCTTGTTTGTCTTATAATAAACATATTTTCAATTCAGTATACTAACTGTTGCAATTTTTTTTCTTTTCCTCCTTCTGCCCAAGATTAAAGGAAGAAGCATTATCCTCCTCCAATATCATTTAGAAGAAACATGTTTTTTGACCTCTGAGCTAAACTGCTAAGCTGCCTTTGCATGTGCAATATTTTGAAGTGCTGAGTTATTCCTGACATTAAAACCCCAGCTGGTTTATTTTACCACTGAGGAAATGCAGGTACTTGTTCAGCAAAAAAGAAAACACCATGAAATAAATTACTATTTTTTCCCAAGGAAATTAAAGGTTTCCAGTACATACTTTATCAGAGTCAATTTCCATTGCCAACCTACAGTCTGCTACTCATCTTGAGAAAAGTCTAATAGTCCTTTAATTATTGTGTTATAGATGTGTCATGTCACATCAAAACATAACTGAAGCTCAAGACAACCATAGCATCTTTGGATGCAGGCAGATGTGAAAAATCATGATATTCATGGGTCAATTTATACAGAATGCACATGTGAACATCAGTAGACTTGTGAAATTGACTTAATATTGTTGCATTAATTTATTGCTGTGTTAATTTATTTGCACACAGTTACAAAGACCTGATATTATGGAACATATGGACATGCTTATCCTATTTCTCTGAACAGAGCAAGATCCCCAGGGGGTATTTCTTTTGGATTACTGGAGGCTTGTCGTATTTTATAAAGTGCACCATTATTTAAAATATATAGATGAAGGCAAAGTTTCTACAAGGCCACATCACATCTCCAGAGAGGCAGTAAACATCCCTCAAAAGAGCAGAAATATGAAGAGCCTTAAAAAATCTTCCCTCTCTGTCACTTCTGTGTGTCTCACTCAAACAACTGGTGTGTTGTTTCTTTGCAAAGAGATTACATCATCCTTAGCTAAGAACTAGGGTGAAGAGAAGAGGTTAAAGGCAAATCTCTTCTCAGGTCCTTCCAAGCACTTCCTAGCCATTTATCCAGTAATTTCCACTTACAAGAATGGCAGGCTTACCAGAACTTTTAAAGGAGTCTTCAGTTTGCTTAACCTTCTCCTAATCCCAGCTCTGCATCTTACCACTCTCATTTTCTGCAATGGGTAATAATGAGGTCCTTCTCTTTTGGCTTTCATACAGCTTAATAGCTGGAGGTAGTTTTCCAGGGCTTTGAAATCTGGCAGCCAATTGATACCCATGGAATTTGTGCACGTCCCATTTTGTCTGAACAGAGGTAAAGGACACAGTTTTGTAGTCTGAACTGAAGTGGGGAGGAAAGAAGAAATCTGGAGGCTTAGCTCTGTTTGGCAAGAAGCAGCCTAGAGGATGCTTAACAGTTTCGTGCTTTGGTAGTGAGATGGGTCTTGTTTTAGTATGACTACTGTTTCTGTGGATTATCTGTGTGCTCCTGTCTGCTTGTTCCTTTATTTGTCAATACGCTAGCTATGATAAAAATATTGTTTCTTAAATCCTGTTGTTAGTCCCAATAAAGTACACCATGGAATCAATGAAACACCAGATGCATCAGAGCTCATGTGTCAAGAAGGAATTAGCTGATCAGATTGAGATCTTTCAACCAGCAGCACAAACAGAAGTTAATTGCTCTTTGCTTTGTGTCTGAAAGGAGAAGCAGGCCAAATGGTGCTCTGAAGCCACCTGCCATGAGCTAGAGGAGCCTGAAGAAGAACAGTGGTAGTGAGTAGTAGGAAATGGCAAAGTGACTATTAAGAAATTGGTGTTTATTAAGAAATATAAAACCCCTAAGATGAGTCACATTAAGGTTCTTCATTTGATTTTTTAGCTATAAAAAGATTCCTGCATATGATTCCTACCAACCTTAAACTCAGCCTGAGGTGAATATATTACTCATAGGGTAGTTTGAAAGAGCATAAATGTGATCTTTCCTATATATAAATAAAAGTTTTTTTTTTTCAATAAAGCTTCTTTTTAAATGTCTATCCCGGTACATTAATATTGATCCACATAACAGTTACTTCCGGGGGTGACAGGGAGTATGGACCTCAGTATAAGCTAAGACTTACATTATACTGTCCCAGTGAAGGGAGCAGAGAGAGAGAAGAGTCCCATAACAGGATTCTTTCCTATCTGCTGGGGAAAATAAAGTGAGCAGGGAGGTGATGGCAGCAATACTATTAAATCAATCAACTCACCAAACCTAGCTAGGGGACTGAGGTGGGGAATTAGTGAACTGCTCACTGTGGAAATATCATAGCACTGATGCCTATTCACTTGAGGGTGACAGTGTCGTGTGTGCAAAATAGTGGACATTTGACCCACAACCCTTTCAGAATGTGACAGAGGACTTGGACTCAGATGAGTCTCTGGCTTTTTATTGGGGAAATAATTTTTGAATGTGACAGAGGACTTGGACTCAGATGAGTCTCTGGCTTTTTATTGGGGAAATAATTTTTGACCTAACCTAGGTCCTTCCTAGCCATAGGACTCAATACTCCAACTGTCCCCAGACAGAGTCCCCTACACTATTTCCCCAGTCTCACAGACATCAAGAGTGAAATACCAGATGAAAGGTCGTGTACAACTCAACTCTCTTCCCTGAGAAGCAAAAGCAACTATTGCCAAATCTTTTCAGACTGTATAAAGCTTCCTTTTGCTTTAGTTTCTTTCTGAGGGAGAGCATCTACCATAGCTACCTTAGTGGAACAGAGTTTCTGGCACCAAGTGTCACCTGGAGTTGTCCAAAAGTAATGATTTCTTTTGTTTTTATCTGTCCAATAAAGGGATTTTGTCTGAACTTTGACTACTTTAATTGGACTTTATCTGACTTGACTTCACTCCACTGAAACCAATTGCTTCCTCAAATGCCAATGGGAAGAAAGCATTTAGAGTTCCACCTCATATTAATTTAATAAGGAAGAATCCTGTGCACAAAGCCATTTGTTTGCACATGGGCTCTGGATTAATGGCATTAAATTTTTAACTGTCTTGTTACTTGGATAAACAAAATAATATGTCTGTCTTCCAGTGTGACAAATGCACAGAAGAACAGAACCAGCAAAAATATTGAGTTTGAAGCTCATCAGAAAGCAAACAAGGAAAATAAATTAAAAGGGGGAGGAAATGGAGAAGAACAAGGGATGATAAACACAAGGAACATCAGAACATTATGAGGGTTTCATTAAAGAAACTTTTGAAAAAGCAAAGTACACTTTACAAATACGAAAAGTAAATAGGATGTATCTCAGATTAACACTTTATTGGGAGAGACATGGGATGCAAAAATCTCTTGGCCTTAATTTCACTGTGCTATTTTCAGTCCATACATCCATCACTTTATTTGTATCACATCTTTCTCCCAAATGAGGACTCAAAGTGGTTTACCAAAGGCAGAATAATACAATAAAAGCAGATAGAGGTCATTTCCGCCCTACACTGTTCTAATACTATTATCCCACTTTCAACATCCTATGGAATCCTAGGGTTTGCATTTTAGAGAGGGGCATTTAGAGGTCCTCAGCAAACTATAAACCCCAGAATTCCACAGGATTTTGAAAGTGGAATAATAGCACTATAACAGTGTAGAGTGGAAATGGCCATAGTTAAACATGTACAGAAATTGAGATTAAAACAGTATTAAACTCACACAGAATTGAAATCATTTAAAATATTACCTAAAAACAAAGATTAAAAACAGTACAGCACCATAAAAACTCTTCTTTAGTTAGCAATCAATTCCCAAAGGTTTGCTGGAATAGAAAGGTCTTAACTGGCCACAAAGAAGTCCTACTAAGATCCTTTAGAAAAGAGTGTGGGAGCAGCCACAGGAAAGGCCTTCTCCCATATTGCCATCAACCATGCCTTTGAAGATAATGGGACAGAGAGAAGTGGCTCCCCTAAAGATGTCTTACTTTGGGCAGGATCATAAAGGAAGATAGGGTCCTACCAACAGCTTGAGCCTGAGGCATACAGGCCTTTGTAAATCATAACCAGCACTTTGAATTGTGCCCAGAAACACACTGGCAGCCAGTAGGGCTGTTGCAACATTTCAGTCCCATGTATATTTTCTTCCCATCCTTGTTTCGTATCAGTTATGAGTCTTGATTGTTTTTTCTTGCTGCGTTGAAATTTCCATACATTTTAAGATATTTTCTCCAATCTGTGTTAAGATATTTTCTCCAATGTGTGCATTTATTTATGTTTACTTTAGTAATGCACACATTTTCCCCATCAATTAAAACATTTTTTTCAATGTACACAGTTTTAGTCATCCATAATCTAAATCACCCACACTGTTATGTGTGAAGTTCAAGTCTGTAAAATGTTGTACGATCAAACGTGAGAATTCTCACGGCACGATGAGTTTCTTCTCACTGTGAGGCTGTGGTGTAGGTGTGAGTGTATGTGTGCACGTGGGAAAAAAGTGTCTACTTTTGTCAAGATTATTGAATACAACAAAATTCATTCCCATGTCTTGGAGAGGCATTATGCTAATCTATGTATGGGAAGAACTTCTGTGAGTGTAAAAAAATGTAAACCACATACAAGTTTTGAAAGCAACAATTCAGTCATTTCCCCCTCCCATCAGTTAGACTGAATATAATTTATACAGATTCCTGATAGACATACTCATTTTTGATCAAGCCACATGTGACCCTGTTCCTGAAATGCATTCCCCATAGCTTGATTCTTTCAAGCTTTCGTATTTCAATTGATCTTACTTTCTCTGGGATAGAGATTAATACTAAGCCTTAACACAAGCATTAAGGCTTTAGTTTCTAAGGCAAATACAGACAATTGGATTTGGAAAATGCATGAGCTAAATGCTAAGACTTGATTTTTTTTTTCTTATTCTTCTTCAGGAATTGAATTTATTGCCATGGGAGAAAAGGGAAAAGTTCTGGTGGTAGCTGAATTAGACTGCAAAGAAATATAGGAGGGGAAAAAGATTAACAGGAAGATATAAAGAGAATGGCTGTATACCTTTTACCCAGTTGCATGGAAGAATTATGACTTCTCATGTCAAAAAAGTGTTGTTCCCCCCTCCCCTTATATGAACTATCATACAGCTCTACATTATTTGTGATCCTCCCATCTTCTCCTGTGGATCAACTTTTGGTGTACAAGAGTCCTATTTAGCTTACACTGCACCAAGTAAGTCCATTAAGGCACCCATTTTCCACAAGGAATGGTTAAAGCAGCACAACATTAGTGTTACTGAAAAACATTATTGTTACACTCTCTTTATCATGTTTCTGGATGCCTTATTTAGCTCCTTAGAGGCTGTCTGCTCAAAACAGTATAAACCAATGATTCCCAAACTCTCGTCTTTGAGGTTTCTGGCCTTCAGCTCTCAGAATCATTGATCATTGGCCAAGGAAGCTGGGACATCTGGGAGTTGGTCCAAAACCTCTGGAGGACTAGAGTTTGGGAATCACTAGTATAGAATTTTTCCAGTTAACAAGTTGAAGTTCTTGACTAGTCCAACTGCACAGCCTGCTGATTTGTGATGAAGCCAATCAGAACTCCAGGAGATGGAAGGTTCTGACTCCTCCTTTCTGTGCTCATAGGGAAGTTCTCAGAGGCTTCTGGTTCTTCGTTGAGTCAACAAGAAGAAATCTGGACTTAGGTCTCCATTTCATAGATTTTCTTTTTCTCCTGTGACTCTGACCTAACCTGATTTTGTACCACTTCAACTGTACATATTGCCTGAAACTCTTCTTATGGTGGTTTCTCTCGTACTACTATGTCTGGCCTTAAAGAAGGATACTGTGATGAATCCCTCCCATCTTTCTTAATGTTCTGTATTTCTTATTTCTTTTGCTTTTGCCAGATTTTTTTAGGCATTGCATTTTTTCATGTGTTGGAAGCCAAACCTGGTGAATTATTTGGTGAGGAGGGGAGGCAGAATATAATTTTAGTAAGTAGATAAGTAAGTAAGTAAGTAAATAAATAAATAAATAAAATATACATTTGGCGATGTAGCTATTTTGCATACCTAGGGTCACATGTAATGAGACTCTTGTGCAGAAATCCATATGCAGAATCTCAAAACATGTCAGCATATTCTACTGATATTTCAGCAACTTCCTAGATGAAGAGCATTTCAGTTGGGAATGGGAATAAGGATTCACTATTCTGCATAACTCCTTGCTCCTTCCATAAACAGAAGTATCACTTCAAACATATATAGAAGTATTGATTCGATACAAACACAGATGCATGTGTCCTTGATATGAATCATTTAAACAGATCCCAGAATTCAGTTTTCCTAGGTCTTGAGTTCATTGTGGTGCCCTCACGAATAAAAAAAGGGGGAGAGAGAGGAGGAGGAGGAGGAGGAGGAGGAGGAACTGCTCCCAGACTTTCATAAATTTGAAATATGTTAGGAAAATGTTAAATTCTTCTTTAAGGGACAACGGGAGCAGGCAGGTAATGAGCAATAGCCTCCATGACAGTGACAGTTATGTAACCTGAAGGAAGAAATTGATTATTGGTAAGTAATGCTGCAAGACAGATGTTCCAATGCTTGCTCCTCTTATTAAAATTAAACCCTGATCTTCAAGTTTGTCAGACCAATCAAAACCCTGTTGTTTAGGTTGTCTTGGGGTGGGGGAGAGGGTCAGAAAAAAATCCCCTGCCACCATCTGCCAGCTGGCAATATGCAAACATATTCAGTCCAGTGCCATGTCTGTGATCCAACATAGCTCTGCACATGCATCCTTTCTTTGCAATCTGTCTGTTTAGTTCTAAGTTCATTGAGCAAACCGTATATTTGTGCAGAGCTTTGAAATTTTGCTCCCCCAAAAAAGTTAATGATGTCAAGCTATGCCATTACATACATGAAAACAATGACACTTGCTGAAACTTCAGGGAAGAAAAGTAAAAATAATTTATTAAGTGAGGCTTGTTGACCAGAGCCTAATCAGTGTTGAACAAAGGGCAGGATTCAAAGATGTTGATGAGATTTTACTGTTCTGCTCCATGGAGGAGGAATTTAGAGGAAGGAGGAGGGATCTGTACTTCCCTGGAGATACACAAGATGAAATGATCTGTAACCAATGATTTCTTTTCTTTTAAGTGTACTTTCAGGAAAGTTGTTTCTGTTCTGCCCAGAGTACTGAACCTCAGCCCTTCTACACAGGTAAAAGCTGCATCAGTCTCAAAAGGGGTACCAAAACTCAGTGCTGGCCAGCAGTGGTTGCCAACAGTCCACATGGTAAAAAGCAGCCCGAACAGGGGGAAATGTTAAGATAGTGTTGATGATATGTAGAAGTATTATTTTCAGTAAAAAACGGTTAGTGTCATTTTCATGCACAAAAAATTCACCAGGGAGTATCATCCTATTATGCCCTCTAGAGGCATAATGCCATATTTAAATTCTTCATAATGTACGACTCCATAGTACTGCAATGTGACATTTAATGAGGCTTTGCATATATAAAAATCAAATATGGAATTCAACTAATAATAAATGAAAATGCATTCCATATTGTAATTAGGGATAAAAAGAAATTTTGTTAGATTCAGACTAGACAAAAACAGCATTTTCACATCTCCCAAAAATCTATTGTGAGAAAAGTGCACGTACCTTGAATGTTTGCCCTTCTTCAGGACTTATAGGCTCTTCCAAAGACATAAAAGTATGCAGAAAGCAATGCATGTTTTTAAAAATGTGAATGGCTGAAAATGTATAGAATTGAAAAAAAATAAGCATAAAAACGCTTTTGTCAATGGGGAAAAATTGAGGAAATTTGGTAAATTGCAAAACTAAACACACACATTTCGACTATGGAGAAACAAAATGCTACCACAAGGTAATACTACTAACACCAACCTGAAGTGTGAAATGTAACTCTAAGTCTTTCATTTTAACTGCTCTGCCAAGTCAAGAGAACACAGAAAGAATTTTTTTTGCCTACTCCTAAGATTTCAGTGGAGCCTAAGTGAAGCTAGTTTACAATGTAATCCTATAACTATCTGCTTATAACTACTTCCTGCCAGGTGATTGTGTGACTGCAGTCTTATGCTTGATTGAACCTATTTTTCAACCACAAAATATGCCCTTGTGTTTATTTTAAATGCATTATTAAAAGGTCTTTCCCCATGTAAAATATTTTCATTTTTACATTCATCTGCTGGGAAAGGAAAATGTTTGTGGTGGACATTTGAAAATGGATTTTCTTTCCCTTTGCACTTCTCACTGTCCAATGGAATCTATAAAAAGTGAAGAACTGACATGTTAAACTAAACTCTAGCTCTGTTCATTGAACCTACCTGAACAAGTTAGTGACAGGCTGTCTACTAGACATGTGCATCAGATCTGGATTAAATCCAAAGTCTCCTCCACAGGGAATCACTTCAGTCAGTTTTTGGCCTTCTTGGGCAAAATGGGCTTTCATTTGAAGTTAACAGGTATAAACCTTTCTGCAGGGCTGTGGGTTTCTGGGAAGCAAGAGATGACAACAATGACATACCATTCAGGTTTCGTTTATGTCAAAACAACCAGAGCAGAAGTCAGGGAAAAGGAAGGAAATGACAGGTCCACATTCTAATCCCAGGGCATATCATATGAAGGATTTAAAAAAAAAAAAGTCAAATGTCTTTGTCCCTGATTGGATATGTCGATGTTCCGCTCTTTGGTGTAAAGGACATTATATAAAAACAACAGCAACAATAAATAAATTATTATTACTACTACTACTATTACTATTACTATTCACTATGTTTTAGGGGAGGATTTGTGAATTTGATGTATAGTTGCTTCTGTCTTCTTCTTATTGCTTGGAATTTGTTCCATAACTCCTAAGCTCCTGCATCTGTCCTTTTCAAATTTGAAAGACTCTTTATGTGACGTTACCTGTATGAATCATTTCATTTTTATACTAATTGAAAACACTGGGCCAAACAGGTCATCACATAGGGAGAGTGGCTATGAATCCCTCCTTTTCTCAGGGAAGATTCTTGAAAACTTGCAGACTTCCTCCCCAGCTCCCGCTCACATTCATGGTCACTTCTTTGCCACTTTCAGAGGGAAAAATCTCTGCACCACAAGAATTAGAGCAGTAAGAACCACAACCATCCCTTTTGCTTTGATTGTGGACAAAGCTTCCTGCATGTTTTAAAGGGAGCCTTGATACGTCTAATCTCTTTAAAATCTTTGAAAGGGTCATCCAATTCCGCAAAGTTTTTGTTTTAAAAAATATAAACCTTGTCTCAATTTGTATCAAAGCTGGAAATTAATCTTAGGAGGTTAGTTTAACTGAAAGTTTCATCCAATTCTGACAAAGGGGAGGGAGTTAGAATTTTCCAGTGATAGTCAATAGGAGAAATGAACATTCATTTTTCTGGAATGAGTCAAGCTGGGGTAGGTGTATTTTGATATCATATATTATAATGTAATGATATAGAACCTACAGACTTGCCATAAAGAGATGATTCCAAGTTATTCGTCAAATCACCCAAATCAATTAATTAAAAGATATGTTAATTAATTAACACATGTTAGATCATATAACCTCTAAAAGACAACCAGATCAGGGGAAACCAAATGTGAAGAGACTCCACTTGTCATGGGTGTTGTAAGAGATCTAATTAATATCTTAACAGGTAGCAATTAATATCAATAAAGTTGCAAACCTGAAATGGACTAAGGCATCTGCCAGTGACATTTCAAAGGCACCCAAAATAACATAGAAAGACCTACTGTAACACAGACTGTTCCTTACTGGAAAACATGTCAGACTTTGGGTATGAAAGTTCTGATAAGCAGGGGAAAGGAGCTTGGACTTTATATCACTAAGTAGGGCTTCATATATTGTATAGCTTTGTATATCCTTATTCTAGCTATTGAATTTTTGTACTGACCTGTTTATGTTTTGTACCACCAGTGTTACTCAAATAAACAGTAAAGAATATATAATATTCTAAAGTTGTATTAAGATAATAATAACAGATATTATTAATAACAAATATATTTATATCTTCATCATCATCATCATTTCTGTATCCCTCTATTAGACAGAGCATTGCACTCTGACATAAATGGAGTTACTGTATGGGAAATTTGGAAATTGCATAGTTACCTCCCTGCCTAACACTGACAAAGGCAGAAGGTCTATTCTTGAAGGAGGCTTGAATCTATATTTGTCACACATAGATATGCAATAGGAAAGAATGAGCATCAGGATGCTTTGTTATGCTTATTTCATCTTAGCGACTATGTTTTCACTAAGAAAAGTATCTTGCTGTGTGTTATATGCATTACTTTACTTCATCTTTAGATTATGTACTTCCATCTACTATAAAAACATGGTATATTTTTTCAAAAGGCACCCATCTGACTGTATTGTTCAACTAACATGCAGCTTACTGTAGTTTCAACACGTATAAAAAGCACTTGTGCTCAAACAATTGATTACCTGAGTGCTAGGATGCTCCCAGACTATTCATATCACTGTGGCTCAGCTGAGCTGAGCTAAGCCAAGCTGATGTGTATTATGAGTACAAAACTCAGGCTTCCTTCTTCAGTGTGATAGTTCTTAGATAACGTTAAATTACACAAGACTCATTACAGAGAAAAAACTGACACAGAAGGTCAGACTTTCAAGAAACGTAGAGACTCAATGAAGCTACACCAATTAATCCATTCTGAAGATGTGTATGTTATTGCATAGTTGCCATCTGGAATTCAATTTCATTAAGATTCTTGGATTTAATGCTTGAACTGTATGGCTTTGTCTGCCAGAATGACACATAAATCATTTCCCTCTTAAGGCCAAACTCAATGTGATGTTAAGCATGCATCTGTCACCAAGAGGAACAGCTTACACTACACATTTAGCTTCCCCAGTCCTCAATACAGTAGAATTCACCCATACCCTAAAGCCAAGACTAGTGATATAATTCTTAGCTAACTTCTTTCTCAAAGGAAGGAATGAGTAATTTTGGAAATTTCTTCCCACTGCAAGAAAGCCTTCAAAAACTGTGCAATTTTCAAAGAGCATTTGCGGTTCAGGACATATTCTGCACAAAAATATCATATGGCACTTTTGAACAGAAAACAGCACTTTCTGTATAGGAAACACCATTTTCTGCAATATTTTCTGCAGATGAAATTCAATTTCCTAAGCCAAAAATTCTGTATTCAGGGAAAAATAAAATGTGCACATTCTGTACAGGATAAGTCATCAACTGAAATTGATCAATCCAGGATTCTCCCTGTTAGGGTTTCTTGACACTCGGGAAACATGTTTTTCTACCATTTTTTAATACCTTCAAATGAAAAGAATATTTTAAAATAGTCAAAAAATGGTTGGAAAACATGTTTCTCCAACATCGAGAAATCCTGATGAGAAGAATCTTGGATTAATGAGAATCTTTGTAGTTCAGGACTTATTGTATGCAAAATTTGCATGGGTTGTTTTGTGCAGAAAACATCGTTTTTGTGAAGAAAGCAGGTTTTCCTCACATGCTGCCAAAGCAGTTAGAGAAGATACTTGCTTCATGTAATTTTTCATTACAACTTCCAAGATTCTCCCAATCTATGTAGCCATGCTCTATGGGGAATTTGGAAATTCTAGACCAAAAACCAGACTTTCCAGAGCTCTCCTCTCCCCAGCAGTACTTTATATGTTATTGAGAATGAGGGGTCTGGCTTTCACATTCTATAAAGCTGTTATAATTGATTCTAAGTCCTTTACTTGAGCAAGAAAGATTCTACTTGCCATATGGCCATGCTATTTCAAGGGACTGAAAAGTTAAGAGAAACTTTCCCCTTCCCTTGCCCCTTAACTAATTTTCCTGAAAATCCCACCTAAGCAGGGTTTGCATGATGTTACTTTATATTTGTGTCTTGAACTAGGGGTCTAAGGCCCAAACTAAACAAGAGGTAGATGCAATTAATAAGAAAGTTATTAATTTGTAAATAGCAGCCTCAGTAAGCCTGAATATCCTTAGGACCATAGTATCTTGTTGGCCTGTGTGGGTAGGTGGGGAGAGTTACAACAGTTTTTCTTCCTATCAAGATCCCAATACAAATTGTCACTCCAAAGCTGCTATTTGTATTGTAAGGTCCAAGGCAGTTGTGTAGGGTTGTGGAGGTGATTCACCCTGGGCAGCAATGTTTTTGGTGCGTCCCAGCCTATAGCCATGCCCCCGCATGCTCTGGCCATGCCCCCGTGCACAGTGACCACACTCCTCGTCCCACCGCCCTCCCAACCCCCTCCACAAACTCCAAGCTCCTCCACTGGTCTAAGAACACTTAGTCTGCCAGATTTGTTCCCAAAGGCTCTAGTCAGCATTGTCAATAGCATTCTTGGAACTGGAATCCAAAGCATCTGAGGTATCAAAGGTGTTAAAGGTAGCAACTATACTATCTATACTTAGTAACTCTTTGCACATGTGTCTAGGAGTTTAGGTATTTTTATTTCATTTTTGTTTGCTAGTCTTACCCACACCCCTTCTCTTCATAGTTTGTCTTAGTCTGTAGTTAGTCTGACTTTGTTCATCCCTTATTTTGTAGTCTGCAGTTCTCTCTCTGTTTTTTCTGTTTGAAGAGCACGTGTTTGCAGAGCCTCCCATCATAATATAATCTCTTTATATTTGTAAGCTACTTCATATCTTTTTTATCAAAGAAGACTAAGTTTGCCTTATTTCTCTGCTAGAATCTGTTTATGGTGTGGTATGGTGATGCTGGCTATAGTTCAACTTCCACTTGTGAATATTGATTACTCTTCTTGTGAGATACAATACACTCACATTCCTCAACAAAATATCCTCCAGCCCTGCTGTATGACAATGATCCTTTAGACGTGGTCACAAATTTGACATATCATCTGAACACACATTTCTACATAGTTGTAATCATGGAATATGGAGCTAGTGCAGCCCAAGGATTTGGTACCATATTCCTCACTTGTATGATACTGACCAGTAACACCAAAATATTGTTGCAGATTCCAACAATGGAATGTGCATGGGGATCTCTGGAGGTGGTTACTTGTGCAAAAAGCTGTCTGCACAAAATCATTATCATTTCTCTAAGCATTACTGTACAGACACTGTTTCATTGGTTGTCCAACATGAGAGCTTCATTGATGCTGAATGTGCAACATTTATGAAACAGCACATCATGTTCAATTACCCTTTCTTTGTGATTCTCACATAAATCTAGTCAGATTCACTGCCCCTTCAGGATACTTATTCACAAGGCTGAATTTGCAGTTTTTACATCAAGAACTATTCACAGCAACACTTGAAAGTACTGCCAGATGCTCAGCCTCAGTCAAATTCACTATATCTTACATCAAACATAAATTATGTGGTGGTGCAATGTGTCGATCTCAAAGCAATGTTTTCAAAACAGTTGGCAGGGAGCAATGTGGGGCCTGCCCCCGCCCACCCCAAAAAAGAAGAAAAATAAAGGTTACAGTGTAGACTGCACCTACATGGCATTCTAGTCAACTGTACCCTTTCTCAAGATTCTTAGTTCCATTCCTTCTCCTCCCTCCCTTTTCTCTTCTTTCCCCCAAATATTCTTTTGTCAGTGAAAATATTCAATATTCATTGAGCTTCCTAGGGTTTTTATTCTAAAAAGGTCCTACCCCTAAAAGACATTTTCGACTCCTGCAAACCATCAACTTTTGAAACTTCCTAGCCTAGTATACCCCCAGCCCAAGGTATTTTGTACTTCTATAAGCCCTAGCCTGCTGATGCTTCCTTCTCGTACCTCCACCTTTTGGTTTTTCAGCTACATAAGAATCCACAGGCAGATAATGTGCATGTTATTAAAACATAAAATGCAAATAATGTAAATATTCTAGTTGATACCAGCTAGTTGAGGAAAGCTGAGGAAAGTCAAAGTAGGAAGTGCAAAAGCAGGGCTAGAGCTAAAAATCATGACCACAGATTATTTATATAACTTTAAAGTAAATGATTAAGGCATTGAAATAGCAAAGACTTCTTATATCTTGGGTGAGCTGTAAATCCAAATGGAGATTATAGTCAAGAAATCAGAAGATTAAGACTCGGAAGGACAACTGTAAAAGAACTAGGTAAGATTATCAAGTGTAAATATCTATTATTCAATACCAAAGTCAGGATTGCCTGTGCCATCATGTTTCCAAATTCTGTGCAGGGTTGTGAAAGCTGCACAGTGAACTGAAATGATAGGAAGAAAATAAACTCATTTGAAAAGCGATGCTGGAGGAAAGCTCTATGGATATCATGGACTGCCAAAAATACAAATAAGTGCTAGAGCCAGTGTGGTGTAGTGATTGGAGCATTGGACTCTGGCTCTGGAGACCAGGGGTTCAATTTCCCACTTGGCTATGGAAACCCACTGAGTGATCTTGGGTCTGTCACACACTTTCAGCCCCAGAAAACCCCATGATAGTTTTGCCTTAGGGTTGCCATAAATCTAAAGCAATTTGAAGGCACAGAACAAAACAACACATCGTCATCATCACTACCAACACCATCATCATGAACCCTGAACTCTCCCTATAAGCCAAAATGACCAAAATGAAGCTACTTTGGCCAGATCATAAGATGACATGACTCATTAGAAAATGTGTTAATGCTGTGTAAAGTGGGAGGCAGTAGAAGAGGAAGACTACAGAAGAAGTGGACTCAATCAAGGAAGCCACAGCCCCGAGTTTGCAAAATCTGGGCACAGTTTTTAATGAAACACTGAATCTTAGAACTGGAAGGGGTCCCATAGCCTGAGTCCAACCTCCTGCTCAGTGCAGGTTCTCCAGCTAAAGCATCCCTAGCAGGTAACTGTCCAGCCTCTTTTTGAAGACAGACAGAAAGGGACCCCACCACCTCTCTAGATAATTGTTCTCATTTCTGAATTGCTCTTACCATCAAGAATTTTCCCCTAACAATCGAAATCTACCCTCTTGTAACTTAAAATCATAAGACTTGGTCCTACAACTCTAGGGCAGTGGAAATTAACTCTGTATCTTCCTTTCTGTGACAGCCCTTCAGATATTTAAAGAGGGCAAGCCCTCAGTCATCCCTCAGTCTTCTCTTCACCAAAGTGAATATACCAACTCCCTCATATGTTTTGTCCTCTGTTCTTTTTATCATCCTTGCTGCCCTTCTCTGAACCCACTCCAGGTTGTCTACTTCCTTCTTAAAGTGAGAGTGTTCTGGAGGTGTCTTATTCATCAGGCTACCATAAGTCAAAGCCAACTTGTTGGCAATTAACAACAACAACAATGTCCAGCTGGGACTAGTAATTTGGATTTAGGTCAATATCGATAATTTCTGATTTTCAATTGGTATAGTCAATCAAAACATGGAAAGCCATTTTGACACAACTAGAATTCCAGTATACATGTTTTGGGCTGCCTGAAGTATATACAATAAATAGTTTCCCAGCTGCCTGCTTTTTACTTTGTTAGAACCAGAAAGTCAGAGAATATCTGGAGAATATCTTGAATCCACTTCTAGGCAAATAGAATACAAAGGTGCAATGATATCTTTCCATGCATTATTTGTTCCTTTTCTACATTCCCCATCACATTTAGGTGTTTTTTTTTTCAAAAACAAAAATGATTCTTATGTTTTACTTATTTGTTTGTATTAGGCAGCCAGCAGCAAAGCTATGCCTGAAATAAACAACCATACAGAACAAAATAAGTTATTATCTCTTTGATGTACCTACAAACAAAATTGTCAGCTGACGCCCAACTTGCATCACCAGTTATGCCTGTGAAAATCATGCAGGAGAACAGTAACTCAGGAAATAAGTTGTGCTGGGAAATTGTCATTGTGTTTGGTTATCTAGGAACTAATTGCCCAGCACATCTGTGATCTCACAACAAGGCTGTAGAATCTGAGTAGAAAAATAACACTAGTTAAAATATACCTTGCATTCTGCAAGGATAGCTATCAGGTTTATTAACAGACCACAGAATATAAAATCCCTAGAAGATTTTATTCCATATAAAATAAGGAGGGAAAAAGATATCCAGAAATACAACAAAGCCCACAGTCTCACTGGTAGCATAGAGAAGAAATCTAAAGGTGGAGGAACCACTTTATCTGAAGCTCTTCAGCAAGACAGAAGAGAGTCTCTTCCAAGCTTCCCCCTTTAATCACCTTTCTATCCATTGATTCTAGTGGGGAGAATTAATTCAGCTATGCCAGATTCATGAGTGGTGGAATGTAGATCTCCTGCTGATTTAAGAGGCCTGGGATCCAGTACCTTTCCCAACACACCCACATGTTTTTTCTTTCCTCTCTTCTGACATCAGAGGTTGTTAGTTACAATCATCTTTGTGGTTGCTGTGATGGGCTCTCATTCTGAGGGTGGGCCTTTCTCTCTCTTCCTTCTGGTGGGTGATCCAATACATCCTTGGAATATGTTCTGAGTGACCACAGAATTGCAACATTAATATAACATATCAAATATATTATAATTAGAAATATTCAAATTCAGATTAATTTTATTTTTTCATTTTAAGAAACAGACTATCATTCTATTTCAGCACATTCTGTATAGTCAAAATATAGCATGCCAACCCGTGATGCCAACTACATGAATGCATACTAAAATATATGAAGTGCCGACTGGTAACATGTATCTATTGGGAAAAAAATTATATGTCTACGAGAGTCAGCATGGCATAGTGGATTGAGCCTTGGAAAATCACTCCAGAGAACACAGTTTGGTTCCCTGCTCAGTCATGGAAACCTATTGGGTGACCATGGCCAAGTCACAGGACCTTTCCCCTGTAATAGTGCTATTATTCCACTTTCAACATCCTATGGAACCCTGGGGTTTGCAGTTTCGGGAGAAGCATTTAGAATTCTCAGCCAGAGAGCTCTTTGGCCTCAGTAAACTACAAACTCCAGAATTCCACAGGATGTTGAAAATGGAATAATAGTACTGTAACAGTTTGGATTTCCACACGCTTCCTATTTCCACATGATTTCCACACGATTCCTATGGAATCCTGGGGTTTGCAGTTTCGGGAGGGGCCAGGCGACCCTGCCGAAACTGCAAACCCCAAGATTCCCTAGGATGTTGAAAGTAGAATCATAGAGCTACAACAGCCTCGTGCGGAAATGGCCTGTGTAGTGTGGAAAGGCCCACATTCTTGCATCCTCAGAGAAAGGCACAACCTTCCCCCAACAAAATCTTGCCAAGAAAATCCCATGATAAGATTGCCATAAGTCCGAAATTACCTAAAGGCACACAACAACAGTAACAACAACAACATACTAAATCAAATTTGTGTGCAGATATGTGTGTATGAGAGAGAGAAAAAGCATGTCAATGATTGTAAGGAATCCAGTTAGTTTATGTCATGATTAAATTATATAAAAGCAGAGAAGCAATTTCTAAATGTATATACTGATCATTTTCTAACACCTTTTAAAAACGATGCAACAATTATTTTTGCTATTCTAACTTCAACATAGCTGAGCAGGCAACAGATGCAGATTTTATAGGCTTTGGTTCCTTTCTGATTTTATTTTTCATAATAATAGCAAAATATGTTTGGCTTCTAATGTCATTCATATTTCATCCCAGAATGAACATCTTAGCCAATAAGTTCCAGCCAAAAGCCAGGCTTTTCTTTCTACTCAAACAGAAGAAGCTTCTATCTTTAGTCTTGCTGATGTCACATATTTGGACACACCAAATATTTTATGCAAAAAAAAAAAAAAGCTGCCTTCAGTACAGAATGTATCCCTGTTAAGTCACACCTGCTCTCTAAAGTAAAACTGGACTTCCTACAGGAGTCTTCTCAACTTGGTAAGAGAGATGGAGTCTGAATCTTCATGAGGGCTATATTCCAGCTGCACTATGTAGTACCCTGCCCTAATTTGACCCCTTTGCTATCATGTACACTTATTTTAATCTAAATTGAAACAGTTAGAAGCCACACAGGACTCCCATTACATAGCAACATTGGTACAAGGGAGTCTTTCTATTGTGTGCATGTGTTCACCATATTAGTTTATGCCTGGTCACATGATCACAGCAGCAGATTCCCGCCATGCAAGGGCATGTTCGCATATTTCTTTAATAACCTTTCCCTGTTTTCCAATAGTTGATTGCCCAGCAATTCTTCTATAAGGTGAAGCTGGCAAAGGAAGGGGAAGTGAAATGCTGATCTACTAAGATATGCAAAGCCTCACATACAAATAGCAAATGCCCACCCACCCCCCAAGAAAAATGACACCACCTTTTTCTGGATGCTAACACAAGGGAGATATCCTTCTGTGGCAAGAATGATCAGGCGACTTAGGTGACTGCTTGACTTAGGTGACCATCCATTGATTTCATACCATCCTCCTCTCACCCCTAATTCCATTGTGACCCCAATTTGGGGAGTCAAACCACATTTTTTTAATAAACACATCCTTCTCAAAAACAGCAGCATAAACTAGAGTTTTTTAAAGTAATCTTAAAGCCCTCAGGCATTGAAAAGGACAAAAGGACCATTGTGCGATCCAACAGGACTGGGATTGAAGTAAGGACACATTATTTAAGCTCCGTAGACTCAGCCATAGTTTCTTGTCAGAGGCCCTTTTATATTACACACCTACAGTACTATGATTCCATAGGATAAGTCACAGCTTATCCTATGGAATCCTGGGATCTGTTTAAGGAGTGGTATTTAGAATATCAGAGTCAGAAAATCGGGGCTGTATACTTCTCAACAGCAAGCACTGGAGAACATAGGATGTTGCTCCTGTGTTCATGTTCTATTTCGAGGTTTCCTATAGGCCATTGTGGGGAGTGAATGTGGGAGCTTTCTACACTACCTATTTATAGCAGTATGATTCCATTTCAACTGCCATGGCAACATCCTATGAAATCCTGGGATTTGCAGTTTAGGGAGGGTATTTAAAATTCTCAGCCAGAGAGCTCTAGTATGTCACCAAATTACAACTCCCAAGATGTCATAGGATGTTGCCATGGCAATTAAAGTGGCACCATACTGTTATAATTGTATAGTGTGAAATGACTTCTAATACAGAGGAACAGAGGTACTTCACCCAGGTCATTCTCTGAAATGAAGGGAGGGTCAACACCATTGAATATGCCACAATTGTCTTTATGTTTCTAAAATGGTATAACTTAAAAATTCAGTGAATCTAAAGCTCAAATCACAAGCAGAATGAAAAATAAAGTCTCTATCATGCTTTGTTATTTTGCCTCGGGTGTTTACTCATGTATTGCACAAAGATTGCCCTCATTTCTCTAGCTCCAGGGGATGAAATCTAAAGAAATATAAAGAATACATCTTGCCATGCCAAAATATATTGTCCCTGGATTCAGATGTTAACAATCTGAATGCCACTGCTCTGCCCCATATGCCTTTCACTCTTAGAACTCCTCTGGCGTAACTGCTTGGAAGAAAACTAAATTGACATGACTAGGACTCATATGGATGTAAATCTGTTCACAGGAGAGGCGCTGCAGGGCTTTGACCCTCTAGGTCAAGCAATTTCTTCCTGTTTTCTCTCCACACTAGAACTGCTGGTTGGAGAAGGGAACTGCAGGCATTCTGAGCTTAAAAACAATCACCACAACTCATCAAACCCCATCCTAGTCACTGAAATCAGGAATGAATCCAAATTCCACACTTATAGCACATTGATACCACTTTAAGTGCCATTGTTACCCTGAAAATTGGGAGTCCCGCGAGGGGTGCCCGGCTTTGCCAATGAAAATACCAAATGTGGGGAAATTAAACTCAGAGCACTGTTTTAGTTTGCAAAAGGCAGGGTAACGCAGCAAGATCTTTTACCCTGTGTCTATGGCTCCAGGTCAGAGAGGCGGTCAACAGGATTTGAATAAACACATAACAACTTTATTAAACATAAACAGTAGAATCAGCAACACACACACTAACTAACTTAAAGAATAAGAAAGAGGGAGAGCTGAGGGAAAAGCGGGTGATACGACACCTAGTCACGTTGTCCTGAAGAAACTGGAGTAGAGGAAGATGGGCTCAGCTGGATGCTGAGGGGAACTCCTGAACAAACTGGCAGCAGGACAAAGAGGATGTTCAAGGGGAACCAAAGAAGTTCCAAAATTGGGAACCTTATATAGGGTGGATCATGACCGTCGGCTATGGCAAACCAAATAGGAATAAAAGGAGTTTCGATGCTAGACAAAAGGATCTGGTGAGGTCAGTGTTCATATGATGGGATTTGCTTTGAAAGACAAAAGAGTGGCCGGTGAGTTGATGGCCCTCTGAAAAGTATGGTTTGGTGGGAAACCACACCGCTATTGTGGAGTGTGGGTATGGGAGTCCCCTGAAGCTACGTGAGGCTTAAGAGTTGCTGGCTTGAATGGGGGAATGGAATGTGAGCTATTAGTCAGTCGCAGCCAGTACGTGCCTGTTTCGGAAAACAACCCAAACACGTGCAGCGAGGCCGCCGAGCAGAGTCTATCCAGGGCCGAATTAAGTGATATCAAAGCAATATCTAGGAGTCCCCATTTGGGATATCATAGCCGGCATAACACCATGGCTCCACCCTATAGAATCCTTGGTTCTGTAATTTGGTGAGGGACTTGGGGATGTCTCCCAAAGAGATCTAGTACTTTGGCCCCCAGAAGAGTACTAAGCAATTCTAAGCCTTTCACCAAACTACAAATCCCAGAATTCTCTAGGATTCAACCATGACAAAGTGGTTTCAAACTGACATACCTGGGCAGTGTGGAAATACCCTAGTAATAGGAAAGAGACTTTCCCATGAGACTTCTTGCCACAAAGGTTACAATTTCTTCTGTGGATAGCTGTACTGATATTTAGGCTGGTGAGACAAGATTATTTATATCTGCTTTCAGACTAATCCCATTAAGCCCTCTATCACTGCTTACAGGCTGGTACTATCAGACTATGTATTTCTGCTTCCAGCCAGGTTCCACTAGGCTTTCTACTTCTGCTTCCAGACTACCTGACACTCATCTATCTGACCCAGGTGTTTACCAAAACCTGGAAGGCCTGAACATTCATTTTGTCATTAATATCTCTACTCTTCTTAGGTTTGCAAAATGAAGATTGTTTAAACTGGGTAAATCTAAGTACTTTGGCTGAAGAAATGAATTGAGGATAAGGTAGTAGGCTTGGCTTTTTCTCCTACTTCCAAGGGCCTCTTTCCTCCTTATGAACTAGGGCTGAAGCTTGCAGCCATATTGTCACATGTCATTGCAGTGCTTCCCAGAACCAGAAGCCCGGAAGCCAATTAGTATCAAAGAAGCAAGTTTTATTTTGTCCTTGACACCTATTTCCAATAAATGGGTATGGGGAATTAAAAGGAAATAAATGATCTCCTTATATTGTGAAGAGTCCAGCAAATATTTGGGTGTGATACTTTACCTCAAGTTCCTGTCTGGGCAGAGAACTATAGGGATCAGTTGTCATTAAAGTAGCAGAAAGTAAGCTGAGCAAGCCACTGCAGTATTATCTTCTACTCACTCAGCTGAAACCACCGCTACTGCTGCTGACATTTCTTTTCATTCATTTGTGCCTCCATTGCTTTCAGTAAGTCTACCACTGTGTGTTCATCACCCATAATAATTTTGCTGTATATGCACATCAGGGATTCTGAAGTAGTATGCTGTATTTCTCTAATTTTTGTTACTGTTATTATTGAAGAGGAGAGCCTTCTCCCTGCCACCTTTCTCAGTGATCTTCTCAAAAGTTTACCATCTGGATCATATTGAGACATCTTATTTTGCCTAGATTAATAACGCCTAGAAATGGATTGGGCTGTTGATAAGTCCTTCATAACCATTTCCTCATGCACATTGGTTGAGGTCATGGGATCACCATCACCTTCTGGGCTTTCATTAAGCCATCCCAATAACAATATGATTGCTCGCTTATCAGGAAGCATGCAAGGTATTAAAATATCTAAGATGCCTAGAATAGTTTTATAAATATTGCTGACTGCATCAAACTCTGGCCTTGCTATTTTTAAGCTCTTTGCAGAGAAGTGCCAATGGTATGGTTAAACGTGTAAGACTATATGAGATTGCAGAGTCCTGTTCAGAAAGATATTATATTTTCAATAATTAATCACTAGCTGTCAGCTGTACTCCTGTAACTTTACTTGCCTTCATTTGTTACTGTTATATGTCTTAAGTTAACTCTGACTTAGGGTAAGCCTATCCTAGGATTTTCTTGGCAAATTTAATTCAGAGTGGGTTTGCCATTCTGCCTTTTTGGTCTGAGAGAAAGGGCTGTTTCGACACTACACTGTTTTAGTGCTATTATTCCACTTTCAACATCCTGTGGAATTCTAAGGTTTGTAGTTTACTGAGGCCAAAGAGCTCTCTGACTGAGAATTCTAAATGTCCCTCCCTAAACTGCAAACCCCAGGATTTCATAGGATATTGAAAGTGGAATAATAGCACTATAATAGTGTAGTGCACAAATGGCCAATGTGACTGCCAAAGGCCACCAGGTGGGTTTCCATGACTAAGTGAGGAATTTGAACCTTGGCCTCCCTGAGACTCAAGCCAGCAGTCAAACTACTGTACCATACTGCCTCCCCATTCATCTTCCCTCTGTCCTGTTTAAAACTGGTGAATGCCCAGGTGAGCAGACCTATAGTCCACAAGAACTAGCAGGGGAAATCCAGGCCAGTCTCAAGGCTTACAGGGGATTACAAACAGAATTGTGGTTCAGATAGTCCAAGGTTCAAAGGGGTAAATCAAGAGGGGAATTGTTGGGAAACATGCATCCAAAAGTACATACTGAAGGTCAGGAAACCAGAGATGTCAAACAGGGTGATAAAGACGTTTGGAACTGATGTTCTACAGCAATGGAATAGCCTGGGATGATGTAATTTATAGCCAGCAGTGAATCAGCTCAGCTGGCCTCATTTACTCAGCACCCTGTATTCATTTATTGTAATGTTTTTATTAAAGTTTAGTTACCAAATAAAGAAGGAACAAGTGGGTCACATCTTCTTTAAATGTATCCTACCTCCCCCACTTCTGCTTATATTTCTTCAGTTGAAACTACATTATATCTGTTTACACAATAGAAGAGCAATTACATTTCTATTATCGAGCAGATGTATTTAAAGGGGAGCAGAGCATTCCCTGATCTTTTGATCCTGATATTTTAATTTATGTCACATGGGCACTGGTATCCATATGCTTCCTTTTCTGCAGCTGTTATATGACCAGGCTCTGCCTCCACTGGTGCCATGGCAGAGTTGCCAGACTCCTCTGGCTCTCTTTTTCCCGCTTCTCTGTCAAAGGAGGCTTCCTGCAGGTAGGACATGACACAGTTTATTACATTTTAATTGCATTAAACCTTCTATGCCTTTACCTACACATCCACCCCCCACACACAAAAACCCTCTGATTTAGGTGCTCAGTGCCCAATCCTTTCTCATCAGCTTCTGCTCTCTGGTGCTGCCATGTACCGACGCAGTGGAGGGGGTCCATTTTCCACTGGTGGATCACACCAGCACACTAGCACATTTTGGCATGCCTAAAGTGATGCAACATCATTTCTGGCCACTATCTGGGCCAATTCCCAGCCAGCATATCTTTGCACTTTTTTGTGGAAGGACAGTTTGGGTGACTCTGAGAAGTTTGTGTAGCTTTAAGCTTGTTTGTGAGGAAATGGCTACAATCAGCCCCCCATATTCACTAGAGTTAGGGGCACAGGACCCCCACAAAAGTGGAAAAATCACAAATATCAAAATGTGTGTGTGTGTGTTTATGGGAAGGAGACCAAGGCATGGTAGGGAAAATGGGCACCCAGGATCCAAACTAGGTCAGGTAAAGAAGAAGGAAAGGGGTAGGTCAGCATGGTAGCCCTGTACTTCCTCTCTCTTGTCTGTCTTTCTCCTGTGAGCCATCCTTAGCTAGGAAGCATCTAGTGGACAAGAAGGGGTTTTTTAAAGGGCTGTGTAGCTGAGAGGAAAGTTTGCCCTGGAAAAGAAGCAACTGGGGGGGGGTTAGAAAAACTCACAATACTCACAACGGTGGAAATCAACCCCACAGGTGTGGTGGGACAGCCTTACTTGAAACTCTGAGAGTTTCAGGGATCTCCTAAGAGGCCTTAGGAGCTGAGTTCCAAGGACTGAGTCTGGCCCACAGAGGGCACTTTGCTCACCCTTGCATTACATCCAAACTTATATTTATCTGCCATTGATAAAGTTGGTCTTCATGGTGTATCCTCTTGGTGCATGATAAGTGAGAGGAAAGATGAGAAAGAGAAGATCACATACAGTCAGTGAGAAATCACAGAAGTTGGTATGTCAAGATTACTGGTATAAATGGGAAGAGTTGAACCAAGGAAAAATATATTACAGTGCAATTCTTGGTAGGTGCTGAGAAGCTATGGGACTTACTCCTACGTAAGTGTGTATGGGACTTCAACTTCAGTATATTCTGAAATCTAACAAGTGGCTGAGAGAATGAGATATAAAATAACCAAGAAAGCTTTGTATTTGCCCCCATCCTCAGTCCTATCAACCTATTAATCTATACAATTTTTTTTCGTCTTTTAATTATACACCAAATCTGCTGACCAAGATGGAATGTTTTAGTCTGACAAATGGTAAAGTGGGCTTTTTTGTGGCAAAGAAAATTCTTCCAAACCTGAAAATTCCTCCAATTCCTTAAACCTGATGCTACAGTTTGGCAACATTTTAGAGCAGATTGGGCTGAATCAGATTGGGTCCAGATCGAACCGGATTGGGATGATTCAGATTCAGCACAGGTCACTCTGGTCCTTAGTAACTTGGACTGATCTGGTGATTCAGGCAATAAAATGGTGAAGAAGAGTACAAAAGAGTAAGTGCAAGGTGCCAGACAGTGTGTCTCCAGAATGTCCAAATAGGACAAAGTCACGTGATGGTGAAGGGATGGGCAAGAGCTTGAATATGCTGATTGATAGCTCTAGCTTCCAATTTGGGACATAATCCTCAGCAGCCCCCACCAATCACAGTGATGACAGTTCTCTCATGTAGCCCTACATCATCATCGTCGTGTCGTCGTCTTGCTAGATTTAGTTATTACTCTCACCCTGTCTAGATTAACTTGATGATCCCTTCCAATTTTCAGTCTACACCATCTGTCATAGAGGCACACTGATAAGTACAACAACTCTTGCAGAGTTGTTTTAAGGCATGCAAGAGAATCTTTGGGACTCAGGATGGTTTGAAGCCACAGCCAACATGATCAATAGTAAGGGTCTATGGGACTTTCAGCTCAAAATATTTATTCTCTATCCCTGTTTTGTAAGGAATAAAGCAAGTTAATACCTTGCCTGGCCTGGGTTACTTTGCACCTTGAGTTAAGTAGATTGTAAGAAGGAAGTCACCATTTTCTGCTTTGCCTCTGGCAAGTAAAATGAGATGGGCTGGCCCTGTTTGGATGGTATCACCACCATCCTTCCAGTCACAGAATCATAGGGTAGGAAGAGACCACCAGGGCCATCAAGTCCAACCCTCTACCATGCAGGAACACACACAAAGTACCCCAGCAAATGGCCATCTAGCCTCTGTTTAAAAATCTCCAAAGAAGGTGACTCCACCACACTCCAAGGCAGCATATTCCACTGTCAAACAGCTCTTACCATCAGGAAGTTCTTCTTGATCTTTAGGTGAAATCTCTTTTCCTGTAGTTTGAGTCCATTGCTCTGTGTCCTAGTCTCTGGAGTTTTCAGTGAGATCAAGCATGTGATCCCAGACACTGGAAATTTAATTTTAAGAAGAATTAATATACTAGCATGTTGAAACCACTGAGAAATCAGTAATAATGGGTAGAGCCACAGATGGTGTCATCATGCCATTACATTCCTCCCTCTTAAAATAAACCTTCCAAGCTTTGCCCCACCACTCCAATACTCAGGTAAAACCATGGAGCTGTTTAAATCCTATAGAGGAGTGGCCCTATTGACTCTAGGTCAATACACCGATTTGAGTGCTTTCATATCTGTTTTCAAACCTGGCTTTCCCTCTCCCTCCTGGGATCCAGTTCAAAGCTCTGAGAAACCCAGAACAACTTAGAGACTAGGCAAACATTAGCAAAGGAATCAATGAAAGCATCCAAGAAGCCCAAAAAGGTAAAGGAAGAAAAAGTGAAGAAAGCAAAACAAACTGATACCAAACTATCAGCCAGGTCTGGCTGCTGGAGGGTGGGGAGAGGAATCTTTAGAGTCCAGAAAATTTACAGTAATGAGACCATACTTAGGAGTAGAAGCAGTGGAAAATGCCATGAGTCCAGGCTGCTTAAAGGTAGAATGAGTGGAAATAAATTATAACTAATTTGCCAATCAGATGCATGCCCTTCAACATGTCACAGATGAAAACTGGGGCACATGTGGCCAAGCCACAAAGGATTGTGGTCAAGATGGCAAAAGTTAATAATAAAAAAGAATACACAAGCTGGGAAAGGAAGGTGCACAAGATTGTGTTTGCATGAGCATACTGGGAAGGACAAAACTCTGCCTGCTCCTCTCCTTTTCTCCCTGCTTAGTTGAGTGTACAGTGGCCCCTCCATATTTAAGAGGGTTTGGAGCACAGAACCCTTGCAAAAGTGGAAAAACCACAAATAACTCCCCACCCTGTGATCACCCTTCCATTCCCCTCCAGAGCTTCCCCCTTTCCATTCTCTTGTCTCTGACTCTGGTGTTCAGGCAGGAAGAAAAAAGACAAGCTAAAAGACTTTCCCCTCAGACAGAGAAGAGCGGAATTCTGTGGTTTACTACTTCTGGTCACCATCTTGAGAAAGGAGGGATAAGAGCAAAGAGAGCACCTGACCAATCAGCAGCTAATATACAGCAGAATTTGCAACCATATGGCAGAAAGGACATGCCTCTAGCAGTGGGAGGGGGCTTTGCTCACCCAAAAGAAAAAAAAAGGCCATTTTAAACACAAGCCTGGTAAGCCTGGAGTGAGGAATGCAAGGGAATGAGAAGAGGAAAATTTATAGGGGGAGGCAAGAATGTGCCTTGCAAATAATTAAATCCATGAAGGTCAAACCTGCAAGTGTGGAGAGAGGACTGTACACTACTTTTGCACTTTTAACTCAGTCTGCAACAGTTGAAGTCAGTTGGGGGAAAGTGGGTGGAGGAGAGTGAAACTGAGCAGTTGAAAAGTGGGACAACAGAGGATGAATCAGGACTGTCCCTGCCAAGGTGGAACAGTTGTAAGGTATGTAGAGGTGGGATTTGAATTCCTAACAAAACCACCAGTTGTTTTTCCTTGTTAGTCCTCAGAGGAGAGGCTGGCCTTGCCTAACAAGGCAGCAAGACTATGCACTGTGTATTCACTACTGATGTGAATGCAATTGCTCCAGATCCTTCATGCATTTTATTTCCATTCCTCCACTGTATTAAGTTCCAAGACTACGTGTTTTGTCTGTTCTGAACTTCAAGGACTTTTTAAATACATGTTTCCTACTATGCACATTTGTTTGATCATATTACCTAATTTTTGCAGCATTCCTCCCCTCATTGACTCAGAAGATACAAACCCTTTTCTAAATACCATTGTGTTTGAATACACTAACCATATTTTAAAGAGCTGAATTGCATTGCATAGATTTTGTTCTTGGGAACAAGGTCTGAATTACTAGAACACAGAGTCTAAACAGAGCCTTGTTCAAGAGGACAAATTAATTTTCTAAATATCAGTGTTTTCACTTTACCACAGTGTCCTACATAATTGCCTCATCCTCACAGGAAAGGTTATTTATTTTATCATGTTCTTCATTGAAGTCTTGGCTTCCCATGGGAATTTGGGACACAATTGCCCTGAACAATCAGGAATTACATATCCTGGTTGAAAGGAGTTCTACAAGGGTAAATATTTCATAGATGCAGTCCAAAGACTTCAGCTGAGTGAAGGTTATGTGAAAACAACTCTGATAAATACAAATATGCATTTTGTGGTGAAAACAGTGTCTCTCTTTCCCTAATTTCTTATTTCATTTACATACACACACACATTCAAACAAACACAGTATAGTTTTGTCTTGCCTTCAGGCTTACAGTCCAGACCTAGCGTAATCATTAGGCAGGATTAATCAGTCCTGCCATATAAGAAGAGCAAATTGTCAGTTGTTTAGCAGCTTACTCTCCAAGATTTCATAGAATTATAGAGATGGAAGAGACTACAGAGACCATCCAGTCTCTTGTCATGCAGGAACCTACATCAAAGCATTCCCGACAGATGGCTATCCAGCCTCTGCTTAAAAACTTCCCAAGAAGGAGACTCCACCACACTCCAAAGCAGCGGATTCCACTGCCAAACAGTTCTGACCATCAGGAAGTTCTTCCTGAGGTTTAGGTGGAATCTCTTTTCCTGTAGTTTGAATCCATTGCTCTTTGTCCTGGTCTCTGGAGCAGCAGAAAACAAGCCCGCTCTTTCCTCGATGTGACATCCATTCAGATATTTAAACATGACCATCATGTCCTCTCTTAACCTTCTCTTCTGATGACTAAACATACCCAGCTTCCTAAGAGGCTCCTTGTAGGACATAACTTCCAGACCCTTCACCATTTGGGTCGCCCTCCTCTGGACACATGCCAGCTTGTCAACATCCTTCTTGAAATGAGGTGCCCAGAACTGGACACAGTATTCCAGATGAGGTCTAAACAAAGCAGAATAGACTGATACTATTACCTCCCTTGATCTAGATACCATACTCCTACTGATGCATCAAGAATCACAGTGGCTTTCTTGGCTGCTATATCACACAGTTCATTGTTTTCTGCCTGAGAAAAGAGCAGTTAGCTTCACACAGAACAGGGACAACCTGGGTCTCAAGAAGTCACTTTTCTGTTGCTAATGTATTTGAAATTTTAATTTCTGTCTTTTTATTGTCCTTTGTCTCCAGTTACCACATGTCCAAGAGGGAGAGTGGCCTTTGGCTGCATTGAGAACAACTGAGCTACAACAGAAACAACATCTGATACAAAATGTAGGCCTGTGACTTTACCATCATCATCTTTTTTTCCCTCCTGTCTGTTTTTTTAAACATCTTTTGCCTGACAAAGACCCAGTCGAGCTCTGAAAATTTGCACGATATATTTTGTACAGTTTTGTTGGCCAATAAAAGTATTGCTCTTTTGCAGATATTGGTTGTATTTTGCTGAAAAGCCAACATGGCTGTCCCTGAATATGTTTCCAACATTTTGCAGGTGAAAGATGGGATACATGTGGCCACATAATACCATAGTATGGTTCAGCAGGAAGAGGGAAAATGTTATTAATGAAAACAAACATACCAAATTATTTTTTTAAGCAAAGAAAACCTGGAACTTATGTTGATCTAGATACCATCCAAGAAATCCAGAAAAAAAAGAGTAAATATATTTCTGTGTGTGCATGTGTGAGGAGAGAATGATTCAACAATAAATGTCATATTACATAGCACCATATTCTGAAATCAAAACACCTTTATCAGACCTGCTCAAAATTACAGCTCTCTCTCATATATTTCACAGCTACCTCTGTGTTTAGGCACACCCACTCTGCCCAATGTATATTATAGCTCAGGTCAAATCCCGGCTTCATCATAACATAACACTTATGTGGTCCCCTTGAGCCAATTGTGCCGTCTTAGCCTGACTACTTCACAGGGTCATTCTTCATATAAAAATGCAGGAGGAGAATAATGTGCAATCTTTGCCTCTGGAAGATAAATGGAATGCATTTGACCAAGAAAATTATAGTTATAAAAATATGATTGCCATAAATATATGCATTCCAATGGCCATTTAGAATGTCCCCTGCAGGGATTGAATGAATATTCAAAAATATTCATAAAAGAATCAAAAACATGTTAGTCAAGTGTTGAATAACCCTGATGAACAGAGTCTTGGACTGATTAGAATTGTTGCAGTTCAGGACTTATTCTGTGCAAGAGTCACACCACTCCTCCTCCTCCTCCTCCTTATTATTATTTCTTTCCTGCATCTCCTCATGGGTCAAGGCTGAAAACAACAAATTAACACATGACATATAACATCAGTTAAAAACTGAACATCAGTTAAAGACAACAGTTACAATGCCTAATATTAGTTTAAAAGAACAAATAATACAATACTTGAACACCTAATTAAAACAGTCAATACATACTTAATATTCATAGCTAAAATTCACAATTTAAAATCATCCGAGTAGGCGTAAGACATAGCATTTTCTGCAGAGAAAATAGCATTTCTGTGTAGATTATATAAATTGCCAAAATTTCTCATTGCTTCCTTTGAAAAGGAAATCAATAAAAAAATACATTTTTAGTCCCAGGCTACACATTTACCTAGGATAGGGGAGCTTATCAACTGAAGCAGATAAATTACAATTACTGCAGGATAATAGCACCTTTGGCTAGGACTTATCACATGAAGTTGTTCCTCTTCTGTTGTTCTTCCAGTGGGAGACCATTGGGAAAGTGTTTCTTTTACCAAGGAGGTCATTAATGGGTGTGCAGGTGTGTGAGTGTGTGGGTGTGTTTGTAAAAGAAACAATTTCCAAATGGTTTCTCACTGGAAGAATAATAGAAAAGGAACGACATCCATCATGTGATCAGTCCAAGCCAAAGAACTATTATCCTGTTGCAACTGTGATTTACCTGTCTCATGTGATAAGCTCGTAAGTCACAGTGAACTCATTGGGACTTATTTCTGAGTACATATATGTATGAGTACATTGTTAATGTAAATGAAACATCACTCTACCGGGGGGGCGGGATCTCTACAAAGCAATTAGTATAATGTCTCTCAGTGTTTAACCTCAATTTATTTCCAGTGGTACCATGCAGCCTTGGCACACACACAGGTTCTGTAAATCAAAAAGAAAGAGGTTAGAGAGAAGAAAAACAATAAAACTAAATCTTAAAAATAAAGTCTTATGCAAATCTCAAAACTAAACAAAATTGATAACTGAAGGAGGATGATTTTTTCTCCAAATCAGGAAAGCATCTTTTCAATATCCAATACTTCTGATTCTCTTTTAAGGAAATTAAAGATGTTAAAGGGCAGTCTGAGTGTCTCTGAAAAAGTTAAATTGAGACAGCACTTGATGCACAATTCCAGGGCACTGTAATTTGGTGGGAATTTCTTCAAGAAACCCTCTCTTAACATGCATGGCTTTCCCCTTCCCATGTTTTTTTGCAAAGTGTGTTTATTCATTTTCCTACTTCAAAAGCACAGCACAGGATGTTCACAAGCTAGGAGAAGCTGCAGCAGTTTGCTTTTGCCTAAGCCTACTGGGAAAGCCAGATTCCATCCTCCTCTTCTTCAGTCCTTCCTGCTGTGTTGATTGAATGCATGACTTTTGCACCATCACTACACTGTTATAGTGCTATTATTCCACTTTCAATATCCTGTGGAATTATGGGGTTTGTAGTTTGCTGAGGCCAAAAAGCTCTCTGACTGAGAATTTAAATACCCCTCCCTAAACTACAAACCCCAGAATTCCAGAGGATATTGAAAGTAAAATAATAGCACTATAACAGTTTAGTGTGGAAATGGCCGTTGTCTGCAGCAACTAAAGTAGTCCAAGAATTAAGGGGGAAAGTGGGAGGAGAAATCAAAAGTCACCACATTTTAATAGCAGCAGAGAAAGTGTGATGGCATATTATTAACTGGGACTGTCTCTGCCAAATCAGCACAATGTGAGGGTATTTAGCTGTTCATTATTACAATCCAAATATAGTTGCTTGTCTGAGAATCAAGTAGTTCCATTGAATCAATTGTTCAATAGTAAGTTATTGCTTATGTAAATCCCATGGGTTTAATGGGCCTACTCTAATTTAGAACTGCAACTATGTCAAAATCAGGGGAGATTAGGATTTTCTGCTTCAGTCATGTTAATTTTTACCCTTTTTTTACAGTATTAGACAAGATTAGAAAAAAAAGAAAAATATCAATCCATTTTAGCATATAAGCACTCTATATTTAAGTCAAAATCCAATTTTCTTATTGTGCACTTTCTTCCCTCCTGTATTCCCCACAGGATCTAAAAACAGGAAAAAAATGTTCTTAGAGTCTGTAAAGTTCCCAGAATAAGTTGTAGGCACCCAGAAAGGAGTACCAGGCAGTCTCAGTGGGTGCGCAAGGGTGGCTGGAGGACCTTGATACTACTATAAGCACCATACTTTAGGCCTTTGAAATGCATATGAAAAATAAGTGTCTAAAACTTTAGGTTAGATTTTCAGGAGAACCATGACTTAATTAAAAATAGGAGTTTAATATGGCAGAACTATGATTTAAGAAATAGAGGAATTTCACAAACCACTCTAATTTGAACCAAGCACATTAGTTCTTACAAGAAGCTTATCACGAAAGCGTTAACTGCAACACTTCAAAATATTTTCAATAACCTGAAATTAGGACATCTTGAACATTCCACAGGGAGGTACAGCATATGATCCAGGCCATTCTTGTCAAAGTATACCTTAAGGTAAGTCATGCCTTTCCCAACTCATTTTCAGAGATGACAAAAACATCTTTTTTAAAGATTACCTTGTCAGAAACCTGTCAAGTAGATTAGAATCCCAAAAAGGGTGCACCCATGTGTTTTGAATTTAATATAATTGACTTTCCACAATTCCTGTGTCAGAAATTGAAGAATCAATTGTGTTTGGGCAATGAATTGTAATAACATAAATTCTCAGAAAAATCACTGGGTAACTATTTGACTATGCTTTCAATATGTATTTTCTATGTAAGCGTAGTTAGCTTTAAAAGTACAAGCAACTAATAATCAAAGTTTAATCTGGAACAAGATCTGTCTCAGACGTTGGAGTGAAGCAGACCACTTAGTCTTCCTACTTAGCAAATGAGAAATTAAACCAAACCCTACTTGACCAAAGCTGAAAGCTACTGAAATGTTTAAGAATCATGGAAAACTAGCATGTGCCAAGAAGAAACAAATTTGCCTGTTCTCTCTACTCCTAACACATTGATCCAAAAATCTGAGTATAGCCAATGCATATAATGTGCCTGGGGACAGACTGTATCCAAACCTTTGTATCAATCTGTGTAGGTAAGGAGTAAAGACAGCAAACAATATACCTTTCCACATGCTGTGGTTCCATGAATGCCAAACATCTGTTTTGTGATTCTGTACAAAAAGGAAAGGAAATTAATCACTGTTAAGACAATTTAACCCAGGAGCAAAATTCTTCCTCAGTCCTTCCTTCCTTGATAATATTAGCATATACTAGGAAGGCAAAGCTGTTCATTTTGCCAACAAGAGTGAATAATTTCCACAGTTTTATCCCCACTGCATGAAAATATGAGGGAATTCTGCACAGTTCTGGATCACTGTATACACTTGGAATGTCTTTCAAATGATTTATCCTTGTTTTCTGCACAGACCCACATGTATTACTACGCAGATGACTTGTCCCCAAAGATGCTCTAGATTATGAGAAACCTCTCAGCAGTTGTCCTTTTGCTCAGTAGGACTTTCCATGTGTCACGATGCCCCTTTTCATTGAGGGTACAAAAAGTAACAAATACTGTTCCTAATCCTAGGAGGTACCGCTGCAGTGACTTGTCACTAATGGTTCCTACATGTGAACATTATGAAGTAGCTATTTAAAAAAATCTCAGTCCTAAAGTTACTTGGGTTTTCCCCCCCACATGTAGCCATAGAGCTCGCCTAAATTCCCTAAAGGCACTAGATCTCTTCTAACTTTGGAAGCTAAGCAGGGTCAGCTCTGATTAGTACATAGATGCAAGAACACCCATGAATAACAGGTGCTATAGGCTATATTTCAGAGAAAGAAACTGGCAAAACCACCTCTGGGCGTTCCTTGCCAAAGAAAACCTTATGAAATTCAGGGGGTTGCCATAAGTCAATGGGTGACTTGAAGACGCACGCAAACACACAGTCATATTAGTGGGTTATAAGCAAAAATATGCAAAGGCTTGCATAAGATTGTGTGGAATTTACCATCTGATGAAGTGAGTTGCAGTGCACGAAAATGTATGCCAAATAAAATATGCCAGTTTTTAAGGTGCAACAAGACTCTTTTCCCCTTTTCTGTTTAAGAATGGTGTGTGTGTGTGTGTTTCAAATGAGTACACTCAGGGACACATGACAGATTGGTGTTTCTTATAAAGTTTCACTTCTTTGTAACAGTTTCTAGGGGTGATAATCACTTTGAAATCAGTATCATGCCTAGTGAATTTTACACAGATCTTCATGTCCAACAGTCAAGGAGTTTCTTTTCCATGAAGCTGAACTTGTAAAATATCAAGTTTGGGTTCTTTTTCTTTATTTCAAGTACTGTAGCCCTGATACACTGCTTTAGAAAATTTGATTAAAGATTTATTTTAAATATCTGTGGCAGCATTATTAATATTTATCTTGTGGAGATCCATATTAAATTTGTATAAAGTTGGGCTGTATCTGCTGTGATCAAGAATGGTTGGTGGTTTCCATGTCAGTAGGGTGGTGAATATATTCCATGTTTTAGTTCTACTCTGAAGTAGCTATCCAATGGGATGAATCTACATTGGGATAAAATAGTCACTGCCCACTAACCTGGCACTGGGCCTTAGTTTTCCCTTGCTGCTTTCTCTCTTTCTATATGGCTTAACAGTAATATTCTGATGCCCTTGCTGTCACATCTAGAAAGACTTCACAAAAAGATATCACCACATACCCTATCAGGGCATGCCTCACAAGAACAGATAGTGCTCTTAATTATGGCTGTTTCTTAGTATGATGCCTTTAAGGATCCTCGACACTTTCTAGTATACTTCAAATGAAATAGTGTTTATACCTTCTGATTTATACTAATGTAGTAGGTTTTTAATCAGGTGACATGTAATGATACATTCCTCCATAAGCACTTTTAATGCTTAAATGTTAAGTCTTTCCACAATCAGGCACTTTACATGGTTTCTTTTCCACTACTGATATGAAGGAAGCATTCTTAAGACAAAAAGGCAAGCTGTTTTCTGTAGCTTAGATGATTTCAGGGTGGGTGGAATCAAAGCATGAATTATGCCCACCAAATGGTGCAGTGTATTGAAGAGCACATCCTTAACTCTTTCAAACGGTAATTTTGTAATGTGCAATGTTAATATGCTTGGCAGTAACATGTAGTAACTTAACTGTGAAATTGAGTTGCACGGTGCTCAAAGTCAGATGCTTCAAATAAAATGAACTCTTTTACTTCAAAGGAGGTGCATGTTGAAAGGACACAAAAGCTACTACAGTCAAAAACCAGCCATTACTGAAGTCACAGCAGACCATGACAGTGGGAGGTTATAAACTGTGACAGCAGGAGGTAGTTCAAAGTTAGTGACCTAGCATTTAAATATATTTTACAGTACAAAGTGACTCACATGTGGGGGGGGTTTAAGTTGTGTACAATTAATCATTTGCTATATAGTCTCAACAATGCATTTTATACTAAACTAACAGTGTACAATTAAAATCCTGTACATGTAATTTGATTACAGTGAAAAAGTGAAGGCTCAGAAAAAAGAAGCAGATGAATTTGCCAAAACTTATTTTTCCTTCATTTTATGAAGATCTTTTTTCCAGATAAATTTGGAAAATATGGATCAAACTTTTTTTTTTGAAAGATGAAAAAATATTTCAGACAGGCTTTTCACATATTCACTGCCCCACAATAATTTCTAAAAACTATATAAAAGGAAGGCTTTTATGTAAGTCTATGTAGAATGTCATATCATTGCAATTCCAGTTCTTGGTTTCCTTTCTCAGTTCTCTTTATGGGAGTGCTATGCCTGCTAAACACTATGGAGAACTAGTGGACACAAAATAATTGTTTAACATATGTTAAATGTTGTGGATTTTTAGTTTGTTCATAAACTAGCAAAACCAAAGAGGTTCCATATAGTTCAGATACTCCTTACAGTTCAGAACCTTGCAGCTGGGCCACATTAGGGTTTTCATAGGCCCTAGGTGCTCTTGTAGTCAACAGCTTGCCTTGTAGGTCCTAATTTTTTTGTTAATCCTGTTTTTGGAGGCCCTAAAATTGTTGTAAGCCCTAGGCACTGTGCCTCAAGTGGTTGATTGGTAAGCCCCACCGCTTGTACCTCCATTTGTAGTTAAAATAAAATGTAAACCCATTTTGTCATTATTGTAATTTTAACATATCAAACTTAATAACCTTATGTCTAACCAAATTATATATAATAAATGTTATGTTCCTAAAGTAACAGTGATTTTTAATGTGTAAAGTGTGCTAATATTGCAACTATCAATTTTCTCCAGTTGTTCTAATTTCCCCCCAAAAAAGGGGGGAAAAAAACAGTTTTTCTTTGTGGCATCAACATTTTTACAAATTTGAAATTCTAGATGCAACAGAACATCCAACAGGTAGGTTGTGATGAACCCAAGGGTACGATTGTATTATATAGTCTTCCTACATTCAATACAGTTGCCTGTTAAAAATATAGACTACAAATAATCTGTCTTTCTGGTTCAGAGATATTATCTTCCTTAAAGTCAGCAGTTATTAATCTAGAAGCTAAATTAACTAATTTAGCTTACCTCCCTCTGAAATCAATGGGCAAGTTAGCCATGACTTAAGTCTTGCTCATTTCAGTAAGAATGGTACAACTAGATCTGGATCCATCTCAATGTAATTACACTAAGATGCACTTCATAAAACATTTAATGAATTCATTAACTTTTCCAATTGCCCAGATAATGGCTTATTGCTGGTATAAAAATCTGACATCAATTTTTCAAGATCAAATCCCTGGGACTTTTTGATCAGAAGGGCCTGTGACCAGAATCCTGTACAGCAGAAATTAATGTGTAACCTGGAATTACACATTCATGACTTTCATATTGATGATCCCTAGGTAGCTTGTAGTTTAGGGGCTACTAGGAACTGTGAAAGTCCCCCCAATCAGGACTTACTAGGAAGCAGTTGCTTCAATTGATTGGGATCTGTTCCTTATTATTCAAGAAGCAGCTGGCTGCCATTCCCACCCACCTCCTTTTCATGAGCTATCTCCAGCACAAGAGTGAATTGTGACAAGAGACCTTCTTCTGCCTCTTACACCAGAGATCATTCATGGGAGGAGGTGGAAATGGGAGCTAGGTGCTTCCCAAGTAAAAGGAGAACAAACCCTTGTCAGTCACAGTGGCTGCTTCCTGGTAAGTGGAATTGGGGAGACTGAATCAGAATTCAATACTCTGCATTGTAACTACAGTGCTTACACACATGAAAAGAACATACAGGATTCCACTCAGGATATCACCTGCCATCCCATCCCATCCCATCCCATCTCATCCTATCCTATCCCATCCCATCCTTAGATTTCCCTGTTTCCTCTGAATTCAACTAAATATGTATAGTAGCTGTAGGGAAAATGGATTTTCCACGCAACAAATGTACCATTCTGAACTATCTCTACTGTAATCAAAAGTATTTGGGGTTGCTCCCTGTTCCTGTTTTCAGTGTTCATTTCATTCAGTGTTCAGTACCTTCCAGCAATCAGGAAAATTCAGAACATACTGACAATTCCGCAGCTTTTGATTATTGACATAGTCACCTCTACCAAGATTGTGATGGCTTGAAAAAGAAAAAAGAGTGATAATGGAAATGGCTGTAGCCTTCCTCATATAAATGAGTGAGTCACATTAATGTTTCCATGTGAGCCTGGGCACTGTATTATTTTAGAAGTGATGCTTCCTTACTATGAGACAAGCCTGCAGAAAATGGGATCAGTTCATTTGTCAAAATAAGTATATGACTGAAGATAAACCCATAAGCAAACAGTCAGAGCTCTCTGTGTGCTTGGGTGACAAGATAGGTAGCCAAAATTATCAGTCAAATAGAATTATCGGTATCAGTATCAGTACCCCTGCTGAGATGATGGCTGTATGGTCCCGGCCTCTTTTCTCTTGAGTACAGATCTTTCTCATGCAACTCAAATTATACATGATAAAATCCTTGAGGAAGGTTGTGTTCTTCTCTTCTCTGTAAAGTAACATGCACATCATCCATTTCACAGAAGACAAGAGGAGGAAGAGGAGGAGGAGGAGGCAGAAGTTGTTGACTTAGTCTTTTAGCAAAGTGATGGGAAAATGTCATTTTCTGATGCCTAAGTATTCTCTAGTTAATATCAAGATGTGTTGTCTCATCAGGATTTCTGATCAGCTATGAAGCTTTGTTTCAAAGGGCTTTACCTCCTTGTTGTTCATGGAACAAAACAAAACAAAAACCTGAAAAGAAGGTTTGTCTTCCCCTACACGGCTCTTTTCAGATGTTGCTCATGCTGTTCATCTCTGACAGATATTTTATGTTCTTTGGAACTCTGTGGGATCTCCAGGCAGTGCCAACCTTTTGTTCAGAGTATCTAGGTTTCATAACTTTCACCCTCTCCTTCTTTGGTTTTCCAACCTCCACATCTGAAACTTCAAAAAAACAAAGTTCATGTATATTAGCATATTTAGAAGCAGATTGAATTTGATATTGTCCATGAGTCCCTTATTATGACCTCTACCTTACAGTCCTTCACTGATATTTTCCCTGCCTTCAGGAATTCTTGCCAAGGATTATAGAATGATTTTACAGCAGTGTTTGTTTTTGATCTCTCATGCTGTGGGTTATCTTATCTATGGACCCCTGCTTCCATGTAACAAAGAAAAGAAGAATGAAAGAAGAAAACTGGAGGTGATTTCTGAAGAGCTCTAGGTAACTCCTTCTAGAGCAAAAAGAAGATGGTTCGGTGTATTGATGTGGACAGTGCAATGTTCTGAACATTAACCAGGAAATGTCACTCATAAATTTAAAATTAAGAAATGTAGAATTAAATTACACTTGAACACAAAATTCATATAACAAAATTCACAAAATACCTCTGTATGATTTTTCAGTTATACATTTTGTAAGGAGGCAGACATCTTGCCCATGGATGTCCAGCTCTTTCAAGCCAATGGTGAGATCTGTTTGGAGCATAGGATTACAGTGCTGATTGACAGCAGGACAGGTTCACATCTCCATCCAGCCATGAAGGTCTCAGCAAGTGACCTTTGGTAAATAACTACCTCTTAGCATAGCATGTGTGTGCGTGTGTGTGTGTGTGTGCATGTAGGTTTTTATATAGGTAAAATTGGGTTGGGGAATCATGTATGGCATCCCAAGATCTTGGAAGATGGGCAAATATGTGAGTTTAACTTTCTGACACATTGTAATTTTGTGAGGGTTGGTAAGATCTGATAAAAGATGAAGTGAAATGAATTTTTTAACACACTGAGTGAAATTTTCACCCATCTATACGAAAGGGAACATGGAGTGGTTAGACTATGGTAATCCAGAATTGAGCTGGCAGGAGGATAAGAAAACAACAGTGAGGCAATCCCTGGACCAACAGAGGCATAATGCCAGCAAATCATGAAAACAGTGACTGACATGTTCCTTTGGCTCTGGACTTCTGGGAGGGGGCACAGGATGTTAAGAGAGATTGGGTGAGATTGTGGAGATCAGAGCTAAAAGGGGTTAGAGCAGTGAATGAAGGGGAAGAGAAGAATAGATAATAGGAATGAAGGAGATGGCAGAAAAAGACAAAAGACTGACAAAGTAGGTGGAGACACAAGTCCCAGTCATGGTGACCAGTAAGCATGCCACCAACTCAGGTGCTCAGAGATTAGGGAAGGAAAGCACCAGGCCGGAAATGCATAATGGATGTTGCGACACCCAGAGGAACTAAAGCAAATGTGGCCAGGCTGCAGGGAGATGAGCCAGAAAGGGAACGTAAATGACCAAGAAACACATTGCCTGTCAGGTTGGTGAGTGCTGCTGTCACAGCTGAGTTGTGTGTGTGGCTAGGAGAAGAAGAAAACTGCAGAGTCAAGGCACCAGAAAAAAACAAGTAAGAGTCCTTGGCAAAGGATTCATACAGGGCTGTGTGTGTGTGTGTGTGTGTGCGTAAAAGAGAGAAAGAGAGAGAGAGGGAGGGAGGGAGACAGGCTGACTGACTGACTGACTGACTGAGAGAGACTGACAGACAATGAATGAGAAAGAAGGGGTTACTGGCTGGGTCTCTCCTTTGTTCCCTCCATCACTATTTGTTATTGAGGAATTTGCCCTGTCAAGATATATTGGATAACTGTAGAACATGTGTATACCTGCAGGATTTCTACAAAGACTTGCCTGTAATACTGTTGCAACTGTGCATATGCCACAGCTGGGGGAAGGAAACCCATGAAGAAGCACCATTATAGCATCCTTGCCATCCTGAAGCAATTGCTCTAGAAGGAGCACCCAGACTCTTCCCATTCTCACAACATCCAAATGATTCATCCATTTTTTAGTTTTTCTTTCTCCCATATTCACATTTTGGAAATACTAGCAAATCATTTATTCATTTATTTAACATTTATTTAACATTTATTTAACATCCCTAACACAGGACCCATGACAGCTCAGAACAAGATTTAAAACAAGGTACATCGATGAAAAACAAATTAAAATCTCATTTATCTCTAAGTACAACAAACAATTTTTTAAAATGTGTGTGTGTGTGTGATACATGTTGGATATTAAATAATATATAACATATAACGTATATTTCTTATTATATTAATAAAATTATATGTTAATAAAATATGTACTATTCATCTTACAATGTTCTTATCCCTGTCCAAAATGCACAACCAATTTTGTTTAAAATCAAATACCAGAATCTGTGAGTTTGTAAGAGTATTTCACACAGATATTGCTGACACACCCAAAACTCAGGCAACATCTTTTAATTCAAATAACTTGCATTTCCAATTCAGAGTGCAAGAAATTATCCTTGTATTTTTGTGTTCTGGATAGACACACACACAAATACACATACTTATTGAGAATGTGAGATTCTATTTTTACATAAGCGTTTTATTGCTTCGGCTTGTACCCAAGGATTATTGAATCTGAGAAAAGAAAATGTACTTGACAGCTAAATAAGATGTCCACACAGGATTGTGCCCATAATCACAGGTGCTACTCTGAAGAGGACCCACCTGCAATAAACAGGTATCCCTTAACTTATGGAATGATTTGTGTGTGAGAGAGAGAGAAAGAGAGAGACTGAGGAAGCATTTTTTGGGGAAAAAGCAAATACAAATCCTGGTGCCAAGTTAGATTCATTTCTGCAATATGGCAAAGCTGTGTTTCTGCAAAGCTTGAGGAGAAATGGCTTCTTAAGTTGATAGCAAAGGACATAGTGATGGATCTCAAGTTCACAAAAAGTGCATGCCTATGGAGTTTATTGTAGCTCCAAGGTCTGCAGTATTCCATATATGCAGCTACATGCCATCTAAAATGAGTGCTACAAACTAACAATATGGCTTTTTGCCATATTCTTGATAATGTTCTTGAGATGGCTAACACTTGACTTCTTATCCTAAAGTTTCTGCTCTGCTCAAAAATAAATTATGACTGAGAGATTATTTCCACATACAATTTTGGAAAGTGAAAATGAATGCCCTAGTTCATCAAGGTCAATATGCGCAAGATATTCATACTGACATGGAAACTTTGGGTGTCACCTAAGAATATCTCAGCTACTTTCTCCATTTCTAATTAAAGCAATGTCTTTAAGATTTGTTCATGATCTTGTATGGCAAGAAATTTCTGGTCAAACCTTCTGAGGGGTCTAGGTTAAATAATTGTTGCATTAATAGTGCAATTCCTATACTCATTTACTTGAGAATCGGAGTTATTGTGTTCAATGATGCTAAGTCCTAGTAAAGTGTGCACAGGACTACAACCTGACCATTATGATGACAAAACTTGTTATCTTTGTATGATCCTCTTTTAAGCAAAAGATACTTGAATCTTTCCCATGGCTGGTCATTAATATTAGCTGTGCACAGCTGTATACAAATGAAACCTACATTCAGACCTTTTTTGTTGAACAAACAGATGTGGGCTGAGCCTAGCGGGGTGGTATTCTTCCCTTCCACATGTTTGGTCTATTGATGAGGAGAGTGTTAGAAAGAGGCTAGATTCAAAAAAGAACATAAAGCAGAACTTTTCCAATCTGCAAATTGATGCTCATTTGGATCACAAATGTTATGTGACAAAATGGTCTCTGTCCCACAAAAAAATTCACACAAAAGAAATCTATTAGTTTTTAGGATGACACGGTGCTTGCTCAAGTGTAGCCATACCATTAGACAAAGTGATTCAGCTGCCTAAGGTGGCAAATGCTGGATGGCAAGCTTGTGCCATATAGCTTGCTGTGTATCTTCTAATCTGGTCTGTTGCCCTCAGGTGCAGTCTGGCCTGTTACCTTTGGCAATCCATGTGGAAGACAGACGCCATTGCCAGTCCAGTTGGCATTAGTATATGGATTGGAAGTGGCTGCTTTCTTTTCCTTTGTCTTTTCCTGTGGTGGGATTGCCTGGATTTTGCTACTACTGAAGATGAACAGGGCTAGTGTCCTGAGGACGGATATATTCAGGTTCAACATATAAAGAAAGTGTTTTCCTATGTCAAGATAAAACAAAGTATTACAAATCTTTTTTTAAAAAATACAAACTAGTTCTTAAGAAACTCAGCACTTGAAGTACAGCAGTATTTCCACTAGCTTTCAGCTGTACTGAGTCTCACCTTTTCCCTCTATCCTATTTCCACCTTTGAAGTTATTAATCCCCCTCTCTAAATGGAGTGTTTTTAATGCATTTGTCAGTGTCTTTACATAGCGGATAAGAGCATGGAATGTGATTACTTTTTTTAATGAATACATTCAAACTGCATTGAGAGACATTGTTAACAGGCATGGTGAACAACATGAATCTGTTATTGAAAATCAAGAAGGTAATATTTGGTGATGGCTATTTGAAATTGATACATGGATTTAATTTATGATTTCCTTGAATTTGCTGGAGGATTTTCCATTTCTTGTGCAAGAGAATAAATGTTTTTAAATAATATATGAATCAACAGCCCCAGCATAATGATTTAAATAAATATTTTTCACCCACCTTTTGTTCAAAAGACCCTTTAAGGCAGTGAAGAATACCAAACTGACATAAAATCATCTCTTTGGAAACATCTTAACTAAAGTTAGAGGTTGGCCAGGCTTTGAAATAAGCCATTGTTGGGGTTCTAGGTACAGCTGGAGATAGGTCACATGTAGACATCAAAAGCAGGCTAGGGATAAAACTCGTAAAGAGACAGACATGGGCCAAAATAAACAGAAGCAAATGGTGCAATTACAGACAGGCTGGTAGCCATATTTCAGTTTTAGGAAGCATATCAAGGGGAAAGTCTTTGCAGCTACTTGGTGAGATAAATTGCCCTCACTGAGGAACCATAAGAGCTTTCTAAGGCCTAAGAGGCATCACAAGTTGACTTGGTGTCTGCTGAAAATACTCAGTGTGTGAGATTAGCTCTGGCTGGAACCAGGGACAGATGGTAGCTCTCATGTCAAGGAGTGGGGAATCTGCCCTGAACTATAAGGGAGATATCCAAAGTACTGATCTTTTTGAGCATAGCATGGAAACTACCAGCAGCCACTAGCTGGAACTACAGCCTAAAACAGGGCTTTTCAACATTTGATCCTCCAGCTATTTGAACTCCAATTCCCAGAAGCCTCCACCAACATGGCCAATGATGACAGATTCACCAACATGGCCAATGATGACAGATTCTGGTAGGTAAAGTCCAAAACATCTAGAGGACAAAAGGCAGAGAACCACTGGCCGAGAGAGTATAGAAATGTTTCGAAATACATGCTCTTTGTAAGTTGTTCGCCGCCTCGATCCATATGGAGAGGCGGGATACAAATATAATAATAATAATAATAATAATAATAATAATAATAATAATAATAATAGTGCCATGAGAAGTAAATCACTGAAGTCAAATTGCTAGAAAATATGGTTTTACACACACACACACACACACGACTTACTAGTAGATACATATGGAAGGACCCTCCTTCATGTACCCCAGAACCATGTATTTAGGACTCTAGAAACTTGCAATGGGCCTGGAAACCAACTGGGAGCCAACTAAGTTATTTCAGAATTGTTCTCTTTCATCCATCCTAGTCAACATTCCAGTGGTTGCACTATGTACCTGTTAATTTTTTTCAGAACTCTTCAGAAGGAGCCTCAGTCAAGTGTGATCATCTAGTCCACACATAAACAAAACATGAATTACTGTATTTGGGTCATTTCTCTCTAGGAAGTAGTACAACCATCAAATGAACATAATGTGGTAAAAGTGTTCCTGTTCCTTGACACCACATGGGCATGTTGGAGCAATCCCCAAAAGGAATTGTATGTCTCACTAGAATCCGCTAGAATCCACATCAATATTATTTTCATCTTGTCTGGATCAGGCTTCAGTTTGTTGGTTCTTGTCCAGCCCATTAAGAATTCTCAAATACTATTCAGATAGTTGTACCACTTTGTTGTCAGATCACCTTAGATATCTCATTACCATTTTAGACATGGAAGAACTGCTTTCATCTTATTATTTCTCTGAACGCTAAGGAGACTGAAGTGACTACTAGACTCTGAAAACAAGAAACCCTTTCAAACAATTAGGTCACACTCTTTGGACTGTACTTTTAAAAGTCTCCTATAAAGACTGTTTGCCTGTGGCAGGGGGCTGCACGATTAATGTTGTAGATATGATGTCAATTATTACTTTCACACCTACACCAATGTTTAGAATTACATCCTTAAGTTGCAGATATGGTGAACATTTCAGAAATGTTTCTGAAGGCAAATTGTCATCATGAATTTTCCCACCCTGACTTGTGGGCAGAGGAAAGCTCCCCTTTTGACATTCTGCCTTAAAGAAGGGGAGAAAGCAAGGTGAGAAGCAGTGTTTCTAGTTCTGTTATTGGTCCCACATTACAGTTGCAGATCAATGAGGTTTCACTGACTCTCAAAACCAATACGAGGATGCAAGTACATGTATTTGTGTGTTCTTTCAATATATTTTAATTTTTCAATATATCTCAACATTTTTTCAATTTCCCTGTACTTGAGGCCCAACTACCAAATCCAGGGAAAGATCCTAAGGGAGAAAGGGTGAATGACTGGACCTCAAGGATTGGAACTACAGGGCCAAAATGAATGGGGTTTCCATCCAGAGTCTTTTTAAAATCTCCAGATATAGTATAGAAAGCTGCAGGCTTTTCTATCACTTAGGATTATAGTATCTTCCATTCTGCAGGATAATGCCCCATTTTGAAAAGGAGCAAAGTTAACAGGACTTTTGGGCCTATTGCTGGTTTAGGCAAGCCATATTTTATTTCCATCTCCGCTGCTCTGACAATACATTTCTTTTCCCTGTGTGGCCTGTCTTTTAATTATTTCCAAATCCTTTTCCTCCTATCTCATTCACCAGTACCATTTTCATCTTGTAAACTTATCCTGTAGCTCCTGTATCCATCAGTTAGACAGTGTGGCTTTTTATATATACAATACTTGTGTCAGGACACATCCAATATCTTAAAACAGCTTTGAAACCCCAAAGACATATGAAACAATTTAGAGCTCCATCAGTTTCATAATCCATTGCAGGCAAATCTGTGAGTTTAACCATAGGCTCGAAAAGGATATAAGTACTGTGAACAAATAAACAAAGAATAGGGAAGTAAAAATCTATGCAACCTTACATGAATACCACAATATTGTTTTACCAATCTTTTCTCTTCCTAAAGAAAGAAAACAGGTAAATTACAAAGGGTTAAATAATATTAGGCAGTCCTACCTCTATGTAAAAGAGAGAAAAAGAAAGGGGGAGAGGAAGAGAAGAGACGAGGAGAGAGAGATATAACAAGGTATTGTCAAATAAAACCATAGTCTACCTCTTAAAGCAGTACATGCTTCCAATGTTAAAAGTAAAGCAGAACAATATTGAAGATCCAGCTGCCAAAAGTATATCAAATACAAGATAGATTATTTCAAATTTTCAGGCTCTGATTTCCAGTCCAATTGTTCTGTTCAATGTTTTTTTTTCTTTACTGCATTTGTTGTGTTTTCTTAAATCAAAGACAAATATTTTGGCAAAATTAGAGAAAGATGTTAGATTTCTGTGATTGGCTGGCTGGTTTGCTTTATACTTTTACTTGAATTCCAAGAGCTATAGACAAAATAGTAGGCAACAGCAGAACCAAGTAAAAGTGGCCCAAGCAGTCCAATACCAATAACCTACACTATTTCATGAACTTGGCAGACCTACACATTATCTGTATAAATCTGCATTTGGATCTGTGTAGGTCAGGGATTCTAAGGGCTTTAGAGAGGGAAAGCCTCAGAGAAGGAGACTCCACCCAATTTTCAGGGATAACCCCTTTCCTCTGGCCCACAGTATACTCAACAGGTACCCTCAGTTCTCTATGTAACTTTCAGTGAAGTCCTCTGATTCTCTCTCAAATAATTTTGAAGTCTGTAGGGTTTTCCCTTGGAAGGATGGGGGAAAGTTAATCTGCTTTTGCTAATCCAGTTCCATATGTTTTAGTCAATTTTAAACTGAATGGTACAGCAGGGATCAGAAAACATAGATTATTGCAATGCAATGGTATGGTTACCTCCATTTTATTAGATGTTAGAGATGAAGGCCTACGTACATTGATGATGGTTTAGGAAGCAGCTGCCTATTTAGCATAAAATCTATTTTGCTTAACCCAGAGAAGAGTAGTTAATTACTAACACTGTAGATTGCTTAAGAAGTTCCATGGTGAAAGAAAGGCAGGATACTGCTGTACTAAATAAATGAATGTGCAGATGATAGTTAAGTTATTATTAAGAAGTTTTGGCCTCCAGCATGACCAATATGCTAGAACCTAAGCTAGAAGGTTCCAAAGACTGCAAAACTGGAGTTAAACTTGCTCTGTTCCTTTAGTGTGTTTCTGTGATGTGTGTTGGTGTGTGCATGAGTGTGTGTACATGACAGACAATCACTAAGACATGAGGGAGAAAATCCTGCTTTTATAGGTGTTATTTAGTTAACTGGACATTATGATATCATATCTTTTGATTTAGCATTTGTGAGTGGAACAGTGTCTCAGTCTTCACTCTGACAGATCTGCAATTAAATTATTCATTTTAAGATTATATATGATACATCTGTTCTGGGTAATTTATGTAGCAGATATCATCAAAAGAAATGTTACATTGGCAATGATGACTTCATTTATGCTCATATTCAGTTGGATAATTTAAGACTACAGAGTCAGGTAATAAATCCTTGCTGTGAATTGAATACACAACATCTAGCAGTCTCATACCTCACAGAGAACCAGTGGCTTATGTGCTCAGCACCTGTTTTAGTGCAGAACCCATATCTTTTGTATAAATGAGTACTTAGTTTTCATGTTTCTTCTTCTTATATTGAAGGAAGCACTGCCTGCTTGGGTGGACAGAGTAGTATCAGCTTTCTCTCTCCCCCAGCTCACCATCTCAAGAACATGGACTGCAAGAATGTTGTTGGTTAAGGCAAGATGTATTCACCACCTACTGTTCTGCAAGCTTATCATCCCATGTTGACATCAGGACTGCTAACTAGGGAAGAGTTATATACCTGTCACCTTTGATCCTGAAGCCATTGCAGACAAGATTGTGCTGGGAAAGGGGGACAGTTTACTCAAAAGGCTGATGGTTTGTCCCTTAAATGATAGAGGAACTGTTCACCTCAAAGTCTCAGTGAGCCTTGGGGTTGATATTGAGTTCGCTTTCCTTGAGTCTCGCTCCTACTTGTTCAGCCATCTTGTTTTCTACTATCTATCATCAATCCCAGCCTTCCAGGAGAATGTGCATTAGATATGTTCCATGCACTTTCTCAAAGGAAGAAGCACAGGTACGTTATCTGGATTCCTCTCAGCTGAATAAAACATCCCAGAATTTCTACCATAATGGAGCCACAGAAGTCCACCCCCAAAAAGAATGTATATGTATAGCCAACCATTGAGTATAAGTACTCAATTAGCTTTAGCAATTTGCTGAGATGATGTCCTCCACCTTAGTAGAAGAGAATGTCAGCAGGAATCCTTGCAAATTGTTGGTCAAGGTACTGTTTCCATCTTTCTGTGCAACAGTGGCTTTCTGTATAACTAGAATTTTGCCTTGTGCATGTTACAGCTTGACTTTATTTATCTGATTTCACTTTGAACTGATTTACCATGAGTTGATTTTGTCTGTCTTGACTAGGTTTTACCTGACTTGGTTTGGATTCGTCATGAATGTCTGGTTTCCCTTGAAAACCTCATGTGTCCACAGAATAGGATACATCCAGTGATTCAAGCAGAATGGGAGCAGTAGACATGTGTACCAGGTTCAGGTTTTTTAGTTATAGAAGGATTGGGATATCAAAGGTTTTGCTCCTGAGGCATTCTTATATACCTTAATAATCCTCTCTTGTATGCTTCTTCTCTTTCCCTGAGCCCATGTCGGTCCCTAGGAACCAAATTTAGCATTTTCTAATAATATTTAAGTGGTTGCTGTTAATTGCTGTCAAGTCAGCTTTAACTTACGACAACCCTACCAATGAAAGACTTTCATGAACTCCAGACATCAACAACCTGCTCAGAGTTTATAAACACAGGGCCATGGTTTCAATAGCGATGCTGAATGCTACACACTTAAATTGAAATTTCTTAAATCCAAGTAAACAATGTAAAATCTATAGGTCAGTGTTTGAGGATCTGGAGAGAGGTTTCTCACCTGTGACACCTCAACTTCCCTTGGAGGCCCAAATGGTACCAATACTGTCTTCAGCCCAGTGTCTACTTAAAATGTGACCCCAAAGGATTTTTATTAAACCCTTTGGGGCCATATTGATTTATTCCAAATCGTACATAAATTGGTTTTAAACAGTTTTAATCTTTTAAACCTGTTTTAATTTTTTCCATTATTTAATATATGTTTAGTCAGTTTAAATTGTTTTTATTGTAAAGATGTTTTAAAGTTTGTAAACTGATTTTGTTTGAACATTGATCTGAGATTCCATGGTATAGGGCAGAGTATAAAAAAAATTAATAAATAAAACTATATGGTTTTTTTTTTCTTTTGCTTGGCCAGTTTTTGGTAAGTCTCAAAGTGCTTGCACTAAGGATGTAAAGCTTCATTTTTTTCACTCTCACATGGAAGAATAAATGATTTCAAAGTCTTCACCCCACTGAAGAAGATTTTGCTCCTTTATTATGATTGTCTGCATTTCAAGAAATCCCTGCCCAAAAAAAAAAAAAATCAAACTTTACCTTTTTTGTAGAAGTGGGCAAACATGAAGAATCTCATGGAAGGTGATCATTTTCTCAACCACAAGGTTGTGAATATTTGTGGTTGAGTCCTGCTCATGGGAAAAAGCTGAGGTATAAATAAAGTTAAAAAATAAAATGTGAGTAAAGAACAGTATTCTTGTCATTGTTGGTGCTTTCAAGTTGACTTTATCCTATGGCAATGCTATCATAGAGCTTTCTTGCTTTTTTCCCCCCAAGGGAGTTTGCCATTGCCTTCCTCTGAGGCTGAAAGAATGTGACTTGCCAAAGGACCCAACTGGTACCTGTGGCTGAGTAGGGATTTGAATCCTCGTTTTCTGGAGTGCTTGTCCAACACTCAAACCACTATATTACATTGGCTGTCCTACAGGACAGAATACAGTGGGGTAAAATTCCTGAAAACTTATGACCCATAGATGATATTTTCTACACCTGCTTCTCCTTGGAGCATTGCGTCATTCTGAATTGATTCCTTTACTCATTCTAATTGAAGACGAACAAATTAAAACCTGTTTGAATCTGAAATCTGAGAAAACCTTGTGACATATTGAAATATGGAGACTTGAAGGTTTGAGGTGTCCTAATAGGGAGGCTGCAATTATTTTTTCCCCATGGGTGGGAGACAGCATTGTACTTGTTAGCAGTGTGGAAAATTGTATCAATGTGCACCGTTGTACTTCTGGAATTAAATTGTCTTTATGTGCTCTCCTGCCTTTATAACAAAAGCTTTTTGTAGAAAACAAAAGGGATTTTCATAGGAATGTCTAATACAAATTGAAGTTCAGTCTAATGAAAAAGGTACAGGAATATAGTTTAGACAAGAAAATGAGACAATTCCTTCTCAGTGATCTTTTTTGTTCAACGCCAGCCAATTACGTGTTCCTTCCATACTAACCTTAAGTAACTCTATGATGACTTATTTAATTACAGAGAACCTTATTACCTCTTCATTAGACTGAAATTGCCAACTTGTTGTAAGCCAACAAGCACAAGTTTCTGCTGTTCCCATTTCTAATTTGTCCCTTCTTGGTACCTGTAACACCTTTCTGGTTTAATCCAGAGCATGGCACAAAAACTTGCAGAAGACTATGCGCTAACTGCTTTCTTTTCCTTTTTTCATAACCCTGATATTGTAGTTATATATATATATTTAATACAGTATTTGCCACATCTCTGTAAAAATATGTGTCTGCTAGATAAGATAATAAAGGCACAGTTCTAGTTCTCTCCCTCAGTTATCAATATGCAGTAGAGGCTGGTGTTCAGTTCATGAACTACAGAGGCTTACATTTGACTCATTCCACTGAAACTCACTTTCATGGACATAATACAAGTTAGAAGTCTCTTCTGACCATGCAGTGAATTCCCCCGAAACCTACATTTTAAGCAGTGCAACCCGTATACATACAACATGGCCACTTCTGTGCTGCTGGAAAGCTGTAAAATGAGCAGGGATGAGTCCAGCTCTTTTCCTGTAACTGAGCACACTACAATGAGCATCTGCACAGGGGCAGCACACAAAGACACAGATAGAGAAATGTAGTTACATGTCCCAATACAGGATCTTGGCCAAAGCGCAGTTTGCCTGTAGTGTTAGAGGGGAAAGGTTAAGTATCACAACTCACATAAGACTCACATAGATGATCCTGTGGGCGTTCATTAAAGAAAAAGATAACTTTCTTGCCCAAACTTGACTTTAAGAATATATGGGCTATTCATTTGCAATGTATATTTTCAGCTAGTAATAACTCTAGGGGTTATTGTAGTTGAAAGTTCATTTGCTAACTTTGGCTGTCAATATTCAAATCAAGAAATTTGATTTACACCAGGTGTGAGGAACTCAGATTTTTTTTCCCCAGTCATAAGTGGATATTGCATGGCCTACAATGTGAGACTGGAAAAGGGTGACGCATTATAACTCAGATTTCGAATGAGCAGGATTGTGGGCCTGACAGAATGGTTAATTGCCTGGCAGGAAATGTGTATGTACTAAGCTGAGCTTTTTTGCAAGCAGATCCAATGTTCTGTGTGTTTGCCTCGGTATTGCATGTATGAATTGTGATGTTTTGAAACCATATGCTGCCAAGAGTTCACACCTTCCTTTTCTAAAGAGGTAGTCATGACAGTCTCTTGCCACCAAGCTAACACTTTTATAGTAGCATGAGCTTTCATAAGCTGTAGCCCATAAAATATCATGCTATGATTATAGTTCATAACATGTTGTAGATTATAGATTCTCACAAATGGACTATAAACAAGCATCTGAGCAAGAGGAATAGCAAGCTTTAAATGCACAGAAAAATTTTGAAACATACCTCTATGCAGATTCTGGTATTTTCTGTTTCCTAAGGAAGCCCTGACTCCAGAATCTGATACCACTGACTGACTCCTGCAGAAGTCTGTACAAGAGGCCCAACTATATATGAGGACCTCATAAATGAACCAACAGCAGTTCCTCTCTGGTTTATTTCTTGGTTATATGCATATTTGCATATCTTATAAGCCACAGCTCAAAAAAAGTGGGTTGAAATAGAAAGACAATATAATAAAATAGATTATACATCTATCTTTCAAGTGAAGATAAGGAGTAAGAAGGATAAAGAAAACATAATTGGACCTATGAGGGTGAATTTTAAAACATGGGATAAACGGAGTAAAGTATTAGATATTAAAGATGGGAAATGGTTACCAATAGAATATTTAAATAGGAGTAATAATGAAGAATTTGGGAAAATATTTAAAAAATTAAAGACAAATGGAATTAAAATTATTGGAGATTTATATGATAGGGCAGGTAAACCAATTGAAGAGGAATTATTGATTTCAATGTTTGGACGTCAGCATTGGATTCAGGCAAAAGGGATCATTAAATTTTTACAGGAAATAAAATTGAACTTAGTAGAACAGAATATGTTTCTGGAGGAAATAAAAGAAAAATAGAAGAAAAAGGATTGACAGGGAAAATTTACAAAAGAATTGTTAATGGCCTAATATAGAATGATAGAGGGGTTGACAATTACTTGGAAAAAGATATATCAATAGATAGTAAAGAAATCAAATTTTGGTTACAAGAAATTGCAAAAAATCAAAATACAAATGTAAAAGAACAAAAATGAAAATGTTTGGTAGATGGTACAGAACACCCCATGAAATGGTAGATATAAACCGTAATTTCTCATCAAAATGTTGGCACGGATGTGGAGCCAAAGGTATTTATATACATACGTGTTGGAAGTATCCATTTATTCAGGAGTTTTGGAAAGAGGTTAAGAAACAAATAAATATAATAATAGGGAGAGAGGTTCAATTAAGTAAAGAAAATTGTTTAACCCTCAACTTAGGGACAATAGATTTAAATAAGAATGAAATTTATGTAACAAAACACATTTTAAAAGCCGCTCAAGCTGTGATGGCCTTAGGTGGAAAAAGAAATCAATGTGGAATTGGTTTTACTTAATAAAATATATAAAAGAAGTTATATTATTTGATTGTCTTAGGGAAAGAAGGTTAAAGTATAGTGGATATTTTTATAAAGAATCTCGGACGGATACCTGGAAAATAATGATTGAGAAAGTAAAATTAAAATCGGAGTATGAAGATATGATAAATTTGATTAAGATTATATTCTATATCTCTGAAAAAGCTTACTGATACAAATGGATACAAATGGGTCTAGATCCTCATTTAGCTGGTTGGAGGGTGGGGGGAGGATATGTTTGATAAATTGAAAATGTATTGCTGTTAAAAAAAATTCCTTGTAATACTATTGTAACACAGTATATATTAAGGCATATCAAGTATGTGACTAATAATAAAATTGAAAAAAAAGAAAAAAAATAAGCTACATCTCTTTGGACTTTCTCTCTGATCTTTTGGTTTGATCCCTGGGACACTTGGACTAACATGTCTTGGCAGATTCTACTTAGTCCTAGCTTCTGGCCTTCTGGCTTGACCCTCATACTGTTTCATCATGCTCTTTCCTTCACACATCACAAGCTTCTTCTATATAATCAAGAACCAATAGTACTCAGTATACCATATACAGCATGCACACGTTGCTGAATGAGATACTGCTAATGTAACAAGCCCATGTCAAGTTCTCTTCTGAAGCTTTCCATAAAGATCCTATGGGTCCACAAAACAGGTGCTACTATAGAAAAGACCCTACACTCAAACTCACTGGAAAGAGATTGCTTTGCAAAGAAAACATGGAACAGTGTCTTTAGCAGTCTTCCTGGGACATGGCCTAGCAGACATTCTCCATAACCAGGCAAAAGGGAAGGGAATGGGGAGAAGGGATGCATGCACCTTCCTTCTCTGTGTGCTGTGTTCCCCCCTTCCATGCTCTTGTTCCCACCTCATATCCTTGTCTTTTGAAGAAGGAAGGCATGTGCGCCCAAGCAAAAGACAAGGCAATGGGGAGGAAAACATGCATACTCCTTCCTTCTTGTCATGAGCCAGGCTGAGCAGGCGGCTGCCGATTCAGATGGGGACTCTGAGTGGGACGTGGAGGAGGCCGAGGGAGAGGGGCCTCCTGCAGAGGCAAGGGAGGGGTCTACCAGTGACTCCCCGACACCTACAGCAGAGGGCCAAGAGTCCAATGCCTCTGGCTTAACAGAAGCGGCTGCCTCTGAGTCCAGCCCGGAGTTTGCAGCTGACCCTCCCATGTTCTTCCAGAGGTGGCTGGAGAAGGAGGGGGTTCGCAGATCAAAGCACTTGCAAGAGAAGCGCTTGAGGTCTGAGGGCCTCCAGCTGGGAGCCAGGCCAACAGACATTTGATCAGCCCAGCTGGGTTAAAGACTATTTAAGCAGGCGCTGGGAGGAGCTCAGGTACGGGGCAACAACGTCATTCATCCGTGACTCTCCCTGGGCTCACTGAATTCTTTGGTCTTCGTTCAGTTGGGTGACACAACCTCCTAATTACTTTATTGCCTCTGTTTGTTTTGGGTACTGTAAACCCTTGATTAATTTACGGTCTGTTACTAAAAAGCCTTAAAAACTCCAGTTGGTGCCTCCGTGTTGCTTAACTTCTGCCAGACATTGACGCCTCTTCACACATGTGCCTCCCCATAATCCTTTGCCTTTTGCCCCAGTGCTTCTGCACCTGGGCAAAAGGTGAGGGTAGGGGAGGAAGACACATGCACGTGATGCTCACCCTTCTCATTCCCTTGCCTTTTGCCATGGCCTGCCTTCTCTACACCTGGGCAAAAGGCAAGGGAATTTGGGGGAAGGCATGCATGTGCCTTACTTCTTCAAGTGCAGTGTTCCCCCCTCCCATTTCATTGTCTTTTGTCTAGGCATAGAGAAGGAAGGTGTGCATACCTGGGCAAAAGGCATGGGAATGGGAGGAAGAGAGAGGAGGTAGGCACATATGTGCCTTGCGAATAATCAAATTCCTGCAGGTCAAACCTGCAAATGTGGAGGGAGGACTGTATAGCCTAAGAAAGCCCTTAACCAATCAATGTAACTGGTAACAGATCCACTCCATCCTGGAGTAAGGCTGGCCAAAGATATTTTTTTCTCCCTGCAGTAAAGCAGCAAATAGTCCCATTCTTGCCTTTCCCCCACATCACGGTCCATAGTACCAAGATTAGAGGCAAAAACAAAATGAAACAATCAAAACTCACCACAAACAGCTCTCCTTGTCTCTGGCAGTAACAAAAAAAATCAATAATAACGATAAAGAAAGAAAGAAAGAAAGAAAGAAAGAAAGAAAGAAAGAAAGAAAGAAAGAAAGACTCAAAAACACATTGTTCTTTCACTGTTCAGTGAAAGTTTATCCTTCAACAGACATACAAATTCTAACACAAACGTTTAAACTTTACACACACACACAAACACAAAAATTGGGCTTAACTTTAAATTGAATTGATGATTCCTAACATTTTACTCTTCCACAGTATGCTTATATTCCCAGCACTGGTTAATGTAACAAATCATGTTTACAACTAATTGTTTTAGCTTTATATGTAGATTATCCATTTCATTTTGTGTGCCCCCCTACAACGAAACTGGCATATTAACATCTGTGTACAGAGACCAAGAAAAAGAAGTGATTTCCATTTTATAAATGTAATTAGCATTAATAGGGAAACATGCACTTTGAAATTTCAGATAATATGGTTGCCTTTATTTCCCTTCCCTAGTTGATTACAAATGATTCCAAAGTAAGCCTTCCTCTAATTAAATTGTTCTAACAGAGATAAGTCAGCACGATGAGCTTTCAGGGCTCAGTGGTGCTTCATGTTTGCAATAACCTTTTTCAAAAGAGGATAATTTTTTAAAAGGAAATAGAAAGGAACGAAACTAGATTATCATGGGGTCTTTTTTTCCCCCAAGTCATATTGCATGGAGATTTAGATCCTTATCTTTGTATAATAACCTTTTAAGAATTATATTCCACTGCTGTCTTTGAACAACTTCTATTAAGTCCAAATCAGACATTTGCCAGCCATTTCAGAAGAGTTCGGCTTGAAGTTTTTGCAATCTTCTTTAAGAAGCTCCCCATAAAAACGCTGTTTTTTTCCCTTTTGGCACCAATATTTTAAAACCTAAAAATTGATGGAATTGTTGAGCTTGTTTTGACTTGAAGTTCATTTTGCCCTTTGAAAGATTTTTTAAAAAAAATTATACTTTTTAAACATTTTGCTACACCCTACAATAAAAAAGCCTTCTGCATGACCAGAACCTGGAGCTCAGTGTGAGAAGAAGATGAACTATTTCAATCTGACACTGCTGTTAATATCAATAGGAATACCTCCCAAGCCACCCAACATAACTAAGAATACAAGGAGCGTACCAGCCAAGAGGCCACAGTACGAAGCGCTGAACTTGAAATCAGGGACAGACCTTTCAAATATGAACACCTTTTGAATGAGTGGGATGGGGCTTCAGAGAAGTGGATTGAATGGAAGTACTCATTGGTACACCTCTAGCTGTGGTTGAGGCATGTTGTTCACGTTGAGCTTTCCATGGTGCTGACACAATTGCTACAGATGGGTCAGAACTCCTTCATTACTTTACAGACAGTAAACAGCTGAAGGTCAAATACTATTTCTCTGTTTCCCACACCACATCAGGCATTCTAACAAAAACCTATGGAGGAAACCAATACCAGATTTAGAGATGGATGACTCAGGAGATGGCTTATAATGTCAGGATGGGGAAAGGGCATGGTGGACTTGAGACCATCTCTGATGGGCTAATGGCAATTCTCAGCTAAACACATGAGATATGTACCACAAGCAGTACATCTTTACATAGAAAGTTGTCAGGTGTGAGGAATGACCACTATGTTTGTTATTTTTGAAGAGAAGGTTAACAAAGAGAGAGAAAATTTAAACCAACAGAGCCTATTTAATAAATGACATGCCTGAGAGTGTTGTATACATATCCATCATAATAAGCAAGGGTGGGCAATTAAGGCCTTAAAGGCCATATAGTCTTCCAAAGCTGTTTTTGTAGCTCTTTTGCTCTCCAGATTCCCCAGGCCACCCTTACTTTTCCTCCTGGCCAAAATGGGTGAATTTCCCCTCCTGAAAACCTCCAAGAAAGACAGGGTTCCTTGACATGTTAACATAAAAAAAACCCCTCAAAAATAAGCCAATCCAGAGTTAAAAATAAGCCAATCCAGGGCTTTGAAAGAGAATGGCGAGACAAAAATAAGCCAATCTAGGGCTTTGAAAGAGAATGGCGAGAGGTATTGAATTGTATAAAAGAATAAGATAGGGGAAAAGAAAGAAAGACTGTGAGAGAGGTGAAAGACAAAATGAGATGGCAAAAGATAAAATATAAATAGTTAAATATAAGTTAAAAGTAATAGTTTAAGATTGCTGTAAAACAGAAATAATGTATGGAATGGAATGTCTATATGGAATGGAATGTTAAACTCAGATTCAACTGGGAAAATTGATGTCTGGAAGCAGGGAAGGTTTTTTTTTATTCTTTTTAATTTAAAATTTCAATCAAAATTACTTTTAAAAAAAAGCTCTTTTTCCACACCAGAAGTAGATTTTCATCCACTTTCAGTTTTTTGTCTGGGGGCATTTTGATAATCAGTGCAGCTCCTGGAAGATCTAAGAGGCAGAACATTAACTCTGAGATTCACCACAGTTGCCCACCCCTGAACTTAGCTGATGGGGATACTTCACACATGCAAATTATGTGTTCAAGTCCATGAGACATTCAATAGGGAGATCACCAAAGATTAGTGTTGCCAGGTTTCCAAAGCAGCAATATGAGGCTGTTGAAATTCATGATGCATAGGATTAGCCATCAGGAAGTAGCTATTAACAAGTTCGTGCTCGACCTAAATATTAAATGAAATTTCAATTAAGTTATATATCTCTTTGTAAAATTAACATATTGTTCACATTCATAAATTACATAATTCATATATCTCTGTATTTATGGAAAGGCCATACTCAGACATATGGGATTTGTTTGGCATCAGTTTATATAAAAGGAAAAGCTTTCTAGCCGTTAAATAATGAGCATTCTTTATGGTAAGGAAGACCTCACAACCCTATCGAAGATGCTTTTACACATTTATTTTGGCGTCTTCAACTCCCAGAGTGTCCCAGCCCAGAAACCTTCCATTCCCTTTCATCAGCAGCTGTCTTGAGTTCCACTCTTGGGAAAAAGGTAGGATATAAATAAAGTTATAGACAGATAGATGATAAATGGATGGACAGACAGACAGACAGACAGACAGTCACAAATGTTTCCTATGATTTGAACAATCTTGTCAGTTATTTTGGTTGTGTTTAATAGCTCACTCCAAAACAGCACTGGTTGCAGAACTTGGGGGGGGGAGGGAAGGAAACAGAGTGCGCATAATTAAATCCAAATTGTTTCAGCAACCTCCAAGATACACAACCATGCCTCTAGAAAATTAGCTTCTATGTGGTTTTAGGCAGTGGAAGAATGACAACAAATAACTGAATATCAAGTTTGTTTGGCTTTAAAACTAGCCCTCCTTCCTTCTGTCCCCCCACAAAAAGAAATCGGGGGGGGGATATCCCAGTACCATTTGGCTCAACAGGATTTATGGTACAAGAGTTTCTTGCTTGATGGAAATGCTGTTTGCCTCTATACACAAAAAGGACAGATGTGCTACATTAATAAGTGATCTGTGGTGCTGTTAACATCAGCTTGCCTGGTAACAGTTAGGCTCCGCATACTAATACCTCCCGAAGAAAAGATACATATGTTTGGATGGGCTTTTGAAACAGCTGCATTGCCACCTGTCTTAGTTTGATGAGGACATTTCTGCTTTTTATGGCTGTCACCTCAAATCTTGCATCAGGTAGCTGTGGGGTTGAAATGACTCCATTTTTCTTCTTTATGATCAGAGATGCCTGTGGAATGAACTCACAATGAAAATGTCCTAAAGTGGGCTTTAAAAAAAAAAACAGTCAGCATATTCCCAGTCCCCTGGTCAGATGGGAATATTTCCATAAGCCTACAGACACTTTATTCTATGTCAAGATTCCCAAAAGTGGAGGTGGAGGTGGAGGGCACAGTTTGCATTGCATGAAAAAAAGTCTCAGCTCCACCAGCCTCTCCTGAATGAGACAGGGAAGACGGCTATCTGAAACTTCAGACAGCTACTGCCAGTATTAGTGCTATAAAGCGCTATTCATAGTTTAAGGTACCCTTTTCCAACTTCAGGTGTTTGAGCTGTTGTTTCCTTCCTTCCTTCCTTCCTTCCTTCCTATCCCATCTTTCTCCCAAGATAAGGCCCAAGGCAGCTTGCAACAAAGTAAAATACAATTAAAACCTGCTGGAACAAAAGAGTTTTGAAAAACCAAGTTAGCTCTCATGTTAAAACACCAATAATTTTAAAACAACATGAAATCATTTTAAGGAAAAATAAGAATAAAGTTTACAATTTAGTTTACACACCCTATTAAAACCCTTCTGCACAACCAGTTAATTGTTAGATGGCTATTTAAATAAAGAGGTTTTTACCTTCCATTAAAAGGAAAATAGATGGGGGGCAGTTTAAACTCCTTTGGGAAGGAATTCCACAGTCTGAGAGCAGCTACTCAGAAGGCACTGAACACTGGCTGTTCTATCTATGACTGATAGGAACTGTAATCCAAAACATCTGGAAGGATTCGGATGGGAAAGTATGGGATTTTAAGGGCTAAAATGTACTGAATGATTTTGCTCCTCATGATTGAGGACAACACAGCAAGTAACTGACAGGATCTGAACCCACAAGTAAGTTATGCACATGGGATTTTGGAAATATTAGGTAGGGATTTTCAACCTTCTCTTTTAAGTGTTTCAAATGAGCAAGGGACTGTAAGAAAAAGCTGTGGGGAGATCTTGATTACCACCAATTCAGAAAAAGCCATCTGACAAGATCTTTCTGCTATGAGAATATCTACATCTGGAGTGGACATCTTGTGGCTCTTTTGATGTCACAGATCCCACCATCCTTCCCACTGGCTACACTGGTGGTTAGGACCACCAGCAACTTTTGGAGCTCTACAAGTCACTCACTACTGACATTCAAGAAAGGACAAAGACTCAGATTACAGATTGCATTTCTCGCATGTAGTCTTCCCTCCAACACATCCTTTTTTGTTAATCACAAGCAGCAACCAAGGCTAAAAAAACTTTTAAGAGAGGGATGGAGAGGGATGGAGAGGGATGGAGAGAGAGAGACCTGTAAGGCCCCACTTTGGGGGTCCCCAATATCAGTATAGTTTGGATGGGCACCATACCTAATTGGCATCATATGTAATTGGCAACACATTTTATTGGCTCTGATATCAAATTCAAGCCTGAAAGGTGACAGAGAGGTCAAACCCGAGTGAAGGAAAGAATTTGACTGTAAATGTGAGAAGCATAGGTAAGACTTGAGTCATTTGTCAGGCAAATACACACCATTCCTGTGGATAATAGGCTTAAATAGAAGCTGGAATTTTCCAGGGAATCCAACTGTGAGCAGCCCACCAGGACACTGATTGACAGATATCCATCCCTTGTACACCTGGATTTTTCCTCTGTCCTCACAGCACCCACAATAGACAGCTATTACAACATTCATCATGTCTTTGTCAATCAAAGCACTAAGCCCATCAACAGGCAAAAGACTCATTGTCCACAACAGGTTCCCTTTGTCTTGCATCTGGAACCTTCACAGCCACAAGCCATTTTCAGGGTACAAATACCCCTGATTTGAGGAGGCCCAATGCAATCTCTTGAAGATCTACCTGTCACTTTGTCTATCTGACTCCTGAATGAGAACTGCCGTTAGGTCCTACCTAAGCCAAAATACATTTCCGCTCTTCACTGCTCTTCTGGACTGGTAATTATAAATCCCCTCAAATCCCTCAGTCTCTCTATAATTTTTCCTCCCTTTCTCTTTCAGCTAGCTCTTGTGTGAATGTGTGGTTGTGTGTATTTTGTGTGCATGCATGAGTGAATTCCCCTCAATAAAATCATTTTATTTGACAATTTTGCTTGGTTTTTGGCTTGGCATAAAAACTGGGTTTAAAGATTTCACTGGGTTACCCTGCCTCTTGTAGTGCTACAGCTTGTGCTCTGGCTAATTCCCATTCTCCATTATTTGGAGCACATTGAAGTGTCCCCCAAGGGACCCCAGAAGTCAGGGTAACAGAGGTAACCCCTTCTTTACTGCCAGATTTCTAACTCTCAGTGACCATAGTTGCTTTTAGCCTGGTGGGGGGAGTTGAAGGTTAAATGTAGACACAGGAAGTGGAAGAGAAGAGCATTTAAATGCCTCTTTATTGTTCCCTGTTAGGAAACAACTGTATCTGTACAACAACCCTACCAAGAAGTGTATATGCATGTTCTAAAATAGAACGTCTTTCACTCCCTGGTTTAGAAGACCAAAGGTTAACTGAAAAGGCCACTGGTCAAGTATCCAGAACTCATACTGAACTCTGTGATTCACCATCACCAGGTTTGCCAAAATTACTGTTTAAACTATAAAAATAGTGAATACCCCCAAAGTTTCCTCTCCTATCATGTCATCCTGCAGTTGGCAATCAATGCATTATAGACAAGAGATGACATTAATTGAAAATGTTACCAGTAGGGCAAGGAAGATCAGTTTAACACTTTGGTGATGTCCTTTTTTTAGGTGAGCAGTTGTCATGAAGATGACGACCTTTCATGAAAGTATTAAGTAATGTCTTTCAGGAAGTTCAGCCAACTAGTCTTTGTTTATAAGAAATTCCTTTGTTTCAGAGATTTTCTGATATTATGCTTAGATTCCTGCCTGAAATGCTTTAAAATGATTCCAAATTCAAAAGTTGTTTTGCCCTGGGGACTTGGGTCTTCTTGAAACATCAACCAACAACTCTAAATTGTCTCCTCCTTCTGGAGATCTCTTTATGTATAATTGCTGCCTAGCCTTGCCTCTGCTCCTTGCAAGCTGAATTAACTCTTTCGGTTCCCTAGAATCAAGATTTGGGTTACATAATGTCATTAGCTTGCATTTTGCTTAAAAATTCTGATTTGACATAGAGGACCTTGGTTAAGCTTGTCCTCCTTATCTTTGCATTATTCTAATCAGGACTGCCAATGCTCTCTAGCTTCTCACAAAAAAGGCCCAACAGGACCAAGGAGAGATAACTTTTGTTGTCTGTAAAATCCATCTTTCAGGAAGTACTTTCCTTGCACACTGCTCCCAAAATCCTTTCCTTGCTCCCAAAATCATCTCCTCTGTGTGTGTGTGTGTGTGTGTGTGTTAGGGATATTGTGTGTGGATATTGCCCTTATATTTGAACTTCTTTCTTTATTTCATCTATCCTACTTCTCAGCAACCCCTAAAGCTTCACATTACTTAACTCCAAATCCTTGCTGCCTTACAAGTTTACTCATTGTAAGCTAGTATGCCCCAATTCTAAATCAACTATATTCTGTTAGGTACTTGTTTTTATCTTGCATGTACTGTTTGCCATTCATTAAGCTCTATAACAGTACCTGTTTTACCCCAATGCAATTATTATCTATATCTTGAGTACTGCATGTTCTGTAACATCCTCCTTTTACAGAGTTCTGTGAGTTACTGATTCCGATTTGCCTGTTGCCAAGGTCACAAGATCCCTTCTATGCATATGAACTCAGCCATGTCTGAGTTATTATACCTGTGCTAGCACTTTCATACATACCAGCCATCATTTAAGGATGCAGTTATCAAAGAATAAACATGTGCATTTCAACCAGCTATAAGATACATTCCACAACCTAACACTTTCCAGGTGTTTTGAGTTTGGACTTTTGCTAACCTGGTGGGAAATTAGCTCCTTAGTCAAGAGTTAGGGTTGGTGAGAGCTAAAGTCTAAACTCTTTGGTAGTCCCAGGCTGAGAAATGATGGGAACTATAGTCCATAGCATTTGGAAAAGAATGTTGTAGAGTAATCAAATTAAAAGAAAACAAGTGAGTTGCATAAGTATGTGAACAGTGACTTAAAATTTTGAAAAGGTGCTTGTTGAATACTAACTCAGCATTAACAATACTAGAGCTAACTCATTATATCAATACCTATTTAGAAACTGCTTAATCTCCATCTCCAATACATAAAAAAGTATTTCAAAGGCCCCTAAATACTTTATTTAAATGCCTACCCAAATCTTTAAAGGGCACTCCGTGACATATTATGGCGGCGGTTGCAGGGGATTGCAAATAATAGGCAAGCATACAAAAGGTTATCTGATTAGAAATAGAACATAAGGATTTTACAAGATCATTTATTCTTGAACTAGAAAGGCATTTTCCCTCAAAAAACTGGTTAAAACAGGTTTTTTACCAGCTCTATCCCAGAATGATCCATCCAGACATGCTAGAGTTTGATAGGAGAAAAAGGTCAGGTCTAACGGCAGGAGAACAACTTCATGTTCAGCTACACCCTCTCTTTGAGAGTTAACCCATAGCTTCCAAACAAATCTTTCCTCCTGAGGCAGGAGCAATGATATAGTTGCCTTCATGCTTGAATGCATTGGCAATACTCTAGCCAGAATTACAGAAATGTGCAGACAGTGCTACTGATGTTATGTCAGCAGAAATGAATGAGATGAAGGCAATTAATCTAGCCTTCTCAACAATTTTCAATGTATGCATCATTGAAGAAAAATGAGGCAGAAGTTGTTGATATGTGTGGGAAAGAACAGAGGTTGGGAAATTTCCTTTTGGGGAAAACACATCTCAGAAACCCCAAGGATTCTGTGTGTTTTAGTCCAAAAAAGATAATCGTACCAAGAGCTCTGGAATGGAGACATTTAGCCTGAGCAGCTGTGGGAAACTGACCTCAGTAATGGCTGGAATCAGTAGGAGTTAGCTACTTAGATTTTGACAGTGTGGTGGATTCCTTCTGGTTTTTTGTCTGACCTTTAAAGGAGCTATTTAAGGCACAGGGGTTCAACACCATAGACAGCTCCTTCCAAGTTCAGACTAAAACTCAGAATGGATTAACCACCCCTAATGATAAGGAAGCCATCAGTGTCTAGACCTTGTACAGGGCTTCATTACTACACACTCTTTAGGCCAGAGTGGAAAACACTTTGAGCTTCTGTTAGCACATTCATCAAGGTTTGGAGAGTTAGGGGCTTGCTACTGTTTCTGAAAGACAGCACAGCAGACTGCCAAAGAAGCAGAGAACCTCAGGTGAGGCTCACTTTAACAGGTGAATCACTTTCAGGGCTGGATTAACAATGTAATTGATTTCAGGGCCCTCACTAGTTAAAGTACCAATGTTCAAGGAAAGAAATGCAGTTTGATTTCTCCTCTTTTAGCCACTTCCTGAGTGTCTGACTGGGTGACTACTGAGTATGACCAGCAGCTGGGCATGCTCAAACTTCTAGACAAATTCTGAAGGTAGAAGAAGTGGCAAGGAAATATGTTAGAAATGACTGTCTGTTTTGAGTTCCATAAGCTGGTATCTTGTAACTGACTGGATCTCAAAATGTTCTTTTCTGAAATGGGTAATCAGTCCTGCAAAGCCTTTTAAAAACATTGCATTCACTAGAAACAGAGGCATCCTTAGTAGACTGAGAGAGATAGACAGAAGTATAGGAAAGGTCAGTAGAAGCTGAATTGGGCAGAGAAGGAGCAAGAGGAGCTTTGTGTGTTTGGATAGATGACAGAGCCCCTTTCCACACGAGGTTGGTGAATCAGTTTGTGCCATTTCTTACCGAATTTTCTGGGCTTGGAACAAGGCGGACTTTCCCTCATTTCCTTCCGCACAGCTACTCGTATGTTCCATTCTGATTTGGAGGAGTGCGAGTTCATGAATCCACACTGCCTCCGCCGAGGCCACTCCCACTACTCCCCTCACCCCGCCCCATCAGCTGTGATTGGTCCTTTTTTTTTTTTTTTGGCATGGTTTAGTACAGCCATTTCTGCACTACACTCTTATAGCGTGATTATTCCACTTTCAACATCCTATGGAATCCTGGGGTTTGCAGTTTCGGGAGGGGCCTACGTCATTGCGTACGTGCGTACATGCGTACACGTAAAAGTCCATACTACCTCCTGGCCCCTCCCATGAGCCCTCCCCTGACCACCATTTCTCATTGATGCAAATGTACATGTCTGCACCACTGTGAAAGTACGAATTGGATCAATCTGGAAAATTGGAAAACCGATTTCTTCGAGTTTTCAAATAGCACACTTTACCACCACATGGGGGTGCATTTAGTCGGAATTACATGCAGGACAAAGGTAAATAAACTGAACCTAGTCCGCTCCGACATGCAGAAGACCTCCGTGGCAAGATGCATTGGCCCACCTTAATAACTGCATGTGGAAAGGGCCAGAGTATGTGAATGTGGGTGAAACAGCTTTATTTCTGCTTAGAATGAATGGTTCCCCACACTTTTTGCTGTCATGATTTTAATTTCTTGATTCACTGTTATTCTGTTGTTGTTTGCAAAGAGAACTGTGAATCTTCACTGAACCTATTGTACTATCTGCTTTTTTTCCTAGACCTTCTTACTTCCAAACAAACAAACATACATAAATGGAATTAGGCCCCTTCTCACTTTTGTTGCTGAGTAGGTTTGTTTGATTTGGAGATGCCCATGGTTGAATTGGCTGGTTGTGAGTAACATGCAAACTACTAGATTTCACTTGCTCACAGCATTTGTTGCTATCTCAAAGGCTGCTTTTCTGTGCAAAGCTGAGGTTAAACCAATCCCCACCCCAACAGCAGCTTTGCAGGTATGCTGCCCTGTCTCTATTGCCGTGGGTTTCTGTTTATACTGTCTCACACACACATACATATGCACACTCACTCACTCACTCACATAGCTCAACATCTTTGCCGGCAATTTGTTAGTAGCATATGTATGCATAAGTCAAGCTTATGGCTATGTATGTCTTTTTCTTGTAAATGTGGAAGCTGGTGTTTACATCCTCCATCCACACTGATCAAAGCTCCCCCACTCTTATTTTACAACCACTGCAGACTCCCCATATGGCCGATCTGTGCCCAATGGAGGAGGAGGGGAAATCAGAGAATTATCTCCCTATGTCCCCATACCCAGATGCAAATGAATATAATGCATTATCTTCTGACCTCCAGAATATCCCAGCAGACCTCAGCAGATGATGTAAACATTTCATTTCTCTGTCCTCCCCTTCTCTCCAAGAGGCATGGTATAGCCTCGAGGCAGGGGAGCTGCAGCAGCTGTACAGTAAGTTGAGGGTTGGTGAGTAGCCAGTTATAGCATAATTCTGTGTAAATACCTACTATTCAGTGGTAAGCCATATAGGATGCCAGCCTTTGTGTGTTGCTGAAGCAACCCATGAGTTATAATGCACGGGATCAGACTGCTAACCTAATTGAAGTTGCAGGGTTGATACAGGGTTTTGTGTGCTGCCCTCTGTTGTACTTTTCATTTTATTTATTGCTTGTTCATTCATTTATTTAATTTTTATTTTATCAGTCCAAGAATTGCTTACAAATGCATGCCCAGGGGGCCCTGGTTTTAGAACTGTTCCAGAGCCTCAGCCATCTGAATCCAGCCTTCATGACTTCTTTCCTTCCACAGAGGCAAGAAGAGCCACAGGAGGATCAATTAGAAAGTAGACTGGAGGGAATGAGTGGGGCAGGGAGGAAGAGGCAATGGTATTGAGGAGGAAGAGAAAAACCATGGGTAAGGGGCTAGGATCAGAGGCTGGAATTAGATCATTGAACTACAATTAAATTATTAATTCACTATTTTTACAGTTATTTCACTTAATTTTCTAGATTCCTCCACTTCATACTGAATTTTAGAATATGCTTTCAAAAGTTAGGTTGTTAGAATTTGCTACGGGTGTGCCTCTCCCTTAGAATTCAGAAAAACAGGAAGACTACGGCTTCAGGAGAAGAAACACTAGAACTGGAGAAAATATGTTACATGACTGTATAGTTAGGCAAACTAATCTGTATGTTTTCTTTGGGGAGACAGGAGGAGGAAGGATGAAAAAGAACTATCTGGAGCAGAAGAGCTGTGTTTGTGGAGAAGAACAACTAAGTTTTAGAAAGAAGCAAAAAGAAGAATGGAAAATATCTTGGAATGGAATGCAGGTGGCTGGAGTAATTTGTTTGCTTAGCAGGAGACCACAGCCCTCAAGTAGTCTGGGACCATTCAGAATGTCAGACTTTAAATATGAAAGGCCTCCCTCCCCACCTCCTTGCCTGGAAGGAAGGTGTTTTCATTAAACCCACCCCCCTATTATTTCTCTCTGTTTTCTCCCCCTCTGTCTTCACGTTTTCCCTCCTATATTTTACCCACCGTCATCCTCCTCTTCCTTCTCACCCATCTCTTTTTAATTACAAAATTAAGATCAGAGAAGAGTGGGCTCGTTAGATATCGCTGCAGATGATATTTGGGATCCCTGGCTCCTGCATGCAAAATCTGAGGTCTGTCACTGACCTTTGCAGATCACACTTGCTGACTGGGAGTGGGGAGGTGGAAAGGATTCAGTAATTCAGTTGTTCCTCATATGCTCAGAGATTCTTTTTTAAAAAAAATCATATTAAGGATTCTCCATTCTTGGTTCACTGACTGATCTTTGTAGCCATCCACTTATTGCTGTATTTGTAGCAGACCTGTGTCCTCTAACTGAAATAAACCATTCTTTATTAACCTACAACAAACCAGGCATTTGAAGAGTAAACGAAGGGTACATGTTGGTGATGACAGGAGGAAAGAAAGAGAAGTGGCTATCAGATGAGACAGCTTAGTCACCTTCTTTTTGGGACAGTTTTCACCAACCAGATGTCCTGGAGTTCTACTATTCCCTGGCAAGAAACCAATTATGGTCTTTGTAGCCCATGGGGAGAAAAAAACACAGCAACAAACATGTGCTCTTCTGAGGTTGTCTCCATTCCATTTTCTGCAGCTCCCATGGCCAGGCCCAGTATTAGCAGTTTCATCAGTAAGTTAATCAATGATAACTTAACAAATTAAATTATTTCAATTGTTAGTGTTTATACTACTGAATTAATTTTGCAATTTCTAATGGTTAACATTATCGATTTAATTTTCAAACCTAATGTTCCAAGTTCTGATGGGAATGCACAGAAGAGGAACACAAGAGGCCCCAGCTAATTGGATGAAATCAAGGGTCAGCAGTGCTGTGTGAGGATTCATCATGAAAACTGTTTCCTGAATAAGCAATGATAATGGGATGAATCATCAGCAAGTTGCCATAAATCCCAACTAAACCCAGAGCCCTGGGGAAGGGGAAGGGGCTGTCAGGCTTAAGAATGTAACAGTTCTAAATAAAATGAGTATTCCCTTCCCTGTGTCAGATTTATCTGAATGGAAGAAGGAAAAAAGGCAGACCTAGAGCCAACATAAGGATGACCCAACCAACACTGACAAAACAGTGCTCCAGACTGAATACAAACAGGATGAACTCATCCATGAACTCTCTGGAGCTTTTAAGTCCAAATCAGACCTCAAAAAGTCCAGCTAAGGAGGATAAGGTTATCAAGAAAATAGAAGAGGTCTTCCCATGCAGCTAGACAGCATAGACATGAGAGAGTTATTGTGATCTCTCCCGCTTCTTGTTGTTGTTGAGTGCCTTCAGGTTGTTTCTAACTTAGGGCAACCCTAATATGAACATACCACAGTGGAGTTTTTTTGTTTGTTTGTTTGTTTGGCAAGATTTGTTCAGAGTGGACTTGCCTTCGAATTTGCTTTCTTCTGAACTTGAAAGAGCATGACTTGCCCGAGGTCACACAGTTGGTTTCCATGGCTGAGTTGGGCATTCAAATCCTCAAAGTCACCATCCAACACTCATACCACTAGTCTATGTTGACTTACCTCCTGCCTGTAGGCATTCCTTAAGCATCCTGGGAACAGGATGCTCATTAGGAATGAAGCTTTTGTGTGATTTTAGGGACAAACATTGGGGCCAAGAGAAGGCATCATGAGACTTCTCTGTGGCATACAGCTTTGATACATTTCCAAGTTGCAATAGATGCTCAAACCATCTTTTCAATGTGGCATCCCCTACACTGCCACAAGGTGGCTAGTTGCAGGTTGACAGAGCCCTCGAGGGTGCAGCAGAGATGCATCTAACTATTTTCCTTTAGCTGGAAGCACTGGGACAGGCATACTCAGGGACCTATTTCCCAGAGAGATCCCATGAGAGGACCCTGAAGATGAGGTTAGTACTGTGTGCCCAACCATTACAACTCACTAACAGGATTTCAGAGTACAACTTGTTCTGTTGTCACTCTGTAAATGGAACAAACCAAAAAATTTCTCCCTAATATAAGCCATCTTTGTTGTTCTTAGAATGAACTGCACAGTTTTTGAACATTTCTGTAAAATGTGTGGTACTGGGAAATGCAGTAACTGATGCCTTGTAGTAAAAATAGTTGCACTGGATAGCTTGTTCACATAGTGATCCCTTATTCTCTGTATGTGTGTCTTTAGTTTCACAAAGGGAAAGGGATGTAGGATTTGCTCAGTAAAAGCATCTTTTACTCAAACTGCAGAAACTGAGATGGCAATTTTTTGGGGATGTGTGTGTCCCAGTTTCAGCCACAGAGAAAGGATGGTAAAGATTCAAGGTGCTATCTCACTATGCCAAGATGGCAAGGTTTGACTAGAAGATCCACAACGGCAAGATTTCTTCACAGCGTAGGTGTGTGATCCAGCATGACTTTTCCCATGATCTACTGTCTCTGAGTTAAGCAGCAGAATCTTATTGCCAGAATAGTTTTTTAGACTAGATAACCCTGCTTGGGAATATGTACAGTAAATATATAAATAATAACAGAATGCACTTGCCTTCTTATAGTCACTATCTCCCAAAACATCAGAATTAATACTCTGCTATTCTAGGTCACACTGTGTGGCTTCCAGGCATGCTGGAGGGACGCATCGTATCATTTTCTGTCAAAAATTAACCATTGGCCTTCCATCATTCCCTTTCCATCTACCACCACAGCTACTTGAAAATTTTATATTTATATCAGAATTTAGGCACAGAAAAGCACCTACTATGGATAAGTGAAACTGTTAAATTAATTAATAGAGATACAGTATCAGCTAGCCACTGTTCAGAATGATCATCAAAGTAAAGGTATCAAAGATTTTTTTCCCCTAACTCTTCTAAAGGTCAAGTAAAAACATTTTAGTGCCTTACTTATGCAACAAAACCTGTAAGAGTTCTCATGTTAATAATAACTTTGTGAGAAAGCCATCTATATTAATTGCCTCTTGGTGGTTGTTTCCCCCGCCCCCCAGTTATTTTTGGTACTGGAACAATAAGTCAGTTCTTTTTATGCTGTGGATTTTTTCCCCTCTTGGCCATTATTTTAGGTATTATTCCAATTCTTTTCAGCTTTTCCTGTTCATAATGATAAGCTGGCAAACTCTTCTGAAAGTTAATCCTCCCGTTTGTTATGCCATTTGTAGTATGGCAGTTGATTTGCTTTTCCTAATCCAGAGCCAAATCTCTTTCCTATGCACACATGTAAATTTTCATTTGATTTCTTCATAAGCCTGCCAACAGACCTTAAATTAGATTGAGGCCATTTTGATACAAGTTAGTTTTATACCAGCAGTCTTCAAGTTTCCTTGTTTAGTGTAGCAATGACCACAGATAGCCTGAGACCAAAAAGTGCCCTAGATGAAGAGCTTATTTTGGTATTCTCTCCATTTGTTTGGTCTGCAGGCAGCTGCAACGGCATTTGAGCTGTCTCATTTATGACAATGATGCAAGACTTCTATGCATGATTTCTGCTTGTCATGCAATTTTCAGAATCAGAGTTGGATCACAACTCCCAGAATCCCCCAGCCACTGTTGTTATGCTGACAAGGACATGTTGGAAGTTGTTGTCCAAAACAGTAAACTTTCTAAGTTCTTTTCAGCACTTCCAGCCACTTCCACTTCCTTTCCTGCCTTCTGGCAGAAAGGGAATGGTGACATGAGCATCCCTGTCTTTTCACACTACACAATTAAACCACTATCTTCCACTTTAAGTGCCACGGCAACATCCTATGGAATTCCAGAGTTTGGTCAGAGGCGCTAAATCCTTCTGGCTGAGAATTCTACATATTCTTCACCAAACTAAAAATCCCAGGATTCTATGAGTTGTTGCCATGGCAGTTAAAGTGGAATATAGCACTATAACTGTATTTGCAACATATATGTTATCATCTCCTCAAAGCCTAGTTTACAAAATGTCACTGTAATCTTCCCTTGCCATGTGTGGAAATAAAATCTCAAGTTAGTCTTCGTGCCTTAGAGCAGGGATGAGGAACCTGTAGACTTTCAGGTATTACTGATTCCAGTTCCCATTGTTCTCCTAGGCATCATGACTAAGGCTCCAAGACAGTGAAAACTTTATCCAAACAATATTTATCAGGGCAACATGGGAGAGGAGAGAGCAACCATTTTGTTGAATGCAACTTATGTCTTTTTAAATCTTCTGGTTGTCTTCCTTCTCATTTGATCTAGCAACACACATCTTTCTAATTTATGTTTATATTTACTTATTACTTGACGTATTCAGAAAAACAATTGTAGCTGTGTGTTTAATCTCAAATCCTTCCCAGTAAATTGTTTTATTTTTAACAAGTAAATATAGACATTGCAACAATAATGTGCACAAACAGAGCAAAGAGTTAGAATGTGTGCACCAAATAAAAAGGAGAGCAAGTTTCAGAATGCTAGAAATAGGAATATTTAATTATATCGCATGACATGTTTCAGCCCACAATGGATTGGAGGCAGAGAAGATATAAAATAAAAGAATATATAATAAGTAATAAAACAAATAATAAAAGACCAAACAAATTGACATTCTCCTAGTTGCTCAAGTTAAAGAAGACTGCTGGAATCTCTCATTGGGCTCCAAGATAGATGCCATCTGTGTAGTGTCAGGGCTAGATATATAAATGTTGCCATTGGTGTTGCTACATTGCACAGGCAATAGTAAAACAGCATTGCTTTCTAGTCACATCATTTCGAATTCTGGGCTCATCTGCACTGATGGAAAAATCCAAAATGTCCCTGATTTTGTTTGTGTCTGTTCCAATTTTCTTTTGCAGATCCATTATGACCTTTTGTTAATTCCAAAATATTTTCTCCCAGTCCACAAATCATCAGAGACTTTTAAAACTACCTCCCAGAGTTGGATAATTTGAAAGCAGTATTTCTCCAAAAGAAATATACCTCTGTGACATTGTATTTCTCTTATCCTGGAGCTAGCTAAGATGGCCACCACCAAGAAACATAGCAATCGTTCCCAGGATAGCAGATTCAGCAGAGATCAAAAGAGGGAGAGAGGAGTGCAAGCAATCAAAGAACATTATCCTAATGCTTAATTAGCTTAATATTGCCAAAGCTTTTTAACACTTTGATTATAACTCTTGAATGTTGCTTGAATCTAGATGTGACATGTGACCATTTGGAGGGAAAGGAGGAACAACATAAGATGGAGGGGAGGAAGAGAAACCCAAGGTATTTCAAGAAAGAGTTTGGGTGCAGAACCACGAATATGCAGGTAAAATCAAGACAAAAAGGACTGGACAGTCTTGATACTTCCAGGGACATTTCTTCCTGTCCGGATAAGCCCTCTGTTTTAGAAGGCATGGCATGGTGCAGCTGTTAAATAGTTCCCTGAAATATCTGGGCTCTTTGATTCAAAGATTGTTGGAGGAGAAAGTTTAGAAGATTAAGTAATTTTAAGAAGAAACTATAAGGAGTATATAATAAAATATAATAAAACAAAATAAATGTAAACATAATTTCACGAAACTCCAATGGACTGAGTTCACCTCAGAAAGGGAGGGGCACTTGTAAAACAAAATCCTAAATACCACTTGATCTACCATCAAGAGACCCGTAAAATGAAAAAGGATAGCATGTTTTCTACAGAAGTTTTGGCCTAGGATTTTTGTCTGCAAATAAGAATAAAAAAGTAGTCTTTTGTGTAAACCCAAAACGATAGATGAACAAGTTAGATGTCTACTTATGGAAATTAATTATCCATTAATTAAATGGAAAGGTAATCCAGCTATTGAGTTTCTATGCCTCCAAATAGTGAGAAAGCAACATTTTATGAAAATTTGTTGAAGAATACATCAGACTTGAGCTTACAATATCTGATTTGTATGGGAAATTGGAATGTGGTGATGAATCTTAACTTGGACAAATGTTCAAGCAAAGGAATTAAGGGGAATCAACGGAGATTGTCTAAAACTTTATTCAAATATATAAAGAATTTTGGTTTAATGAATGGCTGGATATAGCTACAGTCAAATGCTAATGGCATACTTTTTTTTTCATATAATCACAAATCTTTTCCTAGAATAGATATGTTCTGGATTTCCAAAAATAAGTTTAACCTAGTAAAGAGATAGACATTTTGTCAAAAATGTTCTCAGATCATAACCACATTACTATGTCTTTGAAAAAGTTCTCCTGGAAACTTAAAGAGTATTTACCTTTCAAGACAGAAATTATACAGAAATGTAAAAAAGATGTGAAATAATTTTTTGAGTTGAATCTTTATAAAGCTATAGAGCATACGGTAGTCTGGGATACAAGTAAAGCTTTTATGAGAGGGCAATTTGTGAAATAGGACTCCAGGTTGAAAAAAGAAAGAAAAGCAAAAAAGTAAAAATTGTAGGACAAGATACAACTTTTAGAAAAAGTGAAGAAAAATTATTATATCTTAAAAGAATTTGAACTTGCAAACAAGCCTGGGAAGCAGCTTTTTCACAAGTTGTGACAGGAAAGGATAAGAAAACGCATTACAAAGATTAAGAAAATAGACTAATATGTGAGAGACAATGTGAAAATATTAAATGCTTTCAAGGAACTTTACAGAGGTTTATATGAGAAAGGCAAGGGAAAAGTTACATACATGGCAGAATATCTGGATAGACTTCAACTGGGTAAACTGTGTATGGAAAAGAAGCTAAGTTTGAATGGATCTGTAACTACTATGGAATGTGTTGAGGCAATCAAAAGGTCTACAGTGGGAAAATCTCCAGGCCCAGACATACTAGCTGCAGTGTATTACAAAAATAATAATCATCATCATCATCATCATCATCATCATCATCATCATCATCAATATGAGTTAATGCAAACAGTAAATATGATGTTAGTTGGAATGGTGGTTGAGACAAAACCAATCAGATGACTACAGTCAAAGACTGAGGAGTGCTTGTGCAACTTATTATTGTCATGCTGATGAATCTTGACAGTCTTATTTACAAGAGTAGCTCAAGCCCATATGCCTTATCAGTTATTTGCTACCTCTAACACTCTATTGAGTCCAGTGGCTAGTTATGATGAGGGTCCTTCACTTCAGGATCTCTCTGCAAGTGACTTAGCCTCTTTCTTTGATGAGAAAATGACTTCAATTATTGACTCATTTTTGCTGGATGGGATCTCCACCTCCATGGCCATTAGTCAATTTAACACAGTCTTTGGCTCAGGCCATGTCTTCACCAAGTAGAGTTTCACTTCTCCCCTGTTAACAGATTGTGATGTCTTCTTCTGCTACCTCTTGCCCCACCAACTCTATCCCTTCCTTCCTTTACCCAATTCTTCTACTTCTGTTTTTGCCTTTTATAACAAATTTAGTGAACCTTCTCTCAAGGGGTATTTTCCCAGACTGCTTCAAACATGCTGTTTTACGTCCTCTATTAAAGAAAACTTCTCTAGATCCTTCACTTTGATTAACAATTGCCCTCTGTCACTTCTCCCATTTCTTTCAAAAATTTTGGAGAGCTGCCTTTCCAGTTCATGCCTTACCTGACTATACATGATTCTCCTGACCCATTTCAATCAGGGTTTCATGTAAGTCATCTCTCAGAAATGGCCTTGACTCATGTAGTGAATGATATTTTAGTAGGAAAAGTACAGTGTCAAAATTCTGTGTTGATCATGTTGGATCTTTCTGCAGCCTTTGTCACTTTGAACCATCTGGCATCATTGGGAATAGTTGGCATGATTGAGAATAACAGGGAATGCTCTATCCTGGTTTAAATCTTTTTTGTGTGATTGTTCCTCTTCTGTTTCATTTTGAGATCTATGTCAAAAGCTTTCCCTATAACAGTAGGGGTGCCACAACAATTAGTCTTGGGTCCTTTTCTTTTTTCATTATATATACTCACCCTTAGATTTCTTATTTCAGAATCTGGTTTTCAGCACCACATTTATGCAGATGACACTTGAATTCTTCTGAGTTTCAAATCAATTGATGCCAATGCGTAGAAGTCAATGATGAACTGTCTATTATGGGTTTCTTCATGGATGATTGCTCACTGTCTTAAGCGGAACATGGAAGTAACTGCAATCTTGGTGTTTCAGCCTGACCATCCAGTAGGCCTCCTCTCATGTCTTCCACTGGATTTATCGGGTTGCACAGTCAATCCCATCTCAGTTGCCAGGAATCTCAGAGTCCTGCTGGATGATTGCTTATCTCTGTGCCCATCTGCTTGTCCAGGCCTTGGTTATCTATGCCTGGATTATTGTAACAGCTTGTTGGCAGGTTCGCCTTCCTGCTCCCTTCTTCCTCTGGTTTTAATTCAGAACAATGCTGTTTGGGTTGTCTTAAATCTCTCTAAATATTCACCTGTTTCTTCTCCCCATAGATCCCTTCACTGGCTATCAGTTCAGGCCAGGGCCTGTTTCAAACTTTTGGTTCTGGTATTCAAAGCTGTGCATTTTACCCTCCCTCAGGAACTCGCAACTCAGCTAGTATGGTATGCTCCATCCAGGAATTTAAGATCTGCAGGCAAAGGATTACTATTTGTTCCACTGAAGTATACAGCTCTGTGAAAGCTGAGAGCCTTTCCAGATCTGGCTCCGTATTTGTGGAATGGTTTTTCTTTGGACCTCCAGCTAAAGGAGACTGTCACCCATTTTTGTAAAGGGCCAAATACCTTCCTCTTTGATTCACCTGTTTAAGTCACTGAGTTTTGTTTAAGGTGCTGAGATGGGTGGTGACTGATGGGGCATTAGGGATTTCATTCCAAGTGTTGCTATAGTGTTATGTTTATTGTCTTTGTCCCTGACTCTATGTGTTGATGTACCACCCTTTGGTGAAAAGGACATTATAAATAAACATTGTTGTTGTTGTTGTATATTGGAAAGAAGATACATGCTAGATTCTTGGAGAAATGCTTATTCATTAAGAGGATACAGATGAGACATCTACAAAGAACAGCAGACCTATTTCTTTATTAAAGAATGACTGTATTTGCCACCATTTTAGCTAATCAATTGAAGAAACATAATTCCGAGAATATCCTTGTGGACTACAGAGATTTTTGCCAAAAAGACATTTGAGGAGTAATGTAAGAACTATTTTGAACATTATTGATTATTTGGAATTCCATAAAGAAAAAAAAAGGCAGCTTTGATTTCTTTTTGATGCCAAGAAAGTTTTTGATAATATTTTCTGAAATTGCTTGTTTCAAATATAGGAGATAGTGGACTTTGGGGGAAATATAATCCAGTCTACAAAGACAATATATTCAGTTCAGAAAACATAGATCTTAGTAAGTGGCAATGTTTCAACACTGATTGAGATACAAAAAGGAACCAGACAAAGATGCGTCCTGTCACCTTTGCTTTTTTATATTGGCCCTTGAGACTTTATTGAGAGACGCTAGAAAAGATGGCAGAATGTGTGGAGTGAGAGTTTTAAAAGAAGAGCATAAGCTGTTGATATGTGATAATGATGCAAATTAGATTCAATGAAGGTTCTTTTGGAAGAACTGAAGGTGTTCAGGATTTGTTCTTGGTTCAAAATGAACTGTGACCAAACAAAAGCATTGACTAAAGAAGTATGACTTTGGAGGAGAAGAGCAAATTATTGGCTCTTTGTAATTTCAAAACAGGAAAAGGGGAGATTATATATCTGGGAATTACAATTATGAAGAATAACAGCACATTGTTTCCAAATAACTATGAGAGAATCTGGAAAAGAAAAAAAGATTTAGAAAAATGGGGAAAATTAAACTTATATTTTATGAAGAGACTTATGGTAATAAAAGCAAATATTTTGTTAAGGCTCTTATTTTATTTTCAAATGATGCCCATAATAAGAAACAGAATATCTTTTCTGCAGTGTCAGAAAGGTATCTCCAGATTTCTTTGGTGGGCAAAGAAACCTTGAATAAAACTTAAAACATTATGCAAAAGAAAGGAGTGGTTTAGGAGTTCCTAATATAAGATGTATTATGAGGCCTGTTATTTTATGTGGTTGAAAGAATGGATTTTGCTTAGAGATAAGAGATTATTGGGACTTCAAGGTCATGACTTAAGATTTCATTGGCATGATTACTTTGGTATGATAAAGTCAGGGCACATGCTGGCTTTAAAATCATTGTATCAGAAAAGTTCTGTGAATAAGATCCAAAGATGAGCAGAGGCTTTTGAAGTTGTGAATTAGTTTGTAATAAAAAATAATAAATATGAAATGCAAAATAAACAAATAAAAAGGAGAGGTGACACAAGTCATTTTAAGTAATAGTTGTATGCCCAAATGGACACGTAGTCATGGCTTTTGAGTACCCAGTAGAAATAAATGAGCATATACAGTTTAATCAATGAACCACATGGTTTCTGCCCTTCTTTCAAAGTTTTCTGCAAGTTATTGTAAATTAAAATTAAAGGAATAATTGCCAAATATATATCTTTTGCAAACCCAAATAAAATGTATTTTTAAATATTTTTCTAAATTCCATAGAGACCACAAGGGCCATTGAATCCAGTGCCCTGCCGTGCAGGAATACACAATCAAAACACCCCCAACAGCTGGCCATCCAGCCTCTGTGTGGTGAAGGAGACTCCACCGCACCAAGGCAGTGTATTACACTGTCAAACTGCTCTTACCGTCAGGAAGTTCTTCCTAACATTTAGGTCAAATCTCCAGTCATGCAGTTTGAAGCCACTACTCCATGTCCTACGCCATTTCCGCATTGGCCTGTTATAGCGCTATGATTCCACTTGCAACATCCTATGGAATCCTGGGGTTTGCAGTTCCGGAAGGGGCCAGTAACTAGAAATGAGACACTTTGGGGGCTTAATACTCAACATATATGGTATTATCCTATATATTTACTTTTGTTAACTCATCACTGGTCCATCTAACTATGCTTTCATGATACTTGCTAGGTGCCACTGAGAAGAGCATGTGCATACTGTGAAGATGTCAAAATTTTAAATACACTTACAAAGGAGCAAACGTATTAAGGTTTGAATTGATGCATTAGAACTTGCAACATTACTTGTAACATGCGAATTTCATGAGGTACTAAGGACTTAACAGTGTTGGTCAGAATCCTATACAGGAAATACATGCACATAAGCACCGTAGTTATGATGCTACACAGTGAATCCTGACCTGACCCCACCCAATTCTCACTTACCAGACAGCAGCACTGTGATCAATGAGGGTCCATTCCCTGTCACTTGGGAAGCAGCTAACTGATGTTCCCACACTCCCCTGGGAGCCATATCCACTGTGATAGGCAAAAGCAGGCCCTGGGTCCCAACTCCCCTGCATGCTGGAGAATGCTCATGCAAAGGTGGTAGGATGGGACCATAAACCAACTGCTTCCCCATCAACATTGACCACAGTGACCACAGTGGCTGTTGCTGAGTAAGTAGGGATTGGGGGGACTTTCACAGTCCCTGTGTAGGCACTAAATTAGGGGCTACCATAGGTATCATGAAAATGTAACAGTTACAAGTGTGTAACTCAAACTTACACATTTGTAACTACAATGGAGGAGTCCAGCTGTTGTTTTTACAAAATAATATAATCGCTTCTAATGTTGTTTACTATTTTGTGTGACAAGTAACAAATGATTTTTTTAAAATATTTTTATTATTTTTATTTGCTTACTGTCATTACAAGCTTTTCATACTTATCTAACAGTTGAGGGCCAGAGCACTGTCAGAAAATAGAATTGGCTGAGAAACAGAATCCATGTAGTGTAACTACATGGGTGCACGAAGGATTTATGGAGGCTTACTTTGGACCAAGTGCAAATGCTTGCAAGGTATCTTAGCTGGTTTGGCAGCTCCCCACTCCTTCAACTCACTTTGCAAATAGCCATGTGCAAACGGTCCCAAGTGAGACTCCATAGGCAAGAAGAACTGATGAAAGAAACACCTGTCAAATTAATGAATAACAGGGTATCAAAAGGTGGAGTCTTCCTATACTTCTCCATGCTGAATAGTTGCCTTTGGAATGCACTTTGAAAACATTTTTCCTAATTCATTTTAACCACCCTGTTACCTTTTTTTTTTCTTTAAGAAACTGAAAAATGAGCAATGTAAAGAATATACTTTCCCCACATCCTTATTTTGATTTCATAATGAGTTATTCAGTGCATTCCTTTTTTAAAAGTAGTTTTTTAAGCTCTGGAGTTTCTTCTTGTTAAACATTAATAAGTTACTGCTGGGAGAGGAAAGCATTACTCAGGTGGACACTGCAGGAAGTTTAAGATGGCAGGCAGCTTGCAGCTACCCGTTGTCACGTTAAAAAGCAAGGGAAATGTGTTTTTGATAGCTTTAAAAAATGGTAACACGGTGGCTAAGACCCTATATTGCCATAGCGTAGTGTAAATAACTTCCAGTGGAGCTGTGTTTTATTTGCATTGTGCAGTCCTTATACTAGATACAGTGTATATTGATCATTTGTAAAGGCTCTTGGCTGACACCTGATTGCACAACTGTGAAGTGCATTGGTACAGTTTCTGCGCTGGGCCACTCCATGGTGGGACCACAGGCCCTATTACAAAACAAGCAGAGATTCATTAGATATCACCCCACCTAATACAAATCCACAAGTAGACTTCTATTTCTGTCTCCATCAGCTGCATACAGCCTTTGTACAACATCCAATTCAATACCACTTCATATGTTTTTATGCAAGCCTATCTCACTAACAGGATGTTCACCCATGTTAAAGAGGAAAACCATGGATGAAGGCAGGGAGATAAGCCCAGTCCTCAGAAGTCCATTCTTTGGTGAGTCCTTCCAAAGTATGAGGGCCTCAGAAGATGCCAGGTGCTGCTGCTACCCCTAAAGATGGGCCTTTAGAGTATTTCCAAATGCATAACCTTGGCTGGGAATTTGGACCATATTACATAAAACAGCACCAACATATTCTTCAAAATTTCACAAATGCAAACCAGGACATATATGACCAAGCAACATTAGAGTGTGGTGAACATGGCAAAAGTTGTTAATGATGAAGAACACCTAAGCAAGGAGAGGCTGCAACAGGTTGCTTATGCCTGAGTATACTGGGAAGAGCAAGATTCCATCTCTTCCTCCCCTCTTCCCCCTGCTGAGTGCAAAGTATGTTTGCACTTTGAACTCAGTTTCCACAATCTGAAGCAATATGAGTGTAAGGGGGTGTAGCGGAAAGGACATAGATAAACTGAGATGTATACTTGGACTAAAGTTCTGTTGTTGACAAGGAATCCTGCACAAGCTGCTTGCTGCCATGGAAGACAAGCCTTCAGGATTGGTGGAAAATAAGGGCAGTAAAATCTGATATTACTCTCAGGTACTTTGTCAAGTGCCGTTCATTTAGATATGATGTACCATGATTAATATTCCCATTACAAAATCAGTGCTTAGGTATGAAGCTAGATGTAATTTTTCTTCCAACTTATTCTCCATTTCACTTTGTCATTCCAGTAGATCTGATATCATAGATCATTCAGAATGAAAAATTATGTTAGTTGTAACTTCGTTTTGCTTCCTCACCAAGTTCCAAAAGTGACTGTCTGGCAGAGTTGCTGTAAACTCCAGTGGAAATCGAACAGTTTGATAGTCAAATGAGGGTTTATTGAAATTATTTGTCACAGGAAAAGCTTTTAAAAAAACAATTAGAATCCAGTTGTGTGCTTTTGTTCCACCAGCTGTGGAATCAGCAGATTTCGAATGAGTTCTGTGGTCCCCAAAACCTGTTCCAGAGGTTTCTCTGAATCTTCACAGCAGGCCTCTAGGGTATATTGGAGATTTCAGGAATGAAGGGAATTATTTGTTCTGGAAGAAGCAATGGGATACTTGTAGCCACTAAACACAAGCAAACATTTTCAAAGCATTAAAAAAAGTATAATTGCTTATTACATTGTGCTGTTCTGTAGGAGTCTAGGAATTATACCATACCTTTCAAACATTTTAATTTAGTAGAGACTGTCTCAGTCCTCTGTTGTCCCCCTTTTAGTGTCCCAGCTTCTCTCTCTTCCTCTCTCTGTTTGTCTGCATCTTACTTTAATTGTTGCAAACTGAGCTCAAAATGCAAAAGTAGTTCGCAACCAATTAACTCAGCAGAGGGAGAGAGGAAAGAAAGGGGTTGAGTCTCACTGTTCCCAGTATGCTCAGGCAAAAATAAACTACTGCTCTTCTCCTAGTTTGTGTATTCTTCTCCATTAATAACTTTTGCCGTCTTGACCAAAGATTGATAATGCTTGGGCACACAAGTTCCGGTTTTTCATCTATGGCATGTAGGAGGGTGTGGTATAAATGTGATCCACAAACAGCATTATAAAGAGATATGAACCAGAGTTATTGTTCAAAAGCAATTCATACTTTTTACAGTTGCAATTTTTGAAAAGTAACTACTTTACTCGACCATTTCCCGTTGGTAACTAAAATGTTAACTTTAAAAAAACCCTGAATGTCATGAGGTCTGATGGTGATAACAAAACACAGTCCCTCCAACACATCTTGCTGTTATGTCAGCACCCAGAACAGAACAGGAGGCAGCAGCACAAAGAGGTATTTGAACTACATGATGTTCTTCCTCAAACTTTGAGTTAAACTTCATCCTCATTAATATAAAAGTAACTAGAAAAGGACAGTGTCCCCATAAAAGGAGGGGAGTTAGTTCTTCTTAAATAATGAATGATGTAATTTAGGGGACCAATGTGGTATAGTGATTTGAGCACTGGACTACAACTCTGAAGAGGAGGGTTCAAATCCCCACTCAACCATGGAAACCCACTGGGGGACCCTGGGCAAGTCACATTCTCTCTGCCTCAGAGAAAGGCAAAGGTAAACCCTCTACGAACAACTTTTGCCAAGAAAACTCCACGATAGGTTCATCTTAGGGTTGCCATAAGTTGGAAATAACTTAAAGGAACACAACAACAACAATCTATAGCTAAAGGAATAAATTAAACTTAGCAAATATTTGTAACTAGTTAACTTCTACACTCTGCTGTGTTATGCTTTTAGTTTTGTTTTTCAATGGAAGGTGGCAGTGGATCTCAGGTCTAGTTTCCTGACTCCTGCCAGAAACTGCATAGGCTACCCAAAATGCCAAACTGAACAAAACTAACACCAAATATAACTATAGGTCTACACAAAATCAAAAGTCTGGTTTTGAAAACTGGTTTTTGATGTTGTACAGTCTTGGTGCCCCCTAAAACCTATTTGAAAGATGAATTATTGTTCCTGGGGTCTTCCAGGAGAGGCAATTCACACTTTCTTTTTCCTTAACTAGAAAAGCATGGTCCAGGGTGACTGGAAGGGATTGAGAGCTGCAAAAACAGGGCCACACTTTGCCCACCCCATATTAGAATTCTGTTAAAAGCGGGGGGGGGACCTTCTTTCCTATCCCTTTGCATCATTCATGATTCTATAATCTCTATCATTCTCACTCCTGACATATATTATAGCCATTTCCGCACTAGCCTGTTATAGCGCTATGATTCCACTTGCAACATCCTATGGAATCCCGGGGTTTGCAGTTTCGGGAGGGGCCAGCTGGCCCCTCCCAAAACTGCAAACCACAGGATTCCATAGGATGTTGCAAGTGGAATCATAGCACTATAACAGGCTAGTGTGGAAATGACCTATGTTTTAAACCAGTGCTGGCCAGTGTGGTATAGCAGTCTGAGTGTTGGACTAGGACGCTGGGAAACCAGGGTTCAAATCTCCGTCTCCCACACAAAACCTTTGTCAAATCACACATTTTGTCTAAGAGGAAAGCAATGGTTGACCTTCTTTGGATAAATGGTACCAGGAAAACTGTAAGATAGGGTTGCCATAAATTGGAGTTGACTTGAAGGCACATAAGAAAGCAGTGGTTCATGGACGACAACAACAAAGTGCCAGTCCCTAAGGCATTGACTGCTGCTTTCTTGGTAAATTTCCAGGAAAGAAAGAAACAATTGTAGCCAAGGAGCACAAACACAATACTGGTTCTTGGCCCACAGGAGGGGGGAAATGCTGCCCCCTGCATCAGATAGCTTGGGAAACACTGGTCTGGACAGCAGCCTAATTTTCCAAAACTGGGAGAGACCAGTAATGAATAACACAGCACACACACACAAAAAAGAGAGGGTGATGGAAAAGGAGAGCAAGAGAACTGAGGCAATGCTCTGAAGGTTGTGTGGTACCATGATTTAATGTAGCTGGATGTAGTCCATGTGATCATGGCCCCTTAGCCATTTTGGAAGCTAAGCAGAGTCAGCCAGGGTTAGTAGTTGGATGTGAGACTGCCAAATGAATACCTGGTGTTGCAGGCTATATTTAGAGGAACTAACTGGCAAAACCACCTCTGAGTATTTCTTAGCAAAACCACCTCTGAGTCTTCCTTGACTAAGAAATCTCTACGAAATTTGTGAAGTCATTATAAGTCGATGAGTAACCTGAAAGCACACACAAGGACATTACAAACCACAAATTTATACACTGAGATGGTTTGGCCCTGCTTTTTCACTTCCTCTTCTATACAGTAGCGGAGTGGCTGCTGGATACCATTCGGAAGAGAAATCTGATGCCATTTCTGCACTACACTGTTATAGTGCTATTATTCCACTTTCAACATCCTGTGGAATTCTGGGGTTTGCAGTTTAGGGATAGCCTTTAGAATTCTCAGCCAGAGAGCACTTTGGCCCCAGTAAACTACAAACCTCAGAATTCCACTGGATGTTAAAAGTGGAATAATAGCACTATTACAGGGCAATGCAGAAATGAAGTTTAATGGAACTCTTTTCCCCTAATTTCATTCTAGTGGACAGAATGTGGATACAGGTTACCTGCCATTTACTGGTGGTTTTCCCCAGTTGATTCCCCGATCAAGGGGATCAACTTCTGTTTTCGCAGGCTACGGTTATTTATTAAAATCATTAAGGCTGCCCCTTGGATAGATGGCTGTCCGTTGCCTTGAGTCCCAGTTCTGAAGGAGAGGATCGCTTACGAATGAATGAATGAATGAATGAACGATCATCCCGTTAAACCAAAGGGGGCTTCCTTTCAAGGCAAGGACCATCGAAACCTGCCACTCCGCCTTCGCAACGAGGAACGCCTGACGTCCAGAAGCCCATCTAGGGCCATTTCCGCACGAGACGGTTATAGCGCGATGATTCCACTGTCAACCTCCTATGGAATCCTGGAGTTTGCAGTTTCGGGAGGGGCCGGCCGGCCCCTCCCGAAACTGCAAACTCCAGGATTCCATAGGAGGTTGACAGTGGAATCATCGCGCTATAACAGCCTCGTGCGGAAATGGCCTAGGGCAAAGCAATCCAGCCAACAACCTTGCGGGAAAGAGACAATGAGCAGGGAGGGGAAGAGACTACGCTTCCCAGAAGGCTTTGCACCGCAGCCTGCTTTCGTGCCGGCTCTTTGGCGGGCCCAATCAGCGGCGCGGATAACGGCGTTGCTTTTCCAGGTACCGCGGAGGAGGCGACGCTAAGAAGGAAGCCATGGCATCGTCGCGGTGCATCGCGCTGCACCTGCCCGCCCGGGGCTGCCTCCTTTCCCTCCTCCTCCTCCTCCTCCTTTGCATCCAGCTCGGGGAAGCCAAAAGAAGAAGGAGGTAGACCGGTTAAGCTTCTCTGTGTTTCCATCCCCCCCGATCCTCCCTCCCTCTTCCGTGTGCAAAGAGACAAATACCCACAACTCCCCCCCCGCCTTTTCCCACGTACACGGCCAGCCTTTTCTTCCTGGATCAAATGATTTTGCTACACCTTCCTTCCAGTTTCTGCTGTGCGGTTTGTGTTTTAGCATCGCCCTGTTTTTTTCTGAACGTAGTTAATTTTTCTCATTTTATTTTATCTAAACCTGTAAATGCTCACACTCGATTTGGAGATTCCGTTTACTAGGAAGCCTAGTTCATTTTCTGCCTCCCGAGAAGCCCTTCGTAGCAACGAAGCTGTGAATCGTAGCCCTTCCTCTTAGAAGTATATTCAGCATGTCAGAGGCGTGGATTCTTCCGCACTAGCCTGTTATAGCGCGACGATTCCACTTTCAACCTCCTCTGGAATCCTGGGGTTTGCAGTTTCGGGAGGGGCCGGCCGGCCCCTCCCGAAACTGCAAACCCCAGGATTCCAGAGAAGGTTGAAAGTGGAATCGTCGCGCTATAACAGGCTAGTGCGGAAATGATGTTACAGGCTTGCCTACTGCAGTTTCTGAATTAATTGTGCTCTTTGTGCAAGCCAAGAGTTCCCTTAGGGCTTAGCTCCAGAACTGCTTTTGAAAAGTTGTAACGTATTTGTTTGTAGTATTAAACTGTTAACTGCTTAAATCATGTAAACACTGCCAGTCCTCTCTCTGCTGAGGTGGGAAATGTCTTTACCTTCTTTGGTTTGAAACAGCGGTGGAGAAGACTAGGGCCTCTGAACATGTGAAGAGTGGCTCTTGTGACACAATCATAAATATTTCTGTGGAGGGAGAGGGGAGGGCCGGATCAGACAGCATAGTTTGGGTGCAGCACAAACATTTATCCTTCTAGGAACTAAATACTGCTGTATGTTTCCTCTTCATCCTTATTTGCAGTTCTCTTTATGTTGCTTGTAGTTTGCAACTTTCTGTGGCACTTAAGCTACCATTGCTTAAAATCAAATTGCTTATGGAATTATCTGCTCTTTGCCCCGTGTTCTTGCATTTCTTTCCTCCCCATCTATACAATATCATCTCAGACATTTAGGCCATTTCACATTACATTGTTAGAGTACTATTATTGCACTTTCAACATCCTATGGAATCCTGGGGTTTGCAGTTGAGGGAGGGGCATTTGGAATTCTCAGCCAGAGAGTTCTTTGGCCTCAGGAAACTACAAATTCCAAAATTCCACACGATGTTGAAAGTGGAATAATAGCACTATAGCGGTGTAGTGTGGAAATGGCCTGAAATGACTGCTGTAGTTAATGTAATGTCATTGGCGATTTTTCAGCATTGGTTTGCTTTGAGTTAGCACTTTGCTTGAGGTTTACTGTTCCTAAATACGGGCGTATGCTCTTTTCCCCATCCAGTCCTATTGTTCATGCCAGGTACCGATTATTGCCACCTGCCAGGCCAAGTCCAAGATGTTTCTCTGCCTGAGTCATGAACAAGATGGTGCTCCCCTCCCACTTCACGTGCAATAGCCAACTGGACTGACCCTTGAATCTTTCTCTAGCCTTGTCAGTAGGATAATGTTTCCCGCTGCACCTGTGAGGCAGCATGATAGCTTAGTAGGTGCAGAGCAGGCCAACACATTGCTGCCTCTATCCACCTTTGTTGCCTGGGATCACTGCCAAATGTTAGGCTCAGCCCTGCCTCCTTCTGATCCTGAGGAATCTCCTATACTGCACAGATAAAATACCACCTCTGCACTTGATGTCAAATAATTGCCTCCCACTGTTCCTCATGTATATGCTAACAGGGATTAGAATCCCTGCTTTTACCCATAAGCACAGAAGGGGAGGGGAAAGCACTTATACTTCACATTGATTAGACAAATTAATTACCTCTGAAAGCCTTTAATTTGCCAGCCTAAGTAAAAGTTAGCAGAGTTGTGTAGCATGTACCCACTAGTTGCATTTGGATGTACTGAAAATTCTGAGTTGGTCTTTGTGTACCAACAATGTGCTGTGGCATATTGTCAGATCACCCCTGTTTGGTATATTCTACTGGCAGAAATACTTCCTATTACATATGAACTGGCCCTGGCTTGGGTGCTTCTCCTCTGAAGGAAACATGGAAACCAGATTCAAAATCTATCGTGATACTTCAGTTAGACATGCAACAAGTAGAGAATCTAAGTTCAGCTATAATGGGAATGTTTTGTTGATAGTTGTCCATCGTGCTGGCAAAGAATACGGTCTTTGGCTGCAGTTTTGTTTTAAAGAAATTTCCATTGAAAGTAAAGGGATTGTGTTTAGGATGTCAGAGTTTGAGGAAAGTTGCTTAAACTGTACCATTACTTTATGAGTTGCATGGATCATTCTCATTAGTCCACCTGCTTAATGAAGACTATGATAGTTGGAAAGTAATTCCCACTAAAATCAATCATATGTCTGGGTAAAAAAGAGTTAGGACAGTTAGGATAGTATAATATTTACATTCTAAAATGTATTTGCATTAGTAGTATAAACAGAATGGGATGTCATTTTCTTTTGCCAAATAAAATCTACATTTCTATATCAGCCCACCTTGGAATGGGCCCCACTGAACTCAAAAGATAGTTCATTGCAGATTATACATTAGGGCAGACAAGCAAGTATGCCCTGTACCGTCACACCTGCTCCCTTTTTGGCCAACTGTAGACTGAACCTCATCATTTTTCTGAAACTGGGAAGAACATTCCAAGCATTTCTGGTTTTGTTTTTTTCAGGAGGTCATGTATATGACTGTACTGTTGGAAGTTAGATGGGAGGAAAATATGAGATGGAAATCTTAATGAAAGGATGGGTCCCATTCTTTTTAATCCAACCAGAGGGGAAAGAAAGTGGTGTTTGCTGGGCTGCCATGGCAAACTGGGTATTGCCCCACAGACCACTTTTCTGACCCCTGTGCACTTCTTGGAGTGAGAAATGGCACTGCATTTTCTTCAACCTCAGGTGTCTGAATGCTAATAGACTGGGAGATAAGTCACTTTTCCCTATGAAAAGGGAAATGCACAAACCACCTGGCAAAGGAGGACAGCATTCTTTACTTTCTGGGAAAAACATAGTTGTCAGAAGGATAAGGAAACTAAAATATCTTGGTTAAATTATATACAATTAGAGCAATGGACAAAGAGTATGAAAAGATATGTTAAAGATTTTAAAGAATATACTAAATTTGAACAAATTATTATTCAAAGAGAAAATATGCAAGAAAATGAAATATTTAAGGGTATTACAAGTGAAATATATAAAATATTGGCAAAAGAACAAGAAAAGGATTATCTTAGAAAAATGTGGGAGGAAGAGATATCACAAAATATAGATATACAAGAATGGAGAAAAATTTGGAAACAACGTCATTTAAAAAAAATATCAATAAAAATAAAAGAGAATTATTATAAAATAGTTTGGAAATGGTATTTGACTCCAGTAAAACTAAATCAGATAGATGAGAAATATTTAAGATTATGCTGGAGAGGATGTCAAGAAATCGGTACATATATGCATATGTGGTGGAATTGCAATAAGATAATGGAATTTTGGCAAAAGGTTTTTTAAAGAGATAAAAGAGATAATAGGAGTTGAGATAGCAGTATGTCCAAATATAGGGTTGTTGTCTATATATAATAAGGTTGAGTGTACCCAGGTAAGGAAGGAATTAATAACAAATTTGCTAATTGCAGCGAGGTTAATAATAGCAAAAAAATGGAAAACAAATGAAAAACTTCAAATAGAGGAATGGTATAAAGAAGTGTGGAAAATTGCAGTTAATGACAAATTAACATGTAGAATTAGATTTATGAAAGGTTTAGTAAAAGGGAATGATTTTGAAGAAATTTGGAAAATATTTTTGGAAAAAGCTTTGATAAGAGATGGTAAAGCTACCCTTTCACAAGAAGAATGGCAATTTTGGAAAGTGGATTAAATAAAAAGTTGGCTCTGGGGGGTGGGTAATCTTTTGTGTGTGTGTGTGTTAATTATGTGGTGTATTGTTTAAATTGGATATGTGTTGTTTAATTTTGTAAAACAAAACAAAAAAAAAAGAAAGTTAAAATATAATCGGCTTTGGGGAGTGGTTACCTTTAGAGATAGTTTGATATGTTAAGTAATAAGATTATATTTAAGGGAAAAACATAGAATTAAGAATGAAACTATTATAATAAAAATGAGTATAATGAGAATAAGAATTAAAGATAGGTAACAAAAATATACAAGTAGTATGATATAGAATAAGCTGAATAAGTTTATGATTCTAATGGTAATAGAGAGAAATAATAATGTAAGTTTGCGTTGGTTGAAATTTTTTTGTTCTACTATTATGTATATCACATGGTGTTTTAATTTTTTGTTTTTGTTTTTTGTTCTTTGTTGTATAATCAATAAAATTATTTTAAAAAAAAGAGGGATAAGGTAACTTGTCAGCTGCAGGATTTGTTTATGTAGGAAGTTTTATTTGTTTGGTACTAGTTATCTTGTGTTAGAAGCCTGCTTGGCTAATTGGAAAATGGTCATTGTGCTGGGCTCTACAATCCTCTGTGTGCTCAAGACTTGTGCATGACACGACAGTTCACTATCTCCTTGCCAGTTTTGAAGAAATTCAACACATTATGCATACACATTATGTATAGATCTACTGATAAGCAAGTGTGTGCGGGATAGGGTCAGTTTCTTCCCTGGACTCTCAGTACCATGGACTGCATCTCCTTCAGCAAGACCAAGTGTCCTTCTGTCACTTCCTGTCACCATTCTGAGAGGAAAATGGAGATATATGGAGTATTTGAGGCAGGTAGAGAAGTGTTTTGGGGTTATGGGGTGCTTTTGCATGTGGGCTGGGTTATTTTTGTGTGCTTTTGTACTTTTGAGGCAGTTTCTACATGGCTTTTTTTTTTCAATTTAAGGCTTTGAGAGACTGATGGGGAGTTTCAGAGTCCAAAAAAATTGGGTCCATGGGCTGTACTGTGCCCACCTCTGATTTATAGGCATTGGATCTAGTCTGATGGTATACTGAAATACATCCTATTTTTGCCATCTCATTAAAAAGAAAGAATTGCTAGACCAGTGGTTCTTAACCTGTGGCCCATCAGATGTTCAGCTCCCAGAATCCCTTGCCATTGATCATGCTGGCTGGTGCATCTGGGAGTTGAAGGCAAAAGCATCTGAAGGCTTGAAAGCTGAGAATCTTTGTGCTTGAGTACAGAGGCAGAAACAATAAAAGCAAGAAAAGAATTTCCGCATTTGGTGCCTTCAGAGGGAGTGTGATGCTCTAAAGCCTAAGGAGATTAAAAGGAAAAGTGGGATATGCTCTCCCAGAGCTATGCCATGGGCTGAACAGAGTGGAAGTACTGTCAATATTATTGTAAAATATTATGTTATTGGAGTGGCCTTGTGGACCCTTCTGGATCAAAAGTTGGCGTAGACATAGAATCAGATCAGTAAATTAAGTAGAAACCGTAGTCAAAAATTGTGTAAACAGTTTTCAAGAACAATTCACAGGTTGCAGATAGCCCAAGTCAACTCTGTTACTGCAGTTGCCTTATTCCAAGCTTCTCTCCCCCTCCACTGCAACCATCACAGTCCAGCTAGGCTAAAATGAAAAGAGAGAGACGATGCTGAGGGAGCTATGGGAACTTGCAAGGAAGGTAGCAAGGAGTGAGAAGAGGCAGCAGTTAGGTTATATAAACAGCATCTCACATTTAAGCAAGAGAAACCTGTTGTCTCCCCTCTTTGACAACCCCAGGTACTAGTCATTTAGCCCAGTTTTTAGTTCCTAAGCCATACTTAAAGTGTTTCAAATTTGAGAACAACTTCTAGACTCCTTACTTCTGAGGCCAGACTTCTGGGGCGAGGCAGAGAAGAGAATCAACTTTCTGTTTGCTAGACCTAGATGTGTACTTGAAAATCTATAATCCGCTCCCCCTTTGCTCATTAGCTATGGATACTTAATTGGCCTTCAAAAGCTTTGGAACTCTTCCTGGTTTTGCTGGTGGCTCAGCCAATTCTTTTTTCAGTTCCTTAGAGATCATGGGGCGAATTGCATCTGGTCTTGTTGGTCTGATATGCCAGATTCTATTTTTAATGTGTTGATCTTACCTGCATTAGTATTAGGAACAATATTTGTTTGCAGCGCTAAGTAGTGTGCTTTCATAACTATGTGACCTCTGTTTATCTTTTCCAGATCCTATGTGTTTTTGTTCTTTCAGTTTCAGGAGGTATTGTGCATGTAGTTTCCCATTCTCTTCTTTGGATTTAAAGGTATTAATGAAAAAGAAGGCAAAGAAGAAAACTTTATCTGAATGGCAAGGGCAGCAATGCAAATGTGAATCCTGAACTGTTTTCCCTCACATATGAGGATGAATAATCAAAGTGTTTTTCCTTCTTGCTGTGTGAGAAAACAAATTTTCCTAGCGAGTGTTCTCCCTGCATTCAAATGTCCTGAAGTGTTGCACAGAAATTGTTCTGGAGAGAAAAAGCATTTTCTGCACAAGAAGCCCGATTTTCTGCACAGAAAACAAAGTTTTTAAGAAAGTGTTTTTCTCCCTGCACAATAATCTCTGCACCACACTTCAAAATGTTGAATTCCAGGTGAAAAGGTGGAATTCAGCGATGGTGGTCTTCAGTTTCATGAAGTTTCCAATGACTGTTCTTCACAGCATGATTTCAGTGCACCCTAAGTATTGGAAAAAAGTATCTGGGCCACCAGTGATTTCTTATGGCTATTTTAGAAAGTGGTGGTGCTATCTGTTGGGTAGAAAGGTAACTGGTTCTTGATATTTGATTTTCTGAGCCGGTTTTCATTGTCAGTTAGTTTTTCTGAAATAGCTGAGAATGTTTTAAAGTCAGTGCAGTGGTTGTAGCCAAGGGAACAGTCTGTATTCTACAAAGAAGTGTGGCTATGGGTTCTAAAGCAAGATCTCTTCCAATTTTATTTCTGAAGCATTCAGTTCTTGTCTGCAGTGATATCTTTGAGTTTTGAATGCCACCAGGAAAAAATATGTAGATGTCATCACCCACAACACCCTACATTGTACATTTTCACTGGAAGCAGAATTTTTTTTTTAATTTATTAAAAAATGTTTATATTGTACCTTGTATCCAAGGATTTCAGGCTAGTGAGTAATAAAATCAATTGAAACCGTCCAAAACAATTTAAAACAGTAATTTAAGAAGATGAAAAACATATTAAACCATTTAGCACTCAAGGCAGTTTGAAAGCTGTTAAAACAATTTATTACTCACTTGTGCAAATTAATTAGGCTTGCAAAGCTTCAGTAAGGAGTTATATTTTACTCAGTGATAGAATAATACTAGCGGTGGCTCCAATCAGGCCTCTTAGGGGAGGGAATTCCACAGCTGGGTTGCTTCAAAGAAAAGACCCTGCCCTTCACCTTCCAATGTGTTGCCCTTACTGGTAAGACACAGAGGAGGTCCCCTTCAGTAGACCTCAACCTCAGGCAGGTGTGTATAGGGAGATATGTTCCTTTACATATGAAGGTTACAGACCATTAGAGCTTTAAATGTCATTACCAGCTGCTTGAATTCATGCAGGGAACATATTGGCAGCCTGTGGAATTCCTCTAAAATTAGTGTGAGAGGGTTTCTATATTGTGTTCCTCTCAGCAGTCTAGCTGCTGCATTTTGCACTAGCTGCATCTTCTGATTCATCTTCAAGAGCAACCTTATGCAGAATGCATTGCAATAACCAAATCAGTAAGTTACCAGTGCATGGATTACTGTGGTTAAGCTTTCCCTGTCAAGTAAAAGCCATAGGTGGTGGAATAACCAAACCTGGCCCAAAAAGCTCTGAGTCATGGAGTTCATCTGGAGTTCTACTGGCAAAGATTGATTTAAGAGTACTCCCAAGCTCTGTACCTATTTTCTGAAGAGGATTGTAACCCTATCAATAGCAAATTGCTTATTGAGTTCACACACCAAAGAACTACCAGTTCACAGAGCCCCTGTTGTTATCAGCATTCATCTTCAGTTAATTGACCCTCATCCAGCCCATTATAGCATATAGCCACTGCTCTAGTACCTGCACTGCCTCTCTGATGGTAAGGAGTAGGCAATCTGAATATTACCGGCATACTAATGGTATCCACCCTCAAAGCTCCTAATAACTTCATCCAGCTTCATATGGATAGTGAACAACATGGGAGATGAAACAGAAACCTGTAACGCTCCATTGCTTAGTGATCATTGAGCTAAACAGGAGACCCTTAATGCTACTTTCTGGAACTAGCCCTATAGAAGGGAGAGAAACCACTGTAAACACTGTAAACACAGCATTGGAAAATGCTGAGAGATTCTGGAGGATCAACAAGGTAGCACTTTTTATACCTTTATCTGGAGTAGTTTGGCAGACAAGGGTGTTTGGATACCCTACCCTTGTCCGAAATCAACCAAAATGAGGCCTGATAATCCTGCTCTTCAGAGAATGCTTGAAGTTATCCAGCCACTGACACTCAAGAAGGAGATATTAAGAATAAAGTGGTCATTCTCACATAACTGGGTCCTAGAAGGTCCTCTTCAGGATAGGGCACACCACACTAGCCACTTTCCACAGCATAGTGAGATGTCTACCATCTCCTGAACCCGTACTATCTGTCCACTTCTGCTAGATCTTATCAGCTAAGATGGGCAAGGGTCAATCTGACATTTGGTGGGACAAACTGATTTAAGTGCCTTGTCCATATCAATAGAATGAAACAACCGAAACTGACCCCAAGAAAACTGACCAGATGAGATACTGGATAGTTCTCCAGACTCTACTGCAACTGTAGTATCAAGTTCTGAGTGAATAATTTCTCCACAAAGTGAAAGCACTTTGATCTGTTGTTATAGCAACTGTGCCCTAAATTACTGATTTCCAAACTATATATGCCAGGGCACGTTAATGGGGCTGAAACATCTTTGGAAACTAAACATGCATTAGATGAATGCACAACCCTATGGGCTTTGCATTGATCCCAGAATGTGTTCAAGGACTCATTCTGAGAGAGGGGTGGTCTTTAGTTTAGAAGATGTATGGGAATTCCTGAAAAACTGCAGTCACCTAGAAAAGAATAAGAGTAAGGAAACAATCCTACAGTGGTCAAAGTGACATCTTTGCATTAGTCTTGAAGGTGATTGGGAAGCTAACTGTATGGCTTGCTGTAAAAGTAAGTTTGTCACTTGATACTAATTTAGAATAAAATGATGTTCATATATGAACAAACACAACCTTGTGTGTATGTATATATCTGTCTTCAAGTTGCCTGTTGACTTGTGGTGACCTATGAATTTCATGAGGTTTACTAAGGTATAGAATACTTAGGTGGTTTGCCATTACCTTCCCCTGAAATATAACTTGGTGTTCCTTGGTGGCCCCCATCCAAGTACTAGCCAGACCTAATCCTGCTTGACTTTTGAGATCTTGTGTCATTAGAGTATGTTACCAAAAAGAAGTACAGTTTTAACCTCTACTGCCTTTTCTCTTCCATGTTTGACTACTGTCCTTTCCCTCTTGCTCAGATCCTGACCTCTGTTTTCCAGAGTAGCATTGATCCTGTGTATTAACTGGAAACATCTGCTTCCCCTGTTGTAGAGTGACATGCTCTAGGCCTTTTGCATGCTAGACATGAAAACTATGGCAGCAGACTTCTGTTTTGAAAAGATGAAAAGGTCTGGCACCTCCAAATCTTTCTCCTTTTTTAGGAAAGATAATCTAACCCAAAATGCTGCATGTGCAGAAAGCGATCAGAATCAGCCTTTGGATCAATTTTGTCTTAATTGTAGTACATTTGACTCTTAGCCAGGGTACTACTACAGAAGGCCAAATGAATGTCGGTAAACACCAAAAGGTTAAGGTGTCCTCTTTTGCATTTTGGACCAAGTTCAGAAGGAGCTTGCAGAGATTCTTTGTGAATGTACTACTGGCAAACAAACAAGTGATGGACAGCCCTCTTCTACCAGTGAAAGCCAAGAAAGGAAGAGAGCCCTGTTTTTAGATGTATAATTCTCCTTTCTTTTAGAATCTTTTTTAGATGACATTTACCCTTCTTATGTTGTCTTTGTACAGGTATATATATAACCATTTTTTGAATCGTTCTGGCCATCTTCTCTGAGTCACTGAGTTGCCCAACTTTGTGTTTTCAAAAATGGAGACCCGCCATAACCTTTATGTCACAGCCTGCATTGCTAGGTGTAATCTGACACCCACACTCCTACCAATGACTCATTCTGTCACAGTCTCCATCTTGGGACTGACTTGAGTTGCAGACTTCATGGCTGGGACACTTTGTTATAATTTTGGACTTTCCCACTCCTTTGCACACACCCTAATTTGTATATCAGGTAGCCTGATCATAGTTCTGGGGAACGTGAATGCTTGTACGCTTCTGAGACATTTTTAGATGCCAGCGCAGTGTAGTGGTTTGAGCATTGAACTATAACTCTGTACACCAAGGTTCAATTCCCTGCTCAGCCATGGAAACCCACTGGGTGACTTTGGGTGCATCACACACTTTCAGTCCTCGGGAAAACCCATGATAATTTTGCCTTAGAGGTGCCATAAACTGGAACTGACTTGAAGACACACAGCAGCAACAACAAATAAATTGGTGAGGTTATATGATTGGTCCTAATTGTGGATTTTCATTTCTGTGAAACTGTCTGCTACATATACTCTTAAGCTTTTGCTTACGCTTCTTCAGGTAGTCATCTAAACAGAATTGGGAATACATATATTCACCTTTTTTACTTGTTTACTGGTCTGCTTGTTCTTTTAAAAATGTGGACATTTTTTCTGACTTTCCAGTTTTCCCATGCTTTGTAGACCAGATTGAAATCTGAACTGTATATATAAATATTTTCCTCTGATGCTGTTTTTGCCCCAATCCAGCAGAGAACTGAACATGAGCTATAAGCATGCTTGCTTCTGTTGGCCTCTGTTGTTGTCTCTGAATTACATGTGGAAACAATTCAGCATATTGTTCATAAAGCTAAGATTCTAAGGGACTGTGATGTGCTTCTGGGTAAAATATGCTTTGCATGCTAGTGGAAAATGTTTGCTTCATTAAAAAAAAAAAAAACGTCATCTTTTAAATTGTGCCTGATATTTGAACTATAATTCATTGCAGGCAATCATGAAGTACACACTGTTTAAAAAAACAGGAAGCAACAAAAGTAAACAACAGTGTATCTGAAAAGTGCTTGTTCCCTTCCTTCATTGTTTAGCATCATGTCCGACAATTCAGATATACTGCAGACAGTTAAAATATAGCAGCGTTGCCAAATACAGCTTTCTTGTTGTGGAAGAAACTCTTTACAAGAAAGAGACTCATTACAAATAGTTCTTGCTCTGGTTGGATGATGAATGGAGATGCTTACTAGAAGAACCTGCAAGGAACATTTTGAGTAGATACCTTGTGGCTATCATCTCCTGTCATCACCTGTCCTTAACTATCTTCATTACCAGCAACCCTTCTTTTTGAGGCTAACAGCTTCTTCTCTGCCACAGCCTAAAGAGTTCTACCTTCTTTCTCAAAAGATACCTAGGAGTGTTCTGTCTCTGTCTTTCTGTCTGTCTGTCTCTCTCTCTTTTTTTTAGCATTCAGCCATAATAAAACCTTTCTGCTTTTCTGCCTTTCCCAAGATAGCTGATGCATCACTTTCACTTCTGCTCATGCATCTTGAGGCAAATAAAAGCATCTGGAACACTTTTCCTTCCATTGGCAAGTATTCCTGATAGCTATGAAAAGAAAAGTGATGTGGTAATTTTGCTGATGGATCACTGGAGAAATCAATTGAAGAACAAGGAAAAGCTTAGTGAGGTGATGTGGCAGACAGTTGACCGGATATGAATGTTTTAATAAAGTAGATGAATGCTACTGATTACTGGTATGGTACAGTGGTGAAGAGTTTGAGTTGTGATCCAGGACATCCCTTGATGAAATATCTGCCATGAATTTACTAAGTGGCCTTAGGAAAGGCATTTTTGTCTAGCCTCTATTGAGACCAGTGATAATGACAGGCTAACAGCTACCTTACAAGGTTGTGGGAGATGATTTAAATTCTAAAAGTGCTCTGTAAATAACCATTGTTACTGGATGTGAAATGATGATACTATGTATAATGGCTTATAATGTGAACTAGATACTGTCCACATTTTTTCGTTCATCTTACCATTGTGTGTCATTATTGCTATGAAGACGAGATGGGCTAAATGGGAGGAGAACACTCAGTGTACTATTCCTTGTCCAAAAACTGAACACTGGAGAAAATATTGGACACATTAAGAAGAGTGTGGTTTTTCTTTGTAAAATTGCTTTAATATTGTGAAGAGTTTAATTCTGTTGCATGTTGATCTTTGGGTGTTCTTAGCTACATTGTACTGGTTTAAGGGCTTAAGTAGCCTAAGATCCTGTCTGATTTTGTAAGCTAAGCAGAGTCAGCCCTGGTTAGTATTTGGATGGAGATTGCCAACAGATACCAGGTGCTGTAGGTTATCTTTCACAGGAAGAAACTGGTAAAACAACCTTTGAGTTGCCTAAGAGAACCCCATGACATTCATGGAGTTGCCCATACACATCCTTGTTTTAAATTGTATGCTGCCTTGAGTACCAGAAAAAGTGGAATATAATAAATTGAATAATATCGTAAGTATTTTAATGTGTGCACCTTGTTGTAGCTGTTGATTCTGTGAGTTCCATTTTTCAGTTTTGATGTTTCTCAGATCAAACAATGCAGTTGATGATAAGAACAGGTTGGCCCTCTAGCTTGGAGGATGGGGAAAGATGTGGTCCCTTTAAACTTTTTTAGGGTTCCCAGTGCTCTCCAGATTATTAAATATGGTGGCAAACCACTAAAGGCAATGAGGAAAGAGCTAAATGCAATATAATTAGTATCATAGTAAATTTAGTTCTTTCAGCTTATTATTAATACTCAGTATCATAGTCAATAGTATACTAATTAAAGTCCATTCAGTTATATTTAAGTTCATTTATACATAAATAAAATTAATAAGAATGATGTGTGAGTGGGGGAAACTGTTTGACAATGAGTGGAAGAATTTTAATTAATTTAATATTTAATGAAGTATTTAATTAATTTGAGCCAGTTTATCTATATGAGCGAAATTAAGAATAATTAGACAGACACATCAAACATGCCAGAGTAGGACTCTCTGATTCAATAAAAGGAATGGTTGATGCCTCTTTAAGCAAGGGAGGGTTCCAATGTGCTTGAAGAAGGCAATTGTAAGGTCTTTACTGAAAAAGACTTCCCTAAATCCCACCTACCAACCAGTCTCCAGTATTCCATTTTGGGAGAAGGTACTGGAACAAGTGATAGTATTCAAGTTCCAAGGATTCCTTATTAAGACAGATTCTAGGTCCTTTTCCAATCTAGCTAAAGACCTGGTTGTGAGACAGAGACGGCTTTAGTGCCTTGAAGCCTAACCTATGCCAGGAAATAGAGAGGAGAAGTATGCCTTTGTAGGTTCTGTTGGACCTCTTGGTGGCTTTTAGTACCACATACTACAGTATCCTTCTGGCCCGTCACTCTGGGATGGAGGTTGGAGGTACAGTTTTGCAGTAGCTTTGATCCTCTTTGGATTAGTGAGCTCAGGAGGTGGTGCTGAGGCATTCTTGTTTGACTTTTTGGCCTCTGGTTTTCCAGAGCTCTGTTTTCCCCCTATTTTATTTACCATCAACGTAAAACCTCTGGGAGGGGTTGTCCAGAGTTTGGGGGTCAGCTGTCACCTGTGTGCTGTTTATTCATCTTATTTTTACTTCGCACTTAGCTTCAGCGAAGTTGTTTGTGTTCTAAATTCATGCTTACTATTGCTAATGAATTAAGTGAACCAGACAGAGTGCAGCATAATCCAGATGAGACATCAGTGTTACTGCTCAGTCAAAAGACAGATTAGGGAATAAGGATCCAGCTTGTAATGGATGGATTTAGTGTCCTTCTGAAGAAGTGGGTTTGCTTGTTCTTGGATATGCTCTTGGATTCAACCCTGAACCTGGATGGCCAAGTTTTACAATGACCAGGAATGCACTTGCACAGTTAAAGCTGGTGCTCACTTGGAGTTTGTGATCTGGTCAGGGTGATACATTTCTTAGTTGCATCCCATTTGGATTACTGTAGTGCATTCTACCTGTGGCTGCCATCAGAAGTACTCACACTAGTTGGCCCAAAGACCTGCAGACAGATTGTTAACTGGGGCTGGCTATAGAGAGTAAATTAAAAGAGTGCCACCAGAAACTCTGTGTATGACAAAATGTCAGTGTCATTGTCATTTTCCTCTATACTGCATCATCATCTGTCTCAGCCTCTGAGGAAACTGCACAGAGGAGCTTTTTTTCTGTGCAAGTCCAGGATTGATTGTTTAACTGTACTGCTGGAATGTTTGTGTGAGCATTTTTGTTTATTCCAGGCTATACGCTCTCGATGGGCACATGGTCTAAGGGGACAAGGCTTCTGCTGAGTCACTGACTTGATTGGGGGCAAAGCTAGCAGCCATTAGCTCTGGAAAGCTGCTGCCTCAGTCTTTGGCAAGCAGGCATATTTTTTCATGGGCATTTTGTGGGGCATTTTAAGGGGGAGGCCTGGAAAGCTGTGCTGCTGCATATATAGGACGAAAAATGTGGATGGTGATGGAGTTGTTGCCATGATCTGCAACATCTGTATTGTGTTTGTTTTCTTGCTAGTGGATCTGTGGGACTGTAAACTTCAGCAAGTGCAGATTTGTTTCCGTGTTGACAAAGAAGGCACAGCAGCTTGAGTATATACTTCAGCTTATCAGAGTGGATGATCCACCTGAAAAGGCTAGGCACAGCGAGGTGCTTCTAAGGAGGTGGACAATTCTCAAAAACAAGTGGGAGATACTTAGAAGAATGTGACAAACAGAAGCAGAAGTGTCAAGAATCATGTTGAATGTTTAGAGCTGCACAATCAATTCCAAGCTCTCTACCTAATCATCAGTTAGGAGGCACAGAAACAGGCTCAAGAGACTCACTCCTCAGAAGACATGGAGGTGACCTTGGAGGGTTCTCTGGTGAAATTGTTCCTGCCAGTTCCCGAAGGAAGAAGAGACATGTGGTGGTAGTAGGTGATTCCCTGCTGAGAGGAACATAAGCAGTGGTTTATGGCCCTGATAAGATATCTCCTAGGGGAAAGGATACATAATGTAACAAAAAAGCCAGACACATCAAACCCACCAACAATTACCCCTTCCTTCTGATCCACACTGGACCAAATGATACTGTAAGATACAGCCTTCAGCATATTACAAGGGACTATAAAATGGTGGGTAGGAAGCTACAGGACCTTGGAGTGCAGGTTGTTACTTCATTGCTCCTTCCACTTGAAGAACATAGCCTAAGAAGAGAGAGAAGAATATTAGAAGTCACCAACTGGCTCAGTTGGGAAAGATTTGGATTCCTGGTCTGAATTTCCTTAAAATGGACTTCCAGCAAGAGATGGGCTATACCTCACAGAAGTTGTTAAGAATGCATTTGCTAGGAATCTTGCAGATGTGATCAGGAGCATTTTAAACTGAGTTGCATGGAAGAGGGAAACAGTACTGCAGAGGACAGGAGGATGGAGAGTACTGGAGAAAATAGTCCCAGTGATAGAGAGAGATTTGGACCAATATCACAAGAACCCAACAGTGGGCAGGAAGGAACAACAAGTAATCAACTGGAAGGGATGGCACATGGTCTTAGATGTGTCTACAGTGTAGAGTCTACACTAATACACAGAGCATGGGAAATAAACAAGATGTGCTTGAACTGTTAACACAGGAAGGCAAGTATGATTTATCAAGTATCATTGAAACCTAGTAGGATGAGTCTTATGATTGGGATATAGTAATGGAAGATTATACCCTGTTCCTAAGAAAATGAGAGGATGATCAGCAGTAGTACTTTATGTCAAAGGTGTGTACATCTATCAGAAGATCCATGACTTAGAGAATGGAAAAGAGGTTGAGAGCATTTGGATGAAAAATAAAAGGGAAAAAAAAACAGTGTCACCATTGTGGGAGGTCCATTATGAGCCCCCAAACCAGACTGAAGATTTGGATGATGCCTTCCTAAAGCAAATAACCAAACATCCCAGAAGGAGAGGGATAGTAGTAATTGCAGACTTCAGCCACCCTGATATTTCTTGGAAGTCAAACTCTGCAAAGAATGTAAGGACTGACAAATTCCTCGCTAGCCTTGCAGACAATTTCTTTGTACAACAGGGTAAAAGTAGTGAGATCCTTGGGTGGGGGTGATCATGTCCTTTTGGCATTTGTTGTAGAAGAGGAGCAGAGAAGACAAATACAGACATGTGCTCTGGACCTCAAGAAATATGATTTCGGTAAGCTTAGGGAAATACTGTGTGAGATTCATTGGTAAGAAATGTTCAAAGGGAAGGAAGTTTGTGATGCATGGAAGATTCCGAAAGACGAGTTCCTAAAGGCACAGCTAGGATCAGTCCCAATAAGGAAGAAAACTGGGATGTGTGTAAAGAAACCAGGGTGGATTTACAAAGAACTTTCAAGTGAGGTGAGAATTAAAAGAGACATGAATAAGAACCAAAAGAAGGGGAAATCTCCAAAGACAAATACATACTAATAGCCAATATTAGAAGAAAGAAAGTCACAACAATTAAAAGTTAGAATAAGCTCAGGCTTGCTATAGGGGCTAAAAATGATAAAATGGAGTAGGGGAGTTGACTGTGTTCACAGTGAAGGGAAGAATGAAGAAACAGTAGGGCCACTGCATAGAAGTGAAATGCTTACAGGACAAAAAGAAGGCTGATATCATCTTTGGCTTAGTCTTCTTCCAAAAGGAAAGCAGTGTTTTAACTGGTAATAGAACAAATGATGCAGTATGGGGACAGCACCCCCGAATAGATAAAGAGGTAGTTAAAGAATACTCTGAATGAAGTCAGATCTTCAGGTCTGGATGGACTGCATGGTAATAGAAAATCCAATAATGTGATTCATTTTCATAACATGAAAATTTGCGCAGTGTATTCCCTTTGTATACAGTTGTCCTTCCACATTCTCTAGGGTTAGGGGCACAGGACCCTCTCAAAAGTGGAAAAATTACAAATATCAAAATGTATGTGTGCTGGGAGGGAAGGGGGCCAAGGCATGGTGGGAAGACCAGGGAAGAAAAAGGAGAGGGGGGGTCATCATGGTGGCCCTATACTTCCTCCTTTCTTGCCCATCACCTTCCTTGGGTGGGTGGGGCATTAGGAGGGGGTTTATGGTGCTGAGAAATTGCCCTGCAAGCTGGAAGAGGAGGAGGAAGAGGAGGAGGACCTGAGGCAGGTTTTTAAAGGGCTGTGTGGCCTGATAGGAGCTGTGAAGAGGGAAGGTTCCCCTGGAAAAGAAGCTCCGGGGGAGCAGCAGTTGAAGAAACTTGCAAATAATCAAATCTATGAAAGTCAAGCCTGCAAGTGTGGAAGACCAATTGTATTGACACATTTGCATACCATGCTGCCAAGATTTTGATAAACCAGAATATGGCAACCTTAGTTATACGTTGCTTTTAGTAAAAGAACACATTGGGGAGACAAAGGCACCAACTGGACACGTGTTTCCTATAGCAGCCTTTATGTGTCACTGGAATTAGTATGGAAGGGTATACTCTTCCTCACTGGATCTACTGTTAATTGTTCTGAGCATGGAATTGGTATTTTCATGCCTTGGAAAGTTCTGGTGAGACAGAGTAAGGTTCATTTGCTTGAGGTTATGCAGTGAATGGAAGATCTGGCTGGGCTTAGTGCATCAATAGCTTTCATTGAAGTCCTAATAGGAATAAGTCAATCAGTTAAAGCTGTTCATTTCGCTCTTTCCCCATGCAAACATGCAGTATGTAGGGAGAGAGCAGGACCATGCCTACTGGCACTATTTCCAACTGCACGAATCATTTTGGCCCAGAATCCATCCATGCAGTGTGACATTTCAGAGGGAAGCCTATAAGTGCAGATTGGCTCAGCTTTCAAATTTCAACATCACCTTGGAAATGTTGCAGTGTGGACTCAGAGTCATGAAGCGTGATCCTGGCTGCACTGTGCATTGGATATATATTTGGAGGATCTTAGAGGACTAGTTTTTTGTCTGTCACATTTGTTGTCCTTTCTCCAAGCAGATAAAGGAGATGTTACTTCACTTTATTATTGGAACAACTCATGGGTGGAAAATCATGTTTTCACAGGCCCATTCTATGAACTCCATATGCTGAATAGAAATTTAATTTGGATTTGCCACACAAAACCTACATAGAGCTCTCATGAAAGCTCTTGGAAAGTTTACACAGGAGCTATCCATTGTGAGTATATACTTGTTTAGATCAATCAAATTTGTGTATGTGTTCTAGGAGGCAGCATTGCATGTGACCCACTAAATAGTCATACATTTTTATGTGCCATTGCTTCAATGGTGTGGCCTTTTTGGTAGTTCAGTTAAGGATATTCAAAACACAGTGTTCTCATGCCAATGAAATGGGGTGGTAGAAAGGTGATTGGGTAAAATACAGTGACTTGTGTGAGATTTTGTTGAATTTTAACATGCTCTGAGGAGTTCTGTCAAGAAAAAAAAGTTGTCAAAAAGTTTGATGAGCCAACTTTAGTTTGTCATTCACAACAAATGAAATATAGTGCTTATACAGCCCAAAAGCACTCCTGTAATTAAATTGTCTGAAACTTTGTTCCCATCCCAGATGTCTCTAGTTGGCAGCCTAACTTCTATAAGACAGATCAGCAACTTAATTGATCTTTCCCACCAAAACTCTTCTGCAAGTACTTATGCAGCAGTTGCTGAGCAGCCACGTGGAAAATCCGGACTGTTTGCACTGGTATTAAGGTAGCAATGAGTAAATGTCACTGCAATGAATTGGTCATAGCAAAAATGTGTATGTTGCTGGTTTTTAAAACATCACACCTGTTTTAAAATTGGTTTGATGTTTCAAGCTTCTTAGTAAAATTAGGAAAAAAATGTATGGATATTACATTTTAATAGATAGATGTATTTAAATATGAGGTACTAGGGCAATATCAGCATGGGACCAAAAGAGTTTTGTAGAAATGAATGTATGTTTGTGTATTATAGTTGTAAAGATTACAGAAATACATGAAGTACTTATAAAAGAGGAGTTATAAATACTAAGTAATATTACTGCACTGAAAATGACTTCAGAGATCTATGAAAATGATTAAGCATTCTGAGGCCCCACTGTCCTGAGGAAAAGGACTATAAAATGGACTGACACAGGACTTGCAGATCCTATCAATCCATGAAATCAACAATCATGAAATTCATATGTGGAGTTATGTTTGGAGGTAAGCAGAACTAAAAGGTAGGGAGCCATGCCATGACAGAGACAGTGCTTGGGTCATCTCACCTTAAGAGCAAAATTAGGCTGGGGATTTTTAACAAAGGATTTTCAGCAGCTTCACAAAAATATTTATCACCTACATTTGCACAGAACTTATATATAGAGTGGATGAGTTCAGAAGGCAAATAAGAGGAGTAAGAAAAAGTTTGTAAACCAGGTGTGGGGAACCTTTGGTTGGAGATGTCATTATAGCTCCCATTATGTATGACTACAAACCATGCTGGTTGTGGCTGGTTGTACCATAGATTATACTGTTTGGAGTTTATAAGCATCTGTGGTGGGGAGGCTGTACATGTTCCTGACCCCTGTTACAAGGAGCAGCACTGAAAACTTTTGATTGTAGCACAGGGGTTACCAATGCAGGAAGCACAAGGGAAATTAAAGTTATCATGACAGGTTACGCAGGTTACACCTACGTTTCCATACAGCTTAGCAAATTTTTGCTTAAGGTGGAAGCCAGTAATTTACTTTGGATGCCTGGATATGGAATGTTGTTGGCTTACAATCATCAGTAGTTCTTTGAGCAAAGAACTAACCAGACACTGGCTCCAAAATAGCCATTAAGAACTGGCTGTGCTGTCACTCGGTACAGCGTAAGCAATGCTGCTAAAGACGCTGCTCCAGGAACTGTTTGAACATGTAACATAAAATTCATTCTGTTATTAAAAGTAAGATTGGTAGATGTGATTCCCCCCTCCCTCCCCCACCATCTGTGATTTAATCTTTCTGCTTCCTGGTGCATCTCTTGGATTTTACCTTTATTTTATGGCAGAATGTTATGATGATGCAGAAGAGGGTCTACGTCTTTAATTTTGTGTCTATCACATCTAGAATGTTCCTCAAGGTGGCCTTTCAAGTGGATAAAGGCTTGTTGGTTCATACTATTAGTGTTGCTGCTGTGTGTCAGATCTTTTTTTACAGACAGCAGAAAAGCTAATAAATGGATAATTCTGCCTTGCTGACTGAAGTACCTCTTTTATGGAAGAGCCTCAGTCAAAAGAGTCGCATCAGTAAAATGCAAAACACTTATTGCCCTACTGTTGCAGGCTTGCACTTAACTTTATAGCTCAACTGCCAGAGTTCTACTTTTTTAAAAAAAGAAGGTACCTAAAGCAATGGGAAATCTGGCTAATATTATAGACTGGACTGGGGTGTAGCCTCCCAAAGGTTTATACATGAGGAAAAATAAAGCTGATGGGAAATGGTCAGTGTTGCCTAGAAGTCATACAGAACCTCGCTCCCAACAGATGGAAGAGTTTGAGTGAGGTTATGAAGTTGGCACAGAAAGATCAAAAAAAGGAATAACGAGAGGGAGTGATTTTGATGCAATGTGGAAGATACTCATGGGAAAGCTGTTAGTAAAAGAAGGTGTTACACCTCTACAAGAAGAGTTACAATTTTGGATGGTAGGATAAATTGTACCCCATCCCCATAGCCTATTATACCTCAGTTTATGAGTAATAATAAATAGTTAAATTTAGGGTAGAATAGGTAAATATATATATATATAAGAGAGAGAGGGAGTGTATATATATATATGTATATGTATATATATGTAGAGAGAGAGAGAGAGAAGAGAGAGAGAGTATATTGGTATGTAGGGTAATAAGAGTAATTAGGAAACGATAATTAAGATTTATGAAAAATAAGAATGACATTATAAATATTATATTTTGAAAAGGATAGAAATAAGAATGAAATTATTAACAGTATGTTTTGAAAATGTTAATTATGGGAATTATTAATTACAATGGGTATAATGAGAATGAGATTCAGATATATATAACCAAAATATATAATCAGTATGACTTATAATACATTGTATAATGTTATGTAAATAGAATTTGGAGAGAAATAGAAATGTAAGGGTTTTTTTTAACCTTTCCTTTCACTTTTATGTTTGTCACATTATGTATTTTTTTCATTTTTTTAATAATAAGAGAACTTGGTTGTGGAGGCAGCCAGGTCATACCCAGCTGAGGGGCAGATAGCTCCACCTCTCTCTTGAGGAACCTACACAGTGGCTTCCACCCAAATGGATTTCCACATCAGTTATTCCAGTGCTACCTGGCAGGCAGGTCGAGTAAATGAGTTTCCATCAAACAGCATGTGGGTCAGCTGATGAGTTGCTTTTGGCCAGCAGATCAGCTGACCAATAGCTGGATTAGGATCCATACAGCAAGCCTTTTCAGCTCTAATCAATAAAGTTGCTGCCTTTCCCATTCTAACAGAATGTGATCTGTTGTCTTTTTTGCTGAAGGAAAGCTCCACTCTCACTGCTGGTTCTGCAAATGGGACTCTTAACAGCCTTGCCTTTTTCAGTGGGATGTATAGGTTGTAGCATCCGACAGAGAGAGTAAGACAAAGTGACAGGATGGTGAAATGAGAAGAACTCAGAAACTGCAAGGTGGTTCAACCAAATATGAAGAAAGAAACAGATTGTTACATCCCTCCATCACTTTTTAGTCACAATGAGAAACTTTCTTTAAGCTGTATACAGAAATTGCATTCTTGTGCAGACGGCAGGGGAAAAAATGCTTATATAGGGAAGGAAAGGGCTTTGGCCAATCACAGTGGGAAAGGATAGAGGAGGAAATGAGCCAATCAAGCTACTGGAATCCAGCAAGGGATGTGACTTCTTACAGAAATTTAGCTGCTCACAGAGCTGGTCAGATGCCAGAATGTCAGCAGTTCAAATCTCTTTATGCCTAGACCTACCATGTACTGAGCCTGCCGTAGAGAGAAGATTAACTCCTATTCCTACCTCCGTTTTGTGTTCCTGAAATGAAAGACATAGGACTGATGTCAGCTTTTGAATAAAACTCTGGGGCTTCAAGCTGGTACATATTTGATAAATCTAAATTTCAAAATTCCATTTATTTTTGCTCTGAAAATGGCATGGCCCCTAAACTGATTTTTTTCCTTTTTTCGGTAGCTACTTCTGGGTTGGGTAGATTTTATTTTGTATTGTACAGTAACCTAGCATAATGGAATCAACAGAGTCTAGCTGATGTGCTAGCAAAGTTTAGAAGATCCTCCTTTAGCAAAAGATGCCAATGCAAATATAATCTTATTTTGATTTATATGTTAAATAAAAACCTTTGCAATGTGGGGTGAGATCTAGTTAATATTAAGTCTTATGCATAAATAACATTTTGGATTATGCTGAAAGTTTTTCTTCATGCAGACTGTCATGAATTCCAGCTTCTGCCTTTAAGAGTCTTCCATTGAGACAGATGTATTCCTTATGGTCAAATGTATAAATGTTTTAGGCCCACAGAGATGGGAATGGGATAAAACTTGGCAAACAGGACAAATAAAATTACAGCATTTTAAGGCTACAGTCCTATAGCAACCTGGGAAGAAATGCCATTGACCACCGTGGGGAGTATTTAGGAACAGGCAAGTATTGTGTTGCACAGTTAAAAGTCATAGTCAAATTTCACATACTCATCATTTAGAAGTGGATACGAGGCATGGGCTCATGCTAAAGCTGAAAACTTCAAACCCAAGAAAAGAGATTGGTGCACTTGTTACTGAAAGGAAACTGAAGCCCAGTGGTATAATCTGGCTGAACCATAGAGATAAGCTGTTATTTTTGAAGTATTCTGGCTAAAACACAGTGAACACTGTTCTTGTACCATTCCCTTGTTTGCATCAGATATCTGTATTTTATATTCAACAATGCCTCCCCCTCCTGCCTACAAAGCATTTGTAGTCCTCAGCCAATCAGACCTTGAACACTGCTCAACTCTTTATTTTCGTGTCTCACAGATGTGCCTGGTTGAGGCTTGAAGTATTCAGAAACTGACCTTTCATGAGTGCAGTATTGTTCAGTTCCAAGTGACATAGAATATACTGAACAAACTGTTTAAGCCTTAACAATTTTTGTTAGTACATTCATTTTGCAATGCTTCATAATGTACTAGGTTTGGCACCCTGAGGCTTCGTCCTCTTTCTTGTAGTGTATTATTCAAAATTCATTTCAATGATCCATCCAATTTTTATTTTCTAAAGTTGGCTAGGATTCTTTAGAGGAGGAGAGGAGAATAAATTAAATGTCTCAGAGAAGAATGCAACCACATGCTGTTTAATGTAATTGGAGTGTACCATCCCCTCATTCTCCACCTCTGTAAGAGGCTCTTGAGGAGGCGCACAAACAGTGAATAGACAAAGCTTTGTTTTGTCTCCTCAGCAGAAGAAACTCATCAACTAGTCTCTAGTTGTATCAGTATATGTGTATACAATAGGATATATCAGACAAGGTCTAGCTGTACCTTTACCTTAGTGGAAAATGCTTCCACTTGTGTAACGCAGGGCCAGCATGATGTAATGGCTCGAGTGCTTGACTGAGGCCATTTCCACACTAGACTGTTATAGCGCGACTATTCCACTCTCAACATCCTGTGGAATCCTGGGGTTTGCAGTTTAGGGAGGGGCTGGCTGGCCCCTCCCTAAACTGCAAACCCCAGGATTCCATAGGATGTTGAGAGTGGAATAATTGCGCTATAACAGTCTAGTGCGGAAATGGCCTGAGATTCCTGGAGACCAGGTTTCAAATCCCTGCTGAGCCCTAGAAATCCATTGGGTTACCTTGGGCAAGTCACCGTCTGTTAACTAATTAGCAAACCTCCTCTGAATAGGTCTTGCCAAGACGAGCCTACAACAGAGTCACCATAAGTCAGAGTTGGCCTGAAGGCATGTAACAACAGCAAAGGCAGGGCACCCAGTTGTTGATAGTTCCTCCTGTTCTCTTAGCTCCCTGTGGTATATCCCAAACTGTTTGGGTTGTTGTGTTAACCTCAGGGAGGGCTTAAGTGCATACGGAGACATGCAGAAATTGTGTACTCTACCTTGTGCAAGCAAAAGTGCTTTTCATGAAGGTGAAGAGGCTATCCCAGCTTGGTTGCAGGGTGTCATTGAGGAAAAGGAAACAGTCTGTTTCCTAGAATAAAAGGATGTAACTGGCAGATCATGCATTGATCTGGCTAGTCTAGAAATCACCAGAGTACAAAGAGGGAGAAATCCTGAGAAGGCTCCCTACTGGGTAAGGTGGGCTGGAAGAGCTTAATTTAAAGTCTTCCCATTGGCATAAATGGGATGAGTTCTTTCTTTCTGAACTGAGAGTGACATAGCACATCTGACAACATCTGCCCTACTCATACAACTTGCTGTATGAGATCAGTGATAAACACCATTGTACAATGACAAGGCTGACAGATATTACTGTTTCAGATGTTCTTAACAGAAGTGCTAAGGTTGTAACTACACGAGTATTGATTTGAACCTACTTTTAAAAAAATTTAAAAAATACAAATAGTCTGAAATAGTTTTCTCTAGCTGCTTAACACGCAACAATAAAAGGGCTCAGCTAGTTTGAAAATACCGGTAGATGGTAATGAGGCATTTACACCAGCTCATGTGTTCTGTTTTTTGAGAACAGTCTTGACTGCAGTTTGGTAATTGCTCAAGTTGTCTTGTTTTCTGTTCCAAAGTTCATTCTACCTTTTTAAAAGAAGGTTACTAATATTCTGACAGTTCAGTTTGAGTAATTTTAAATTATAAATTATAAAATTAAGGATTTCAAGAGGGCACATCGATATATATTATATTCCTTTTACTTTATTATCAAACATGTTCTTTTAAATAAATTTTTCACACAAAAAAAGCTCAGAATGAGGTAGAAAAATCACTGAAAAGTGGTCATGAATTCTTGTAATAACAGCCAGTGGGGAAGAAAACTTCTGAAGGTACATGCAAGAACAGAATGAGTAGAGATTTACATCTGTAGTCTCAGAGGGTTGAGGAATGCTCAAATATAGTTTGTGAGAAGGCACAGGAAGCTGCCAGTGGGGGCATGAAATTGGGGAAAAACTCCTCCTTTCCTGTTTCCTTGAATGGATCCTTTCTTTTGTCAGTCTACTAGTCCTTCTGTGAACAGAAAGAGCTGCTTCAAATCCAAGCAGCCATCTTCTATATAAAAGTCAACGTTTGTCTGTTTATGAGTTTGCCTGTTTGTGTCAGACAGGCGAAGACCTCATAGGACTGGCTGGCTGAGAAGATTCTTTGTAATCCTGGGGTTGGTGGTTCAGGGAGGGGCCCTTTAGAATTCTCAGCCAGAGAGCTCCGAATAGGTTGGTTGCTATGGAGACGAGGCCTACCAGCAAGAAGGAGGGCAGCATATTCCCTCAGAAACCACACTCTGTATGTTAATAACTCTGAATATAGATTGCATTGGGGAATGTGGGGAAAAGTCACATCTACCAGACAACACAGTTTGGAGAATTAGAGACACAGGATCTCAAATCTGTGTATTTCAACTACATTTAAATCCTAAAGTAAGGTAAGGTAATTCCTAAGGTATTTCTAACAAGCGTTACCTATGAGAAAATAAAATCCCAGGCAATGCTGGGTATATACACTAGTAAATTATAAAATTAAACCATTGCGAGGGGCATGTGAATTATGGTATTCCCTGGAAAAAAACTATTGCATTTTCTTTTGTGTTTCCCTATAAACCACCTAGGAAGTTGAGGGAATTGGTCTTCAGTTAAGAATCTTAAAACAAAATAGCAGAAGTTCACTAGAAATGGCTCTTGAAATATTTTGCTGATTTCAATCAGAAGGAACCTCTTAAGAAAAACTATAGTGCACTTGTAGAAGAACATCGTAATTCCCCTGGTAGACCAGAACAGCAATTCATCTAATCTGGTCTTCTTGTCAAGAACTTACTGAAAAGTATGACAAGAAATGGTCATTATCATTGCCTGTAAAAATGCATTGTTTTTCTGAGTGTCCTTTAATCCCAGAACATGATGATAGCAGTGATCTTTTGTCATCTGTAAGGCTCCTGTTGTTAATGCAGAGGTAGGGAGGCCCCTCAGGACATCTTCTAAGCTCCCTGACTCCTTCCGGTTCATTTTTTCTGGATGATTTTTCACCTCAAAGCACTTTTAAAAAAAGTTTTAAAAATCATACAACACCATAGTTTTTGTTCCCAATAACCCTCTGACTACCCCAGAAAAAGCAAGGCAAGGTGAAAACGAAACCGGAAGAGAGAACATAGAATCATAGAAATGTAGAGTTGGAAGAGACCACAGGGGCCATCCAGTCCAACCCCCTGCCATGCAGGAACACCCTCAAAGCACTCCCGACAGATGACCGTCAGGCCTCTGCTTAAAAACCTCCAAGGAAGGAGCCTCCACTACACTCCGAGGCAGCAGATTCCACTGCCGGACAGCCCTGACTGTCAGGAAGTTCTTCCTGAGGTTCAGGTGGAATCTCCTTTCCTGCAGCTTGTATCCATTGCTCCTTGTCCTGGTCTCTGGAGCAGCAGAAAACAAGCCCTCTCCTTCCTCTACGTGGCATCCCTTCAAATATTTAAACATGGCTATCATGTCCCCTCTCAACCTTCTCTTCTGCAAACTAAACATCCCCAGCTCTCTAAGTCTATCCCCATAGGGCATGGTTTCCAGGCCTCTCACCATTTTGGTCACCCTCCTCTGGACTTGCTCCAGCTTGTCAATATCCCTACTGAATTGGGGTGCCCAGAACTGGACACAGTACTCAAGATGGGGTCTTGCAATTTCCAGTTCCAGCATGGCAACATGGTACCACCCACCAGGGGTGTAGACTGATGACTAATGATTTACACCATTGCTGCATTCACCAGCTCCCAGCGTATCTTTGTGCTTTGCTCTCTATTGCACTTGATTTGAAGTCAACTGCCTATTTGCTCTGTACTCTTTTCATCACTCAATTGGAGATTTTATCCAGAGTTTGGATCAGTTATTCTTTCAGGCAACATCTCCCAGAATCCTCCAGATAGCATGGTTTACAATGCCCAGAACCTTTCTCCAGGAGCTATAGTCCTAAAACAATACTTTTAGAAGTTCTGAATTTTATACACTTGGATTCTTTGTTGTTTCTGCAAACTTGTTTGCCACTAATGTAAAAGCAGGTTTGTAAGATCAGTCCTGTAAGATAAGATTTTTTTTTCTGGCTGATTTGTTATTTTTCTAAAAAGGAAAAAAAAAATCCCTATATGTTTTGTTTTCTCTAGACTTCAGATATTTTTTGAAGGATTCAAAGTGTGTGTTGGTAATGTCTGTAGGTGTAACTCTGTATTCCCCAACACAGTTACCTCTAAATGTTACTTAGTGCTTTATGATCTGGACTAATAATTTGGATGCTGTCCAGTAGCTAAACATTAATTGGAACAAAGAAGTGATGAGACAAAACTATCCAGACTATTTGTTAAGAAATACAGGATATAATTAGGGCTCCATGTTTAATTGGTAGATTAATCTTCTAAAGACGTAAATGATTAATCAGGGGCAATTTTACCAATGAGGGCAAATTTTAATTGGAGAAGCTTTGTTTGGGGTTACTTTTGTTCTGTGTTGCTTCTGTAGGAAACAAAGAAAAGTAAATACATAAAAATGTTACTTCCTTTGAACAATAGCGGTATCTCTAATTGATTTATACTGACATTATCTTTCATGTTATTTCAAAGTTGGTCTGTCTTAAAGACATCTCTGAGATTTGGGGAATATTCAGATGTTAAAAATGCATTTAATCCAGTAAAAGCCTTGTGATTGATCAAGCACAAATTATTTATTAATAAACAGAATCAAGTATGATGGTATATGATCTTAATGAGTGCACTTGGGAACTCTCCAGGAGCAGTTGCTGAGGGGGGGAAATGAAAAATAAAATTGGGGGTGCATTCTATCAAATCAGTGGACCAAATCTACTTGCTAGTCCCAACTACATAGGGTTGACTCAGTGAGATTTGCTGAAGTGTTGATTTAGCATTCAACAATTGATTCAGTGGGTCTGTTTCATACGAGTTGGATTAAAGCCAAAGTCTGAATGGAGTTTCCAGTGGAGTTTTGTCCAATGGCAAAACAGAATCAGTAAGTCACATGCAAGAGTAGAACTGTGATGTAGTGCTAGGATAACATGTTGAGTCCATACATTCCACTTAGCTACCACATGGGTTGTGGTAAGCAACTCATTGCCAAAGCGAATAGAGATTTGCCCTGAACATGGGAGTTATTCAGCACTCTAGGAAAGGGAGGGGACTGTGAGAGTACATTGCAAGCGAACAGCCACTTGCCATCCTTCTATGTATTGTTTTCTAGTCCTTTCTTAATATCTCATCTTTTTCACAAAGCTGAGACTCAAAGAAGCTTTCAAGATAAAAAGAAATACAAGTAGAAAACATATGTTAAACTGCCTTCAAAATTAAAATCATTTTAAGCATATGCATATAGAATGAAAGTGTTAAAGCACAGCAAGAAAACCCTTTTTGTAAAAGAATCCATCCTCCAAAGCCTATTGGAACAAAAAGTCCTCCTGCCAGTGAGAGAATCAGAAGAAGGGAACCAGGCTAGCCTCCCACAGAAGGAGTTCCAGAGTTTGGGAGCAGCTGTTATCCTGTTTACTGGGGGTCCCGGGAGGGACACCTAAATAACCTTACAATTACACAAGATGGAGGAAATTGGTCAAAAGCACTGGTTGGCACTATGAGAGGCAGGATAACGCAGCAGGATCTTGTAACCCAATGTTTACGGGGTCAGGCCAAGTCAAGAAGCAAACCGTGTTGGAAATAATGAATGATCTTTATTAAGTACAGGCATACAATGTAAGCAACACACGCACACAGATAACTAAGGGGGGGGAAGTGCGAGTATGATAGTGGGATTTTCAGAGGGATAGTTGATTCAGGTGATACGAAACCTGTTCCTGAAGCCCGGAAAGAAGATAGAGAGTGATGCTGGGGTTCGATGTATCTCAGCATGTGGAGCTGAGGGGAAGCTCGCCAACGGTCTGGAACTCGGGAGCGATCCGAGGATGGTCTCGGAATCAGGGGTTTTTATAGGGAGAAATGTGACTGCAGGCTATGCCATATGTGGGGAAAACAATGCATTTTAGGAATGGGACAAAGCTTTGGAAATGTCAGAATTTAGCATGATTGAGTTAAGTCCGAATTGACAAAGAGCCAGTATGCAAACGCGGAGTGCTTGGCAGTTGAGTATACAGCTTGCCAAGTTGCCTGCTCGGGGCAGGGAGTCCTTTGTAAACAGCGTGCATACATAATAAGGGTGTTTGCAGAGAGGTCTCCTAAAGCGAGGATCTGGCTATTTCTGGCCTGCCTGGGTGGAGAATGGAATGTCTAGCAATTAGTGGCTGAGCCTAGTTCTGTGCTTGTCCGGGGGCCTCACAAACACGTGGAGAGGGGTGGTGGAAGAGAGCCAAATTATTGATATCAAAAAGATATCTAGGGGTATCTCCAAGGAGGCCTAAACTGCAATAACACAGCCATGAAGAAAAGCCCTTTTCCACATCCTGCTAAATGTGTCTGTGAGGGTGACCAGACATGCTCATATAGGAGAATGCACATCTTCAGATTGGCTGCACCTCGGCTGAACAGGTGTTTTAGAACAGAGTTTTAGGTCATAACCTCTGTGTTCCATTGTGACACACATATAGCCAGCAGAGTTGCTGTAGCAAGGAAATCACATGCTTCCAGTAACCATCTTGAGTTAGTAGTCTGGCTGTACCTCTTTGGACCAATTTAATTTTACTGATGTTTTTCAAGGGCAGCTCCACACAGAGTGTCAAGTAATCCAGATGGGACATAGTCCTAAAATGTGTGTCATCATACACAGATCAGACATCTGTATGAAGAGATGCAGTTAATTTTCAGTTGTGCAAATGAACTCCTCCCATTGCCAAAGCTTGAACATCCAGGTTCAGAGTTGAATCCAGGAGTACATCCAAACTGTGAATCTCTATCTTCAGGGAAAATTTAATCCCAACCAGTGCAGATTGAGTCACCATGTCCTGAGCTATCTTTCCACTGACCTTGAGTGCTTCTGTCTTATTTGAATTAAGATTCAGTTTGTTTGCTCTCATAAAATTACTGCCAGTGGGTACCAGTTTAGAACCAGTATAATTTCCCTGTATTACGATGAAAAGGATAGAGATATATGGGTCTCAGTGTACTGAAGACCAAACCCCAGATAACCTCTCCCAGGATTTTCATGCATATGCTAAGAGCATGACAGAAAGGGACACTGTGAGACTGTGCAGCCCAAACGTTATGAAATCAAACAGAAGTCCTATAGCAATACCTTCTGGGCAGAAAGAAATGGAGTCACTATAGAACAGTTCTCCAAATCTCACTCGTAAAAGGTGACCCAGAAGGACAGCATGCTTGATAGTATCAAAAGCTGCTGGGCAGTTCAACAGAACCAACAGGGTCAGGCTCCTTTACCCAACTCCCAGCATAGTTCATCCATTGGGGAGATGAATGCTATCTATAGTGTGGTCTGAAGCCAAATGGTAATGGATCAAGCTAACCAACTAACCCCAAAGATGGGAAGCCACAACATGCTCCAGTGCCTTGCCCAGAAATAGAATATTGGAGGTGGATTTGTAATTATTAAATAGAACAGCTTCAAGGAAGATTCTTTTAAACAGACCTTGCAACTTCTCCTATAGGCTCACTGGAACTACACTTTTGCTGAAAGGAAGCATCAGTACCTTTTTGGTAAGTCAGGAGGGGCAAAGATCTAACAAGCATGTGAAGACTCTTACCTCTCCAAGGATCCTGCCCATATGCTTGGGCTGCACAAAATGGAATGTGCTTGTTAACACTGGCCAAACAGGAACCAAGTTTATATCCTGTGGGCTTCCATTAGCCATAGCATCCAAGCCTGACCATATTCATATTATTCTGTTTGCAAAGAAGTGATCAAATTTTTCATAGTGGGCTACCAGTTGCTCTAGATTTTGCTTTTCTGGTCCAAGATGTAAAGACTTCTAACCTCTACAAACAGTTCCCACTGAACAGCACTTTTTTTTTAATTTTATTTTTATTAAAGTTATAACAAACAATATTTACCAAATAATCATTCTTTCTTTTTATAAATATATAAGAAACAGAAAGTAAAGAATTATATACAATCAAAATTATATACCTATATACCTATAAATTTATATACCTATCCAACATCTAATTCTATTTCTATTCCTTCTTTTTCTATCTTCTATCTTAATCTACATAAATAGATAGCTCTATATAATTTATGTATCTAAATAAATTTTAATTACATTTCTTATATATTCTACTTCGTCTTATGAATTTTATGAACATCCTTCTATATAAAAAATATACAAATGTATATATTTTTTCTTTCTTCTAGTTTTATTACTAATTTATTTTTCCAAGCTTCTACTGATCATTTCCCTTTTTATGTGACTTGTCATATAATTTTGAAAATAAATGTTTCAATTCCCTTTTCCCATATCTTTGCTTATTTTCATTCTTTTCATGTTTCTTTCTGAATCACCCATTTTCTTTGTATGTATTCTTTAATTGGTTTCAATTCTTCCCTATTTTTCCCTCTTGTTTCACCCTTAAGTGCCATTGTCAAATCATCCATCATTATCATTTCTGATAGTTTAACATCCCATTCCTCGATATCAGGTATATGTTCATACTTCCAGTACTTTGCATAAGTAATCCTTGCATTTGATACCATATACAGTATTATTCTCCAATAACAGCACTTTTTTAGACATAATGGTAGCAGAGAAATATCATCATTATCATTGCTATTGTTATAATTGCTAAACATACTGCCATGTGATCGATGTTAATTTAGGTTCCAGACCGTATTCAGCTGGATTTACTCACAAGTTTTAGCCAGTGTCACTCTAGTTTCCTTGTGATTTCTTTCATTGCCCCTAGGTCCCTAGAAAGCCAAGATATTCTCAAGCCCTTCCCAGTTCTAAAGGTCAACCGGAGCTTTGACAGAATCTATCTATCTAGCTTCAGGCCTGGCTGTGGAACAGAGACAGCTTTGATCACCTTGATAGACAGCGCGACTATGTCCCTGTTGGTTCTGCTGGACCTCTCAGTGGCTCTCAAAAGCAATGATCATGGTGTCCCACTGAGCTGCTTCTCTGGTCTGAAACTTGGCAGCACTGTTCTGCAGTCTTTCTGATCCTAAGGGAGCCCTCTTTCACACCATGACTATTGGCCTGTAGGCTCCTCATGGCTCAGCTGTCCCCATGCTGTATAATATCTAAATGAAGCTGCTGGGAGAGGGCATCCAGAGTTTTCAGGTTTGGTGTCAATGGTATGTTGATGATGCCCAACTACACTTCTCCTTCCCATCTAACTCTAACGAAGATGCTTCATTACTAAATAAGTTTTTGCTGTTAGTAATAGATAAGGTGAATTTAAGTAAATTGAAACTTAATCCAGACAAAAGAGAGATCCTCTTGGTCAGTCATAAGGCAGATGAAGGAATAGGAATGCAGTCTGTGCTGGTTGGTTTACACTCCCTTGAAGTTACACTCCTCAGTTTTGCAGTTCGAGCATGCTGCTGGACTCAGATGTGAGCCTGGATACCAAGCTCAGTGGCAGTCAGTGGTGTATTTGCACTGTTAATTAGCTGTGCCCATTCCTGAAGATTGCGGATCTGGCTATGGTGATACATGCCTTGATTGCATGTTTGGATTAGTGTAACATGCTCTGTGTGAGTCTGCTTTTGGAAACTGTTCAGAAATTTCAGCATGTCCAAAATGCTGCAACCAGGCTATTGACCAAGAGTGGTTACAAGGATCACACACCTCCTGATGAAATAGCTTCACTGGCTACTGGTCCATTTGTAAGCAGAAAAGCCCTATATGGCTTTTCTATCTAAAATACCATATCTCTCTGTATAAACCCGTCCAAGTTTTAAGATCTTTGGAGCAGGGCATTTTCTCTGTCACATGCAAGGTTTGCTGAGGACTCAGGAAGGAACCTTCTCAGTAGATATTCTTAGGCAATAGAACCCCTCCTGTGGTTGGTCTGGTTGGGCCCCTCTGTGCTGTCTTTCTGCTGGCAAATCACAGTACAGAATGGTGCTTGAAAATGGTGTGATGTGGCCTTACCTTTTCTGTTATGTTTTAAATGTGTTTCAAGCAGTTTTTAACCATGTGATTTTAAAATAAAATTGTTGTTTTTTTTAACAATTGCAAAATAAGATAGTACTTGATTTTTTGTCTTAAATTATTGTAAGCTGTTTTGTGTCCCATGCTGGGAAAAAAGGTGAGGTGTAAGTTAAATAAATTGCCAAGTGGGCAGAAATCTTTGTAACTGAGGACTTTACCATGTGCAAAAAAGGCACTTTCTTTGTGCACAGAAATGGTGTTTTCTAGGCAGAAAACAATGTTTCCTGTGAATTTCCCTACAGAAAACAGCATTTTCTACACAAAATGAAGGTTTAGGTTTTTTTTTTCCACAATGTAAGTCCTGAACTGTCAGTAGTCTTTGAAAACTGCACAATTTTCAACAATTTTCCCACAGCAAAAATGATAAAATTGTTTATTCTTGCCTGTGAAAATGAAATTGATGAAGATTTATACCCCAGCACAGAATTTTCTGAGAAAAACTGAAAGACTTCCTATCCCCCTGCCAGCATGATTTAACTGAGTCTCTGTGATGCAAGCCTCGACAGTACAGTAAGCCTTCTACATTGCATGCTTGACTTCCACAGAACTGATTATTTGTGAGTTTTTCTGCCCCCAACCAAGTGCTTCTTTTCCAGGGGAACCTTCCCTCTCAGCAAGTCTAATCAGGCCATGCAGGCCTTTAAAAACCCACTTCTGATTGTCATCGTCCTCCTCAACCACCACCATTGGCCACTGCCTGGCCACCTAAATACAGCTCTCAGCCCAATTTCTTAGCACCATAAATTCTTTCCTGATACCCCCTACACAACCAAGGAAGGAGATGGGTGAGAGGAAGAGGAAGTATAGGGGTATCATGCCAAACCACCCACTTTCTTTCTCCTTTCCTTGACTTGGTATGGATTGTGGGGGTCCCTTCTCCCCACCCTACCTCAGTCTCCTTCCCATGAACAGACACAAGCACATTTTCATATTTATGGATTTTCCACTTTTGTGGGAGTCCTGCAACCCTAACCCTAGCAAAGGTGGAGAGCCAACTGTACTCTCATTCAGAATGAAGTTTAGGATAGATTTTTTTGTTTTTTTACGATTTTTGGATGGGGGATTCACTAACGATATTTCAATCCAGGAGGACTGATACCATAACCAGTCAGGCAATTTGAACCAAAAGTCAGTTTGGGAAGAACCAACAACTTGTTTGGGGGTCCCTTGGATATGCCTTGGTTAACAAAGTAGATGTATTCCTAGACATTATCATTTAGACAAAAAAATTGGTACCAGAAGTATGAATAACACGAAGAGAATAGGTGCATTTTCCTATATAACAAAAATATGTTTCACATTAAGTTTCTGTTCAGACCTAAAAATATGCACATGTGAAAGGAAATGAAACAACCAGGCCAGGTAAGCCTTGCATAAGTAACAAAAAAAACAAAAAAAAACATTTTGAACCTTCTGCAGACCACTTGAAGGCATCTTCCAAAATGAATCAAGGGATGAGTTTTTATTTCACCAGCCTCCCCTTGTCGTTTGATCCCATTTTGGTGGTAAAATTTATAGAATTATGTTGCTTTTTTTAAACATGCAGGGTGCAGCTGATGAGGCAGGCTAACTCCCTTTTCTGTCTTTTTCTGTTTGCCCATGCTCAGTAAGGGATTTTGGAGGTGCCTGCTGTTACTTTTCCTATTGTAAGCAGGCACAGCCAACTATAGTAGGATTGGCTGAGAAGTATTCCTGTCTTTCCCAGCTCAAACTTTATTGCACTGATTGCTCAACACATGCTGTTATAACCTGGCAATTACATGCCTATGTTTCTCCAGACTTTCAACAGTTCACCAGTGTTAAGGCTGGGAAAAAAAGCTTACAGCTAAACAGAAAACAAGAAGGAAAAGAGGAGGGGCTTGGTGGGCAAAAAAAGACTTTGTAAAAAAAGAGCTTCTTTGTCAGAGGCTTTGTTAATTGAGGTATACCTCTATCTTCCTCTGCTTTGTATCACTGGAATAGCTGCTCCATAAGTTTGATCATGTCCACTCCTACTCACCTTACTTCGTGGGGGGGTAGTAAACACATGTAAACACATGTTCCTTGTGGGCAGCAGGCAATACTCTATCCTTGACTGTTAAAAGATAAAATCCTGTTTCAGGAAGCAGATGTTAAAATGCAGAAAATCCTCTTCCATTCACCTGAGCAGTGGAAAAGACCCTTTCTACCGCAATTGTGCAACCCCTTTTGGCACTGGCCCTGCTGGTGTTGGTTCCCATCCGCAGCTTACGCATTCACAGTCAAGAAAAACAGCACTGTCCAACCAAGGGAAGGTGATGGTTCCTGCTGGGATTGTCAGGGCCTTAGTTCTGTGAGGAGGTAACTACTCACACAAAACTCAAAAAACAGTTGCTTCCAGGAGGCTCGCCGGTGGAGCTGTACATTATGTGATTTGCTCTGCCAACTTAGCTACAGGTAAACAGTTCTGAACTCAGCAGTCCTGTCAAATTTTAATTGGAATAGAAGTACAAGCTAAATAAAGATATTTGCAGATGTGTTTGTTTTGCTTCTACCTTTCAGCTTCAGTCACAGAACTTGGTTTGCTGCAGGGCTGAATGGAAGAACTGGTCAGCCCCATCCTTCTCCTCTTCTTGAAGGGCTTTATGTTCATTTGGAAAGAAGAATCTGCATTGTAGGTCCATCTGTAATTGTATATTGCAGGCACAAGCACAGTTTAAGTTGCTGTACACACACATATACACATACAGCAATACAGAAAATTGCATAATAGATTTGACACATCAGACTGTCCCAGCACAGAGGTTCCAGTGCTGGATTTGACTGCAGTACTCTTCTGCCTTTGCTGTTGCATTGTCTTGCAATATTTGGATGCCATTTTAAAGCCCTAAGTAAAGGATACAATATACGATAAATAAGCCAGCTTGGATGTAGTGGTTTGAGTGTTGGACAATGATTCTGAAGGCCAGGGTTTGAATTCCTGCTCAGCACGGAAATCCCCTGGGTGACTTAGGGAAAGTCACATTCTCTCAGCCTTAGAGGAAGGCAAGGACAAAACCTTCTGAACAAATCTTGCCAAGAAAACAAAATGATGGGTCCACCTTTGGGTTGCCATAAGTCAGAAACAACCTGAAGGCACACAACAATAAGCATAAAAAAAATTGCACTATAAAGTACTTATCCTGTTGTCTTCTCCTAAATACATGATTAAAAATCCTAATACTTTATTTAAAGTGAAAAGGGCCTAATCCTTATCCCTGGAAAGTTTAGTTCCTCTAGCAAGCTTTTCCTCTCTTTCTGAACTCACCTAATAATAACAGCCCCTTCTTTAAAGTTCTTCCACTCGGTGGAACAAACTAATGATTCAGAATATGCTCACAAAGAGAAAATTCATAGAGAGTTGTCCCATTCTAAAATGGAATGTCCTGCCGTATGCACTGAGTTCTGATAAAAGGCTATGAAAGTCCTGCTTTAGATATTGTGAATAAATGTAGCATATTTAATGAAAATTAAAACAACATTTTCTCTTGTTTTTTTTATTCCATGTGTTTTTAATTTTTTTTGATTGAGAATATACAAGTTCATAAACATATATCATTTTGCAGAAGAAAGTGAGAAAAAACAATCCAGCAGCACCTTTAAGACTAACATTTATTCTAGTATGCTAGAAGGTTCATGCCAAAAGAAATTAGTCTAAAAGGTGGTGATAGATAGATATGATAGTAATAAAATGTCATAGAAATCATGGGAAATCAGTTCCAACCATTGAAATCAGTGGGAATTATGCTGAGCAAAGATCAGGCTAAAAGGCTGTTCTACTGCTTCCTTCTTGGAAATGGATTGCAAGTGTTGATTGATGATGATCTTCTACCATTCAACTTAGTACAATGGAAATGTGCTGAATGCTTCCATCAGCCTATTCTAATGAATTAAATATTGCTGTGCCTGTGACTTCCATGCATGTTTGGTGTAAAACAATGATTGTATGTGAGAGCCCTTGATTCAAACCCCATATCTGCCATGAAGTTTCCCAGAACCCCAGTCATACTATGATACTTCAAGCCAAGGTTGAGGCAACGTGAAAATAACAATTCTGGCCTTCGTTATATTGCTGCTGTTAGGATTCGTGGGATAAGGTTATGAAGTGCTTTGAACCGCTGAAGTATGCTATATAAAAGCTTATTAGTAATAGCTGCCTTTTGAATACTACATTGGGAATCCTAAAACATTTGAGTGGGTTCTTTTTTAGATCACAGGTTCTACTAGCATTTATTTTATGTTGTGGAAAGTTAGGGTTTGCCTAGCTGACAAATCAAACCTGCACAGAGGAAGGAAAAAGTTTTGCTTAAAAAGAAGTTAATGCAGTGTGCTTTCATGCAGAACTCAAGCTTGCTTTGCTATCGGAGAGTAAATTATAAGTTTGTTAGCTGAAACAGCAGTTTGTTTTTTAAAGCAATTAGAGCTCTCTACTGTTGTTACATGGAGAAATTCCCCTCCCCTTCGGCTTTTGAAATTAAATGAGCAATTTTCATATGCAAAATTGTCTTGGGAAACGATTATTTTTCCTAAACAGTGTGGTGCTAAACCCTGTTTTGTGGTGTGCATTGATTTATTTTGAAACTGCTGTATATAAATTCTGAAATTGCAGAGTGTTGACAAAGATATGGTTTATAGCTAAAATGTGAGTCCTTAAACATATAACAGAAATTTTAATAATCTGCCTTTTCAAATAGTCAAATTGGTAGCTGCCACCACCTTGCCTCTCTTAGGCATAGTAGCTTGGTTCATGAAGACTGATAAAACAAGGTAATTAATGTTGTTCTGCTACTCACCACTTGTTTCCTCAGCTGGGGTGAGTAGTAGTTGCTTGGGAATGAGCAGTTATTTGAAGAATAACTCCTCTCCTTATCTTTTGCTGTTTGTTGCTTGGTACCTTCAGCCACATCTTCTCCATAAGCACTCCAGATGGAGTGGTGGTCCTATTTCCAAATGAGGGAATGCAGCATGCATAGAGTGATGGGAACTAGGGTTGCCAGAGTGAAAACAGGAGGAGCTCTTGTATCTTTCATGACTGTGTTGAAGAAGGAGTTTCAGCAGATGTTATCTAGTTGTGGGATAAGGAACAACTGCTGAAGTTCCTATACAGTCATTAAAGATACAGGAAACCTCTCCACGTCTTCAGTCTAGCAGACCTACTTCTACCATTAGATAATCACGATCATAAACAATCTTCCAACTATGAATGAGTATGACAGGGAGTTGCAGCTAGAGTGATGATGGGCAGAAGCATTGCCGTGGATGTTGGATCCTGTTTTCCAATCCCTATTTTATGTGTCTATATAGAACTTCTTTAAAAAAATAGGATGCAGATATTTACTAGTAGGAGCCAGATGCAGAATGTTTGCTCACCAGACAGACAGACATGCAGAGCTAATGAACAGGTATTTCTGAGCACTTGCTTGGCCCAGACATGTGTATTCACCATTGGAACTGAGGTCCTAGTTCTTTCATAAAAGAATCCTTTCTTGGTTTCCTTAGAACCTTTCTTCATTTCAACAGCCATATTTAGATTGGAACTGTTGTTGAGGTGAGGGAAAAACAATGTAAAACTCCTGGAAATGTTGAAGTCATGGAAAAGGGTTGGCATCTTTTCTGTTTTTTTCCTGAAAAAAAAAAAAGATTTCCAGACAAATTGAAACTTATGTAGTAATTATTTATGTATCAGTTCCAAATTACTGCTTAAGCGACAGCACTTCATTTATAACACAGTTAACCTATTAAATGTTACCATTTGGGATATATATGAAATGTAAAAATATAAAGGCCTTAATTTTGTGTAAAAGCAAAATAATGGACATGTCCCATACTAAAGAGAGGATTACCAACTGCTGCTTCTTCTGCTACCTATTTTATGCTGTCTAAGCAAATGTGTCTCAGTTTTTGCCATCTGAGAAGTACAAAAATTGAAAATAGATACCACAAATTTTAGAATAAATAAAATAAAGTATATCATTTGATCAAAAACAGTCTTAAAGATGGATATAAAGGTAAATTCACTGTTAAAAATATTGAACTCTTCAGTAATGTATTATTACAAACAGTGAAGTCCTCTCTCCTGAAGATGGCAGCACCCACTGTGTGAAGAATGTATCTTTGATGTGAATTTTGTATATGTCAGCTGTATGCACAGGAATTACCATTTTTTTAAAAAAAACCTGAATTTGTAGACCGCTGAACAAGTAAAACTTGATCCTACATAGAGAAATAAAGGCCTGGGGAATGAAACAGACCAAAATTCATTGTAAAAACTTTTATCCCATTTTTTCCTCCTGAAAACCCTTTTTTATTGGAAAAATTGAAAAAAAGTGATCATGGAATATTTTATTTAAAAGGATTAATAGAAAATTTAAGTCAAGGTGTTCATAATTTTGCTGCCCCCCTATGTTGTTTCTAAACACGATGTAGCAAGGATGATTTATGTAAGTCTATGTACAGTTTTTCACATCACTGCAAGTCCTAGACTTGCTTTCCATTTCTCAGTTCTTATGTCTGCTTGGCACTGTGGAGGTTTACAGAACAAAAATAATTTTTCTTTGTTTGATAGTCCTGATCATTCCTTTTGTTTTTATTCTTTTTTCCCCCTGATCATAGTAAACTAAAAAAAAACTTTTGAAAACAAATTCAACCTGTAATTATTTTTCTGAATAAAATATACTTTTAATATATCAAACATCATAATTTTAAGCCTAACTAAGATAGCCATAGTATATCATGTATGTTTCTAAAATAGTAAAGTGATTTTCAATCTGTAAAGTGTGTGGATATTTTTCATTTTCCCCCCACAAATATTCCATTTTAAAAAACTAGGGAAATTTTTTTTCCTATGCCATCAAAATTTCCAGAACTCTGATATCTCCAGTTAAAAACAAACAAAAACAACATTAAACTTAACTTCAAAAGATAATATATTTTAATAGAGTTTTTTTTCCTGTGTTCTGAAAATCGACCCTGGGAAGAGAATGGCCCATCACATGTGTTAATCAGCAATATCATATTTTAAAATACAAACAAAAGCCATAAAGGTCTGCAATAAAATGAAGATCACAACAAAAACTTGCACATAGAAACTCTTTGAAAATCAGCACTGCCAAAAGGAAGTCTGAAAAACAGATGTTGTCACTGTTTGTTTGGACAGCGAGCAATGACGGGTCAGGTGGAGCGCTTTGGTGGTCATCTGCTACCTTGACACCACCACAGAAAAAGCTCTGCTGTTTGTGTGCATCTGCTCTATTTCAGATAGGACAACCGGTGGCAAAACACAAGAGAAATAGGCGACTTTTACAGATCAAGTGAACTCATACATGGCAGTCATTCTTAAGATATTCTTGTTGCAGACTGTGGAGGGCTTTACCTACTGCAATTCGTAGAGTAGTATGTTCAGCAAAAAAGAGCAAAATAGTCTTATCTCGCTGCTTCTGTATTAGCAGAGATTTTTCTTAATGGAAAGGTACTGAACATGCTATTATCTACTTCCCTTTTAAAGTGTAAGTGGCAACGCTTTTTCACTAGATGGTGAAGGATGCATAAATTGGGCTTAATATTCAACCAGAAACAGAGGTAGCATCTTTGTAGATGCACCCAAAGGGAGCAAACTTTACGTCAGGGTTGGACAGAAAGCAAGCTGTGGTCCTTCAAGACTACTGGGTAATTTCTGACAGGTCTCCTTACATTCAGTGATTTCAGGCAAGTAATGCTGCACTAGGTTGATATTGATCTCTGCAAAGTGTTACTGAAGCAGCTTTTTAAGAAAGAGTGAGTACTCAGAAACACTCAGAAACATTTATCACAGATTGGTTTTGCCTTAACCATTAAGAGATCTTGAACACGACCATTTTGTTTTGTAAGCTGAAAGTGTACATTGACTCTTAAAGCCTCCTCCAACTAACTGGAGAGGTGGTTTGTACATTTCCTCCAGGATCTCTTACTCTCGCCTTTCCTCCTTACCCAAATACATATATCAGAAACAATCTATAAAGGATTAGACAATTATTATTTTTCTTAAAGTGTTTTTTATGAGTAATGCTCTTAACTTTTCTAAAATGTTTATATGTAGCTTTGTTTGGTAAAATCTGCTGGGTAGTAAAACCTACATTGGATGATGTGTTTTTTTTTGACTGGCCTGAGGTTAAAATGAGAGCCTGTTGTAAAACCCTGAATGTTTATAAAAGATGGAACACTCATAGAATAAGTTGGGAGAGCAATCCTGCTGAAATCCTACTTTGTCAGGGACTTGCATTTAAAATGAATTGCATTTTGTTATCAAAGACCCATGCGGGGAGAAAACGCCATGTCAGTGTAAAATTCTATTGTGGATGTTTGCCTTGCACAAGGCAGATAATTCAATACAGAGAGTTGTGTTTATTTTGAATGTAATTCTTTCTAAAAATAAGCTGGGATTTTTTTTTCCAGTGAACAAGAGATGCAGTGGTGAAGATCAGAGTCCACAAACTGACCTTTGATTTTTGTTTCTTAAAAAAACCCCAAAATTGTTATTTGTACAAAATTGAGTGTCTTCCATTTAATGAAAGCAAAATTGAACAATTGAAAGGTATGTCTTCAGAAGGTGCATCTTCAGCCCCTATATATTCTGCAGAGCAGTTTTCTAGAGAATCTATTTTTATGACCACACAAGATTGTAGCCTCTTCTCTTTCCCCTTTTTCACAACATAAAAATAATGGAAATCTATCCTGCTGATTAGTGGCGATTGTAGATCCAGTGTTTTAATGCCAAAACTGGCAATTGTGTCTTTAAAGTCTAACATACTATACAATAAACATAACCATACCAAAGCATCTTCTTTTTAGCAGTAACAAGCTGTTGAAAAGTAAAATGTACTACTTAATTTACAAAGAAATTATACTAATAAAAATGTAGAGGGCAGATGTGATTTTAAAACGCATAATTTTTGCCCTAAAACTTGGCTTTAAAAAAAAGTGGATGGAATGAGAGCTGAATCATTCATTGTAATTGTTGCAACACAGTCTCTGTGGCATTACAGAAAATATATATGCAAAAACCAAAACTCTTGTCAGCAGTTCTTATAAATGCAGAAGAAAAAAGTTAGAATGTTCTGTAATGCCTTCTAATCTTTGTTAGTTTAATGGGCTCAGGGCATTGAGCACAGTTTTTGGATCCCACCAAAATTGAGATAGATATTGACTAAGATATCTAAATGATACAGTGAATTAGGAAGTGGCAGCCATTACAAAACTAGCCAAAGCGGGAGGGGGAGCTGTTGGAGAATGTGAGCAGTAGTAGTTCATCTCACAAGCAGAGTAATTGGTATTTGCAAGGAGAAGGTTAACAACAGCCAGTTCTACACCAACATTCTGCTCCACACACAAAGGGTCTGAGTAGGCATAAGGCCTTTCCACGCTATATTGTTATAGTGCTATTATTCCACTTTCAACATCCTGTGGAATTCTGAGGTTTGTAATTTACTGAGGCCAAAGAGCTCTCTCTCTGAGAATTCTAAAAGATTCCTTCCTAAACTACAAACCCCAGGATTCCATAGGATGTTGAAAGTCCAGGTGGTGCAGTGGTTAAATGCCAGTACTGTAGCCACAAGGTTGTGAGTTTGATCGTGCCAGGCTCCAGGCTGTCTCATCCTTCCATCCTTTTGCAGGTCACTAAAATGAGTACCCAGCTTGTTGGGGCCAATTAGCTAACACATTATAAACTGCTTAGAGAGCACTTAACTGATAAGTAGTATAGAAATGCACATGCTATTGCTAGTGTGGAAAGGCCCCTAGTCTTCTTTGTAAAAGCATTTGTAAGGTTTACTTACAAATACCAAAGAATTCTTAACATCTCAAGGCAAGATTCTCTGTAATAAATGCTCTTCAAATGTGGGGCAGAGAGAGAATTGTAGATTACAGAATGGAAGATTAACAAACCTATACTAACTACAGACTAACTGCGTGGGAAGAGAGAAGGTGGGGCTAAGACAAATGAACATGAAATGACCTGAATAGATTCTGTGCCTAAATATCTACACAAACTAGCAGCTACTGTGTATAGGCATGCTTAGGTTGCTAGCGTAACAAAAGCTTGATAGTATTGTTTGCCTTGTTGTCTTCCTGACATAAGTATAGGATCTTCCCATAGGATTTGTGTTAATTTGTCTGCCAGTTATATTGATGCTTATCTATGGATAATGCCATCACCCTGAGCTCTGTTTAGCGTGATGGTACAGACTGGTCGACTATAGCGTATGTATGGTGAGACAGTCACTTCAACAAACAGCTTTTTTAAAAAGTATGTCCGTTTTTGTTTGTGAGGGCTGGTTGTACTCCTGGTTTATCAGAATACTACATCTTTTGAAACCTGTCTGTCATGGTCATCAAACTGATTGGCAATGACTTATAAAAGCACAAGACCATTTACTTCATAAGCTCCATTTTGGACAGTTTTGGTGTCTACTCCCTGCACTTGCTTTCAGTTACTAAACCTAATAAGGTTGGTACTTCAACTTCTCATTACTCAAACAACAATCCCAATCTTCCTTTCTAGCTTGGAGATGGAGAAAGGAAAGTTCCACAGTCATTGTTCTAACTCCCCCAAGGTCCATACAGCTTCATGGAAGATCTGAACCTCTTCTCTGTCTAAAAGGTAGAGAGGAAGACAGATATTATTCTTGTCATCTTTATCAGGGGTGAGGCTACACACAAAGTGCAAAACTCTGTGAACTGATAAGTTTTTAGCTAACGTACAGGTAAATCTGTAGTAGCAAAAGTGAGGATGTTGAACAAGGTGATGGGAATATTGATGAGCCTCACTGGGAAAGTGCCATCATCCGTCTGGTTTTTACTTACAAGGGACATGATTATCATAGAAGTGATGGAGTACATCTCTCGGATAAAATTAAGTTTTGATTTTTAAGATCCACGGATGGATCTCTTAAAGCATCTGGGTTGGCAATGGAGCTGGACCGCCTACTGAGCTGTCTACTTTCGTGGCCTATGGAGGGAAAGATACGTTAAATAGAGATGGTCTCTTCATTGTTTCTTTTCAAGGAAAATTTTCTGTAGACATCTTTTTTGGAAGGGAGGGGAGAGTGCTTTTACCTTATGATATTAATTCACTAATTTTGTTCTGAAAGGAAGTAATGAGTAATTTTAGCAATTTTCTTACTGTTGCAAGACAGTCTTTAAAATTGTCCCAGTTTTTGAAGACTGTTTGCAATTTGAGACTTAGTTTGTCCTTTTTTTTCTTTTTTTCTTTTTCTTTTTTTTGGTGCAGGAAAACATCCTTCTCGAACAGAAAATAGTATTTCTATTCAGAACTATTTCATTTTCTGCACAAAGAAATTGTGATTTTCACATAAAACATGTCCTGAACTGTGAAGATTTTCAGTAGTCCAGGATTCTTACCAGGATCTCTTGCCACATGAAAAACACCTTTGTTCTTTGTTCTTTTTACCATTTTTCGAATATTTTTTAATATTTCTTCCTTTCTTGTTCCCCACTCTGGGTTAATTGCATGACTAGTAAGGATAATACTTTGTTCTTAATTTTATTTATTTATTTTGCATTTCTTGTTCTTGTACTCTTTTGTATTGGAGGTACTTGGTCATGGACTTCACCAGAATTTATGTGTCTGCATGTATTTCCATTTTAAGTTTTGTGGTGATTGTTACCTTTTTAAAAGTCCCATTCAGGAGAAAAAGCAGGATATAAATCAAGCAAACAAAATTTTTACCTCCTTTATTCGGATTGATGTATTAGCACCACTACTTCCTGTCCTATTTCTATCACACACACTCACACACCAATCCAAGCAGCAGAAATGCAAAGAATACTTGAAAATGTTCTAATCCTTGTTGAGGCCTTGACACATTGAAAATGCCCCTCAAATAAATAGTCAACTGTTGTGAGATTTTAGGGCATTCTTGGGCTTTATTTTATTTTATCTTCAGAAAAGACCATTTTGTGAAAATTCAGTTTGATCTCAGCAACTGGAACCCCTTTTGGGGGGGGGGAGAAATGTCTTCTCAAAAAAAAAAAAAGTCCTGAAATGCAGATGAATGCATAAAAATCCTCAAAATCTCTCTCTCTTTTTTTATTAAAACATAAAACATAAATCAAGGAACATACAAACAAGTCTATATCAGTTGCTTTTCATAAAGATAGGAAGATCTCTAATAAAGTTTGAAACATGATCAGTAAAACATAATAGTCTTATGATATATCATGCTATACCCTTTATATACACATAGTGTATATACTATTTATCTTAACATTCTTGGGATCCGCCTCCTCGCTTTCTTGCTTCTTCATTCCAATTCCATTCATTCTTCTTCCTCCCTGGCTTCCTGACTAGTTGTCCTTGTACAACACATACACTATATTTTTGTAAGTTGTTCGCCGCCTCGATCCATATGGAGAGGCGGGATACAAATAAATAATAATAAAATAATAAATAATATATGCCTGAGGATCCGTTATCTTGTTTATTTACATCAAGACTCTGCTGATATAGTCCCTTATATAATATTCATCTTAACCTTTTAACCTTTATACAAAATGCTAATATCTTTATTCTTATCCATACCTAATATGCTTAAAATATATGTTAAGATATGCTTCTTTTCTTTTTCCTTTCATCATATCTTTCCCTAATCCAAAAAGCTCGCTAAAAAAATAACAAAGAAAGAAAAAAAGAAAAATCCTCAAAATCTCAACTTGTAGGGAGAAGGCTATTGAAATGCTTTGGAGTTTTTTTATAAATTTTATTTGTCAATAAAATTGCAAATCTAATAAAATACAGATGACAATAATACAGCAACAATAACAATACCATTATATCCTGATTGCTTGAACACATAGCATAACAATCTTAATAACATCGTTTTAATAACATGTATCCAATGTGAGTAAAGGTTGGACATAGACTCTAGTCCAGAAAAATACTTGTGATGTACCTTGTTAATTGCACCTGTGAAAAGACAGTGAATAATACCATGTGACTCTAGCTGTGTCATGCTGATATGTAATCAGGGGAGAAGGTTGCGTCAGACGTGGGAAGAATGCAAAGGTTGGCCAGGATTGCATCAGCTAGGTGTGTATAAATGTAGCTGAGTCCTAGCCAACAGTGCACACGGTGCCTGATCATGTCTTGCCAGAGGCTCTGTCAGATGAGCATGCTGAGGAATGCTGGAACTCCATCTGAAGATTCTTGTAAATATGTATATATCGTAACTCAAGAATAAATTGCCTCCTCGTTGGAAGATAACAGTGGCGTGGGTGAGTTTTTGTGGCTTTGGTGCATTGCTGCTAATATAATCTCTGCTGAGCATGCTTCCAAGCTGTGCAAGCAATCTCTGCTATTTGGACTTTTTGCATACTTGACTCTGGTACAGCTTCTTGACCAGAGCTCAGTGGTTAGGAGGGAAGTGCTATTGCGGTTTTTTGTAGCTCCCAGCATCCACTATCCCTCCCACATCCAATCATATTCATCCAGACAAAATATTATTTCTGAGAATTTGCTTCTGTAATAGTGAAACTTGGATTCATTTATTGGAATCTATATACTTCAAGAATGAGAACCATTTTTCTTCAAAGGGTGTATATGAAGTATTTCCAAAATACAATTGGTCAGAAAATTTTTCTGACAGAATTGCACCCCAAACTCTACTCCACCACTTATTCAGTGAGAAATTCCCCATTCTCCAATTCTGTGCAATTTCTTTCCTTACAAGGGCTATAGGAAAGGTTATTAAAGATTTATTTTAAGTCACTATTCTCACTGGTGAATATAGACAATAGGACCAGTGCTGGACACATTCATACTAGATATTATTTGTAAAACTGAGGCCCAAAATTGATGAGTCTTTGGACAGTAAAACCAGAGATGCAAATATGTTCCCTTTTCCTGTCATCTTCTCCAGCACATGGAAGAGGTGTTCTTAAAAATTCTTGCAATTTGTGTTGGGGTACAATACCACTTACAGATGATCTTAAGGGAGCATTCTTTAATCAATGCAGATCTAGATTTAAAAGAAAGGAAGGTCCAAATTCGGTTCCAACCCTCTTCTGAGATCTTCATGTTTAATTCTAATTCACATGTATGTTTTGTATATAACCCATTTCAATAAGAATAATCTATCAACCAGGCATAAATATCCCCTGCTCTGCTGTTAAAAGAAGGAGATAAACAAGTATACTCATATACTGCCAGTGATCTAGGATTGTAACCTTGTTTGGAAATTGTCTTTGAAAAGGAAATATGTTGTACTATTTGATACCAAGAAGGTTGGTCAGGGTATAATTTTTTCACAATTTGTTCTTTCAACAAAGGCCTACCTGCTACAAAGAGATCATTTAACTGGTATGTTCCCTTATCTTCCCATTTTTTAAATTGATTAAATTTGTCTGGAAATAGAAACTCCTGATGAAATAAGAAGAAAAAAAAAGATGCTTTGGTTTTGCCTATGAGAATAATAAAGGAAAGGAAAAAAAAATATCCCCACTAAGTGGATGAAGCAGCCTAGAATTCTAGTCCAGATAGAAATCAGAGGAGTTCTTTGCATGGTTGGAGCTAAAGTTATATTCACAAATGGTTTTAAGGTAATTAGTAAGCAGTAGAGGTGATTAGTAAAGTTAGGAATGTGGGAAGTGGAAGACGAAAACACTGAATAGAATTTTATGTAGATGTAGACAAGATATGGGAGTGTGGAACACTTATAAACTTTTAATGTTAACACTGAGGGAGCAGTTGGAGATGTTGGCCTGATGTCATAAAGCCAGACATCTATAAAGTGAAACAAGAGGAAAGGGCAGAATTTTGGTTTATAAATAGTAGTTCCATGTTGACACAGTTAGGATTCCACTTGAGAATCCAGCTGAGAACATACTAGCATCTGCAGTCACCTTAAGTGTCTGCAGCATTTTTTTTAACTTTACAGTTCATTCAGTTTTCTCTTCATTCTTTTATTCAGTATGGGAAGAGAGGGTGCCCTAACTTCTGTCTGGGGTCTTGCCAACACCAGTCTAGGACAGCAGTCCTTAACCTGGCACTCTCCAGAGGTTTTGGGCCACACCATCATCTTCAGCAGATCATGGTTAACTCCAGGAATGATGAATATTGTAGACCAGCATGTTTGAAAAATACCAGGTGAGAAAGGCTAGTCCCCAACTAATGCTGCTAGTTGTTAAAACTGAGCAACTGTATATCTTGGGATGTTGAGCTGTTTGGGAGAACGTGTTGTTTTACGCTCAAAGATTTCAGAAGGAATCAAGTAAGCTATAAATACAGTTAATCTAAAATTAAAAATTAAGAGTGGGCTATAGCTTCCCACTAAGAACATATGTTTTCCATGCATAAGGTTCCAGGAGGAATTGTCAATACTTTCAGTTAAAGAATTGTATGGTTATATGACTGGAAAAGGCCTCTTACTAGGATCAAAGAGAATGCTAACACTGAAGGAGGACACTTAACAAAATAGATGATTCTGTTTTAAGATCTTTAGGCCTTCCAGATTTTTCAGTTTCAACTCAGGAGCCCAAGCCCCTACAGACAAAGCTAAGAGTCTGTTATAATCCAAGGCATCTAGAGGACCAAAGTTTTGCCACTACTGGTATAAACCTCCACATTCCAGGTTATGAATACTGACTGGAGGAAAAAGAGCTTCTAGTTATGCCTGTATTACTTTATGACACTCATCATCTTTCCTCTATTCCTGCTTCTAGACCAGAGTACTATGTTGCTTCTAAGTTTTAGTTTCAGTTTTATTACTGTATGTAGTGGCCTACATGAAAGATATTGATGAGGCTTAGAATAATCTGTTTACATGTATGCATCCGGTAAAAGCAAATTGATCCATGCTGAAGATAACATACCTTGTAAAATTGTGTTAATGTCACACAGAGCCAATGGTTTGGAACTCGGGCAGTTAAGTGCTCCTAATGCATTTTACATTAGCAGTAGTTATGGGAAATCATAATATCTTTGTGCTCTAATTCAGTTAACTATGTCCATATAATTTTTGTATGCATATCTCATAGTTGATTTACAGACCAAGGAAACTGCTCTGCATAGATCAGGTTTGTACCTGGATCCTTGTCTGTAACCTTCCCATGACATTATAGTACAACATTTATTAAAGATTTCTCTCTAACTTCGCAAACATTTACTTTTCTGAATCCTTTACTTATCCTTCTACCCTTCAGATCACTTTCTCTTGCTTTGCTTTTATGGACTTCTATATTAACTTGCAAAGATCAGCCTATATAGCACAAATGACCAAGCCAATTTCTTTCTGTATAGAATATCTAGTTTATATTCCTCTTTAAATCCCACATTCATAGTTTATACGCTCAGAAGATACACCATCTGAAATTTGACTATTTAAAAATCATTCATGTATGTTAATTGTGTGCAAATTGAGAGATATACTTCCAGCTTTTTAAAGAAGTAAAATATGTATCTGTTAATTTTGTTGCTTTTATTTTTTTTCTTCAGAAAGAGCTGAAGTACGATTACATGAAAATATTTTTTTTCTGCTATAGCATGGGTGACTAAATATGGTTTATATATGGAGAGAGAGAGAGAAAGAGAGTTTGTTGGTGGAAATTACAGTCCAGGAGCTTCTTGAAGGCTCTATATGTCCATTCTTGCTTAAGAGTTTCAAGGTCTAAGGGTTGTATATGTAAACCTAATCCAGTCTGAACTTAGTGTCTATGTATCCTTCAAGGTCTTAACTTTGCATATAAAATGTGAAGTTAAAGTTTCCTTGAAAGATGGATATAGAATCATAGAGTTGGAAAAGACCACAGGGGCCATCCAGTCCAATCCCCTGCCATGCAGGAACACACATCAAAGCACTCCCACTCCAAGAACTCCTCACCCTCTCAATATTGCGAAAATGAGAAACCTGGACCTCCAACTGGCGAGCCTTCTCCTTCAAGAGGGCCACCAGCTTGCATTTGCTGCAGGTGTACCCAACGACATCTTGCAGCAAGAAAAGAAACACACCACAGCTGTTGCAGGTGACTGCAGCAGCTCCCTTACCCTCCATATTTGATAATCTATAGAGTCAAATTAGAAAAAGTAAATCTGGGCTTGGTCTTCAAACTGCCCTGGTAAAACCTATGTCAGCACTCCTGTTTGTCAGTCTCTAATTGTCAAACTATCAGGACTGAGGGTGCAGTACTATAGTGGTTCTAGTTATTCCCCCAAGCTGCCCAACCCACCTGGATGTTGTGGTCAGGCAGACTGTCTTGGAAGGGCTTCAACTCAAGAAGCAATGAACTCTTACTAAATTTGTAGAGTGAAACTGTGTGCACTGAGGTGATCACCGCTGGGTGTGGTTATAAAGAGCTGAGCTAATGGGTGCTGGCTCCACCCTCTAGCTTGTCAGTTAGACCATGTACTCAGGAAGAGCACATGGCCAGCACAAACAGACAAACAAACAAACACAGCCCCACAAGCCTGTAAAAAACACCCAGTCAAAGAAGTCTTCTCAGACTCAGATCACCTTCCGTTCTCTCCTCTGGAAATGGATATGCAGCCTTGTGATCACCCTGAAAAACATTTATGCAGCTCAAGTGTTGAAGTCCAGTACTTGGAAATCCTTGAGGAGGGCATCCACACAATTGACTTATTGCTTAAGAGTACAAATGCCAACCATCCTGCAATTGGTACTCTCTGCCCCTCCCAAAGATTGAAGCTAAGGCTGGAAAGAAGTGGAGGGGAGCCGCAGCTGATAAACAACTGAGTGAAAGTGAAGAACTACTGCACAGTATCTGTAACATTAAAGGCATAGGGACTAACACAGTAGAGTACCCCAGTTCCAGTTCTTGCTTCATCCTTAGTTCCCCCATCCCCTTGCAAAGAGTGTGGTGCTATATTGACTGCATTGTCTTTTATGAGAACATAATCCTTAAATGGAAGGGAACTTCAGGCCTGGATGCTGGATGGGGTTCTATTCAGGGTATCTTAAGATTCTCCCAAAGCTCATGCCTCTTTCTTCATTACACCATGATTTGGTAGTTTTCCAGCTTTTGTTTGTGTCCTCATCACCATTGTTAGAGGTTTAAATAAGACTAGGGATATAATTCTTCGCTATTTTTTCTCTCAAAGGAATTTGAGTAATTTTGCCAGTTGTCTTCCAGCTGTAAGAAAGTCTTCACAACAGGAGTTTTTGAAGCCTATTCACATTATTTTGTGCAAAATTTGTGCATAGCTGTTTTGCACAGAAAACAGCATTTCCTTTACAGAAAGTAATGTTTCTGCTGTTTTCTGTGCAAAACAACTATGTGTGAATTTTGCCCAGAATAAGCATCAAATTACTGTGCTTTCAGCACTGGAACAGTTCCCTGCAGGTTTTGTGCTCATCAAGCATTCTTGTTAATCCAGGATTCTTCTTGTCATGGTTCTCAGTGTTTACACAAAATACATTGTTTTTGCTATTACAGCTGATGATAGAAAAAATGCTAGTCTTTTTGGTTCTTGTGCAAACACACACACACACATACACATCTTACAGTGGTTAGCAGCTTTTTAATATATTTCCCATTTTCACATTGCTGACCTGGCTGTTTGTAAAAACCTCAGAAACCACGCTGGAAGTACACAGATAATCCCTGTGTTTGTTGCCCCTCATCTGGTATTTAGTGATATTTGTCTTCCAGCTGGAGTCTTACCAAAGCTGTTATATCATTCATTCATTTTTATATGAACCTATTCATACAATGGAGTGCTGTGCTGCATTTTTCTGGTAGCCCCATGTTTGGAAGCATTAAGTTTGCTTGTCTCCAAGATTGCAATATACTCTATTGACATTAACGTTGGAGTAGCTGCTTGTTTTTGCTGCAACTAAGGTGTTGTAACACCCTGCTCTTTCTTCTTTGGGAACTGAGCTTAGCACCTTGCCCTTGCTGCATTAATATTATCCTGAACTGAACAGCCTGTACTCTCAATTTATTTTCTTCCTTAGTACTGGCTAACGTACTTCCATAGTAAAACTCTTAATGGGTCATGCAGCAAAATCTTGGATTAATGAGTTTGACTTCTTCATGAAGCAAGTTACTAAGGTTGGTAGCCAATAAAGAGAGAGAGAGAGAACATTTTGACCTTGCTCTAGCAGGTTGTGGTTAGTTACTTACAGAAGCAATTTGGGGAGTCAGTTTTTGAGAACAGTTGATAAAAACCACTTATGTAAAGATCTTCAAATATGCTGTCCTTCGTTTCTTGTGATAGAGTGGTCCGTAGCTTAGTTCTATAAAGGCTTTTATAACTGAGATCATTTCTTCTAATAACAAACTCTTGTAGAGATTGCTGCCAGAATTTTAGCCAAAGTGGAGTCACTGAAAAACAAGATGGAAATATATAGGTAGGCCAAGAGAACTGTGTTTATGGACATATAGAAGGCTAGGGCAGAAACCCTCCTCATCCCCAAATATAAATCAGTGAGGACTGATTTATTTATATCAACAAGTGCAGAATAAAAACAATTTGTGCAGGAGAGGAAGAGTGAAAGATTATGACTGGAAGGATCTGGACAGAACCAGGTCTTTAAGGTAGAAGGATTTATTGTAATGGAGTCCTGCAGGTGCTATGTGTATTTTTAATATATTACTTGATTAATTATCATTTGTAGCATACTTCCTTGGAAAGTTATTTGCAGAAAAAAACATAAAATACTTACTTAGAATTTCTCCTAGAAGGGGCAATCTTTATATTGAAAAGGGCAGAATTGCTTCAGAAATCTTTGCAATGAGCTTAGATAAGAAATCCATTGATTTTTCTTTTGTAACAGACAGTATTGTCTAGTAGATTAACCAGATGGTGTAAAGATTGCACTCTCTTGTGTCTCTGTCTTGCTGTGACATCAGCCCAAACAAACAGACATGTATGCATGCTCCTGAAATAATTGTTGTTATGATGATCGCTCTATCTTTTTTTATTAACTGTGTGGAATGAAAGCTGAGGGACTTTAACATTCAAAGGAGCAATATTTTGGAGTTTACTTGATTTTCCCATAAGTTTCCCATAGTTTTTCCCACAAAAATTCCTTTGAGTTGGGCAAAACTACAGTATCTTCATAGTGTTGCAAGCTGTGAGATTGTGCTTACACTTGATGGGGGTGCTGTGAGTATTGTAATCAGCTGCAGAAGTGGTGAATACAAAATCTATTACAGTTGTTGCAGTCATTTATAGCCAGTCATCAGAGTAGAACTTTTTGTATGGAAAATAGTAACTTAGTCACTCTACAGATGACAATTTTTTTGTAAAGTTTTGGCAAGCAGCCATCTGACTGAAGAGACTACTCTGAGGACATATTTTATGGTATACTTAAATGCTTGGATTCCATAGTTTTATTGATCTTCTAAACCATATGTCTGTATGTTTTAGACAAATTAATATTTTGATGACAATTCCTAATGTATTTTTTCACTTTATGCTGGTTACTGCATGTGATTTTTGTTGGCTTGCTTCAGAACTTCTGGAACTGGAGAGCAAATGTATCTTTGCCATACTCTAAAAGAACTGTACCTTTAGATTGGGAAATGTTCTAGCTAATTAATCATGAAGGCCAGTAAATTGCAATCCAACTGATAAAAGAAAAAGGGGAACACTGATGGAATTCAGCATAACCTTTCATGAACTCTGGTTTCCTTCATCATTTGCATCTGATGCAAGATCTCTCCCTTTTTTGCTTTTTATGCTGAAACAAACTAACATGGCTATCTCCGTGAAAATATGTCCATTTGATGTCATCTTCAGTGTGACAGTACTGACAGCCAATTCTTTCAGGCTGTCACAGTTGTATGTAGCTCTTGAATGCCTGGAGATGTTTCCTCTATTATAAATGTTCATTTTGTATTTCATGTTCATCTTTTACTTTTCACTTTAAAAAAATGCTGTTGCAGCAGTGATGGCACCTACCTTGCATCGGCATGCATGCTATTAATTTTATTTTTAGTAACTCCATTGAGATGGTTCCATAAAGATGTTGCAGTGTAGCTTTATTTCAGTTCATTCTGTTGCCTAAAGCCAGGGTGGAGATCTTGTAGCCTCTGGCATCAGTAACTCCCTAGATGTTGGAAGCTCATTCTTGCCCTCCAGATCATTCCTCAAACAATAGTTTCCTCTTCTACTTTTTGCATATATATGTGGATGTGTGTGGGTAAAGGAATGGGGAGCCACAGAGAAAGAGCAGAATGCTACGAACTCTGTCCATGTTTGGATCTGGCTCTACCCTTCTAGTTGTGACCCCTGGGTCAGTGTCTTTGTAGTCATGTTCTCTTTCAAGCTTCAAAATGCTACAGTATTGAACATTTGTAAGTATTGGGGAAATTCTATGGAAGCTAAAACTGTTAGTAATCAGCTTTTCTTTAGTAGAGTTGCAGAAAAAAGCATGTCACAATCTCTTTGTGGCTTCCGTGAACTGAGACTGACTTGGAAGGCAAAACAAGGCAGGCAGTTCCAGGTTAAAAACTTATCAAAAGTTTATGAATGAATTTTACAATTACATATGCATTGGAAAGACTAGATCCTAACTAACAAAAAGATTACGCAAGATAGTAGCTTCATTCTTAACTCACCATCTTCTTGGTGGGGAGGCGAAGTATGGTCAGAGGGAAGGAAGTGAAAGTAAAAATGGCAAAGAGAGAGAAGCATGGTCTTTTATGTAAGGCTAATGACTGCAGAGTCTATCCTGGGTCACATGGATACTACAGCCATGCATTTAAATAACACAAAGAGCAACACTGAGGCTTTTGTTGAGAAGGCAAAAGGCTTTGACATGCAAAGGGAAAAGAAACTAAGCTAGCTAAGCCCCATATGTCCTAAAACAAGGGGGAGGCGGGATGAGAATGCCAGGATTTTATATTTATGTTATTTTATCTAATACCCTTTTCTCTGATAGTGACTCTGGATGATTGTTAGTGAATGCCATTTTTGGTAAATATACTTTATTCATACTAGGTTGATATTGGGTTCTTGTAGAGGACTTCTCTCCACCACAGACTTCTATCCACCATGCACATCACTTCATGTGGAAATCCAGCTCTTCATGTGAAGGTTTACTCAGTCCTTTGTGAGGCCATTCCTTAAAGGGGAGTTGCTTCCCATGTGGTGCTATGAATAGTGGAGTGCCTTCTGCCTCATGAAATGGAGCTCTGAACTGGTGAGTACATGAACTGGTTCAGAATCCCATGGGAAAATGTGCTCTTTTTTTTACTCTTCCACACTTCATCCTGACAGTTCTTCAGATGTGTTCTCTTCTAGGATTTCAATATATTTAATTCTTTTCCCATTTTTTATGTCCTAATCCCAATCCTAAATGAGACCTTCAGTGTCTTTCCAGTGAGATTCTCTTTCAGATATTAAACTACCAATTAGCTGAACAAACAGCTTCAGTCTGGTCTTGAGCTACAAATTTCTTTTTATAGTACACAAGGAATACACCATATTTTGTAGCAAAGGGAAATCAGTTGCTGACAGATGGAAGCACCAGCCCGTCTTTCCAGGGGACCTACAGATTTTTGCATAAGGAATATGTAAATGTAAAATAAATGTAAATGTAAAAGAAGCACCCAGGTTATCTCTTATATTCCATATTTTATTATATGTCCTCACCTTTACTCTGACCTGTACTTTGCTTGAACTGTGATTGACTGTGTGTGTATGTGAATGTATTGTTGTTGTGACCCTAAAGCCAGGGAACTTTATCAGGCTGACAGAGCCTATGTGAAGGCACAGGATACCATGAACAGCTGAAGAAAGCAGAGGACTCTATGATATGTGCAGGATGTTGCCTTCCTCCATCATAAAACTGCACTTTCCAAGAGACAATGCAAAAATGAGTATGTTGAATACAATATTGAGCAGACAGGGACCTTTTAAAAAGGAAGAGGATGTGTTTGGGCAGATACTTGAAATCTGTGATTGGATTTTGATACAAAGACTGCCACAGTCGAGTAGGGATGTGGGGGCAGTGGGGGCTATTCCCCTGGGCGGCAATGTTTCTGGGGCGTCCCGGCCTGTAGCCACACCCCCATGCACCCTGGCCATGCCCCCATACACCACAGCCACACCCCTGGGCACAGTGACCATGCCCCTTGTGTCGTAGCCCTGCCTCCTTCTGCCCCTCCTCCACATACTCCAAGCTCCGACACTAGACTGGCAGGATCATGCATCTCTGTAGTCAGCTGTTTTTCTTTAAAGACCACTTCTGGTGGCAGAAGCACTTGATGTCATAAGCCCTACTGTACTATGTAGCCTTCCTGTGCCTCTTTAACTCTTTCATATCCATCATTGCCTGAATACTTAGGTGCATCTGCCCTGAAAATTCATGTAAACACTACCATTTTGAGAAACCCATCTAAATACAGCCAAGGATTTAGTATTATATATATAGCATTGTCACAGTGTTGAAAAGTTCTGTGGACTCTAAAGGTATGTTGTGTTAAATTATTTGTTCTCACATGAGTGTGGACCCAGTGTGGTTTAAGGAGGCCAGAGGAGCTACAAATGGCAGCAGGAAGCTATAGCTAACCAGGATCCTCCCTTAGCTCCTGGCATATGACATTGTAGGGTTGAGAGGGGGGGAACCTAGACACGGATCAGGAAGCTGCAACCTTGCCACCTGTTTTCTTTTCTTTTTTTTAAATATTTGTATTAAAACAAAACAAAAATATTGCACGGAAAGAGGACCCCAGAGAGACTACAAAAAATAACTAAAAACGGAAATGTAAGATGTTGGAAATGCGATGAAAAGGTGGGGTCTATTTTTCATATGTGGTGGACCTGCAGGATAGCAAAAAAAATTTGGAAGGAGATACATGATGAAATCCAAAGAATTTATAATTTGAACTTTGAAATGAAACTGGAGTTTTATTTGTTAAATATGTCAGGGCAACAAAGAGAAATAAGATGTCATGAAGAAGATATTATTATACTTACTAACTTCTGCAAGGTTGACATATGCGCAATATTGGAAAGAAAGGAAATATATTTTGATATAGAAGAATGAAAGTTAAAAGTCCTGGATGTGGTAAAGACAGAAAAATAACATTTTCTTTGAAAAATAAACCTATCCAGAACTTTGAAAGGGAATGGAGAGAAGTTTTGGATTGGATAAAGATATAAAGGTATAAGAAATGAAAAAGAAATAATGTAAATGCTCTCTGTTTGTTAAACAGAAATTATATATGTATGTGTGCAATGAAAATAAGCAGATTCAACTGGAAAATGTAAGCTTGGAAGTGGGAAGGGTTTTTTTTAATTTTAAAAATTAAATTTTCAATAAAAATATCTGAAACAAAAAAGGAAGAGGAACACAAAATTTGACATAACAAATTACATACATCAGCATAATACACATAATACACAAATAACATACCCCCTTGTAATACACATTAAATTTACAATAACATAACACTGCATAGAGCAATTAAGGAAATTGCTGAACTAACATATCCCGGACAACAGATAGTCCTACCTATTTATACAAATATACTCTAAAGACCAACTTGGGTCTAGGAATCTGTGCAAGCAACAAACAATTAGCAGTTGAAAGGACCTCCCTCTCTGTTGACAATACAGCTCATTGTTGGTATTTTTATCAAACCACCCTCCGAACAAAAATGAGAAATATATTTCTTTAGAATTCTCAGTAATCTCAGGTAAATAAGAAAGAAAAGCTTCATCTAAATTCCAGCTAACAATACACATTGTATCACATTGTGGTCTTAATAACTACAACCATCTATAATATGGAATATACAATTTCTACGATATAATCATTCATTAATCACTAGATAATATTCACTTTACAGTCAGTGTGTGTACCATTAATATGTACACAAAAATTTTTTTCTTACTCTCATAATCACCAGATAGATCATTATTGTGGGTAGATAGTATGGCTGCCCTTGCCAAGTCCCAAACCTGCTGCAGATTTCCTGCTTATAGAAGCTAATAAACCTAGCTTTCAATTGATTCCCCTGTCAGGTTGTAGTCAAACCCTGTTTTCATTAGTAAGTGTTCCAATAACAATTGCCATATCTTAAGAAATCTGCTGTACGGTTTATTTTCTATCAGACAGGTAAATCTGTCCATTTTGGAAACTTTTATCAGCTTCTTCAACCATGCTGTCTTGGTTGGTATAGACTCTTTTTCCCAATATCTAGCGAGAGTTATTCTTGCTGCTGTTACCACATGCCAGATCAGTCTTTTCCAGTTTCCCTTGTGCATCCATATGTTTTGATAGTTGGTTCACGGCTACTCAGATACCATTACCATGGGACAGCTGTAAGAACACACACCACAGTAATTCTTCTTGCTCAGCGGCCTTGAGGGGGCAGCAGCAATCCTCAAGTTTATAGGAGGACTGGGGTAGGAAGATGAGAAAGGACCATGAGGAGCATTCTTGTCACTGGGGTTATAGAACACTCAAAAATTGGCCCCCTCTTTTTCTTTTCACTTGAGCATTTGAACATTCTTTCCAATCCTACTGGACACAGACTTGATTCGAGTTTGTTTTCTTTCGGAGTGTGGTAATTGATGGCTTATAGCCTCCTGTAATACTAGAATTTGGTTGGTTTTAGGTGTAGGCACAGGTTAACATTCCAGGAGACATGGAAACCTACTATACCCACATCAGATCTTCTGAGAGACGCAGCCCCATCCCACTTGGCATTTTTCCAGAGCTTGCATAGCCTAGAAGTTTGGTCTCTTAATTCCCTTCTCTGCCATCTCCCAGAAAATACTTCTATTGTTTTGAGCCCACAGATAGCTTGTCTCCTCCCTCTGCTTGCTGTAGTGACAAAGAATAAGTCCTGTTCTACAACTATATCCTAGCCTTTTCTCTGCAAAAAGAGGTCCCCATTGTTTCCTACCTCCAGACTGGGAATTTGACAACGATATTTTTTCATAAGACTCAATTTGCTAAGAGAAGGCAGTTGAAAAAAACTGCATTCTCCTCCTGCCTTTCTCTTCCTCCTCCTCCTCCTCCTTCTTTACATTCTCCAAGGCTGACTTTTGCATTTATTAATCATTTTTCCTGTGGAGCCTTTGAATACTTCGAAACAATTTAGACTATAAGCTCCTTGAGGCTAAAAGAAGCGTGCTGTATATAAATAAATAATGATAGCTCTATGTGTGTGTATATGTGTGTGTAAGTATCTTCTGAGTTCTGTTACGCAAGCCTTCTTCATTGTTTATGTCGGGTTCTCCACTACTTTTTTTCTTTTCTTCTTTGTAAGCAGCCAGTTTCTCAAAATGAAGTCCTGGGCCCAAAAAGTGCTCTTTTAGCATTGCTATAGAGGGGCCATTTCTGGACTACACTATTATAGTGCTATTATTCCACTTTCAAGATCCTGTGGAATCCTGGGGTTTGCAATTTAAGGAGGAGCATTTAGAGAGCTCTTTGTCCTCGGTAACCTACAAATCCCAGAATTCCACAGGATGTTGAAAATGGAATAATAGCATCATCACAGTGTAGTGTGGAAATGGTCATGGTCTCCTTCATGCTTACAGTTAAGAGGCAGAACCTTTACAGCTATTAGGTAGTAGAACATTGTGCCATGGTCTTTTCAGTGGCTCATAAAGTCCTTCCCATTCTGAAAAAGGAACCCAAACTGCTTAGCAGAGAAAAGGCACTTGGTATGTTTTCTGTGTGGGCTTTGTTCTTTCAACCTATCTTGCCCCACCCACACTATGGAGTTGGCACAGCTTTGGGTACATGAGTAGGTGTCTGTGTTGCCTTTTTCAATATGCTTTTTAAAATGAGAACATGTGCCTAAGGAGAGAGTGTTGCTCTGGTGCTCTGTTACCTAAGAGGTAAGTAAGGGTCCTTTGGGATTATACAGTTGTGGCATTTTAACTGCCAGGATGGCATGTTGTAGAATCTTGGGATTGGCAGGTTAGGGAGTATTTAAGGTTTTGAGCAAGAGGGTTCCACTGCCTCACCAGAGTACAAATCCTAGGATTGCACAAAATGTTACCATGGCAGTTAAAGTGCAATAATAGCACTATGATTGTATACTGTGGAGTGGCCACAGGGGTAAGTATAGCCTTTCTTAGCTCAGGACATGGTACCCTGTTGACAGGAGGGTGCCTTCAAACAATCAGTCAAGCATTTTATTTATATTTATTTCCACCTTTTCATCCAAAGTAGGGTACTTTCCATCACGTGAAGCTGTCTGAAGTGCCTTGTGGCTATTTTGTTTGTCTTTCCCTCTTTTGCTCTGAATTTGATGCGGGCAAAGTGTCTTGTTTGTTAGTTTTCCTCATAGGAACTGTTCAGTCAATTATGTTAACACATGTATAATGCTGCTATCATTGGTGCTTGACATGGCTAATTTTCCTATTGGTGTGTGTGGTGTTCTTGAAATGTTTTAATTGAATTGCATTTGAACTAATGCTATGATTTATTCATAGTCACAGTGGTTGCATTTTTGTTTTGTTTAATTTTTGTGAACTGCTTTTATTACAATATGTTGTGGAAAGTGCAGCATAGACATAAATTGACTATGCCTAGGATTGATGTTATTTCATTTGATCTGAGGGTTTGCATGAACTGGAGTGGGGAGGCATTTTGAGGGAATCCCTAAAGACAGAAAGAAGAAGGATAACATTATCAGAGGAAGCTTCTGAGTGCATAGGCTCTCTGTGTGGGGCAGGAAGCTTTGCCATCCTTGTTTTCAAATATCTTTTTTTAAAAACTACTTTTTCATACCATTGGTTTTGCCAGTGGCATGGTGGTGATAGCAGGGGTTTTCTGCCACCATAAATTCTTGCCTTTCCCTGTGGCACGTTGGGATGAAGGGGACATATCAGTGTTATTAAGGAAGAGCAATTAGGAAAAAAACTACCATAACCTACCACTGAAGGTTTTCCCCAACAGAGCTGTCCTCAGTTTGGCACCTCTGTGTGACCTAAGATAGGCTGAGTATTTCTTATCTAAAAATCCAAAATCTGAAATATGCCAAAATCTGAAACTTTTGAAAAGTGGAACCCAGTCTTCTTCTTGTACAGAACATGGTGGAATTGCAGAGGCTTACTTAGAACTATGTGCATGTGCTAGAAGAGAAGAACAGAGAGAGAGAAAAAGATCTTGCATTGAAGGAATGACGTATAATCTTATCATGTTTATGCAAATATGCCAAAATCTCAAAAAATTCAAAATCTGAAACACTTTTGGTCTCAAGCATTTTGGATAAGGAATACTCAACTTGTATTGAATCACCTCTACCACTGATCATTTTTTTTCTTTGTTCTAGATGCACAAAAGGGTAAAATAGCTATGTGTGCATGTATTTATTTATTTATTTTCTGTCTTAAAGTTTTATTCTTTACCATCCAATAAACATTCTAAAATGTAGTGCCTATATGCCTTTTTCTAACAAAAAATATAACAGTGTCATAATTTGTGAAATTAGTATCGTACTCTCTAATAGCATACTCAGGTATATGGAAGCCTATCAGTTTTGGAAGCAAGACAGCATAGACCAAATATACTGTTTGGAAGCAAACGGTAGCGGCTTCTATATTTTTCTTGGTATTGGCCATGCAAAAGGAACAAGTTTGTGAATTAAAAGAAATATATATATATATATTTCCTTTTCCTATACTGCACAACAGAAATATGTGAATATATATATATAGTGGTTTAGACTGGATGGTAGTGTGGGGGAAGGTATCAATGGAATTTAGAAGTTAGGCAAACTGTGTTGGTCTATTAGTCAAGTCCTTGGATGAGAACAGTTTGAGACATGTTTTGTGTTCATAAAATCCATCACTTTGTTATACCTTGCCTTTTTCCTAGACTGGGACTCAGGGTGGTGTACAAAATAAAGAAAAAATACAAATTAAAATACATAGTGTTCAAAAACATAAAAAGTGATCAAAACAGTATTAAACTATCAACAGAATTAAAAAGATTTAAAACATTAATTTAAAACAAAAAGATAAAAACAGTACAACACACTAAGGAGCCCCTTTCTTATAAACAGTAAGTTTCCCAAAGACTGCTGGAATAAAAAGAAATTCATCTACCTAAGAAAAGACAGCAAACAGGGAGTCAGCCTAGTCTAGCTAGAAAGGGAGCTCTGGAGCCTAGGAGGAGTGACAGAGACTGCCCTCTCCCACATTCCCAGGAAACGTACTTATAAAGTTGAAAACAACTCTCTCTTTCAGACCCCTTCTTCCACACATGGAGGACTCCTTCTTAATCCTCCTGACAATTTATAGAAAGAATTCTTGCAGAGAGGGAATTAAGATTGGGAGGTGATCTAGCACTATGTGCACCCTACTATATACCTAAGAAATACACAGCTTTGGAGTTGGTAGCTCTCAAGCCCCTTATGCTATAGAAGGGGAAGGCTTCCAGCAATAGGCCAGATTTTATTAAAAAAAAGTCCTTTACCTCTTTCACACTTCTGATATACAGTGCACCTTCCATTAGTGTGACCTCTACACACACAAATGCAAGTCGTGTGAAGCCTTGTTTCCCATTCATGGTGCACACCCACACTGGCGAAGGTGCATACATATTGCGTCTGTTGATGATAATGGGATGGAGCATTCACATGTTTTGTTTTATGCGAGGGTTCCTGGAACAGAACTCCACATGTACAAAGGACGCACTGTCGGAAGCATATCTAGGGTGGGGCAAGCAGGGCACGTGCCCTGGGTGCCAATGCCAGAGGGGAGTAAAAAAAAACATGCCAGAAGCAGCAGAGGAGGAAGAGAAGGACGAAGAACCCCTGGAGGTAGGGGCACAACTTCCACACTTGCCCTAGACACTGTTTATGCTATATATACCTCTGCACACCATATATATTTTTTCCTCCACATAAACCTGAAGAATGCTGTGACTAGTCTACTGAAGTATTTTCTAACAATTTGTGAAGTTCCCCTTTTAGACTTCATTTTTGATAAGAGATGCTATAGAAGTGATGTTTTTTGTTAGTCTGTTGAGCTGCCCTTTAACATTTTGTTCAGATCCCCTTTAGGACTCTGCTTTCAAAATGAAATGGGTGAAATCTAACCCCTCTGTTCCAGTAGGTTTAATTCTTCTGTTAAAATGGTAGACTCTGCAGAGTGGACTGAAATGTGTGGAACTGAAATGTTTTTTTAATAGCTATGCCTGATTAATGGAAAATAATTTTGTGTGATCATTATTCATCTTTGCATATCTGCAGTGTGACATTTTAGATGAGGAATTACATGTTTAATTTGATAGTTTGCAAAAAAGATTTCTGGTCTTGTTCTACTGTAGCAGTTGCCAAGATTTCTCTTGTCTGGTTCAGTGGACTGGAGGCCAATGATGACTCTGCAGATTAAGCTGGGAAGGGAGGTGTCAGTATTTATACTAGTGTTATAAAGAATATTAATTCTCAAGGTCAAACAAATGACCAACCATTGTGAGATTTCTTGGGGAAAAAAGTATATTTGCACACACACACACAAAAAAAAAACCCCCTTGATTGTGGCAAGACGATATTTATCAGAAAATGGTGTACTTTGCACAAAATTTTTAAGGATGGTGATTTTTAATGATGTATTCTGATATATTTGTATTTTAGATGGTTTTATGTGTTTTTTAACTTGTGATGCATTTTTAATTGTAATTTAATTTATGTTGTACTCCACCTTGAGCCTTAGGGAGAGGCAGGTAACAAATAAAAAATTACTATGTTGTGGTTGTTGTTGTCGTTCTTGTTACTGTTACTGAATATACTGTTCAGTGTGCAAAATTGTCCTCTGAGGAAGGTGATCTTTCTGCATAATATATATCTGTTCTCCTCCTACTAAGCCTGAAATGTACTCAAAAAAGGTCTTACTACTCCTTTATTTTCTATTCATACAAAAAAATTTTTGCAAAGCAAAAAAAAAAGTCCCAGTGTGAAAAATGATTTTAAAAGGGCAATAAATAAATAAATAAATAAATAAATAAATAAAATATTGTAATCTCAGCCAAAGGGGAAAGAAATTCTTTTCTTTTCTTTTCTTTTCTTTTCTTTTTTTTTTTTTTTTGTTTACCTTGCTGTTGTTGTGTGCCTTCAAGTCGTTCTCAACGTATGGAAATCTAAAGGCAAATCTGTCATGAGGTTTCTTGGCAAGATTTGTTCAGATGTCTTGCCTTTCCCTTTCTCTGAAGCTGAGAATGTTTGACTTGCCCAAGGTCATCCAGTGGGTTTCCATGTCTGAGTCTGACTGAACCCTGGTCTCCAAAGTTGTAATCCAGTACGCAAACCACTATGACACTGTACTTCCCTGCAAGAATGAAGTAAATGAAGATTTGTATCCCAAAGTTATACAAGCAGTGGAACAGCTCTGTCTGCTTCTGAGTGTTCAGTTGTACTCACTTTGCCCCTATAAGGTTACCAGGCCTGTAGGACCACCATGATTTTTCATGGCACTGTCTGTCCATTGGCAACAATGGCACTGAAACACAAGTCAAAGTAGGCCAGCAGTTCCTGCTGGTAATAAGCCATATACAGAGTAAGATGGCTTGGCCTAACTGCCACAGACCTAATTTAAATACCAAGGTACTCTGTATCTATTTTCTAATGGTAAACATAGCAAGAGGTGTAATGAATACATACACATTTTGCAGAAACTAGTTAAAGCGTATTGGTAATGTGTTTCCCAGAAAGCTTAAACCAAGTAGGAAAATAGGGCTTTGGTTTTTGGCTGTGCTGCCCCATCCTTGGCCTGGACATGTTGAACAGCAAAGGGTTTGAAGGGGTGTTCTACTTACATTTAGTGGAGTTCAGAAAAATACTCTATGTGATGGGAAAATGTACTCTATCAAAGACCCTAGTCAGAGGATATGAATAGTGGCTTCTGTTCTTGTTCAGGCTCATGCAAGTAGAACTCTGCTTCAGTCCTTGACACTGTGAATACATCAGGGCCAGAGACACTGGGAGTGAAGAGTAGGAACTATGAGAATGTAGGGGTCAGTATACAGGGGTTGGTTCTCTTACACAATTCAATTCTAGGCAGGGCTTGTGTTAGATACCTATTCAGATGCTGGCTTTTGAATGAGCCATTATTTAATGGAAGCCTCTGTGTACTTACAGAAGTTACTGGCTGTGAAAAGATTTCAATGGAGGTCGGTGGTTCCAGTGTCAGGTGTGAATCTGCTCTAGTTTTTACTCTGAACTCCAAGGTACTGAACTCTATCCCCAAAATGGGTTTAGTACCTTGGATAGCTCTTTTACAGTTCAGATTAAAAGTAAATTCAGCATTTTGGGGTAGCTTCATTAAAGTTTGGATTAATGTCCACTGACATCAGAACCACCCCCTTCACTGCAGTTTTTACAAGCTTAACATGATGTCTCCTTCCTTCCTTGTCCTGACTTTTCCATAAGGAGATTATTCCAGCACCATGTATCTGGAAAGCTCATATGATCCAATAAGATGCTCAAGATGAAGTTCCTCTTTGTAAGCTTTCCTGTTAAAAAAGTACTGTTTGAATTAGAACAACATGTTGGCACGTGCCATGCTTTTTTAAAATATAACACCAACTTTTCTAATTGTATTCAATTGCAGAATCTTTTAGCTGAGAAGGTGGAACAACTTATGGAGTGGAGTTCAAGGCGCTCAGTCATCCGCATGAATGGAGACAAATTTAGAAGATTTGTGAAGGCTCCACCGCGCAACTATTCAGTGATTGTGATGTTTACAGCTCTTCAGCCACAGAGGCAATGCTCGGTTTGCAGGTACGCTAGACCCTTGGAATCTTATCCTTCTCCATTCTTGTCCTCTTCTGATCCTTTGTCTTTAGTAAATATTTTTACTGCAAATTTTCCAACTACATAATTAATTCACCAGATTTTATTGCATCTTAGTTATGGTCCTTGTAAAGGCAACTTTCTTCCTGATTTTATCTGTTCTATCTATTCATTACCTATTTATTAATTTCTATTTCTAAATAAAATTAGGCTTGGTTTTCCCTTTTTGACAGCTTCATTAATGATCTTTGATTATCTTAATTTGTTGTATGTTTTTAGCTATATATGGTTCTGTTTGTATTTCTTTTTTAATGTGCATGTTGCCTTTAGTTCTACTCTTGAAAAAAGCGGGATATAAATAAAATGATTGATTGGGTGGGTGGATTGTTGAACTTAGCTTCTTGATGTTTAGATTGACTGAGTTTCGCTGAACTGTTTAACACACATTGAGTCTACTTACAGGGTTTGTTTGTTACATTTTTCAATCTACTTCTCATGTCTTGCACTCAGTCACCATTGAAGAAAACACCAATCATATCTATAGAAGGCACCACAAAAATTAAAAAATAGTTTACTTGGTTTGCAATTGCATATTCTAGTTTTTTGTGGGTTTTTGCCAGTCAACAAAAATCTTCATGTAAATTTCCTGTATCAGTTAAACAATCAAAAGGCCTGGACACTTAAAATATTGCTTACTATTTATGAAAATAGCTCATTGAGCCTATGCCTGCATGCCTTAAATACCTGATGAGATTCATGTAACTTATGAGACTGTAAGAATACAGTCAGCTCTCCACATTTGTGGGTTTGACATTCACGTATTTGATTATTTGCGAGTTTCTCCAACCTCTGCCTCCCACCTCAGGTGCTTCTTTTTAGAAGAACCTTCCCTTTTGGTGGCTCCAATCAGGCCACATAGCCCTGAAAACCCATCTCTGGTCCTCCTCTTCCTCTACCAGTCTTTGCCTGGCCAGCTAAGGATGGCTGTCTCCCCAAATTCTCAGCACCACAAACCCTGTACCTGTGCCCCACACACACCCAAGGAAGAAGATGGATGGGCAAGAGAAAGGAAGTACAGGACCATCATGCCAATCATCTCCTTTCCCTGACCTGGTTTAGACCTTGGATGCCCACTTTCCCCACCCATGCCTCAGCCCCCTTTCCACAGAACACAAATTTTGTTATTTGTGAATTTTTCATTTTTGCGAGGGTCCTATGTCCCTAACCCTAGCAAATGTGGAGAGCCAAGTGTATTTCCTTTTCTTTTAATGGTGCGTATACTCTGTGTACCCCTTGTAGATTCTGGAGCCCACTGCATTTCCTATGTCATGTGAAAGATTTGAAAAAGATTTGAAGGGAGCCCTACATGGAAGTTCAAGGGGCTATTCACATTTTATATAATGCAATGACATCCATTTTGCCAGCATTACCTTTTGAGGTTTATCAAACATTTGGTCAGGTAGTCGGCACCTTTGTTCAGGTAGGCTGTACACACAGCTTTTCTATAAGTTTATAAGTTTGCTTCATATAACTCCTTAAAGTCTATTGTAAGCATCTGCAGCTTCTTTTCTCCATATTCCTTTTTGTTTCCTTTTAGAAGGACAGATTGGCATGGTCAAATTGACTTGGCAAACAGAATGTAATCTCTTGTGTGCTGCTGAGAAATTGTTTATTTAATCCACTAGATGATGAACTTCAGAAATAATAGGAATAACTTTAGCCAGTTGTTATTATGATTAAGTGAACTAGCTAAAAACATGTTCTCTTATGTTGGACTATGTGTAAATTTTTTGTTACTAGGATTTAATACTGTACAAACATTACCATTTTATAAGAGGATACCATTTATTGCAGTGGAAAAATGACTTAAGGTTCATCCCGTTGGATGACATAGACCCTGAACACGTCCCATTAATTTCAGTGAAATTCATTTCCAAGTAAATATTAGGACCGCAGGCATAGTCATTTCAGCAGAATGCAGCTGGACATCTAAAATAAGAAACAATTAAACCATTGCTTCTAGTTCAAAACATTTAAAATAAATGTGAAATTGAGATCTGGCTTTGCTGTAGGGTACAACATGCTTTAAATGAAGTTGATGATGCTGCACCTGAAAAATAATAACAGAAAACTGAAGTCACCCAAATTGCCAAGTAATTAAAACTGGGGAGTTGTAAGTATGTACAAAAGGTGATTTATAGAAGGTGAATTCCTTGCTCTTTATTCAGTGTATGCTCTTTGAGTTTGTTTGAATGAGGATGTAAATAATGCTCACAAATATTCTCATTCTTGAAGAAAAAAGAAGAAAAGGTTAATCTGCATGAAACTTTTCACATTTTGGTATAATTTTATAATTTTTGGGGAGGCGGGAGAACCCTTGTTTTGCACAAAGAATAACTCCCCCCCCAAATGTGCATTTTAAACAAACTACATTGTTTTCAGGACAAAATTTGTCTTCTGAATTTTTAGTGACTATTCAAATGCATGAATTTTTCAAAATAAATTTTCACATAAAAGTCCTGGAATACTAAGGGAAAAAAATAACTGAAAAATGAACAGAAATGCTCCCAATGTCACGCAGCTCGGAGAAAACTTAGGAAAGCATTAATGGGTGTTAGTGACAATGAAATAAGCAAAGATTTAAATCCCTGATTAAAAACAAATTAATGTATCACTGATTCCAGTTATTCTTCTATCTTAGTAATTATTTCTTTTGGCCATCAAGAAATTTTCAAAGTAATTGCACAGCAAATATAAGTGCAAGACTTCCCACTACATAGTCTGGAGTTGAACAAACTTTGAGTAGAATTGTTCCTTTTCTTAAGTACATGGAGTGGTGTGTGTATGTGTGTGTGTTTTCTTTCAGCATAGAATTGCTTAGTACAGGAAACTTCTACAGAATGCTGTTGCTCCATATAGCTTATCTTTGGGCTTCTTCATAATTCTGATGTGAAGGATCTTTAAGATGTGGTGAGAAATTCTGCTGTTCTGGACGGTATTAAACTGTAACTGCCATCAGTCCTAGTCAGTTTAGCCAAAAGTAAGTGTTAATGAGAGCTGCAGTTCAGCCATATCTGAGGGCCACACATTTTAAGAGTCTATGATCTCTTTTAAAAGGCTGTGTTTTGTATTTTCAAGAAGACATTGGGAAATATTTTTGAGCCTCCAATTAATTGTAATCCACAGTACTTGTATAGAAAAATGCTTTAAATATATATGATAGAATATTTGTGTGTGTACACACATGCATGATTGCATAAGCTAAAGATAAACATACGTACTTGTGTATCTGAGACCGAAAATGTGACAACTCTTGTAAGAAAATGGAGTCATGGTTAAGACTGCCTGCCTGCATTTGTCTTTTCTGTGATCATACCACTGCATACTGATTACAGAATCTTGTTTACTGAGATTTTCATTTTGTTTTTCCCCCCAAGAGATTCTAAGAGTTGAAGACAAACTTTGTGTATAGGCGGTGCATACTGCAGTCTGAAAACAGAGTGGGAGTGAAATGGTTGGAGGGCCAGGCTTCAGTGTTTGCCATTGATCCTTGCCCCTCCCAGAGGCTGGTACAAGGAGAATAAATTATGAATAGACTTGCTTAACTTGCTTGAACATCCTCAGGCTGCAAAGATTTTTTTTTCCTTTTCCTCCTTTTTCCTTCCCTTTTTTTCTAATAAACCAAGGCATACGTGACCATGACACAATAGGGCAGCATTTAATTGTGTGCCTTTCCACTTGTCAAAAAGTTGTTCCTTAGGTCATCTGAAGTGATTCCTTCCACCATGCCTTGGACATCTGCATTAATGAAGGCAGTCAGAGCACCAGTTTGGTCTGTCCCTTATCATTAAGGCTCTGTTGATCATCTAGGAGCTAATCATTAATTACTAATTACTTTCTCCCTGTCTCCTATTCTGTAAGGCACTTAAGTGAAACTATCAATTTTTCTCTGCAAATGCAGTGAAAAAGCAACCTCCTCTTAGCGAAAAGCTACTGTTCAGGCTATTAACTGCAACTGCGTGAAAGTTTGATTGCATCTGTTGTTCAAATAAACTGGGAGAAATTAGAAAATGTCTGTGTGAGATCTCTAAAAGGGTATTACGAGTCTAACTGTAACAGAGTCTAATGCTCAATCTCTTTTCTGTTCAACTCTCTCCACCTGTTTGCCATGTGTTTTCCCACATATCTTGTACTTGCTGATCCTTTTTTTCCTATACCCCTCTGGGTATTCTCTGCAAGGCAACTGCATAGGCCTTCTGGGCTTGCTGTGAGAAGATCTGTATGCAAGGCCTTGCTTATTGAAGCATACTGAAATTTGAAAGCTTCCTGAGTCCCCAACAACCAAGTATAAAATGATATGAGTACAAGTTCTCCACTTTTAGCTTTGAATTCATGGCATAGGTGGGGGATTTAATGTTTAGGCCAGTAGTAATGAGTCTTGGAAAATCTCAGAAGTCTGTGAGACAGCTTGTGGACAGGGTAAATTCTTGCCTCTGAGGTCCGTGGCACAAGATCTAGAATGGAGTTGAGAATTGTTTGACCCTTCAGATGTTTTGGAGATGCAGCTCCTAGCATTTCTCCCAGCTGGCTGAGATTTGCAATTCAACAACAACTGGAGGGCCACAGTATTTCTCCCTGTTTTTCTATGGATTCATTCATCCCTCTTTGGAATCAGAAGAATGATGAGAAAATGGAGTGGAAGGCAATAATATATCAAACAGCTTTCAGGTCTTTCAGAGGGGGAAAAAAGGATTAGAGAAGGCTTATTATCTCCATTCACCCACAATATTATTATGATCATGATTATTGTCTTTATTTATACCCTGTTTTTCTCTCCATTGGGAACAAGTTGTTGTTGTGAACCTTCAAGTCATTTCTGCCTTTTGAAGACTTTAACACAAACCTAGAGAGCAAGCATGGTGTAGCGGTGTGAGCATTGGATTTAATGTTACCCTGAAAATTGGGGGGTCCTGTAAGGGGCGCCCAGGTTGCCAATTGAAATACCGAGTTTTGGGGAAATTAGCCTGAACACTGTTTGGTTAGCAAGAGGCAGGGTAACGTCACGAGATCTTTAACCCTATGTATACAGCGGCGGGTCAGAGAGTAGCTAGACAAGTTTTTCCAAATAATAGACAATTCTTTATTAAAGGCAAAAACACGAAAGACGAGACATAAACTAACTAACTTAGAAAGAGAAAAGGAGTTTTGTTGGGAAAGGCAATACGACCTGTCTCGTAGTCCTGGAGAGAAGAGGGGTTCTCAGCCGGGGGGCTGAGGGGAGTCCCTTAGACAACCGGCAGCAAGGTGGGATGGCAGTCCAAAGTCATCCGAAGACCAGTTAAAAGCGAGGGGTTTTTATAGGGAAGTTTGTGCCTTTCGGCTATGGCAGTCCCGGGGAGAACAAAAGGAGTTTTGGTGCTGGACAAAGGATTTGGAAGGGTCAAGTTTAGCATGATTGGATTTGCGTGTGAAGACAATACTGTGGCTGGGATGTTGATGACCCAACATAAAAGAGTAACTTGACTGAAAGCCGTATGGCTATTGTGGAGTTTGTGGCGGGAAGTTCCCTAAAGCTGCAGGCAAGGTTTGAGTTGCTGGCTTCAATGGGGAATGGAATGAAAACCATTAACGGCCGCTCTCTGTCCGTGCTTGTCCGGAGAACCCGCGAACACATGGAATGAGGTAATTGCAAGCCAGCCCAGCAACAGCTTAATTAAATGATATCAAAGTGATATCTGGGAGCCCCCTCCAAGGGTGCCATACCGGAAGTAACATTAAGACACTGGCTTGTGTTTATACTTGGTCCAGCATAGTGTAGTGGTTTGAGTGTTCAACTATGACCAATGATTCCCCGCTCAGCCATGAAAACTCACTGGATGACCTTGGGCATGTCACACACACTCAGCCCTCAGAAAATCCTGGGATAGGTTTGCCTTAGGATCACCATTGAAGGCACAGAACAACAACAAGTGAAGCTATCACATGGTTTTCTTAGCAGAATTTGTTCAGAGAGGGTTTTTCTTTGCCTTTCTCTGAGCTGAGAGAGTATGACTTGCCCAAGGTCATCCAATAGGTTTCTCTGGCCAAGAGCCGATTCAAACCTTGGTCTCCCACTGTCTTAGTCCAATACTCAAAACACTACTTTATGGTGGGCCAAGTATAAATGCAATACAGTTGACCTTCCACATTCATTCTCACAAAAATGGAAAAATTGCAAATATCAAAATGTGTGTATCTGGGGGAAGGAGGCCAAGGCATGGTGTGGAGGATGAACACCCAGGATCCAAACCAGGTCAAGGAAAAGAGAGTGAAATTGGGTGGGCTGGCATGGTGGCCCTGTACTCTCTCTCTTGCTCATCTCCTTCCTTGAGTGTGGGGTGGCATCAGGATAGGGTTTGTGGTGCCAAGAAATCAGGGTGTGAGCTGTCCTTAGCTAGCCAAGCAGCAGCTGGAGGAGGAGGAAGAGGAGGAAGAGGAGAAGGAAGAGGACTGGAGGCAGGTTTTTAACAGGCTGCATGGCCTGATCACAGCCACCAAGAAGGAAGGTTCCCCTCGAAAAGGGACACCTGAGGTAAGGGGGGGGGGTTGGAGAAACTTGCAAGTAATCAAATCCATGTTAATCAAATCCTGCAAATGTGGAGGGCTGACTATATACCAGTAGCTAAAAACCTGTAAAGCTCAACATTGAAATAGAATTCAATTATTCATAATATTAAAACAATTTAAAACATGTATTTAAAAAACAGTTAAAAACAGCTCAATAAAAACAGTATATCACCTCTATTTTAAAAAAGCCTTCATTTCTGAAAATCTATCCAAATTAAAACATCTTTGCCTGCTGATGGTAGGACAGCGAAGAGAGGGCTGTTCCAGGCTCCCTGGGAAGGAAGTTCCACAGCCTAGGAGCATCCATGGTTGAGGTCCTATTTCCTGTCACCACCCACCATGCCTGTGAAGGTAGTGGGAAGGATCTCAGGCTTCATGCAGGTTCACATGGGCAGATATGGTCAGATAGCTTTAACCAAAGCTGTAGGATCAGAGATCCTTTCCTATTTCCTGACTTGAGAGGAGAGGTGAATAAGTCAATGACATAAAGAAAAAATTGGAAGTATACTCAACTGTGGTGCTTACATGAAGATGATCTATCATCAAATACGTTGTGTAACATTACTGATGATACACAACTATTATAAGCAGAAGTGTGGTGAGGAATAACTATAGTACATGATGTATACATAGCACCCTTCGTCCATGCAGAGGCTTTCCTAGAGCTCACCAGGAGCGTTGTAACACCTGCAAAGCTAAAAGTGTGAAATAAGAGCTTAAGTGGTTACATTGAATCAATGATAAAGCTTAACGTTTGATTCTCTAATAGCATTGGAAATGCATTTATAACCTGTAGGAAAGATTATGGTAATATTATTTCTTAGAACACTTAGCTACAATGCAGCTTCCCCTAAAGGAAATAAAATATTGGCTAAATATTGCAGAAATAAATGGTTGAATGGAAATTTGAACAAGAATAAAAATTAGTGTGCCCCCTGCAGTGAAAGTACCTTTCACTGCTAAAATATCAGTTTTACCTTCTGTTCCCTTTCCTCACTCAGAGCATTTTAAAAGTGACTGCTAGACCTCAAGCAATCAAATTGTTTTCTATCTTCTGGATGCCTGCATTATGTCTCCACCGATTCCATTAATCTAAAATCGTATATGCTTCTGCCTTAGCACCAAAGAACAAGTTCTGATTGAATGTAAATAGTATTTTGCCTAAAGTTGCCCAATGCGGACTTTTAGGGGCTTTGCAATCATTAGAATTTGCAAGGAGTAGTGTGATTGCAGGAGGAATTGTATAATTAAGTATTCCGTAAGGACTGTGGAAGCGTGACAGGAAGGTACTAGGATGTAAATACAAGGAACCATCAGATTCTGTTGTTTTGGTATCAGCAGGGAGGGGAAGATACTCTTTACAATGTAGTTCAATGGAAATAAGGCCCACATAGTTCTGTGGGGGTTATTCTCAGATAGTTGTCAGCCTTAAGGTGTCTCTCACCATTATGAGGGAAGAAATAATTCCAGATAACAAAACCACCAAAATAACATGATCATCCATTAAATCCATATACCTCTGGGAGTGAGCTTCTGGATTGCTGACCTTGAGAGCCAATGTGGTTTAGTGATTTAAATGTTGGCCTAGGAGTCTAGGCATCCAGCGTTTGAATTCCCTTCAGCCTTGGAAACCCACTGGGTGACCTTTGGCAAGTTGCACTCTCAGTCTAAGAATAAGGCAGTGATAAACCTCCTGTGAATAAATCTTATCAAGAAAACTCTATAGTAGGGTCACCATAAGTCAGAGTCAATTTGATCATAATAAATAATAATTCTGGCCTTGTGCGGTTGTGGAGGTGGCTCTCAAGTGCTTCTGAGAAAGAATAGAAGTGGGAGAGGGAAATGAAGGACTTTCTTCTGTCCTCTTCTGTCATCTCCTTTCTGCTATAGCAGAAGCTGGGCATTGTTTTGGACCAAGGATTGCCCACCTTGGACCAATCCAGCAGGTCAAATGATATAGATCATGGGACCCTAAACCAAAGCTGTTCCTCTCTGTTGGCACGACCAAGTCCCACTCAGAAACCAATGTCAACTTTCTCTTTGAATAGAAAAATGTGGATTTCTCATGGAGAAAATAACTTGTTTGGTGCCTGGAGCCTCTGGATACTGAACAGAACCTATGAATATTTCCCTTAATGTGCATTTGGGTCCCAACTAGAAGGATGCATGATATGTAGGAGAAGGCTCCTGATCTCTGATCAGTGATTGGAGACAACAGTGGAGTTTGATATCCTTCCAGATGGAATCATAAACAGTGTGATGAAGAATCTTCCTGTATTAGGAAGAACAGCTTCAAGGAGAAAGAGCAGCTTCCATGGGCTGGCTTCCCTACACTATAGCAAGTGATTAATACTATTACTGATTAAGACAGCATGTGCCTGCTGCCATTCCCATTGACTTAACATTGAATATTAATCTATATTTGCAGAATTCCACTAGCCGCTTAGGGTCTAAATATTTGTTATAGTACAAGCAAATGTTACTTTAGAGAGGTGGAGAAGGTTTCATTTCTTCCATCAAGCCACCACATACCGTATTTGCCAGTGTATAAGACGCACCCCATTTACACACTGGCAAATAGTATTTGCCAGAATATAAAACACACTGGCATATAAGACGCATCCCATTTTCAAACAGTATTTTTAAGGGAAAAAAGTGAGTCTTATATGTCAGCAAATACAGTATCACTTTAAGCTTGTTGATGTCCTTGACATGCCAAATGAAGGAATTTCCCTCATGCTCTTCCGCAGAATGTTCCATTTTGTTGTATAAATAGAGGCCTAAACTTTATTGCTGATTCTTGTAGAATAGACCCAGTGGATCAGTATAAATTTTGTTAGATCAACACTTATGTAAATTCCATTGATTCAGTGGGTCTGTGCAACAGGGACTAACAGTAAAAGCCAGGGTGTTTCCTTTGACACTTGGGATAACTAGAGATGCTATGAAATGAAAGGAGAGTAAGCAAGGAAAGAAGCCAGTGACATCAACTATTGAGGAGCACAATATTTTTGTTCCGAAGTTGTAGAATCCTGTCTCCCTGGATTGCAGAAGCTCTAGATGTGGGTGCCAGTTATCTGTAATTCTGTTTTGTTTATTTCACAGAGAAGCAAGCAATGGAAGTAGGGATCTGATGTAGGATTGCCTGTCATTGTATTTTCATAACGGCGGGTGGGAGGAATGCTCTATACATCTGGAGAGGCCTTTTGAAGTTTCTGTAGCTATTGGACCTCAGTCCTCATCAGTCTTAGTCTGGCCAATGGTGAAGCACAAAGGTTATTTTTGTTATTTTTGAAATTTTATTTTATTCAGCACTGTCTGGAGAGCCACAGTTCCATTGGCCCTTGGATCAGGTCACTTCACAAATATTTCTTCTCTGTTATGCACAAGTTTCATTTTCACTTTCATAAAATTAGCTCATGCTGTGCAACTGGGGCTGGAGTGAATGCTGATAACTGGATGAGCTCTACTTTACTGAATAGCATGAATAGCCCTTCCCATGCCCAGCTTGTGTCACTTGATACCTGCTGTTAGCTCTACTGTCTGTTCTCAGTCACAGTTCCCATGAGAAATTAGATGGTCTGTGCAACTATTTTGTTCATGTTGCTACTGTGAACGTTATACTTTTAACTGCCACTCTTTTTGCGATTTTCCCTGGACTGTCCAAACCAGGGTTTTCTGAAGCAGTGAGCTTGTCTCCTCACCAACCCAGATAACAGTTGCTGACTAAGAAAAGGCAGCTGTGTGGTCTTAGTACGGAAGAACTACCTTGACTAACAATATATGGCAGAAAACAGAGACTAACAGTTCAGACTTAGAGGACTAATATAGTTATAGAGGGCATGCTCATCAAATTTGTAGATGGCATCAAATTAGGAGGAATAGCCCCAGAGGACAGGATCAGAATTCAAAATGACCTTAACAGGTTAGAGAGTTGGGCCAAAACTAAGAAAATAATAGGGACAAATATAGAGTTCTACACTTAGGAAGAAAGAATGAAATGCACAGATATAGGATGCGCCCATGTCTGGCTTGAAAACAGTGTGTGTGAAAGGAATCTAGAAGTCTTAGTGGACCACAAGCTAAACAAGAGTCAACAGTGTGATGCAGCAGTTTAAAAAGTCAATGCAATTCTAGGTTGCATCAATAGGAGTATAATGTTGGGATCAGGGGAAGTAATAACACCACTCTATTCTGCTGTGGTTAAACCTCATCTGGAATACTGTGCCCAGTTCTGGGCACTGCAATTCAAGATGGATAGTGAGAAGCTGGAACATGTCCAGAGGAGGGTGAACAAAATGGTGAAGGGTCTAGAAACCATGCCCTATGAGGAGTGGCTTAGGGAGCTAGGTATGTTTAGCCTGAGGTATGTTTAGCCTGATGAAAAAATGGTTGAGGTGCCGTATTTGAAGGGGTTTCATGTTGAAGATAGAGCAAGGTTGTTTTCTGCTGCTCCAGAGATTAGAACATGGAGCAGTGGATTCAAACTACAGGAGAAGATATTTCACCTAAACATCAGGAAGAACTTCCTGATGATAAGAGCTGTTCGACAGTGGAATATGTGTGGTGGAGTCACTGTCTTTAGAGATTTTTAAACAGAGGCTGGGAGTGCTTTGAGTATCACAGAGAGTTGAATGGCAGGGGGTTGGACTTGATGGCCATTGTGGTCTCTTCCAACTCTATGATTTTAACTGGGATGAGGAAGCTAGTGGAACTAAGTAAATATTGACTGAGTGTATAGAATAATCTGTCAGATGTTGTAGTCCAGTTTTACTTCTGTTGAAGGAGGTGGAGGTCAGGAGTTGGAAGAGAGCTGAGTTGGTATGTGTATTTTAAGAAAATAGTGATGCTGTTTCTTTTTCAAAAACCGTTTTGTTGTGGTTCATGTAGCACCAGAAACAAATTCAAGATTACATCTAAACTTGTATTTTGATTTAACACATTGATACACAGTAAGGATTTATAACTTGTCTTGTAGCGAAACAGTTCTTCAGCAGATTTTCAGAGAGATAGCCACAGTAGCCCATTTCAATATAAAAAATAAGTCTTATGGCACCTTAAAGACTAAACCAATATATTTCAGCAGAAACTTTCATGGATTCTATCCAACTGCATCTAAAACAGTGGTTTGTAGTTTATGGAAATGTATATTGAAATAAACTAGTTAGCCTTTAAGCCTATCTTCTTATTTTTTATAGAACAGATTCTTTGTTTTTTATAGAACAGGCTATAATTGTTCAATATAGACTAGTGAATTTATCTTGCTGGGGGACAGGGTGAGGAATAGTTTGGAAGGACGTTGAAGAATGGAATATTTCTCCCAGCTGGTATGTCTGCCACCACAACAGTGCTTCAGCAACTTTTGTTACCCTCAAGAGAGGACTGTGACAAGCCTTCATCCAATGGAATAGCTCTTTATAGGAACTATGTGACTAGATAAAACACTCTTTCCATTTTTTAATGCTGAAGTACAAGGTTGTGGCCAATAAGAAGAGAAGAAATTATTGACCCTCAAAGTTATTCACTTGCCCAGCTCACGCACATCTGAAAACACCATTTTTACCAAAGAATGTGGGGAGGGAGTGTTTAACATCTTCAGTAATGCTTCCTTCCCTGGTTCCCTATAGATTATTTTCTCACACACCATTAATGAAAGCCTACTTATATGTTTGAGTGACTCCAGCTTCTGCATTAACAAATAGTGGACCTCACATCCTAGGAGCAAGCAACTGCAGTAGGTTCAGGAACCAGTTTTCCATCCTGACACTCTTTCTGACCTCACAGACTATTAAAAAGCAAACAGAAAAAACAAAGGTAGACGCAGTTGGAAGTCCACTTCTGTTTTTCTCTCCCTCCTCCTCCTCTTCTTCAGATAACCTTTTTGATGGTAAACACTGCAGGAGAGACTTGCAGCCCATTGAGAAGCAGATGACCTCTAGTTATGCAATTCTTTGCTAATTTTGTTCCTGAAGAAAACAACAAATAATTTTAGCAATTTTTATTTCCTGACCCGAGAAAGTCTTTGAAAATGGCTCAGTTTTCAAAGATTATTCACATTTCAGGACTTTTTCTGTGCAAAATTCACATGTGTTTTTTCCCCCTATGGAAAACAGCATTATGCAGGAAACAGCACAGAAAATAATATCAGTGTACATAAGTATTATTTTAGGTGTAGTAAATGCTGTTTTCTACACACACACACACACACACAAACCAAGTGTGAATTTTGCACAGAATAAGTGCTGAAATGTAAAGATTCAAGAATTCTGAGCAGGGTTTCCAGATCATTGGGAAATGTGTTTTTTGACCTTTTTTCAAATACTGTATATTCGATTCCTAATTGCCATTCCTAGAGACGTCTAGGTAACACAGTTCAACATTTTGGGGCCAGAGAAAGCCTCAACATCTGAAGGCAGCAGAATCACCCATGATGGAATTCATGCAGCCATACCATCCACCCTTTGCTCATACCTGCAATAAATAAATGGTAAATGCTTCACCTGATTTAAGTCAAAAGACTGTGAAGAATCTCAAAGCAGCTTGGAAGGGTGGCATTACACCTAGCCAAACTTACATTACACCCTTCCTCTAAGGAGATCAGGAGTGGGTATGTATGTAATTCTGCTTTGTTCTTGCTAGCAAACTGTGAGATATTAAACTGTCCACATACTCAACTGAAACCAAGGTTTCTAACTGGCATGCATGCTTATTTCCATTGTAACACTGTTGCTCATAAAATAATAGGAAACTCATTCTTCAACTGCAAATTGCTATGCATGCAAACCAACACAGTATGTGCACAAGACGGTTGTATCAGCAAGCTTCAAGAAATTGCAGGTTTTCAGGCAGAAAAATGTGCTATTGGGAAAAAAAAACCCTGAAAACAGCACACTGTGTGGCCACAGACTGATGTCTGTGGAAGAAAGGAAAATAAACTGGAGGGACAATTGAATGATACATCCTGAACACAGAGATGTAAGCCTTTGCTCATGTCATACTCACATGTGATAATGATGGGTTTTTTTTAATGTCCTTATTAGATGAGATTATAGGACTTCTTTAAGCATTTTGATGATTTTTGTGCATTTCAGGAGTTTCTTTAAAAAAAAAAACTTATGGCTTCCCCCACCCACCCAAAAAAACCCTACAGCATTCTGTTCAAGATGTAGCATTTCCTTGAAGAGAAGAGAAGGAAAAAGAAAGGGAAAAGGGGAGAGGGGGAGAGGGGGAAAAGGGGAAAGGGAAAAAGAAATGAAAAAGATAGTCTTTTTTCCTGCCACACAGTGTGAAAATCCAGCAGAGATTGACAGGTTTTTCAGTGGATTGTCTAAACATGTTGAAGATGAGAAAATTCATTAATATTCTTTACCTCCTCATCTGAAAGGAGGGCTAAATGGCTGCCTGGAACCCTGAACGTGAGCCCTCCATATGGCCACATTTTGTTACAGTTCTCACGTATCCATTATGATTCACTGATTCTGACCCCCCCTCCCTTTGTGAAATATTTTGTTTCTCTCTGTGACCAACATCCCCCAAAGGAGACATAAAGTCTGAGTACAGTTTGAGAAAACTGAGTAAAGAATAAAAAGGGCATAGATAATTAATGTGGCCTCTCCTTTCATTAATATGGGATATGGAGTAGTCATTTCTCTGAAAAGTCGTCCAAATATTCCTAGTGAATTAGGTTTTAACTTAGCATACCAACTGAATGTGTATTGCCATTTTGCCTTATTTGGGTCTTTATTCCAGCTAATCACAGTAGCTCAAAATTGTGCACAAATTGGAGAAACGCTTAATATAAGGTTAAAGCCTGAATTAAAATGTAAGAAGTAATAAGGTTGGTTAAATGTGACAGATTGGTATGAAGCTACTTTAAATAGAAGAAGCTATCATGATCAGGAGCCCTGGTGGCGCAGTGGTTAAATGCTAGTACTGCAACCACAAGGTTGTGAGTTCAGCCCTGCCGGGCTCCAAGGTTGACTCAGCCTTCCATCCTTCCGCAGGTCGGTAAAATGAGTACCCGGCTTGTTGGGGGCAATTAGCTAAAACACATTGTAAACCGCTTAGATAACACTCAGTTGATAAGCGGTATAAAAATAAATGCTATTGCTATTGCTATTATGATCACATAAGGTAATGGATAAAAATGATGTGTGTGCTTTATCTGTAAGGGTTAGTTGTGCAATCTAAATGCAAGTAAAGTTTCGGTGAAGTTTCAAATCGATGCAGGAATAATATGAAGGATAAACGATCCGATATAATTTATTCTGTGAATAACATGTCAAAAAAAAATACTCAAGGAATAGGGAACACAGTTGAATTTAAGCAAGAATATTTATTTGCTCTGAAATAGGTTACAAGGAAGGAAAATATATATTGGTCAAGATACTAGGTGTGCACAAATTTTTCTTTTTGTATTTATTCTGCTTTTTTATTCTGCTGAAATATCTGATCTATCTATCTATCTATCTATCTATCTATCTATATCTATATCTATATCTATATCTATATCTATATCTATATATATAAATTGTGCACATGTTTGAATCCTTGAAACTTCAAGATCTTGCACAGCTGTGGCTTTGGGCTTAAATTTCACAGAGGTATTACCAAACTGTGGGCCTTCCGCATGGGCCAGTATGGCTAACTTGGCTTTTTTTTCAGTTTTTAATACACTGTTTCTGATCTGCTATTCACTGTTGGAAATGTAAACAAATATAAACTAATGAGCTTGAGATTCCAGAAAAGGTAGAACATTTGCTAATTAGCGGGCAACTTCAAATTAAAGAGAGCGAATGCATTAGAAAATTAACTGAGATCTATTACCCAAGTGTCTTTAGGATTTTACATAACTATTTTCCAATAAACCAGTCTAAAGAAAATGATCAAATTGGAATGAAGTGATACTATCATTAAAACTTGTATTTTGTATTAAAACTTAAGAATTTCTATTACTGTTGGTTTAACATACCCCTGCCCTACAGTTACTACTGAAGCCTTGGCAAAATTCATTTGATGCTGCTTGACTGCCCTCTACAGGTTGCTAAAGAAGCTGCTATGCCTTTTCATTAGGAAATGACAAGATTCAGTGTATGAATGGGCTGCCTCCCTTTCTAACCTTGCTCCTAAATGGGATTTGGAGTGAAGGGGGTAATTCTCAGCTCACCAGCTGACAGCAAGAAACTAATGTTTTGTTTTGTTTTGTTTTTCCTTCAACTCCAGTGAGGTTTTTTTTTTAATGATTGTGGTGAGGAAATACTGGTTTTCTTTTCTCAGGAAGATAGTGAATGCTGTGTGTTGATGGAGAAATGCAATTTTGTACCAAAATGCATTCTAAATTCCATTTAGTTACAGTATCCTTTACCCTTGGGTTACTGATGATTTCAGCTTGGTTTACTGATGATTGCATTCATCCTGCTTGAATGGCTGCTGTTCTTCTGGACCAAAGTGCACACTTGTACTGCAGCAAACGTAAAATGGGTCTTTGTAGCAAGGAATATATAACTTAGAGAAGGACTGTAATGTTTTAAGACATGTTCTGCCCACTTCCTCCCCCAGCGGCTGTCACACCGCGTGTTCAATAGCATTGTGTTTCCAATGCTAGAAAGAGATTCAATCTCATCTGCCTAAGAATTGGGGTGTTGTTGTTTTGTTTTGTTTTTGTTTTTATTGTTTGCTTCCTTGGACATAGCCCTGCACATGGATCAGATTTGAGGTACTGCTAAAGATTCAGTAAAAGCTTTTGTGAGGCATGTTTAAAGGACTGATTGTGATTAAGAGTGCATTTTTTTTAACATGTCTAAATTGAGAGCCGGTATGCTGTAGTGATTTGAATGCTGGACTAGGACTCTAGGAAACCAAATCTGAATCTGTATTCAATCATGGAATCCCACTGGATGTCCTCAATCAAATCACATTCTATCAGCTTCAGAGGAAGGCCTCGGCAAATTTCCTCTTAATAAATCTTGCCAAGAAAACCCTGTGGTAGGGTCAACTGCCTTAGGGTTGCCATAAGTTGGGAAGGAGTTGAAGGCACATGACAACAGAACTGGTTGTTCATGTTGAAGAGAAGAATTTACTTCCACTTTGAAAAGAAGCCCATAGTTCAAAAGAAGATCTGTACTAATCAGCCACAAGCATATCTGATTCAGTATTGTATTCCAGTTGTAACCACATTTACCAACATATCTATAGGATTTGCTAGTTCCCTTGTCCACACATGGTGGCCAAAACAACAAATCCACCTATCCTATTTTAAAAAAAAAAAAGTCTTATCCTTAAAGACAGTGTTATCATAATAGTTGTGCTAGATAGCAGAGAACTAGAAAAAGAAATGTTTTGAATTCCCAACTTGAAGTAACTTCAAAGAAGCAGATCTCTTTTTCTTTCCCCCAAAGGCAAAAAACTAAAAACCTAAAACTAAAATTCCTCTTTTGTTGCCCAAATTGGCACAATGACATTTGGCTCGGTCTTCTGCAAATTTACTTGGAAGTAAATCCAACTATGTTCCATAGGGCATACCCCCTGACTTGAGTCCTTTGTACCTTCTTCTGATAGTTAAGCCTCACTGAACACAGTGGGATGTGTTTCCAAGTAAACTTTTAATAGGAAGAAGGAGTCTGTGAATCACCTACATCAAAAAGCATTTTTCAGTCTTTCCCTCCTTGAGATAAATAGCTGGAAGTGCTTCTAGTGTTCACATGACTCTTAGGGCATGCAGGAGAAAGTAAATAAGATAATTTCACAGTCCTAAGCCAGCACAGATAATCATACTTATTGAAACAATTATGGTGTCTCAATTATGATGTGAGCATCAATGCAAGGGCAGCCACACAGTTTGTAGAACAGTGTAGAAAATTTCAAGTGTAGGAAACAAAAACAATAATAATTTTGTAAGCCAGTTTACTTTGGTGTATAGCATAGTTCTCCTGTCTCTGCAATTCAGTTTTCTTGTAGAAACATTCTGCCTTCTTTTGTAGGCGCATCTTGCATCTCACCTTGAATGTTTGCCTGCCATTCAGAGTCAAAAGGCTAGATATCAGTCTTGATCAGGTCTGAGCTTTTGTATACCCAATATGTGAATTTCAGATTTTTGCATTATCATGTCACAGCAGGAGTGGGCTGTTGAATACATTGGGTGTTGAAGACACAATTCACAACTTGGGAGAATGTTAGATGGCCTAAGAAAGTTAGTCTCTCTTCCTCTCACCTTCCTCATTTTATGAGAGTGAGTGAATAGTATTACTGATAGTAGTACAGTATTACTAATAATTGTAATGATCATGTTGTAGCCATTTTCACATTGAAAGTATTGTATGTAAATCAGTGATATTCAGAGTTGCTGGTCCCTGGAACGTTTCGAAGGAAGGAAGGAAGGAAGGAAGGAAGGAAGGAAGGAAGGGAAGAGGAAAGGGGGGGAGGGGAAGGAAGGTAGGTAGGTAGGTAGCTAATGGGTACAAATATGGTGCCAGTCTCTGGAACATTGAGGGGGGGGGAATACCATTCCCTCACATCAGATAGCACATGAAGCACTGATGCTAATGCTTTCTAAATCTAGTGTAGTTTTACTCTGTTAATTTTTTTTTATTTATGCTAAGAAGGGATATTCAGTATTAATGCTGATAATCAGAATCTGGAAACAGTACCTTTTTGAACTATAACTTCTAAAATCCTTCATCCAGCATGACCCTAGTCAAATTGGTTTGCAGTCATGTGGGTTATAGTCCAAAGTACATGTGTATCTCTGTGAACGAAGTAGATGTGTTTTTGGGTGTTACCTCTTTAATAGAAACTTTGATACCAGCAGTAGAAATAACATGGAAAGAAGAGGAATAGGTTCCTACACCACAGAATAGAAGAGTAGCTTGAACATGTTTCAACAGACTTTTTATTCAGAATTGAAGATATGCATATATGAATTTAAACAACCCATTCAGGTAAGTATGGCATGAGTAACAAAAGCATTTGGAATCTTCTAGACAGCATTTCAGACAAGGCTTCTGATGTGCATCCAAGGATGATTTTTTTTCTTTCTTTCATCAGCTTCCACTTTTCTAATAATCCCTGTTTTAATGGCCAAAGTTATAGATCTATGCTTTTTTAACATGTTGTGGGAGCTGGTGAGGCTTATCTGCCCTCCCCATATCTCTCTGTTTTGCTGTTCATGCATGCCCAGTAAGGGGTTCCAGAGGCAGCTGCTGTTTACCTTGCCTGTTGTAAGGAGGCACACGTGGCTGGAGTTGGATCGGCTACAGTTAACTCTTATTCTTTCACTGCTCAAGCTTTGTTGCATTGTTTACTACAGACATGCTTCTGCAACCCAACACCCAAAGTTTGTGTTTCTCTAGACCTCCTTCACTATTGTCCCAAGAGTGATACTACTGCTATAAAACACACACATACACATGTACACACACAAAACTTCTACTGAGACAGAGGACAAAGAGGAAAGGAGAGATGGACAGGCATTAAAAAGGCTGTAAAAGGAAGCTTCTTTCTCAGAGGACTCGCATAGTACCTCGCCTGTAGTAACATCATCAAACTCTGATAAGAATGGATTGGTATTAATCACTGTGGTAGCTTGCAGGCTGTAGCATATGAAGCTTATTGAGAAGGAGATCAATAACTGATTCTTCTGTGTATGGAAATGTCAGCAGTGCTTCATGTTATTTGTAACACGTGAAGGCACGTGCCCAGATACCTGTGTGAATCCACTTAAAGCTATTCTCTTGTGATGGGTTGTACACAACATGCCATAGGAGTTTGTGATGGTATCCTTTTCTGCATAGAATGAACTTATTGTTCTCTCATGAGCCAATTATCTCAGAAGGATGTTTCTAGAATTTTTAGGCAGAAACTCTGTGATTTTTCGTTCTGCCGAAGGTAAGACAGCTATGAAAAGCGTTGTTTCCTGTAATTGGTTCAAAGCTTGTGCCAGATGCTGAGATCTTAGTTTCCAAAAATGGCACCATGTCAAGACATGGCTTTTTATAAAAGCATTTGGGACTTAATTTTCTCTAAATGTGCATGTACGCAGTTTTTAATTGCTATGGCCTTTTAGGATGTTTTAACTTTTTGTCATGTTTAAAATGTTTTTTTATCCTGTTTAAGCTATTTTGTTGTTTTAATTGGCCATTGTTTTAAATTGTTTACTGTTGTATCTGTATGCTGTCCCGATGTTAAAGGATAGAATAGTAATATTTTCATAACTCACTAAATGATTGTAGGTGGATTCTTGTGTTCATTAAATACTTCCTTCTATTCTTCTCTAGTATATTGAGTGTAGTATTACATTTCAGGGGAAGGTGCTGGATGAAAAGATCAGGACAGTAGTGGGTTGATGATAAAGAAACATTAATATTTCTATTAGTTGAACTGTTCACTGATGCTTTCTTTTTGAGTTGAACAAAATGAGAAGAGCAAATAAATACAGGCAAACTTAACAAAGCCTCTGACAAAGGAGTTCTTTTTTTACAAAGCCTTTCAATGCCTCTCCATCCCTTTTTTCCTCCTCATCCTCTGTCAAGCTTAGGTTTTTTTAGTTTCATTGACATTGGGAAGATGGTCAAGGAAGATTGGAAAATCAGAGAGCTTCCATGTCAGGTTGCAGCAGCATGTCTGTAGCAAACAATGTAATAAAAATGGGATTCTCCACTAGCAGACTCAGTCATAGCTCTGTGTGCCTGCTTACAGACATGCAAGATAAACTGAAGCTGCTGCCAGAATACCTTACTGAGCATGCATGAACAGCCAAACAGAAAATAAAAGGGGAAAACAGATAAGCCTGCCTCACCAGCTCCCCCAGCCTGTTAACTCCTCCCTCCCATACACAGATCTATACATTTGGCCATCAAAGTGGAAATCATAAGAAGAGTGGAGGCTGGTAAAAGAAGAAGTCATCCCTGGATGCATTTTGGAAGAAGGTTTCAAGTGGTCTCTGGAAGGTCCAAAATGTTTTTAGTTTCTTACACAAGGCTTGGCCGACCTGATTGTTTTGTTTCACATGTGATAATATATTGTTGTTTTTGGATTAAAAAAAAACTTAAAGCATGTTGATCTGTTTTTGTGGTGTGGGAAACTATCCCTATTCTTTCTGTTATTTCTATCTTTGGTACTTCTATGATAAGAAATATTGCCCAGGAATACACTACTGTGAAAAATACCTATAGAGAAATCCCAACATGGAGTTTATTTTCAGGCTACTAAATATTCAGGGGGAAAAAGTCATCATCTTTGTAGCTAGTTTTGTAAACAGTATATTGTAAATCTTGCCTCTTTCCCTGGTCATTTTGGTAGCATCTCTTTTCTTTTCAACTACATCTCTATAGCACGCATCTGTCATGGAGTCTGGGTTTTAAAAAATGAAATTATTGTTTTCTTAATAGAAATAACAGTATGCATTTAAGTAAATTTTCTTATGCCCATAAATTTCATTTTGTTTGCTTTCTAAAGCATAATATGTCAATGTAAGATAAGCCTACATTTGAATTGATTGGGTAATATCTATAGAAATGATACAAACATATTACGATTTTTGTTGAAATAATTGAAACGGAAGTCCTGATCACTTTTTAGAGTGTTTCAAAGGTTTTAGAAGGTGGGGAGAAGTCAGGGCAAAAAGCAAATTGGCAGATAGTACTTTTATTGATAGGGCCTAAATAGTCATCCCTCCACATTCACTAGGGTTAGGGGCACAAGACCCCCGTGAAAGTGAAAAACTCATGTATAACTCTAGGCCCTCCAACCATATTTAACACACAAAAAATTATGATCACCATATTCAACCCACCATGGATTCCCTTGAGGCATCAGGGTTCCTTCACAAGGCAAAAGTGGGTGGCTGGAGGGGTTTACTGCCATCTGCACTGCCCCCCCACACCATTTTTTATAGGGACTTACTAGTCTTGTTCACAGTTTCTCAGTCTCACGAGACTCGCAGTCCTTATTAAAAATGGCATAGGGAGGCAGCAGAGGTGACAGCAAATAATCTGTGAATAATCAAATCCGCAAAAGTTAAACCCACAAATGTGGAAGGCTGACTATACTTTAAAGGCACCCGATCTGGTCTGATCTTGGAAGCAAAATAAGCAAAATCAGCTCTGGTTAGTACTTGGATGGGAGACAGCAACAAATACCAGAGGCTGTAGGCTGTATAGCAGAGGAACAAACTGGCAGAATCACCTCTGAGTGTTCCTTACCTGAAAAATTCCTGGGCTTGCCAAAAGTTGACAGATGACTTGAAGGAACACTCACACACTTTTGTTGCTATGTTACAAAGACACAGTATGTCACAGTTAAATTACTGTATCAGTGAACCTTGAGTACAGCATTGTTGAACTCAGTTTCTGCCCCGTTCTTACACCTGAAATGAATGCAGATTTGGAAGAACAGAACATCAGGAGTTTCTTTCAGCCATTCACAAAGAGTTCCCTTATTTATTTTCCCCTTCTCTTATGCTTCTGCAGTAGAGGAACTGTGAGAAATGTTTTCTGGTCACCAATGTGTCATGTAATGCATAAAATAAAGGTATAATACAGTTGACTTTCCTGGATCATGGTCCTTTCCAAAAGGCAGAGGCAGCAGACACAGCTGTATATGATGGGACACGCTTTTCAAGGACAGACAAACACAAGCAGACATTTGTGCTGTGGAACACTCTAGTATCAATAATTGTAATTCATTTAGGTCACCCCCTGCCTGTATTGGTTCATAAGAATGATACATACTCTCCCATATGTACAAATGAAATTAGAGACACTGCTGCCTGGTCAGATCTATGGAAAGGAAGCAGGAAGATTGGTAATCAAAAAAGCAGTGAAGTTTGAGGTAACAAGTTTGAAAGCAGGGACTAATAAAAATGTATAAAGAATAAATAACACCTTTTAAATATAACATATACTCCACTATGAAGGAATCAAGCAACCATACCTACCATGCATAGTTATACTTATTCTGCTTAGGCCATGGATGAGTAACTATGTTAAGACCAGAGGACAATTAAAATAATTCTAGATTCATTCCAGAATAAACTTACTCTAAAATAAGTTAAATGGATAAGTTGAATATTTCTCTGATTGACTCAAATTAGCCAAGATGATGGAGTTCTTGGGGAAAGAAGATACCCATTTTTAAAAACACCTCCAAAGCAGCCTTGTTGTTCAGGAGGTTTTATTTTGACTCATCCAGGGACTGAAGATCTTAAGGGGGAGATCATTGTGCTTTCTTTTTTATAATAATGCCTAACACCATTTTTCTTAAGGAAGCAACCTTATTTCTATATTATTTATTAAAATATTTTTGTCCCACTGTTTATCCAAAGATCTCAAAGTGGATTACAATAAAAAAAACCTTACAACAATACGTAAAAGTTAAACCTATATTAGTTTCTCAGTTTATTTTAGTCAACTTAACATTGGAGGAATGTGGTTTTTAAAAAAGGTTTTCAGACAGCTTGTTGTTGTTGTTGTGTGCCTTCAAGTCATTTCCAGCTTATAGCCCTAAGGCAAACCTATCACATGATTTTCTGGAGCTGTGAGTGTGTGACACGCCCAGGATCACCCAGTGGGTTTCCATGGTCAAGCGGAAAATAGAAACTTGGTCTCCAGAACTGTAGTTCAACGGTCAAAGCACTATACCATGCTGGCTCTCACATTACTCCTTTATATGGTGTCAAAATATTTATTGATTTATGCAAATTTAGTACTGAAAATGTACAGTATGGATTGCCTTCTCCAATACTGGAAGATCTTAGGAAGGGGGAATGGTTTTTTCCTTGTTAAAACCACTCTTCAGTACAGCTCTTGAGGAGAAGATCTCTGGTGGGGTGGGTGCTTTGGGTTTTTTTAACAGAAACAAAAACAGATCTTCAGTCTAGCTTTTCCCTGATGTTAGCAGATCTTCAAGAGGAACTCTCTTTCCAGCAGTTTTATTGGGAGAGGATTGGAGGAGATTTGAGTGTAGTGGGAAGCCCTGGTGGCGCAGTGGTTAAATGCCAGTACTGCAAGCCACAAGGTTGTGAGTTCGATCCTGCCGGGCTCCAAGGTTGACTCAGCCTTCCATCCTTTCGCAGGTCAGTAAAATGAGTATCCAGCTTGTTGGGGGCATGTATAAGAAATGTATCGAAATACATGCTATTTGTAAGTTGTTCGCCGCCTCAATCCATATGGAGAGGCAGGATACAAATAACAACAACAACAACAACAACAACAACAACAACAACTGTTCTTTCCTTTTAAAAAAAAAATGACTTCAATTCTTTTCTGGACTTGGGCTCTTTCAGGTTGCTACTGAGAAGAGATGCCTTCCAAGAAAGCCTCATTCTCCCAGTGGTTTTGTTGTTTGGTGTGTGCGTGTGAGTGATTTATCTGGTATGGTTGTGACCTGGGGGAGTGATCTTGGCAAGGAGATCTGGGGAGAATCATTCTTTATTAACAGCTTATTTTCTGCTCAGGACTGCAGAGAACTGTAAGTGGCAAACTGTTCTTCAAATTAACTTTTACTCATCTCTGGGGGCTCGGTGAGTGCCCAAAAGGGATGGGAGCACACTTTCTTTAGTTTTGACTTAGATTGGACAATCTTAGACTGGAAACCCTTGAAGCTGATAAGTAAGCACTTACCGATTGGAGCATCTGTGTTCATGAATTCTGTGTGATCCTCACATCACACAGTTCCCTCATTATTTCTGTTTTCTTTGGCTCACATCCTGGAAAAAGTGTGTGTGTGTGTGTGTGTGCGTGCGCGTGCATGCGTGCGTGTATTAGAGGCAGGGGATGAAGGAGAGGGATGAGCACACAGATGCATCTGTGATGAGAGCAGAGATAAGAGAAAGTGATACACACATGTTCATACACAGAAGACAAATGTAGTTTTGATTGCTATTTTCACATACAAGCATAATATGGAATCATGTTTTCCCTCTTTGATTCTGAGTACTTTCATACCTAAGCTTAAGTTAGGAGTGCTATGGAAAAGTAGAAAGCTTTCTTTTGATTTTTCCATTTATAAAGGAACAAATACACATGGGTTACAATGAACTTGTTATTGAGATGCAATATGATAACAAATGAATGGAGCTGGGGACTAGGACTGGGGCCACAGATGAGTTGAACAATGGAAGTATCCAGCATGGGGCTAGCTCTGTGTGGACTCTCTGTCATTAAGTAGAAATGGTTGCCTTTTCTGCCATCAGTGTCTTAGGCTGCATTTCTGTGGATATTTGTGTGAGTGTGTGCACACCTTCAGGTTGCCTATCAACTTAATGGCGACCTCATGAATTTGATAGTGTTTTCGTAGGCAAGAAATACTGAGATATGGTTTTGCCATTTCCTTCCTCTGAAATATAACCTATAGAACCTGGTGTTCGTTGGGGGTCTGTCATCCAAGTACTAACCAGGGCTGACCCAGCTTTTTCCAATATCAGATAGGATCTGGTTCGTTAAGAGTATGTATCTGGCAATAAGTGCTACACAATATAATAGGATCTACTTCTGAGCAAATATGCAGAAGTTTGTGATACTAAAAATCAATTCTGATGTCTCTCCCCCTCCGCTCTCACACACTTCTCATTACTGAGCTGTGATTTCTCTGCTTTCCTTCCTACTTTCTTTCCTCTTGGAAACAGGGTTCAGTTTTCCTGGAGCTTTTAGTAGTGACACGAAGCAGCTTGTTTTTCTTTCTCTTTCTTTCTTCACTGAGGAGAGCTTTCTCACTCCTGCTTTCTTTGACTTGTCAAAGAAACAAATTAAGCATTTTGGGTCATTGGCACTCCTGGATACCTCATTTTTGGCTACCAGTAGCCAAAGAGAAGGGACTTTTTTTCCAGGTGGCATTGTAACTGAGCCTTGTAAGCTTAGTGTGACCAAAGCACAGCTTATTTCATAGCTGTACGAAAGCTTGAAAAGAAAAAGTAAAACCACCGATATGTATATTATTTTTCTTATGAACAGTTCAGTGCATATATAGGCAGCTTGTATGTATGTTCAGTATGATGTGTGAGCAACTCTAATGTGGTGTCATTTTCAAGCAAATAATATCCCTGCATGCTCTCTCAAGTAGAATTGGCCGATGAGAGGTTGAATAGCCTGCCTCTGTGGCAGCAGCATTGAAATGAAATATTAATGTTCACATTCCTGCTCTTCATTAGAAATTCTCACACAAGGCATTTATTCCTCCTTTTGTACCACTTGTTAGGTCTTGGTTTATTTTGACCTTATTTTGCTTTAGGAAAGTCTGTCAACATGGGGCTTGGAAGATGAACACCTCCTGTAAGAAGCATGCAAATAGGCTTCTGGAACACATCACAACACATACATTTAACACTAGGTTGAATATTTATATGATTGTGGGCTTTTCGTAATGGCAAATTTTCCACCCAGTCTGGAAAAGTTATATTCAGGTAGTGTTGGGCCAGAGCTTGGACAACACACATAGAACAAAGTTACTTTGACTACAGTTCCCACCATCCCTGCATCTGGGATCCTGAATGTTATAGTCTAAAAAAATAATTTTGACAAACTATGGCCTACTCGTACCTTGAATGTTCTTTGATTTTTTCCAGCCAGGAAGTTGACAGTAGTTTCCTCCAATTTTAATAGGTGTTGTATAGTCCTGGAAGAAGCAGTGATGTAGACTTGAGTCAGTTGACTCGGACTCAGGTCAGACTTAAGTCACCTCAGTAACTTAACTTGGACTCAACTCAGCAATAAATGACGCACTGACTTGACTCAACTCATGACTTGTATATTTTTAGTGACTGACTTGCTGCCCTTGGTTCAGTAACATAATATATCCATCCAAAAACCATACAACTTTGAACAACGTTTCCATCTCATTTTGCCTACTGGTCACATCATGATCTGTCTCAAGCCCAAAGTGTGCGCATATTTCTCAGAAGGGAACAGCAGATGTGTTAGGGCCTAACGTGGAGTTGAAGTCTGCTTGGCAGCCTGTCTCTGCTGCATTTTAGAGGAGCCTTCTAAACCTTTTTGTAAGAGCAAGAGGGAAGACTTGCCCCCAGAGTACAGGGTACATATCTCAACAAATGTGTTAGGCAACGGGATCCTTCGTTCTAAAGGATCCTTCATTCTAAAGCTTTTGAAGCTTCAGTACTGGGGACTAAGAAGGATCCTGTTCCCCAGTTCAGAATTATACCCATTGACACAAAAGCCTATAGTCTGGAGAATGGAAAATAAAAAGAGCCTATTCCTCACTTCTGAAGCTGCAGATCCCACAGAAACAAAAGCCTCCAGCTTCAAGAAGGGGAAGTAAGAAGGATCCTATTCGCAACTTCCAAAGCTGCAGATGGGCAAATTCACAAATGTGAAGGACCAACTCAAATTGTTAAAACTGACTGTATTCAACTCTGTTCAGACATTCTGGAATATAGGTTTGGGTATAAAGTGGGCTCCCAGACTTGAGGCTTGAATAGAAAGTATCTTGCAAAGATCTGAGACTCGACTTGGGATCTGAAGGTAGAGATGTGAGACTTGGAGTAAAAGACTTAAATACATCACTGGGAAGAAATGTTGAAGGTACTAGCTTATAAATGTGGAGAGTTCTATTTCAGAAGCACAATGGTAGCTGGTGGTTCTTGTGTCAGTGGGGAAGTGAATGTCCTCTCGGTATTACTCTGAACATTAGAGGAATTATCCTTTAGGTGCTAGACCTATTTGGGGGCGTATAGCTCCATTATTTTGGATAGCCCTTTTAGACTAAAACCCAGAGTGAATTCACCATCCCACTGATTTAGTCACCAGCCTCCACTGCAGAATGATTCTAATTATAGGCAATCTTGTAATGAACGTTAGTTCAACCAAGCAACCAGTTCAGTAGATTACACTTTTTCACCTGAAATTTCAGTTGGTTTAATATACTTGCTAAAGCCATTTGCACAACTAAGACTGTACCAGAAGTTCAGAGCTGTTGTGACATCATGGCTAAGAGTTTGAGTCTTCTACAAATTTCATTAGATCAGAACTCCATTAATGCAGACCGGGAATGAGAGAGGAATGTAGCAATTCACATGTCCCATTCTTTCAGCTACAGTGAATACTCAGTGTTGTGATAATGATACTGACAGAGAAATACTAGTTATGTAGGTGTGTGGCAGTGGTACACAGGATAACATAGATCTACCACCTTACTAATAATCCTACTTCACAAAGCGAAAGATGACCCATTTCTCTGTCTCTCTCTTTCTGTGGCAGGGTTTTACGTCTATCCCTCAATTATAAGTTATCTACTGATATAGGTGAGCGCTCTGGATTTGGGTCTCTATCAGAGAAGTAGAGCAGTTTTGGATCTGTGCAGGGATGGGGAAAACACATTCCTCCAGATGTTGTTAGACTGCAGTTTCCAGAATTGCACATCATTGAATATGTTAGGTAGGGCAATGATTCCCACCCACAACCTCATGAATACAACAACTGGCCTACCTCTGCCCCTAGGACACCCTGCTTGTGGACTTGGTAGTTGTTAGTACTGGTAGGAACATTCTTCCTCATTGTACAATAGATACCTTTGCTACAGTGGAGTTGCCATCCAGATGGCAGAGCTCCTTTCCACCAGAAGAAACTAGTGGAAGGCCACCTCCACTAGATCCTAATCTGATCCAACAATTGGCATTGGGACTGCTGGATTAATGTGAAATTAACTAAGATGTGCCTGAAGGACTTGGTAGGGTTCAAAGTGCTATAAGTGCCAGTTTCTATTATGTCTATATACTTTTGTGCTTTTCATTTCCTGATTCTTAGGTCTGATTATAAGTTTGTTTATACAGGTTTTCAGTAATAGACATAACTTATCTTATGGGAGATGAATCTATACAGTTATTAAAGCTGTACTTCTTAGGAAACTAAATAAGCACCTCTCTGTCTTCAACTATGCAGGCAGGCTAATGAGGAATACCAAGTCTTGGCTAACTCATGGCGCTACTCTTCAGCATTTTCAAACAAACTTTTCTTCACTATCGTTGATTATGATGAAGGTGCTGACGTCTTTCAGCAGGTAAGAGTGTGAATTCCTGAATGATAAAACCGTTATTTGTACATTTCTTTTTAAAGGGATATATTGCTGCACTTCATTGCCTTAACACTTCAGAAATGTTTTATGCATTTACTTAGGCTTTTTAAAAGGGTAAGCACAGAAGCAGAGATGATGGAGGGACTATTTTTTTGCACCATCCTTTTTATTCCTGACCTGGCACTAAAGATGAAAAATATACAACTCTCTGTTGTGCTACCCAGAAAAATTAGTATATGTTTCAGTTTTTAGTCCAGTTCAGGCACTTGTCTGATCCATGTTTTAGATCAGAAGTGTGCACAGAGAAGACCTCAGGCTACATGAGCTCCCCGGGGTGGTTTGGTGGCTCTTGACCCCTGTATTCTCCATAGATTCCTTTGTCTGACCAAAAAAAAAAAAGTTGAATTGCCTCTCCTGGAAGCTTAGGAGAGAAGACATGATGTAGAATTATAGCACTATGAATCCACTTTGATTTCATGGCTGTTATCGAATGGAAAGACTAGAGTTCTCCAGCTGAGAATTCTGAACACCACTCCCTGAACTACAAATCCAAGGATTCCATAGGATGGATCTCAGTCAATTACAATGGAATTCTAGTGCTATATTTGCATAGCGTGATAGACACCACGGTATTGAGCAATTTAGCTCGCATACAGGCAAGTCTGTTGATCCAGTGATTTAAAAAATAAACAAACCTGGCTTGTCCCAGATCACAAAATAACTTGTGATCTGGTTCCACATAACTGTGTGTTACCTTCTGAAGTATTTCGCTTAAAGGGCAAGCTCATCAAATTTGCAGATGACACCAAATTGGGAGGGGTTGCTAATACGCCAGAGGACAGGATCAAAATTCAAAAAGACCTGGATAGATTGGAGAGCTGGGCCAAGGCTAACAAAATGAAATTCAACAGAGAGAAGTGTAAGGTCCTACACTTAGGTAGAAAAAATGGAATACAGAAATATAGGATGGGGGACACATGTCTGGATAGCAGTGCATGTGAAAGGGATCTAGGAGTCTTCATAGACCACAAGCTGAACATGAGTCAGCAGTGTGATGCAGCAGCCAAGAAAGCCAATGCAATTCTCGGCTGCATCAATAGGAGTATGGTGTCTAGATCGAGGGAGGTACTGGTACCACTCTACTCTGCTTTGGTTAGACCTCATCTTGAATACTGTGTCCCCAATTCAAGAAGGATAATGACAAGCTGGAGCTAGTCCAGAGGAGGGCGAGCAAAATGGTGAGAGGCCTGGAAGCCATGCCCTATGAGGATAGACTTAGAGAGCTGGGTATGTTTAGTCTGCAGAAGAGAAGGTTAAGAGGGGACATGATAGCCATGTTTAAATATTTGAAGGGATGGCATGTAGAGGAAGGAGAGGGCTTATTTTCTGCTGCTCCAGAGACCAGGACAAGGAGCAATGGATTCAAGCTGCAGGAAAGGAGATTCCACCTGAACCTCAGGAAGAACTTCCTGACAGTCAGGGCTGTCCGGCAGTGGAATATGCTGCCTCGGAGTGTAGTGGAGTCTCCTTCCTTGCAGGTTTTTAAGCAGAGGCTTGATGGCCATCTGTTGGGAGTGCTTTGAGGGTGTTCCTGCATGGCATTTCTACATTTCTATGATTCTATGATTCCCCCCACCCCCAAAAAATTCCATTTCCTTGTATGTCATATTTTGCTACTTCATAACATATTGGGCTGCCAGCATATAGTCAGTGAGGGCAAAGATTAGGTTGTACTTGGAATAAATCCAATTATTTAACATCCAGCTTGATTATTGTACATAACTTCAATCTGCAATATTTAAATAATGTATTGATGTAACTTAATTTAGTTGTGTAGTGAGCATACAGCCCTGGTAATGAAGGTGGCTGTGCATGTATATATCATTAGAAACAATCTTGTTCTATGTTTGTTGGTAGCAGAGTGTTCTCCTTACCCCCCCTTTCTCTCAAATTTCAGTGTAACCTTATTTATCCACACGCGTCAGAGTCTGATATGTATAATAAAATACTGCCTTTCATTAAGGAAAGATAATGATAATATATAGTATTTATATGTCATTCTGAGTATTCATGCTCTTTCACGTGCATTACATTAGTGACTCTTCATGTGAGTCCTGTGGCTTGTTTAATGCCACCTAGTTAGGTCTTACATGCTGTGTCCTTAGATACTGTACTGTTATCTAAAAGACTGAGAAAGACAAAGAACAGATGTGCTTATTTAATATTTGATGGCATCTTCTTTGTCTCTTGTAGCTCAATATGAACTCTGCTCCTACGTTCATGCATTTCCCTCCAAAAGGTAAACCCAAGAGAGCTGACACGTTTGACCTGCAGAGAATTGGATTCGCAGCAGAACAGTTAGCTAAGTGGATAGCTGACAGAACTGATGTTCATGTAAGTCACTCGACAGAAGTAAAGAGACTGATCCACACTTATCTCAGTGGTCTGTGACAGTTGACCCTAGGAACTACCCACTACCTTCAAATAACTTTTTTCCCATAAGAGTACTCTACAAAAAAGTATTAAAATAATAAAAATACTGGCTATGCTACTCCATCACTCTGTAATAACTCAGGAGAAAAAAATTAAGAATGTATTTCAATCTTGCTTTGGTGGCTGAAATATTAATCTCGCTGTGTTCTAGCAGAACATGAGAAATGGTAGTGTACCAATTAGTTGATTAATATGAGCACATACTTGAAATATTACTTATTGCAAGTAATAATTCTGTAAATCTGAAGGGTTTTTTAATGCAATAGATGTGCAATGGTAAATGTGCTGAAAAACTTTATTTAACTATATACAGATGAAGCAGGCAAGAACAGTGAATGAAACTATTTCTTTAAAAGGAAAATTAGAACTCTCTTCAGAATTAATACAGCTGTGTATCATGATGAGAGAATCCCAATAAAACAACTCTGAAGAGTGAGACACAGTTGGAGAGGGGAATGGGAAAAGAACTTGAGTTCAGTTCTGAAATCATACTTCTCTGTATGCCTGGAAAAAAAATGGGACAAAACTCACCAGGGAGTTCTTTCATAAAAACTCACTGAAATGAATAAAGACTGCACAAGTGCTTCTGTGCTGCCATAGAATTGTCTTTCATTTCACTACGTCTTGTGTGAGAGAACTTCCCAGTAGAAGTTCATTCATCTTGTCCTCCTAATTTAGACTAACAACCCGTTTGCCAGACTCTGTCATTTGTATATACTGTAGCACCTTGAATACATACTACTGTCTAACTGTGGTTCAATACTTGTTGCAGAAGGCTTAGAGGACACTCCATTCAATATGCTAGAGCAAACTTTAAACTTGATCTCTCTCTCTCCAATGTGAACAAAACAGATGCAGGAAACTCCTGACTCTACCTAGATACAACTAAGTCCACTGGCACCTAATGACTATGCCATATAAAGGCATTATCCACACAATAGCAATATAAAAATTTAGCATAATATTTGCAGAAAAACAGTATACAGATAGTGTCTACAAACAGTGTACCTATGATTTCAGTTCTGACTTATTAATAGATCCTTCTTTGGACAACAAATTGCATTCCACCATGATGTGTTCAGCCAGTCAGGGTACGTGTGTGAGAGAGAAAGGTAGTGACCTTCAGAATATCCTTCTAGGAAAGCGTGGACTGCAAAATATTTTTTGCCTTGCATATTTTTGATTTTTCCATATGAAAAAATTGTAATTTCATTTGTAGGACAGCTTTCTCTGTTCTTGAGCTGTTGTTTTTGGTAGTGATAGTATTGCATTTTTCTTGACCATTACTCGGCTCTTTTTCTCCATTATTGTAAGCTTTTCCTTTTCTTTCTTTGGTGAACATTAATACATTTGTCTGTATCTTGCCCACCTTGCTAATTGTAGCTGTCTTCCTATCCATGCAGGATAGGACCCTATCTGCCAATGATGGCTTTTGCTGCAGAGTAGGGAATGTTTTCTTAGCCCATACTGATAGTTTCCACTCTACCAGCTCACATTATAGAGACTTGAGAAATTTATGCACAGTTTGTTGGCACAGTGACTTCCTGGCTCCAACAGCCAGCACAACTGAAAACATACTTGTCCCTTATAAATTCAAAGATTGTGTTTTTGTAGAGATTGAGATAGGTGAGATAACCAAGATATTATTTCCCTGCAACCCATGGAAAATGTGAATTTGCAATATTGTTATTTGTATGAAAATATAGTGGAAATGGCTATTCTGCCATTAGACAGACCTATTCTGTCTTTAGACAAGAAGGCTGTGTGTTCATATGCATAAAGTGAAATCTATTGGGTTTACTTTCTGAATACAGAAATTCAGTGCTTTCAAAAATCTGGTTTATACTGCCTTAGTTTGCCTCTAAGAAAGGTGATATAATTAAACCTGACCACACTGGGACAATTCTGGAATGTCTTCACATCATTAGCTAAAACTGGACAGTATAGTCAGAAAATGTTTCTGTTCAGAAACAAAGATAAAAACTTAGACCTTCTTGGTTTGGTATTATCTTTAATAGAAATAGTTTCCCTCCACCCAGAAAAATTTTGCAAAAATGAGTGAGAATTTTAACGTGCATGCCATTCATTTTGAGTGGTCTGTATGAACACAAGGTTCATTCACTTGTCCAGCTACCTATATACTGTTACATTTGTCAAGGAAATAAGACTTCCTATGTTTTTTCTTTTTCTCCAGATTAGAGTGTTCAGGCCACCAAACTATTCAGGTACTATCGCATTGGCCCTTCTAGTGTCACTGGTTGGCGGTTTGCTCTACTTACGACGAAATAACTTGGAATTCATCTACAACAAGACTGGCTGGGCAATGGCAGCACTGGTATGCTGATGTCTGAAAATGTTTCAAAGTTCAATAATTTATTTGTTTATGTAACAAGGTCTCAAGTCCCATTTGCACAGTTAATGAGAAAGCACTGCATTAATAAATAGGTTAGAGAAAGGCAGCATTGATTACGAAATCATAACAGGAACAGCTGGGCCAAACCTCAAGGGCGATACACACTACCAGTTGGTAAGGGCATGCAATTATGAGTTTTCCGATACCCTGGCTAATTGTAATTGGTTCCAGTGTTGTTGGTGGAAATTGGTTAAATTGACACTCTTTTCTAAAGTTCAAAGGCATGAAGTTTTCAACTTACAGCTAGCTGTTGCTTTGAACTAGAAGGACAATGTTTATGCAGTTAAAACAGGGATTTATGCTATTTTATTGGATATTTTAAGGTAATGTCTTATCAATTGAAATTTGTGAGACAGCTTCCCAAAAGCTGACCTGAAAAATATGACAAATTGTGTTGATTGTACCAAGCATAATTTTTCCCATCTTTCTAGACATGATATATTCCTACCATGTCCTGAACATAGTAAGTGACTCGATTTGTAGAATTCTTCCTACAAACTTTTTCCTCCAAGGCTATTATTTTAGCTATCTCATAAAAACATCACTTTATCTACTTAACCCTGCCATTAAAAAATATTAATTTTTACCACTCATTATCCTTATGATGCATTTGGGCTGCTGAGTACATGTTTTCATTATATTAGTTCTGTTGCCTTATTTTTCTAAAAAAAAAAATCCCTGCAACCCTGAAGAAAGTGCAATTCTGAATATAGGAGAACTTCAAGTTTGTGGATCTCTGTTATTGAGAATACTACCTCTGTTCCCTCCTTTGCATTAGATTTTGCAACTATATTACATTATATATCAAGGATGCAGAGGATTCTGGATACCCTAGGCAGAAGGTGGCATTTGTGGTGTAATTGGACTGTTTTATGAACAGAATAAACTAGAAAGTGGCAATAGGTGCTTTTCCAGTAGGCAAAGTTCTGTCTAGACCTACAAAATGCAGACCTCAATGCAGAAAGTGAGGAGATGCAAGGAGAGAGTACCTAATAACTTGACACACAGTTGTTCTTCATTAATTCATACATTTTGTTTTTGTAGTGATTGGTATAGATAAGATAACCCAGCCCTCCAACTCATGGAAAATGTGAATTTGCACTATTTTTATTTATATGAAAAGGTAATGGAGCATGTGAAGCCGTCCCAACTGCCACCTCTCTTGTCTCAGAGGGAGAGAAGAAGAGGCAGGCATAGCTCTGTCATGCCTAGGCCCAGAAGCAGATGAAAAGACTTCTATCCCAGTTACCACTGCTGTGTCCTTGAGGGACAGAAGAAGAGGCAGTCTCCCACACTGACATCCCCTTTTCTTTTTGTGTTATGACTTAGTTAGATTCTAAGCCTACAAGGCACCAAAGTGTTTTATTGTTCTTTTAATTATAAATCTCCATGTACAGTTATGGTGCTGTATAAGTAAATGACATGATGATGGTGATAATAGTGATGATGGAGAGGCTGTGAGTCAAATGAACCTCCAGCTTATTACAACAGAGAGTTTGTCCATGCTGTCAGAAAGTCAAGATGAACTACTAGATACTTGAATGTAAGTGGGTCATAGATGATAAAGAAAGGGTGTGGGCACAAGATGTCTGTAAAACAATGAAATCAGTTGTTCAAATCTGGGGAATGAAAAAGAATCTCAAAGAGGTTCCTACTTTCTTGACTATATTAAAGTTAATTTGACTGAGCATTTTTTTTAAAAAAATTCTTCTGAGAGATGGTTCAGTATATATGTTTAGAACAAAAGACAGTGCAAGGGATATTCATGTGCTGCTTTTACTTGCTGCTCTGTCTTCAGGTGGGACAGCTTCAGGATTGGACTAAGTTTCTTTCTAAAATAATAGCCATACAGTTGGCCCTCTACTTTTTTGAGGTTTAGGAGTGCAGGAGCTGCTCATTACCCACATTAAATTGTGAATATGTTCCCCCTCCGCCTCCCACTCAAGTGAGTGAACAAGGGAATGTGTGCATACACTCCCTCCTTGTGCTACCACGTTCCATCCCCTTCTCCTCTGCCTGCCCACCTGTATGAGTGAGTGAGTGAGTGAGGGAGGGAATGCACATGCACCTTCTCTCCTCCCATTCCCCATCCCATTCCTTTTTTCCCCATCCATCCACCCAAGTGAATGAGACAGAGAATGCACACATGTGCCTTCCCTCCTCCTAGTCCTCCTGTCTCATCCGCTTGTTCCCCACCACCTGCCCAAGCAAGTGAGTGAGCGAGGGCACACATTTCCTCCCCCTGCTCCCTAGTCCCATCCCCTTGTCCCCCATCCTCCCAAGTTAGTGAGTGAGCAACGGAATACACGTGTGTGCCTTCCCTCCTCCTGCTCACCTGCCTGCTCACACATATGAGTAAGTGTCCAAGGGAAGAAAATAAACCATGAATAATAATATTTGCAAAGGTCAAACTCACAAATGTGGAGAGACAACTATGCTTGTAAACCTGAAAACAGATACTTCTAGGTCGCTTGACTAGAATGCTGACTTGGTAGTCAAGAGTACTATTAGCATATATTTGAAGCTCCTTTGTGTACTGCAGCAAGCTAATAAATTAGAAGATACCCAGGTCATGAAACTGTATTGCAATAAAAGAATGTACACTAGTGTACTGAGATTAGAATCCTGTTGCTTCTCATTTTTATGAAACCTTGTCTCATGTAATCTTTCCAAGCCTGACTCCATTTCCAAGACAATATGCTGGCAAGCAGATATCAAAATATTGATTTTCTTTCTACAAATACATCATGGTTGATGTTCAAGATCTACAGAATACGGCCTTCCTTCTTATAGAAGGTAGTTCCACAACTTTTTGCTGGCTTTTCCCTTTGACCTTTGCAAATTCTCAATGCATAAAGGTAAAGTGAGAGGCTTATTTTTGGTACCCTTAATTGAAGGAGCAAGCTGGTGAAAATAGTAGCAATCTTAGGTGTCAATCAAAATGGTTGCTGATTTTGAGGATTAAAAGTGTAGCTTGCAAAACAAATGTGTTGAAGCCTACCCCATTTTTTCTGAGTCATTTTTCTCTTGGTGATGCCCCACTGGCTTGAGAACTAGCATGGTGTGGTGGTTTGAGTATTGGACAAAGACAGTTGGAGGCCAGGAATTGAACCCCCACTTGTCCAGGGAAACTTAGTGGATGACATTGGCCAAGCCATGCTCTCTCAACCTCTCTCAACCTCAGAGGAAGGCAAGGACAACCCCACCTAAACAAATTTGGTGAAGAAAACCCATGATAGATTTGCCTTAGGGTCACCATAAGTCATAAATGATGTGAAGGCACACAACAATGACAGTGTTCCACTACGAGGAGATAGATGATGACAGACAGCAGGGAATTAAAAGCATAAGTAAACAAAGAGTGACATAGAAACATGAAGACAATGTTTCTGACATTCAGATATAAGATTGTGTCACCATAATATCTAGTTTGTTGCATACATTTGGTTATAAACAGTACTAATCTGACCTGTTTAGGTGTGGAAGCAATCAACTGCTTTGGCCTTATATTAGCCTGATGCAGTTTATGGATTTTTAAAAATTATTTTTAGGCTATAAAGCCAGCTAAACATATTTCTAAACTGTTCTTAATCACCTCTGAAATCACAAGATCCCTGTGTTTTCAAGAAAGAAGACATACAGGGATTTGTTGTTCTAGAAAATGGCATCTAAAGCTCACTTGGAACTTCAAACCAGGTTTTGTGGTTCTTTAGAAACTCAGGGAGCTGCCAGGGTTCATCTAGCTCAATATTGTCTATAGTGACTGGCAGAAGCTCTCCAGGATTTCAGACAGGAGTCTCTTTGTAAGTACTGTTCGGGCATGTTTGGGATCAAATAAGGAACACTCTTCAGGTGAGGTCTGCACTTGAATCCAGGCCTCTACTTGGATTAGGTGCATGTATGTGTCTTCAAGTTGCCTATCGACTTACGGCAACCCCATGAATTTCATAGGGTTTTCTTAGGAAAGTCCTACCCAGAGGCAGCTTTGCCAGTTCCTTCTTTTGAAATATAATCTACAGCATCTGGTATTCATTTTCAGTTCCCCATTCCAAGTACTAATCAGGGCTGAACTTGTTTAGCTTCCAAAATCAGGTGGGATCTAGTGTCTTTAGGGTGTATCAACATTTATTTTTCACATTCCCACAACCTCTGTTATGATAGTGGCAGTGTGCCTCTCTCTTCATCACTATGGCTATTTTTCTACTCTTCGGAGGAGTTTCTTCTTGAGATTTCTAGTAGGGCATTGCCTCTTGGATTTTCTTGAACTAAGTAAGGAAAGTACCCTTCTTAGATGTAGTCCAGAGAACCCAACTGAGTGAGCTTCCTCTTAGCTATAAAGCTTTGAAAATGCCCACAGGAATGTTAACCTGGCTCTAAGCTATATAGCCTTTTTCTCTTTGGGTGCAGCTACAATGCAGAGAAGGAAGTCTTCAGTGTAGTCAAAGGGCTTATGTGCTAGAGAATGAAAAGGCAAGATAAAGAAAACTTCATTTTAAAATATTTCATATTTTGTATTCTTGAATGTTCCTTTTGAGACTTTTTTCTTTCTCTGTGAACCATACGCCAATGTACTTTCCTTTCAGCAGGAACAAATAAATATGCATATAATCCTTTTGACAGTCATGTATATTCTACAAATATTCAAACCCTCCATTGGTAGACAAATTCTATATTTCTTCAGTAAGTTTGAAGGCCATTTAGCAGGAACTGTATCTACATAAAGAAAGGTGATAGAGATGAGATGTTCTACTGGAACATTAAGATTCATAGATAGTCTGTCCCTCCCTGTCTCCCAGGTTTTTGAATTAGTGACATCTAGGACATCTCTTCTTTTTATAGTGGGCATTGTAAATGAATATGCTTTTTCTTTGAGACCCTCCTGTCTTTCTTTTGAGGGCTCCATTTTAAAATGTTGTAAAGACATTGGAGAACAGGGATGACCGAAGTGAGGGTTGTGCCCCCCAGGGCCCCTCAGTGGTTAAAAAAAATATTTGTTGAATTTGTTTTCATTTTTTTCCTCCAGAATTCCCCAAAATGCCCTTTAGGGGATGTAGAGGGCATTTCCACCCCATTTGGAGGCCCTCTGATTTCTCAGAGGTCAAAAAGCAATTTTTGAAGATTTTTCAATTTTATTTTGGGGTTTTTTGGTAGTGAAATACCCCCAAAATGTCCACTAGGGGGCATGGGATGGACTTCAACCAAATTTTTCAACCTCACCCCAGTCCAATTTAGGAGAAGCCTTTTCCAAAACACGAGGAAAATGTTCCCGTGCCCCTAAATGATTTGGAGGGCTTTTTTTTTTTCACAACAGATGTGTCCCCTCCAAAGTCTCCTACTGG